>OY744605.1:69062609-69072992 GCA_963556255.1 Allolobophora icterica
TGTTTCAGAACAGCAAGATTGCACTAACACAGATAACAAAACCAAGCATTGAATGTAATGTCCTTAGTGTACAACACAAATGGAAAGTAAAAGACTATTAGAAAGTACAAGAAAAGAAGAGTATACGTGTTAGGTGTTCAGCATGGCTCAACCAGGCACCCATTACCACAAATAGCGTTACAGAAAAGCATACTTAACTGGAAAAAAGCATACTTAACTAAATAAGCTAACGTAAGCAAACTTAACTAATTGCGATCATGTGCGCACAATTATTGCCAACTGTACAATGCGCAATCATTTAAAGCATAGGAACTGTCTTAATAGTTTCTTAAATAAGGATAAACATGGCACTGAGCGGATGTCCAGAGGAATTGAGTTCCAGGGGGGGGGCGTCTACACCATAGAAACCTTGGAGCAATTGCTCCATCCAAGAAATAGGGGGAAGATCTGTCAGTGTGTTCCACCATTTTAGGCGGGGAAGGAAGAGGGAGGGGGAAGAAGAGGGGGAAATGGGAAGTCGCTCCAAAACTGTGGGTTAATAGACGCCCCTAGCTGGACCAACAAGTTCAATTGCAAATGATCTCGTATTCATCCGAGCAAAGATGCTGTAGAAGCCAGCTTGGGATCTAGCAAATGTGTATAATGACCAGTGGCGTAACAGCCATATAACGAGGGTGGACAAAGTCCAGGGGCCCCCGAGGTCTCAGAGGCCCCAAGCTTTTTTTACTGCGCACCCTGTGTCACAGTCTGCTTTAGGGCCATATTCTTTCATTTTCCCCAAGCCCAAATTTTTTTTAATATGGTTAATTGTTCCATCTGATGACATATTTAGCGTATACGGTCTTAAAAAGTGCCACAGCAAGACCCATGTAGGTCTGAGCCTCTCTGCAGCCTTAAGTAGGTTAGCCTGTATATATATGACGGATGCTTTATGATATAGGGTATACACCATGTGTATAGGGTATACACCATATGTACGTGGTGTGTCTATCTATAGGTCACGGGGTCGCCGAGGTCGGGGTATCTGACCCTGATCGTAGTAGAATCAAGTTTCTATGAGTCAGATTCTCCCTTTCAGGCGTAACCACTGCATACACTACGGTGACTACGGTATACGCATAGACCTATCTCTCAGCTCCAGTCCTATGAAATGCCTGAAATAATATATGCCTAATTGTTCGTCTGTGTTTTTGCTCTCTCACTCCCTCTCTCACTCACTCGCTCGCTCTCTGTCACTGTCTCTCTCGTATCTCGCTCTGTTTCTGTCGCACGCTGTCTGTCTCTCTTTCTCTCTCTCTCTCTCTCTCTCTCTCTCTCTCTCTCTCTCTCTCTCTCCTCTCTCTCTCTCTCTCTCTCTCTCTCTCTCTCTCTCTCTCTCAATGTCTGTCTCAATGTCTCTATACATGTCTTGTGGGCTATATACTCTACACACGACTGCAGTCTTAATTTTTCATGCTCCTCAGCCTTATGTGAAAGTATAGACTTTATTGTTCACTTACTTTTAAACAAAAAACGATTTCTAATTAAATTTTCAATCAACGTCTACAAGTGGCAGAGAATATGACTCAACTGACGGTGAGGAATTAACTTTTAAATTTAGAATAGCAGTTGCTGTTGCTTTGCTTTTTGAAGTAGTATATTTATATAAGTAACCTGCTTCACTTCGTGAAACCTTACTAATGCCTTTTACTTAATAATAATCTTCTTTATTAGTTCAAACTGACATACGCAGGTAGATTATAGTGAAACATGACGGCATACAATCAAGATCTTAATTAAACACTCGTTTTGGCAGCCATTCAAGGCTTCGCCCTATAGAGGGTGTTACGGGAATCGAACCGAAATCTAATGCTCTTCTGGCCATGAGTGTTACCATTACTCTATACCCTCCCCTTAAACGTTACGCTGTGAATCTGTTAAAATAAGAAAGTAGTATTCCGTGATTGTCTAAAATTCTATGCCTCCGGAGATCGACCTATCAGCCCAAGTTTGTATAGGCCTACGGGATATCTGAAGACACCAAGATCACAATTCTAAGTGAACAAGAACCTGAGATATTGAAATATCTCTTTTTGCAGTCGGTCATTTGAGAAAATGGCTGTCATTAATTTAAGGCCAGGGGCCACATAGATCTGCGATGGCCCTATAGCCAGTGGCAGAGCGCTCCTCCAAATTGAAACTTATGCAGATGTACGCCCATCTTAGCTTCACTATCTGATTCTAACAGGACAGGCTTGATGGTCTTGCTCTTCATGCGAACGAAAACGAATGCGCAAAACAATTGAATATTGATGAATTGATAGACACATTTGCTAATAGTAAAGCTAGAATAGCCAAATTAAATTCATGAAGCAATTTTCTGAAGAAGCGCTTCGCACTGACGACGGTGACTGGGAGAGTGACAAACAGCACACAAGCAGTAGCCAGTTCTGGTATAGATGACGCGATGTGAGAGCTCAATATGAGAACTACAACAGACATTACATTACTGTGTACGTAGGCAATACATTTTTGGTGTATTCTTGTTTTGTCTTGAACCATTAATGTGACTTGAACCATGGACCATTAATCAGAACGTTTAATACTCTTTTTTTTTAACTTAACTGCAGTTTAAAATAGCTATCTCATTATTTTCACTTTTTAATTGGTAAGGGCCCCAAGCTTCGAATGTCCAAGGGCCCCCGGCTAAGTTGTTACGCCACTGATAATGACCAGTGTACTACATAAACTAGTTATCGAAAACTGATGGTAACAGGTTTCGATGATACCTAAACATCAATATGGAGATTAGAAACTTGTTTCTAGAGTCAAGTTTTAATATATTCAAATTAGAAAAGCACATTTCAGCATCTGTACCATGAAGATTCTTAGCAACGACTCTGATTGCGCGCCGTTGCAAAACAAATAAACATTTTAAAACGTGAGTAATAATTAGAGGCCTACTGCCACGGTTCCTCGGTCTCAGCTTTAGTGTAGTGCTATAGAAATTTTTAGTTTACAATTTCGATTACAAGCGATACATTGTCAAAATGTCTAATTAATGCCCATCTGTAGGTAACAGTCATCGTCCTCTGACAATTTATGCCTCTGCGAATTTTTACAACAACAAGCCACCAACAAATTATACTAATAAAATATAAAATATTTTTAAACAATAGAACACAATAAAATAGATTAAAACACAAACGCTGTTCGCTTGTTATTCACTTAGGGAAATACCACGCATGCAAAGAGAAACATTTAGCCCAGCCAAGGCTATTCAAAACTGGGTCGACATTCTGTTTGGTGCTCGTTTCGCATAGATCGAGTTTTGAAATAACCCAGACGTCATGCATTGTGCGCTGTAAATATAGCTCCAGGTTTCCCACGATTCGGAAGCGATACGAGGCCATAAATTTTCCCTAACAGTGCAGAAAAGATGTCATTGGCGCCTGCGGAAATTTCTGCAAAGGGTCAAACCCAAGTAACACGAGGTTAAAATTTAAACTTCAAGCAAATTAGCACTGGTTTGCTTATAGCGAAACATATTACTAAATTAATTCCGTGTGTTCAAACAAAACACACTTAGGCTTATATAAAAACGGAATTAAGTTACTATATATTATATGTATACCGCCGGGGCTGGATGTTGAATGTCTGCTGGATATATATAAAGAGAAAAAGAGACAGAAACGAGAGAGAGAGAGAGAGAGAGAGAGAGAGAGAGAGAGAGAGAGAGAGAGAGAGAGAGAGAGAGAGAGAGAGAGAGAGAGAGAGAGAGAGAGAGAGAGAGAGAGATAGAGGGAGGGAGGGAGGGAGTCTTTATGTGAATATTGTCTTGTTCTAATCTCATCTTCAATATGCGTGTGGGGATATGTGAAGATTGTTTAGTGCTCAACTCTTCAGTGTTTTTGAAAGGTAGGTCTACAAAATGCGCTATGCATATGACGTTGTTGTTGGGGAAGGCTAACTTCTTAGCTGTGATTTAATAGAAACACTCATGCAACATTATTTAAATGTCAAGGTATACGTTTTCTGAGACGACCGTTTGGCCTCGACCCTGCTTATTTTGCAATGAGTCGATTGGGTAAGATCGTTCATCTCAGCTGTCCTTTTGGATGGGTGTCTAGGCATAAAGGTTCGCTTGTACGGACCGTGCTATGGCCTATGTGTGTGAGCAATGACGGTAGAAGATAATAATGAGAAGAAGAGCAGTCCCTTAAACTAGCTCTGAGGCAGCCATGGGTTTGAAGTGTTAGCGACTTCAATTTCTAAGCTCGGCATAAGAGCGGAGTTAACGATTACGATTACGATAAATGACACTGAATGAAACTATATGACGGTTAATGTTTGTGCTCAACAGGTCAATCCAATTCTCGTAACCGTTATCTCGAAATATCTACAGCTTTAGAACCAGTCTATTCACAGGCACTCAGTCAAAACAAAAACGATAGACGGATGAGGTCAGGTTCTGGTCTGGATCAAGATCCAATAGAACATACAAGTCCGGCCAGAGACTGGGTTACTCTGCTATCACAGTTCCGGTGGTGGATGTAATACAATCAAGCGGCCCATTATCAGGTAACACTCCGCTAGTGCCGATGAAGCTAGTCCCTAGCCTGGATAATTAAGGATGGGACGCTAGCCATCTTGTTTTGACACATAAAATACTGTATAAAGTATCTTGGAGTATCTAGTATTTGACGACATCACATGACTGCCAAAGCCGCTGACATCAACTTTATCTGTCATTGAAAATGCACTGGTAGCCTGGTACTTCATTCCCTGATGAGTGTGTACGTATAGGCACTGTTTAGCTGTGTCATAACCAGGATGACTAGCGTTGACCTCCTCCTTTATCCAGGCTTCTGACTGGCAACATACAGCGTAAAAGGAATTCAAGCGTTTTAAAGCCGTTTAAAGAGCGCAATGCTTTCTCAAGTTTTTACCAGACAAATCTTAGGCAGGCTTTATACCTTATCGTAACACTCGTGTAGCCTTTTAGCAGAAGATTCCTTAGTTCTCAATGATCAACTATTGGAGATCAAAAGAGAAGTGTTGAGTCAGAACGATTGGAAATTATGATCTCTGCTGAGGCGAAACTTATTGGTCAAAAGATTTCAAGTCAACAAACTGTAGGCCTTGTATTAAAGCGCCATCGATGGCTTTTAGCAATTGTGCATGAAGGACGTACTTGTTCAATGTCTCTATACATAGGCCTAGATAAATACCGTTTTGACAGAGTTTCGAAACCCGTCGAGTTACAAAGTAAACACTGAATCAGAAAATGCTTTGTTGATGTAAACGAAACCTTTGACAACGTTGACTCGAATAGTTTACTTGAATGTCTCGCAGTGTGTTTTTTAATTGTTCGTCATCCTCTACTCCGCTATTCTGGCTCACTCTTGTCTCAACGCACATGGTCCGTGGACCTTGCCTATTTGGTCCTCAGTTTCTCTCCAGGACCACATCGATCAGAGTTAGATACGCTGCCTTATATTTTGTCTAGTGTAGGGCAATGTGTTCATTTTCTCTTAGCGTACATTCTTCACTATGCTAAAGGTACAACGGAGTCCTGAACCCAGGTCCAGCTGTCATTGCCACCTATGCATGGTAGATTCTGTGTTCGATGCCTATGAAACACTTTGCTCCTGGATGTCCTCGACATCACCGAGGCAAACCCATTTTAGCTGGAATCGTTATTGTGTTGACCTTTCCAAGCTATTGCACTCTGTAAATATAATGTAGATCTAGTTCACTGTTGCTTCGCTGGCGTGATATTTATGCGATCTAAATTAAGCAATTTCAGTGAGTTTCTTTTTGAAGAGGCGCCATATAAATCTGCGACTGCAGTTGCAATTACGATGGAATCAAGAACTAGCTGCCCTCTCCCAGAAGAGTCGAGATTAGTTGTTAGCTTATGATGCGCAACTGTTTGGCTGACTACGCGCAAATGCTTCATGCACACAAACCTCTTCACTCTTTCATGCACACATGAGGGTTATTTGCTTGCTCCTTCTTTTAGAACTTCCAAGCTGGTGTATGAGAGTTTTGCGGTGGTTGGACCGTGGATGGTATTTGAGTAACCAGAAAGTTAAGACAGGAACAGTAAGGCAAGGTAGTATAATGTAGAGTGACAAAAGGAGAGAAAAAGCAAGGTGAGCAATATTCCCTCTAATTTTTTTCCGCCGTGTGCGCATTGGCCTGCCGCGTGAGCAGTAATATTTTGTGATATTTAAAGCCTACTAAATAAATTGTACGTGCAAGGTTGTACATCTGTTCAAGTTCTCTGCCCCTATGCAGGCTCTAACCTCGAATGGGAAAATGCCTACTCGAGAAGTTTAGAAATGTGTTTTCTCGTTGCCTTCCCATCGGTGTTTCTACTGAGGCACCATCTCTTTTGTCGATATCCTCCATCGTACTTCTTTCAGATTCCTTATCTCGCGGGACTCGATTATACCGGCGAGGACTCGATCGTCCATTGCGCTCTGTTCCTATAGCGGGGTTACCTTGTGAAAGTGGCGTGGGCGTGGTGGGAATTTGGGTAGCAAAGGCGTCTAGAAAGGGTTGCTTCTCCATTTTCACCACAAGACAACCTAAAAGCCTAGAAAATCGCATCATATAAAAGAAAAAGGCTGAAGTCAAGTTGAAGTCAAGTTTGGGATGGGGATAGAGTAATGGTAACAATCATGGCCAGGAGAGCATTAGATTGACGGTTCGATACCCGTAACCCCCTCTAGGGCGGCGCCTTGCATGGCTGCCAAACCGTGTTTAGTTAAAACTTGACTGCATACTGTCATGTTTCAATGTAATCTTACGGCGAACTTGTCAGTTTGAACTAATAAAGAAGATTATTACCATTTATTATTAAGTAAGTAAGTAAGTAAGTAAGTAAGTAGCATTTATGTGAATGTGACAGCATTGTAATAGAATTGTATAGAATTGATACGGAATTAGGCCTACATATAGCCTACACATTTCAAATTGATGATTACATGAACGAATGTAATTGATAAGCACAACTTCTTCAACTTGTGTGCCCTCATGCCCGGTCAAACATCCGGTGACGCCACTCAATGTAGCAACTAAATAAGATTAATCGATTCAAAAATATTACTTTCTACGATTGCATTTACCAGCGTATAAATAATTCAAGTTGTTTCCTAAACAATCAGTGTACGTCTATAGAAGGCTAGAAAATCTACAGGGTAGGCTATAAGAAAGCCAGAAATTAAGCTTAGATTTTCTCTCGTATTTCTTTGTCAAATTCCTAACGAGCAAACACATGATCCAGGTCAGTTGTTTGACCAGAATAAAAATCTTAATTCTGATTACACAGTTCAGGTGGTCAACCTGAAGTCGTTTACGCATTTTGTCTTCGTTGCATTCATAAGGCTGAAGCCATGTTCACACTCATGCTAGATGCATCGGCAAATGTCTTGAACATTCCTACCTTAAAGTTTTCAATTGAAGTGCATTTAAAGTCACGATACTGCTTGCAAGGCTGTATCGTGTCGTGTTCGTGGTCAGTTTTATCAAGTAGCTTACAGCTTACAGTACTTCACTGCTAATCTAGCAATCTCGGTTTGCCAAAAATCATAACTTTCTGTGTCTGCCAACAGGCGTAGCTCAAACACTTTCCATTCGAGTATTTCATCTTTTGGAAATGTGTAGTCATATGTAGTGTGTACAGGCCACATGGCTTTGTAGAGAGAGAGAGATATTGACAACGACAGAGACAAACTGCGATAGAGACAGAGCGAGAGAAACCAGAGAGAACGAATGAGGCAGCGAAAGAAAGACGAACAAGGCAGGTACTATTTCGGACATCAACGGTCATGGGCCAGAGATGAGCGATCTACCATTAAAGGGTATGCAGCTGTTGTAAGTCTCCGAATCATGCCTGGCTGCATATTGGTGTTTATCCGAATAAACGGCTCTTCGTGTACGACGGAGTGTCACTTCTGCTGTGGGTCGACTCTGACACATCGGGTGACTTAGAGTCTACAGACGCCGCACATCCGTACACCTGTGGCCGTCTGTATCGTGAAGGCCCTATCATGAAGCGTCCGTCCTACAGAGGCTATATAGTGCAGAGTGGCAGAGATCTACACGGAAGACACTGCTCAACACAAGCCTTGTTGTGACGTTTTGAACATCGTAGGCTAAATAGGTTATCAGCTGAGCAATGGGTAAAACTGAACATAAAAAATTTGAGCTCACGAAATTTGTGCGCTATGAGGAAATACTGTACGCGCTAGTTTGAAATGCCGTACGCGCGCGCGCACGCGCGTAGCTTAGAGGGAACATTGAAGGTGAGATCAGATATTTGGCCGATAAGTTAATTTAAAAGACACTTCTAGCTGTACTTTGCTAGTTCGTATAGTCGGGTAGTAGATTACAACCACTCAAGCAATTAAAATAAAATATATGTCTGCCTAGCAAAATACGAATTTGCAAACACCCTACATGAGACACAGTATTTTAATGATTACATCACATTGTAAAAGGAGTTGGTAGACGAACTTAGCGCAAATGGGAACAGCATGTTTGGTTTGCCCAAGTCAAGCAGATCAAGGCGTAATTCTTTTATACCTTCGAATCTTTCAGCGTTTATTTAGTAGAGTTGCTTTGGATAAAACAAAGTCTGGTTTAAATATTTCTGACGGATCAGGATGTCGTGTATGAATGATAATAGTTCTGCTCTCTTCTGTTAGTAATGTCTATCCTGATAGAGGACGACACACTGAGAGTCAGCAGAAGAAGTTATGGAGTTATAAAACACACCATATTCATCAGTTTCTCCAGGGTTACATTCTCTGAAAACGAAAAGAATGACACAATAAGTCGTCTGCGTTGCTTAGTCTGAGGAAAGTTAAATTCGTTAACAAATGATTATGAAAAACCTTATACGTTGTCATCAATCTAATCCAACATATTTCGGCTAGACCTGCTCGTAGACTAGTTGCCGCAGTGACCAGAGAGAGAGAGAGAGAGAGAGAGAGACAGACAGACAGACAGACAGACAGACAGACAGACAGACAGACAGACAGACAGACAGACAGACAGACAGACAGACAGACAGACAGACAGAAGAGAGAGAAGAGAGAGAGAGAGAGAGAGAGAGAGAGAGAGAGAGAGAGAGGAGAGAGAGAGAGAGAGAGAGAGAGAGGAGAGAGAGAGAGAGAGAGAGAGAGAGAGAGAGAGAGAGAGAGAGAGAAAGGAGGCGGTTGTCTGGAGCGCACCAGTTCAAATCAGATTAGATGAGATCAGATCAGATTAATCGTACTCGTAATCGTAATCTCCAACTTTTAAAGCTCCACTCGAAGGCCAAGCGCAGGGCACCAGGCTATTCGCGAGCGCTACGTCAAATCAAAGGAGGGTTTCAGAAAGTAGTCCGAAAGAGATACAAGTCCGATTTCCAGAAGGCCAAATCAAATGAGGGAGTTCCCAGAGATTAGGCGAAAAGAGGTCAAGTCCGGTTTCCAGGGGGCCAGATCAAGAGAGGAGGCAGAGCGGCTGTCAAGGCGGGTGTCGTTTAGGGCGAGAATAATTTGAAGGCGGAGGATCAGAAGAGTCAGGGTAGAAGTACTTGAAAAGGTGAGACCAGTTTCGAGTGAAAATCCGGGAGGGAGGTGATAGATATAAGAAGAAGAGAAGGAGGATGAAGGACGGGTTGCAATGATGATGGAGGAACTGAGAAACTGCGGATTCAGGGAAGGGAAAATCATTCCTGAGGCGTGGTTCTGTGTTGGATATGTCTCGGTTGGAGAACTTGAGATGAGTAGTGACTGGGGGGGGGGGTCGAGAAAGACTAAGATAGGAGGAGGATCGAGTGGAGCGGGTTGCCTGAATGGTGAAGAGATCACGAAGGTCCCTGGGGGCGAATATTGTAGGGAGTTTTAGGTTAGTGAACGGACTTTGAAGTGGATACGTTCTGGGATTTTAACCAATGGAGTGATTTGAGGATGGAGTGATATGATGATGTTTGGGCGTTCTATAGTGACAGCTCTGGTTAGTGAGTTTTGATAAGTTGCAGACGCTTGATTTGGTCGATTCAAGGTTGAGGAAGAGAAATTGCAGTAATCAAGATTTGAATGAACAATGGCGGTTGCAATGCTGGAGGCAGTTTTAAGGTCAAGCATGGGCCGTATGCGTCGGAGGTCACAAATGTGCATGAAGCAGGAGCACGAGAGGTTCGAAATATGGTTAAAGAAGGACAGGTGTGCATCAAAAGTAATACCAAGATTGCGGTCGGGGGGGGGGGTCAGAGGTAAAGGTAAGAGACGACGAGTTAGTTGAAAGGTCTATGGAAGGATCAGAGATTTTCATGATTTGATCAGGAAGGCCTAGGATGATGAATTCAGTTTTGGAAGGCGTAAGGCAGAGGAGATTGGAAGACAT
>OY744605.1:69073192-69270692 GCA_963556255.1 Allolobophora icterica
GGGGGGAAATCATTCCAGAGGCGTGGTGCTGTGTTGGATATGGCTCGGTTGGAGAACTTGAGATGAGTAGTGACTGGGTGTCGAGAAAGACTAAGATAGGAGGATGATCGAGTGGAGCGGGTTGCCTGAATGGTGAAGAGATCACGAAGGTAACTGGCCTGCGAATATTGTAGGGAGTTCAGTGGCGTTACAGGCTAACAGCCATATAACGAGGGTGGACAAAGTCCAGGGGTCCCGAGGTCCCAAGGGCCCCGAGCTCTTTTACTGAGCACCCTGCATCACATTCTGCTTTGAGGCCCTATTCTTTCATTTTTTCCTCCTAGTGGAAATTTGTTTAATTTGGTTTATTATTCCATCTGATGACATTATTTAGCTTAATATGTTCAAAAAGGTAACAACAAGGCCCATGTAGATTTGAGCCTCTCTGCAGCCTGAACTAGCTTGTATATATGACGGAAGCTTCAAGATACACAGGGCCAGAGACGTATGTACGCGTGGTGTCTATATCTAGGTCTAGGGGAACGTGAGGAGGAGGAGGAGGATGAAGGACGGGTTGCAATGATGATGGATGCACTGAGAAACTGCAAAATTCAGGGAAGATCATTCCAGAGGCGTGGTGCTGTGTTGGATATGGCTCGGTTGGAGAACTTGAGTTGAGTGGCGACTGGGGGTCGAGAAATACTGAGATTCTTTAGGACGAAGATTGGGTGGAGCGGGTTGTCTGAATGGTGAAGAGATCACGAGGGTACTTGGGTTGGGAATATTGTAGGGAGTTGTAGGTTAGTGAAAGGACTTTGAAGTGGATTCGCTCTGGGATTTTTAAAAAAAATTGGAGTGATTTGAGGATGGGAGTGATATTATGATGTTTGGGCGTTCTAGTGAGTTTTTGATAAGTTGCAGACGCTTGATTTGGGTGGATTCAAGGTTGAGAAAATGAGAATTGCAGTAATCAAGCTTTGAATGAACAATGGCGGTTGCAATGTTTGAGGCAGTTTTAAGATCAAGCATGGGCCGTATGCGTCGGAGATCACGAATGTGCATGAAGCAGGAGCGCGAAGGGATGGAAATGTGGTTAGAGAAGGACGGGTGTGGATCAAAAGTAATACAAAGATTGCGGACGGGGGAGTCAGAGGTAAAGGTAAGAGACGACGATTTAGTTGAAAGGTTTATGGAAGGATCATGGATTTTCATGATTTGATCAGGAAGGCCTAGGATGATGAATTCAGTTTTGGAAGGGTTAAGGCGGAGGAGATTGGAAGACATCCACTGTGAGATCAGGTTAAGATCAGATTAGATATTAATCTAACCTGGATTCACTGACACACGTCAATCCGTCTTCAGTGCAAGAACCGCACTTGTAACATTGATTAGAACGAGCCACAAAACAGTTGCAGTAGCCCTCTTCAGGTAGTTTTGGAACCTGCATGATATGACCCGAACCGTCGTCGACAGGGCACTTTCCCTTAGATGCATCGTCTAGAACATACCAAACCGCGCCGACTATATTCAGGCTACTGTTTTTATGTTAGTCAGTATTTATAGCTTCAGCAATAAAACTAATATTCTTTAAAAATAAAATTTAATTCAAAGTCATCGATTGAATAATCAGGAATTATACTGTTGTATTATCCAACACTTAACGATTTCTCTGATCATCGGATTTCGACTGCAGGGATTCTTTAACCGACTTTGGCAACCATTTCACTCGAAGCGACCATTGACTGTGGCCAATGTATTATGATAATGGCGCTATAGAAGTCACTAAATTAGATAGTAGGCCCTGTTATCCAACACTTAACGATTTCTTTGATCATCGGATTTCAACTTCAGGGATTCTTTAACCGACTTTGGCTACGATTTCACTCGAAGCGACCATCGACTGTGGCCAATGTATTATGATAATGGCGCTATAGAAGTCACTAAATTAGATAGTAGGCCCTGTTATCCAACACTTAACGATTTCTCTAATCATCGGATTTCGACTTCAGGGATTCTTTAACCGACTTTGGCTACGATTTCACTCGAAGCGACCATCGACTGTGGCCAATGTATTATGATAATGGCGCTATAGAAGTCACTAAATTAGATAGTAGGCCCTGTTATCCAACACTTAACGATTTCTCTAATCATCGGATTTCGACTGCAGGGATTCTTTAACCGACTTTGACTACGATTTCACTCGAAGCGACCATCGACTGTGGCCAATGTATTATGATAATGGCGCTATAGAAGTCACTAAATTAGATAGTAGGCCCTGTTATCCAACACTTAACGATTTCTCTAATCATCGGATTTCAACTTCAGGGATTCTTTAACCGACTATGGCTACGATTTCACTCGAAGCGACCATCGACTGTGACCAATGTATTATGATAATGGCGCTATAGAAGTCACTAAATTAGATAGTAGGCCCTGTTATCCAACACTTAACGATTTCTTTGATCATCGGATTTCAACTTCAGGGATTCTTTAACCGACTTTGGCTACGATTTCACTCGAAGCGACCATCGACTGTGGCCAATGTATTATGATAATGGCGCTATAGAAGTCACTAAATTAGATAGTAGGCCCTGTTATCCAACACTTAACGATTTCTTTGATCATCGGATTTCAACTTCAGGGATTCTTTAACCGACTTTGGCTACGATTTCACTCGAAGCGACCATCGACTGTGGCCAATGTATTATGATAATGGCGCTATAGAAGTCACTAAATTAGATAGTAGGCCCTGTTATCCAACACTTAACGATTTCTCTAATCATCGGATTTCGACTGCAGGGATTCTTTAACCGACTTTGGCAACCATTTCACTCGAAGCGACCATCGACTGTGGCCAATGTATTATGATAATGGCGCTATAGAAGTCACTAAATTAGATAGTAGGCCCTGTTATCCAACACTTAACGATTTCTCTAATCATCGGATTTCGACTGCAGGGATTCTTTAACCGACTTTGGCAACCATTTCACTCGAAGCGACCATCGACTGTGGCCAATGTATTATGATAATGGCGCTATAGAAGTCACTAAATTAGATAGTAGGCCCTGTTATCCAACACTTAACGATTTCTCTAATCATCGGATTTCGACTGCAGGGATTCTTTAACCGACTTTGGCTACGATTTCACTCGAAGCGACCATCGACTGTGGCCAATGTATTATGATAATGGCGCTATAGAAGTCACTAAATTAGATAGTAGGCCCTGTTATCCAACACTTAACGATTTCTTTGATCATCGGATTTCGACTGCAGGGATTCTTTAACCGACTTTGGCTACGATTTCACTCGAAGCGACCATCGACTGTGGCCAATGTATTATGATAATGGCGCTATAGAAGTCACTAAATTAGATAGTAGGCCCTGTTATCCAACACTTAACGATTTCTTTGATCATCGGATTTCGACTGCAGGGATTCTTTAACCGACTTTGACTACGATTTCACTCGAAGCGACCATCGACTGTGGCCAATGTATTATGATAATGGCGCTATAGAAGTCACTAAATTAGATAGTAGGCCCTGTTATCCAACACTTAACGATTTCTCTAATCATCGGATTTCAACTTCAGGGATTCTTTAACCGACTTTGGCTACGATTTCACTCGAAGCGACCATCGACTGTGACCAATGTATTATGATAATGGCGCTATAGAAGTCACTAAATTAGATAGTAGGCCCTGTTATCCAACACTTAACGATTTCTTTGATCATCGGATTTCAACTTCAGGGATTCTTTAACCGACTATGGCTACGATTTCACTCGAAGCGACCATCGACTGTGGCCAATGTATTATGATAATGGCGCTATAGAAGTCACTAAATTAGATAGTAGGCCCTGTTATCCAACACTTAACGATTTCTCTAATCATCGGATTTCGACTGCAGGGATTCTTTAACCGACTATGGCTACGATTTCACTCGAAGCGACCATCGACTGTGGCCAATGTATTATGATAATGGCGCTATAGAAGTCACTAAATTAGATAGTAGGCCCTGTTATCCAACACTTAACGATTTCTCTAATCATCGGATTTCAACTTCAGGGATTCTTTAACCGACTATGGCTACGATTTCACTCGAAGCGACCATCGACTGTGGCCAATGTATTATGATAATGGCGCTATAGAAGTCACTAAATTAGATAGTAGGCCCTGTTATCCAACACTTAACGATTTCTTTGATCATCGGATTTCAACTTCAGGGATTCTTTAACCGACTATGGCTACGATTTCACTCGAAGCGACCATCGACTGTGGCCAATGTATTATGATAATGGCGCTATAGAAGTCACTAAATTAGATAGTAGGCCCTGTTATCCAACACTTAACGATTTCTTTGATCATCGGATTTCAACTTCAGGGATTCTTTAACCGACTTTGGCAACCATTTCACTCGAAGCGACCATTGACTGTGGCCAATGTATTATGATAATGGCGCTATAGAAGTCACTAAATTAGATAGTAGGCCCTGTTATCCAACACTTAACGATTTCTTTGATCATCGGATTTCGACTGCAGGGATTCTTTAACCGACTTTGGCAACCATTTCACTCGAAGCGACCATTGACTGTGGCCAATGTATTATGATAATGGCGCTATAGAAGTCACTAAATTAGATAGTAGGCCCTGTTATCCAACACTTAACGATTTCTCTAATCATCGGATTTCGACTGCAGGGATTCTTTAACCGACTTTGGCTACGATTTCACTCGAAGCGACCATCGACTGTGGCCAATGTATTATGATAATGGCGCTATAGAAGTCACTAAATTAGATAGTAGGCCCTGTTATCCAACACTTAACGATTTCTTTGATCATCGGATTTCAACTTCAGGGATTCTTTAACCGACTTTGGCTACGATTTCACTCGAAGCGACCATCGACTGTGGCCAATGTATTATGATAATGGCGCTATAGAAGTCACTAAATTAGATAGTAGGCCCTGTTATCCAACACTTAACGATTTCTTTGATCATCGGATTTCAACTTCAGGGATTCTTTAACCGACTTTGGCTACGATTTCACTCGAAGCGACCATCGACTGTGACCAATGTATTATGATAATGGCGCTATAGAAGTCACTAAATTAGATAGTAGGCCCTGTTATCCAACACTTAACGATTTCTTTGATCATCGGATTTCAACTTCAGGGATTCTTTAACCGACTTTGGCTACGATTTCACTCGAAGCGACCATCGACTGTGGCCAATGTATTATGATAATGGCGCTATAGAAGTCACTAAATTAGATAGTAGGCCCTGTTATCCAACACTTAACGATTTCTCTAATCATCGGATTTCGACTGCAGGGATTCTTTAACCGACTTTGGCTACGATTTCACTCGAAGCGACCATCGACTGTGACCAATGTATTATGATAATGGCGCTATAGAAGTCACTAAATTAGATAGTAGGCCCTGTTATCCAACACTTAACGATTTCTTTGATCATCGGATTTCAACTTCAGGGATTCTTTAACCGACTTTGGCTACGATTTCACTCGAAGCGACCATCGACTGTGACCAATGTATTATGATAATGGCGCTATAGAAGTCACTAAATTAGATAGTAGGCCCTGTTATCCAACACTTAACGATTTCTTTGATCATCGGATTTCGACTGCAGGGATTCTTTAACCGACTTTGGCTACGATTTCACTCGAAGCGACCATCGACTGTGGCCAATGTATTATGATAATGGCGCTATAGAAGTCACTAAATTAGATAGTAGGCCCTGTTATCCAACACTTAACGATTTCTTTGATCATCGGATTTCAACTTCAGGGATTCTTTAACCGACTTTGGCTACGATTTCACTCGAAGCGACCATCGACTGTGACCAATGTATTATGATAATGACGCTATAGAAGTCACTAAATTAGATAGTAGGCCCTGTTATCCAACACTTAACGATTTCTTTGATCATCGGATTTCAACTTCAGGGATTCTTTAACCGACTTTGGCTACGATTTCACTCGAAGCGACCATCGACTGTGACCAATGTATTATGATAATGGCGCTATAGAAGTCACTAAATTAGATAGTAGGCCCTGTTATCCAACACTTAACGATTTCTTTGATCATCGGATTTCAACTTCAGGGATTCTTTAACCGACTTTGGCTACGATTTCACTCGAAGCGACCATCGACTGTGGCCAATGTATTATGATAATGGCGCTATAGAAGTCACTAAATTAGATAGTAGGCCCTGTTATCCAACACTTAACGATTTCTCTAATCATCGGATTTCGACTGCAGGGATTCTTTAACCGACTATGGCTACGATTTCACTCGAAGCGACCATCGACTGTGGCCAATGTATTATGATAATGGCGCTATAGAAGTCACTAAATTAGATAGTAGGCCCTGTTATCCAACACTTAACGATTTCTCTAATCATCGGATTTCAACTTCAGGGATTCTTTAACCGACTATGGCTACGATTTCACTCGAAGCGACCATCGACTGTGGCCAATGTATTATGATAATGGCGCTATAGAAGTCACTAAATTAGATAGTAGGCCCTGTTATCCAACACTTAACGATTTCTTTGATCATCGGATTTCAACTTCAGGGATTCTTTAACCGACTATGGCTACGATTTCACTCGAAGCGACCATCGACTGTGGCCAATGTATTATGATAATGGCGCTATAGAAGTCACTAAATTAGATAGTAGGCCCTGTTATCCAACACTTAACGATTTCTTTGATCATCGGATTTCAACTTCAGGGATTCTTTAACCGACTTTGGCAACCATTTCACTCGAAGCGACCATTGACTGTGGCCAATGTATTATGATAATGGCGCTATAGAAGTCACTAAATTAGATAGTAGGCCCTGTTATCCAACACTTAACGATTTCTTTGATCATCGGATTTCGACTGCAGGGATTCTTTAACCGACTTTGGCAACCATTTCACTCGAAGCGACCATTGACTGTGGCCAATGTATTATGATAATGGCGCTATAGAAGTCACTAAATTAGATAGTAGGCCCTGTTATCCAACACTTAACGATTTCTCTAAACATCGGATTTCGACTGCAGGGATTCTTTAACCGACTTTGGCTACGATTTCACTCGAAGCGACCATCGACTGTGGCCAATGTATTATGATAATGGCGCTATAGAAGTCACTAAATTAGATAGTAGGCCCTGTTATCCAACACTTAACGATTTCTTTGATCATCGGATTTCAACTTCAGGGATTCTTTAACCGACTTTGGCTACGATTTCACTCGAAGCGACCATCGACTGTGGCCAATGTATTATGATAATGGCGCTATAGAAGTCACTAAATTAGATAGTAGGCCCTGTTATCCAACACTTAACGATTTCTTTGATCATCGGATTTCAACTTCAGGGATTCTTTAACCGACTTTGGCTACGATTTCACTCGAAGCGACCATCGACTGTGACCAATGTATTATGATAATGGCGCTATAGAAGTCACTAAATTAGATAGTAGGCCCTGTTATCCAACACTTAACGATTTCTTTGATCATCGGATTTCAACTTCAGGGATTCTTTAACCGACTTTGGCTACGATTTCACTCGAAGCGACCATCGACTGTGGCCAATGTATTATGATAATGGCGCTATAGAAGTCACTAAATTAGATAGTAGGCCCTGTTATCCAACACTTAACGATTTCTCTAATCATCGGATTTCGACTGCAGGGATTCTTTAACCGACTTTGGCTACGATTTCACTCGAAGCGACCATCGACTGTGACCAATGTATTATGATAATGGCGCTATAGAAGTCACTAAATTAGATAGTAGGCCCTGTTATCCAACACTTAACGATTTCTTTGATCATCGGATTTCAACTTCAGGGATTCTTTAACCGACTTTGGCTACGATTTCACTCGAAGCGACCATCGACTGTGACCAATGTATTATGATAATGGCGCTATAGAAGTCACTAAATTAGATAGTAGGCCCTGTTATCCAACACTTAACGATTTCTTTGATCATCGGATTTCGACTGCAGGGATTCTTTAACCGACTTTGGCTACGATTTCACTCGAAGCGACCATCGACTGTGGCCAATGTATTATGATAATGGCGCTATAGAAGTCACTAAATTAGATAGTAGGCCCTGTTATCCAACACTTAACGATTTCTTTGATCATCGGATTTCAACTTCAGGGATTCTTTAACCGACTTTGGCTACGATTTCACTCGAAGCGACCATCGACTGTGACCAATGTATTATGATAATGGCGCTATAGAAGTCACTAAATTAGATAGTAGGCCCTGTTATCCAACACTTAACGATTTCTTTGATCATCGGATTTCAACTTCAGGGATTCTTTAACCGACTTTGGCTACGATTTCACTCGAAGCGACCATCGACTGTGACCAATGTATTATGATAATGGCGCTATAGAAGTCACTAAATTAGATAGTAGGCCCTGTTATCCAACACTTAACGATTTCTTTGATCATCGGATTTCAACTTCAGGGATTCTTTAACCGACTTTGGCTACGATTTCACTCGAAGCGACCATCGACTGTGGCCAATGTATTATGATAATGGCGCTATAGAAGTCACTAAATTAGATAGTAGGCCCTGTTATCCAACACTTAACGATTTCTTTGATCATCGGATTTCGACTGCAGGGATTCTTTAACCGACTTTGGCTACGATTTCACTCGAAGCGACCATCGACTGTGGCCAATGTATTATGATAATGGCGCTATAGAAGTCACTAAATTAGATAGTAGGCCCTGTTATCCAACACTTAACGATTTCTTTGATCATCGGATTTCAACTTCAGGGATTCTTTAACCGACTTTGGCTACGATTTCACTCGAAGCGACCATCGACTGTGACCAATGTATTATGATAATGGCGCTATAGAAGTCACTAAATTAGATAGTAGGCCCTGTTATCCAACACTTAACGATTTCTCTGATCATCGGATTTCGACTGCAGGGATTCTTTAACCGACTTTGGCAACCATTTCACTCGAAGCGACCATTGACTGTGGCCAATGTATTATTGTAACGGCGCTATAGAAGTCACAAAATTATAATATTATTAATTATTATTGATTACCCGACGAGGTTTCCTGGGTAGGATGCTGTACAGTTAGGTTCTGTTGCTATTATTTCATTTTAGATCTAACGTTATTATTTCTGTTCTATTTCCTTTCCTCTGCGTGTAATGTTGTATTTAAAGCGCTGTGCGTTTGCAAGCGTTTATTAAAAAATATACTTACTTACTTACTTACTTACTCACTCACTAATCAAGGACTTGCTTACCATGAATTCCCAGATACATAATTAATAATTATATAACAGGAAATGCATCTAACTTAAGAAGTGTATTTGCTAGGACAAATATACGTAAATTTTCTATTACATGTAAGGGTCCACTAACGTGGAACTCAATACCTGGGCCAATTAAAGACTGTCCCAGTTTAGGTATATTTAAACGTCAGTTAAAAGACTGGTTGCTTTCAGATTAAATTTTATAGTAATGACTACTAAAAATGGGTCTGATTTGTTTGTTTATTTATAGTTTGAAAAGCTAATTGGTTGAATCTAATACGACTGATGTTAGTAGACTGGCCTTATCAGTTTGGATGTATAAGTGTTGGAATGAACCCAGCAAACACTAATTTAATATTACAGCAATATTAATTTATAATTAAATTTACTCTACATTACTTTACCGAAGTTACTTCACCTCACTTACTATTATCCTATCTTTGCTCGACTTCACCTTACTCTATTGTATCCTGCATCATATCAAGTTACTTGATCTCCTGGTCCTTATATTTTCGACCCTCATGTTGGAATTATTAAGCAATAGGGGCTCGCTTTAGCGGGACACCATCCCTTCTGGGTCTCCCGTTGTGTCCTATTAATATTTCAGATCCTTATCATTCAGGTTTTTCTTGTCTTTTCTTTCACTGAAAATTCAGGCTTACCATGCACTTACCAATGATACTAATCTAACGAATAGATAGTATTGCTCTGAAAATTTGGTAATCTTATGTGCAAAAATAAAAAAATTAATTTGATAAGCTAAATAAGTTGTGTATATTGTTGTTTAATACAAACATTGGTTTATCAAATTAGTGTCAGTTACATGGTAAACGAGACTGTAACTGGTAAAACAACGGAATGTATGTAAATCAAATGTGTGGACCAATAAAAAACGTTCTGTTCTGTTTGTTCTGTTCAATAGTATTGGTGATTATTATTCATATCAATATTCATAATTTTATTTTTGTCCCGTCGCACATATTATTATTATTATTATTATTATTATTATTATTATTATTATTATTATTATTATTATTATTATTATTATTATTATTATTATTATTATTATTATTATTATTATTATTATTATTATTACTATATCTCTTTCACACTATGCTGCTGTGTTCCTCGTCCATGCTTTTATTAACAGTCGAACTGAGCATTGTTGCTCGATTCTTGCCGGTCTCCCACTCGGATAGGATGTCTGGATCGGGTTCTACGCTAAGCTGCTCGACTCGTCGGGCGTATCCCCAAGTACGCTTCTGTCTCTGCCTATATGCGCGATGTGCTGCACTGGTTTTCTATTTCCCAGCGTATTTCCTATCGGATCGTTGCCTTAATATCTCGCTGTCTTCTAGGCTGAAGTCCATCATACCTTCGCGACCTTTGTCGCCCAGTGTCCGACGTCGTATACAGCGCTCGGGCACAGCGCTCCTCGACTAGAGGGGAGATCTTGGTCCCATGTGCTCGTTCTTCAATCCCTCAGGATTTAAAAAAAGGGATAACTTTAGGGGCATTCCACGGTATTGTGGTCCAGGAGAGGTCAAGAAAATATATTGAAATTTTTAATTTTTAATAATTTCTGTAAATAGCTATATGGTTCTAGTATAAGATTCCAAAAGGATTTAGTTTTTGCACTTAGGGTTTTGTGTCGGCTTTGCTTCAAACTGGCACTTTCGGTCTTTTTGCGTTACGGACTCCACATGCAATTTTTAAATACTAAATTTTTATGTGAAGCCAATGTGGAATATTTTGGGCTGGACATCATAATCATGGTGAGGTTAAGTGATAAATACTATTTGATCACAAATTCACCATATCATGTGTCTGGATTAGCTCGACCAAAACATGACTTGTAGAGTCCGTAACATTTTGGAGCTTCTAATTACATTCTTAGGCATTTAAAATTGCACTGCAAACTTGGTATTTTTAATTCTCTAATTCACCATTGTAGGCTACTTATTTAACATAAATTACTTTTCCTAATATTGCTACAAATATTTTTTATGTGAAGTTAAATATTGTTACGGACTCTACAAAAGTGTTACGGACTCTACAAGCACAAATTCAGCTGATGAAACTGATGGCTTTTGTCAGGAGTATCCATGCAATTATGTATAGAAATAAACCTTTCAACATGTCTCTTGTTAAAAAGAGCTGCTTTCAACAACATTTAGCACAAGGTATTTATGAGTTTTATTACTTATTTATCTATTTATTGCATTTTCATTGCTTTATAAATATTTTATAAACAAGGGTACATGATCAATACATTTAAATGAATAGTTTGTTATTTAATTTTCTGTTATTATTCATAGAAATGGTGAAAACTGTAAAAGAACATGTGGAAAAACACAGACAGAAAGTTTACAATAATGTAGAGCTTAATGTAGCAGTGAAAGAAAAAGACAGATGAGGATAGGAAACGCTTGGAACGGCATCGTGTTGCACTAGAAGGTGGTGAACTAGCTGCAATGAGGAAGAAGAAAGTAATAAAATATCAGATAAAGTGGCCAGCCAGAGTTAAAGCTGAAGCATCACAGAGTGAAGGATAAAGATCACATTGAATATTTACCAGTGCCGCTCGTCACTCCCAGAGCATTGGCAAAGCTGTTCGAAGAGTAAAAAAGATGTTGCCAAAGTCGCCAAGAAAGAAAATGGCAATAATTGTGACGATTTTGTGTACATTAATGTATATTTTGTACATTAATGTACAGTGGTTGCCACTGAGCAATTTCTTTTGGTTGAACAGATGACTGAAGGAAGATTGAATAATGAAGGTGAGAGTGAATACCACACGTTGTTCATGCGGCAGAAAGACAAAGCGAGCAATCTGTTCAGCTATCCAGACCGAACTGACCAGTCACGGATTACCTGTGATCAGATTGTAGAAAGGCTATTTGCACCGATAATTCATGGAAGAGGATTTATAGGTTCAATAGCCTCGTAGCTAGTGCTACAGACTGATTTAAGCTCAATAGTGACTGCTGAAATATTAAGAGCTTCGACATTGTTGATTTTTGAATGTCACAAGTTCTTTTGATTGCTTGTGACAATGGAACGTCACTATATTTTTTCAATTTGAGCTCTGAAACTACCTGTAGCACCTTGTGAACATTGAAATGATGAGAGTAATTGGAATAAATTAACTGTTTTCGTGAATGTTAACCAGTTTTTGTTTATGGTCCAAAACTGTAGAGTCCGTAAGGTAGAGTCCGTAACGCACAGTATGTGCATTAGTGCAGAGTTTCCCAAACTGTGGGTCGCGACCCAAAAGTGGGTCGCGAGGCTCTGGCAAGTGGGTCGCCAAATTTTTCGAGAAACATTTATTTTTTCGATGCAACAAAGTTAGGCCCTGAATATGACAGTGGTTTATTAGAATAATGCACAAAACACTCATACAACACCAGAACGACAATATTGAAAATGTTTAAGAAAGACAGTCAGTATACTGAAAGTACTAAATACCATAAATACTACGGTGAAAACTTCTAAACCGTGAAAATGAGGAGATAATGAGAACACTAACAAGGAACTGTGAATTGATCTCCTTTCGAAGCACCAACTGCCATGAAAATCAACGCGGCAAGTAGAATACAGTTTCTCAGCATGACTGCAGATCTGCAGGGAATCAAAACAGACGATCAAACGAGTCACACTCGAGTCCTTTTAAACCAGTCGATGAGGGAGGGTGGGAGAGAGGGTCCTCAAACACTCAGGACGGGAGGCTATCTGTCTCTGTCTCTGTCTGTCTGTCTCTCGCTCTCTCTCTCTCTCTCTCTCTCTCTCTCTCTCTCTCTCTTTCTCTCTCTCACACACACACACACACACACACACACACACACACACACACACACACACACACACACACACACACATACACAAACAAACACACACAAAGCGCAGCTGTTCCCGGACTTGCCAACCATATCAAGGTGAGTTGTCAAAGGCAGTACGCTCAAGTGTACGTCATTGATTCCCGCATGGCAAACTATTTACGACTCCAGCACCTGTCCAATGAACATATTGACGCTGCAGCTGGACCAATTATTGATTAAATCATTAGACAGATTAATGTATCTGCTGCAGCTTATAAAACACTCCGTGAAGTAGAGATTGCAGAAACTTTGGCAGCAGAGACAGGTCGCACAGCTCCTATAGTTGGCCCAGTTTCTGAACTAAATTTACATACCGTGATTTTTCACGGGTTACAGCTAGTTAAGCAATAAAAGAGGTAATTTAATTTAATACATTATAGTCGGATCACACACGCACACACGCACGCACGCACACACACACACACACACACACGCTATCTCCCTCTGTCTGTCTGTCTTTCTCTTTCGCTCTATCTCTCTGTCTATCTCTCTTTCACTGTCTGTCTCGTCTGTCTCTGTGTATGTCACTGTCTCTGTCCCTGTCTCTGTCTGTCTGTCTCTTTTTCTCTCTTTCCTTAAGGAAATGACGCAATTGAGCTGATAGACGATCGATCTAGGACTTGTTGAATTGAGTTTTAGATTATGATGATGATGACGTTGACTATGACGATGACGATAGATGACGATAGATGACGATGATGATGATGATGATGATGATGATGATGATGATGATGATGATGATGATGATGATGATGATGATGATGATGATAGTAAATAAATAAGTGCGGATTTAACTTTACACCACCCCTTAGCCTTGGCAGGTACTGTGAGCGGAGCCTTGTTTGAAGTTCTGGGTTGACCTATTTGAATGAGAGGCACACATACGCATACACACAAGCATACATATAAGCGTACATACAAGCATATATGTATATATGCAGACACACATTTATTTATTGTTAACTTAAAGCCTTTACCCGCTATTGGTCTATATGTGTGTATACCTTTTAATTCCAATAGTCGAATCTACCGGTACCAAAGCATTTTAGTCCTTTGGCAAATTCATTAGAGCTATATTGACTGGAATGAATGTTTAGCTGGAATAACTAAATTAAACCCACTTAGACTTGCAACGTCCATATTGTTATACACACGTACTGCACATTATACCAGCGTCTTTACCATTCTTTTCTTAAGAGTCCTGTTCATTTCCCTCTCAATAGCTCTTACCTTTTTGTGAATGTCTCTTTACCCAGTGCTATTCTTCTTCTAATTTCTCTATTGCATTTGGCATCTGTCTTAATCATGCTTCGGAGGTAGCAAAATTCTTTTACTTGTTCTATTTCCTCTTCACCAATTTTTATTCTGACTATAATTTCTTTTCCTTTACTTATTCTCATTACCTTCGTCTTTTGATGCTGATTTTCATGCCATATTTCATGCCAAGTTCATATACAAAGCATTTAATTTGATTTTAATACATTTAAAATATACGTACACTGTGTCCCGATGAAAAGTAGACCCCAAGAAAAAGTGTCATAACTCGGTCAAAACGTTTAGCATTTGCCTGAAATTTTAAAAACAACAACAGTAGCCACATTACCACCAAATCGTAACGCCGTTTGGAAATGTTGGTGATTTTGTCCAGTTTATCAACGTTTGAGATGCAGTACTGAAAAGGGGAAATTTCCAACATGCACATTTTGACAAACGTTTAGTGGTCTGCTTTTCATCGGGCGGCTACTTCACATTCAACAAGACAGTGCCCCTGGGCACTGAGCACGTGAGACCATTACTCTGCTGTCCCGGGAGACACCCAACTTCATATCCCCGCAGTTGTGGCCGCCCAACAGTCCAGAGCTCAATCCAGCTGACTATCAAATTTGGAGTGTACTGGAGGAGAGCGTTCATCGTTCCCGCATTCGTTGATCACCTGAGGTGATCAACATATTACCACCAAATCGTAACGCCGTTTGGAAATGTTAGTGAGTTTGTCAAGTTTATGAACGTTTGAGGCATAGATGCTAAAACCGTTTCTTTCGTTTTTTATCATTTTCAAAAAAACGTCGTTTTTTTCGTTTTTTATTTTTCTTATCGTTTTTTCCGCTTTTTATGTAACTTTATTTATTTATTTATTTACTGTCTGTTAATATTTTTCAGTTTCTGTTTAATTTTTTGTCTGATGTCCCTTACATCTCCGTACTTTCAAGTATACAGCTAATTTACCTCACTATTTAGGCCTACGTATCATTTGAGAAATAAATACTTTATGAAATAGCACAGTAGGCCTACACAAAATAAAATCTTACAAAGTTACTTCTAAGTTATCTAAAATGTCAAAAGAAAAGAGTGCGGAATGGATTCACGTTACTTTGGTAAACGAGAAAGACAAAAACTCAGCATTGGTTAAATTGATATGCATTTTTACTGTGAGAAAGTTTACTCTATATAGTCTATACCTCCAAAGTTTAGTTTTTAATTGTATTAGTTTAGTCAGCATGGACTTATGTGGACTTATGTCTACAATTTAAATTTGAAAAGATTTCAATATTTTTAATTTCTTAATTTCTTATTAAACCAAACCAAACTTATAAGAAATAAAATAATTGTTGTAGATTGATGTAACTTAGTGTTTACTAATAAAGTTGTGTTACTTGCTGATTAAATTCTGTAAACAAATTTGTTCATTTTAAATTGCAGTAGGGCCTACAAGATGTGGGAAAGTCAAATTATTTTGGTTTTTGGTTTTTTCCGTTTTTTTCTGTATTTTCCCGTTTTTTTTATTTTTTTATAAAACGACGTTTTTTCCTTTTTTTAAATTTAATTTCTATCGTTTTTGACAACTATGGTTTGAGGTGCAGTACTGAAAAGGGGAAATTTCCAACATACAAGAGCCATAAGGAAGCCAAGTTCAGATACAGCTGGTGTTAAAAATGCCTTCCTTGTTTACGGACACACGATCGTAGACGTGGATGCCGCCACTGTTTGATGGCCCGGTCGATGATCACGTGGTCAAACAGCTGCCACTCTTCAATCAGACGGCGCGTCTGATTGAAGAGTGGCAGCTGTTTGAACACGTGATCATCAACAGGGCCATCAAAAAGTGGCGTCCACGTCTACGGTCGTTTGTCCGTAAACAAGGAGGACATTTTTAACACCAGCTGTATCTGAACTTCACTTACTTATGGCTCTTGTATTTTGGAAAATTCCCCTTTTCAGTACTGCATCTCAAACGTTCATAAACTTGACAAACTCACTAACATTTCCAAACGGCGTTACGATTTGGTGATAATATGACTATTCCTGTTGTTTTTAAAATTTCAGGCAAATACTAAACGTTTTGACCGAGTTATGACACTTTTTCGTGGGTCTACTTTTCATCGGGACACAGCGTATATTGAAAAAAGTCATATTATTGATCTATGTAAGTATGCATGTCTAGGTGCATTGGTGCAGGTGGATTGAACTATTGGAATTAAATGGCATACACAAATATAGACCAATTGTTTCAACATTCATGCACTTTGAAAGAGCAACAATTATCACCTCAGGCACATAATTGCAATTCAAACATATGACGCGCACTTGTGTGTGTATTGGATAACTCCAAAAGCTTGTGCATGCGTACATATGACTGCTTGTGTGCGCAAAATGGTTGTTAGAGCATGCCACGTATAGACCAATTGTGTAATACAATTTAAATGCTGAAATATTCATATAGCGCTTACAAAATATTGTACTTTAGCTTCATACAAATTCTCATTTCATATGTCTTTTCAAAATACAAATCCTAAGCTTGCTATGCAGACTTTAGCTACATACGGGTTTGCAACTGAAAAGTTGTGATTTTAACTCTTCCGCTATGCAAGAGTAACAATTTCGACGTGGATCTTAATTCGTTCACATGAATTTTGAATGCAAACTTGGCTGAGTATGCTAAAGTCGCGCACATGGTTCCCATTTCGATAATTACAACGCTGTATATATATATATTTTATATATATTATATATTATATATATAATATATAAAGTTAATCGACAAATTTGACTAAAATGTGTCTTCTCTTAAGTTCTTCTCATATCTTCATTCTGCTTTACTTAATAGTTTTCATGTTTCTTAGCAAATAATTTAAAGTTCTTCCTGCAGCTTCCTTTTCTTTTGTTATAAGTTTTGTACATCTTAACAAATCATTTAGAGAATTTAACTAGAATCTAATAGATGGCACAACGTGTACACATTCCTAACACCAGATAACAACGGTCTTTCATCGTTTTTGTATAACGGTATAGTCGGACCTACCATATTTGTAAACTTGCTTACTTATTTTCACACAAATGGTCCATTTTATTCAATTGTTCTGCACAGGCAGACAGAATATGATGCACAAATGCATGATATTATGAATACTACTAATAATATAATTACAAGAATAAAGTGAGATATAATTAAATGTATTTAAAATTACTCCATTTTTATGTGTCAACTTAGCCTGTGCAAATAACCTACATAAGGGTACAACTTTTAATACAACTTAAAGTTAAATTAGAATTTAATTTTTTTAAATGCAATGTAAATAGATTTTGCATCCATGAAGGCTCGCAAGATTTACTTGTGAATAAAAACTTTTAGAAGAGAGAACTCACGCTATCAGTGGCGGCGATCTTGTCTGAGAGGTGGTGGGGAGACAAAGTCGGCCATGGTCTGGCCGATGACCTTTTTTAGGAATTTTCATGTCCATAAAAAGTTGATGACCTTTTTTTAGGAATTCACCTCTTTTACGACTTTTTTAGTGTCTCGCAACAATGTAGTTACCTTTTTTCTTCTTACTTTCTCTCAATTTTTGGGGGGACACTAATTAAAAAATTTGAGTTTTTACCTCATCTGGTCAATACGGCACTGAAAACCCTCACGCACAGTTACATTTCTTCGCCTTTTTTTGTTTCTTCAAAATTTAGGGGGATGTATGGTGTGTCCCCCCACTCTTAAAGGTGGGATCATGTCCCCCTCGACCCCCCCCTAGATCGCCGCCCATGCACGCTATTGTCTACGGTGTCTAACACACTTTCAATTAGAAGGATGCTAAAATATTTTAATTATTAATATCTTTTTCAGTTGTCAGATATTCAAATCTATACATATAATATCCATATAGTGTCCGTCTGTCGGGGGACGCTACGTCACAAACGGGTTCTGTTCTATTGTGAAACATAAACCGTTTGTCTTGACGACGGCGATAACAAACGATACATATAGGCCTATTATATGACGTCATAATATGACGGGCAAATACACTAGTAGGCCTAATTAAATAAACATCATCATTGCTTCCATAGTAAAATGTTTGTTTTTATAGCCTGATTTGCATTTTGTGTTCATTCTCCAGTTAATTTCGATTTTGCGTTATTATAATACATACTAGATGTTTGCCCGTCCTAAGACGTGAAATTTATTATGACCTTTATAGTTTAAAAATTTGTGATAATGTCATCATAAACAATGTTTTGCGAAAAACATATTCTATTTACATTCTCTAGCTTGACGAAGTTTTTTTCAAGAGGATCGTGACCGATCGTCATCCATGATGACGTTCGAAAGTGTTGCGATTAAATGTAAAAATGAAGTCTCACCTTTTCAATTACTCCTACCCTGACTCATCTGATCCTCCGCCTTCCAATTATTCTCGCCGTAAACGACACCTGCCTTGACAGCTGCTCTGCCTCTCCTGATCTGGTACCGGTATCCTGGAAATCGGCCTTGGACCTCTTTGGACTACTCTCCGGAAACCCCTTTGATTTGGTTTGGCGTCCTGCAAATCGGACTTGGACCTCTTTTAACTACTCTCTGGAACCCCTCTGATTTGGTTTGGCCCTCTGGAAACCGGACTCGGACCTCTCTTGGACTACTCTCTGGAAACCCCCTCTGATCTGACGTAGCGCTCGTGAATAGGCTAGTGCCCTGCGCTTGGCCTTCGAGTGGCGCTTTAGAAGTTTGGAGATTACGATTATGATTACGATTACGCGATTTTCTATAGCGACCGCATGGCCTCGATCCTGCTCATTTTTCAATGATTTGATCGGGTGAGATCCTTCACCACCACTCTCCGTTTGAATAGGCGCCATGCCATTTAAAGTCCCCGTGTAGTTAGAAGATCGTAAACGCGGAATAAGAATTAAGAAATTCTTCTATGAGGATTGGATAGGCCTATATATTATACTAAAGCTAACGAACAAACTGAGACGGCTATAGAAAGTCGATCAATTAAAATAATCATAATCTTGCTATGTGTGGCCTAATGTAGGCTTTTTAGAACTTTGAATGCCATTTGTAAACATCGTCGTTGGTCATGAATATTGATTATTATTTTGGAAGCTGCATGCCTGGGCCAGTGACGTCACAATTAAGCCATTACTATTATTAAGCCGAAACAATTGGTCGCCTTGGCGAGCGATTCATCAATATTCAGTACAGCGCGCATGCGCATAACGTAGTGTCACATGCAAATGTGGACACAGATCGTGAGGAAGTGACCTTTCTCTTCGTTTATATATATAATTACCAATACCGTATTGACAGGAAATAAACTCCGCAATGTCATTTTTGCTTGGGGCCCCGCTCATTGCTTGCTGCCTTAAGCCCCGCACACCCTAGGGCCGGGCCTACTCGTAGGTAATCTATCGCTTTAGTTACTTTCTTCTGCACGCAATTATAGAATCCTGATCTATCGTTGGCCATCATGGCCATAAAATTTATTAATTGCACAGAGTCGGCTTTAGGTATAGGCGATATAGGCGGCTGCCTAGAGCGGAATTTCTCAAGGGGCGGTAAATTCCGGCAAAATAAAAATAGCAGAATTAGTTAATAAGAAATTAAAAGGTAATATAGGGGCCTATGTGTTGAGTAAGAGGCGGCAATCTTGTCCTTGCGATTTGCCTATAGCACAAAATAATCAAAGGCCTCTGTAACTGCGGGTCTAATGGATGCGTGAGCCGCAGGATCGAACGAGTGATTTTATATCGATTACCAGGTCCAGCTGTCATTGCCACCTATGCATGGTAGATTCTGTGTTCAATGCCTATGAAGCACTTTGCACCTGGATGTTCACGACATAACCGAGGAAAACCCAGTTTAACGCGGAATCGTTATCGTGTTGAGTTTTCCAAGCTGTTGCACTCTGCAAATATAAAGTAGATCTAGTTCACTGTTGCTTCACTGGCGTAATATTGATGCGATCTAAATTAAGCAATTTCGGTGAGTTTCTTTTTGAAGAGGCGCCATATAAATCTGTGATTACTGTTGCAATTACGATTGAATCAAGAACTAGATGTCTCTGTGCTCGTTAATTATCTCTATCGGCATAGGCGTAGACTCTGGGGGGCAGCCGAGGCACGTGCCCGAAATAATTGAGCAGCGGGGCAAGGCCCCCCAATCAAGAGGACAAGTTCTTCAAAGTATTATGTTTCAATATAGACAAATTTCTTCAGAAACAGAAAAACAGAGACCCAGAACTGAAATACAGAAGTTCAGAATGAAAACAAAGATTTATTTTTATCTTCAGTATCTTCAATATGAAACAAATTTACATGTAAACAAAATGCACCCATTTTCATACGCATTACGTGACACTGGAAGTCTCTGAAGCTCGCTGATTGTCCAAACTAGAGGCGAATAATGTTGTTTTTTTCGGTTTTTGGTTTAAAAAGCACAAGAAAAAGAAACCTCAAAATTGGGGTTTTTGTTTTTTTAAATAAATTTCTTATTCTTGTAGAAGTTATTTTAATAAACTTGATTTAATGATTTTTAAGTTTTGGAGATCGCAACTGAATTAAACTGAGTTGGAGATCCTGTTCATGTCATTTTTTTTATATTTTTATGGTCCGAAATCCGAAAATCTTAAAAACAAATAACCAAAACCAAAAAAATTTAAAAAAACGAAAAAACAACCAAAAACAACTTTTCATCTAGAAAAAGATTGTTTTTTGCATCTCTGGTCCAGACCCCATGCCCCTCCCAATATTTTGGACAAGTTTACGCCAGTGTCTATCGGTCATGCTATCATCACACAGATCCGCACAACTAACGATTTCGTAGTCCCTAAAAACTGCCGTGTCTTTTGTGAGCATATTTCTTTGTTGGCCCTACTCGCTTTCTAATTTCATTCTGAATGCAGCTTTCCGGTTGACTGGTTCGGTTCCTACGTTTAGCTCAGTTCTGCTTTCTTGCAGAGCATATTGCTATTAAGTCCCCTCTCCAAGCAGAGTCAAGTGTAGATGTTCGCTTATGACGTGAAATTGTTTGGCTGACCTTATGCTTCATGCACACAAACCTCTTCACCCTTTCATGCACACTGGAGGGTTATTTAGTTGCTGCTTCTTTAACCGGTTACCGAACTCGTACTTTCCATGCACTACTCTTTGGAAAATCTCCTCTGATTTGACGCAGCGCTCGTTAATAGGCTGGTGCCATGCGCTTGGCCTTCGAGTGGCGCTTTAGAAGTTTGGTGATTACGATCACGATCTTCTAGAACTTCCAAGCTGAAGCATAGGAGCTTTGCGGTGGTTGAACCGTAGATTGCATTTGAGTGTCCAGGAATTTAAGATAGGAACAGCTAGGTAAGGTAATATAATGTAATGCAACAAAAGGGGAGAAAAAGTAAGGTATGATCAGATATTTCGCCGATAATAATTTAAAACACGCCTCTGCCTGAACACTGGTAGTTCTCATATAGTCGGGGAGTGGATTAGAACTACTCAGGCAATTAAAATATACGCCTAACAAAATTGAAATTTGAAAACATACCACACGGAGACATTGTATTTTAGTGATTACACGTATAAGGAAGTTGGTGGATAAATTCAGCGCAAATGAGACAGCAGTGGTACGACCTAATCAGAGACTAGGGCGTCATTAATTTATACCCTTCGAATCTTTCAGCGTTAATTTAATAGCGTCGCCTTAGATAAAGCATAATCTGGTTAACATTTTTCTGACGGACCAGGATGTCATGTATGCATGATAAATAGTTCAGCTCTTTTCTGTTACGAATGTCTTTTCTTGATGGAAGGCACAGTGAGAGTCAGCAGAAGAAGTTATGGAGTCAAAAGTCTAAAACGCCAGTTACATCACCAATTTCTTCATCGTTACATGGCCTGAAAACGAAAACAATAACACAATAAGTCGTCTGCGTTGTTTAGTCCGAACAAAGTTAAATTCGTTAACAAATGATTATGAAAAACGCAACACATTGTCATCAATCTAATCCAAAAGATTTCGACCAGACTTGCTCCTAGACTAGTTGCCGGAGAGACCAGAGAATGGAGGCAGAACATCTACTATGCCGAATGCTGCTGTCGCGGAGCACCAGTTCAAATCAGATTAGATAAGATCGATTCGGATTCGATTAGATTATATATCAGTCCAACCTGTCTTCATTCCAGCACGACATTCCGGTGTCCCTGCAAGGACCGCACCTGTAACAGCGATTCCCACGAGCCACATAACCGTGGTGCCTCTGGCCATAAGTATTTGGAATATCCACCATATTACCCCAACCGTCGTCAACTGGGCAGACTCCCCGCGATCCATCGTCTAAAATATTCCCAAGCACGCCGTGTACATTCAGGCCACTGCTTTTGTATCAGAGAGTGTTTATAGCTTCAGTTATATTCAGTGATGGGCAATAGTTAACTAAAAAGTTGTAACTTTTAGTTTAACTAAAAAAATTTAGTTAAGGAAGAAGTTTAACTAAAAAAATAGTTTAGTTAAAACCATAGTTTAACTAAAAATTTTAGTTGCTAACTAAAAAGTTTAACTAAAAAAATCAGCAATATGCAACTATTTTTCCACAGTGAACATTGAACACTGTCGGCAAAATCAATTTAACACTGCATGGTTTTAGCATTAACTGTGTTTTCAAATTCATACACTACTTAAAGTACACAATATACTGTATGCCAGAAAAGCACACATTGCATAGTTTGAAGGTGAAATTGTCATTGACGCTTTGCATTATTACAGTTCACTTAACGTCTTTTATTGTGAAAATGTTTGTCGTAAAAAGTTGGAAAACAGTTGGAAAAAGTTTAACTACTTTTTTTAGTTTAGTTAACTAAATTCCAAAATCAGTTGCCAACTTTAGTTAAACTATTTTTTTAGTTGGGAAATAGTTTTAGTTTAACTAAAAAAAAATAGTTTAGTGCCCATCACTGGTTATATTCAACAATCAACAATTATACTGTTATTATTATCCAACATTTCCGATTTCTTTGATCATCGGATTTCGACTGCAGGGATTCTTTAACCGACTTTGGCTACGATTTCACTCGAAGCGACCATCGACTGTGGCCAATGTATTATAGTAACGGCGCTACAAGAATCAATAGATTATTGTTGAATACTCACTAATCAATAATATAGTATTGGTGATTAAAATCTATATTGATATTTATAATTTATATTGTTGTTATTAATTTTATTAGGCATATAATAATAATAATAATAATAATAATAATAATAATAATAATAATAATAATAATAATAATAATAATAATAATAATACCACTACTACTACTAATAATAATAATTATAATTATAATTACAATAATAATAATAATAATAATAATAATAATAATAATAATAATAATAATAATAATAATAATAATAATAATAATAATAATAATAATAATAATAATAATAATAATAATAATATAATTACAACAACAACAACAACAACAATAATAATAATAATAATAATAATAATAATAATAATAATAATAGCGGCCGTTCCAGATGATTTACTTATTTTAATTAATATTTAAGTCCCCAAGGGATCATATGTACCTTGGGGCAAAAAAAAATAATAATAATAATAACAACAACAACAACAATAATAATAATAATAATAATAATAATAATAATAATAATAATAATAATAATAATAATAATAATAATAATAATAATAATAATAAAAATGATGATGATGATGATAATAATAATAATAATAAATAATAATAATAATAAATAATAATAATAATAATATCGCACTAGCAAACATGCCGGCAGTCACGCATGACCTCCAGGGTTTGTAGTAAGTTATATCAAGTAGTGCATGCAGTTTGGCGATAATTCGGCCCCTAAACCCATATCATGTGGATAGACTCTTTAGGCATTTGGAGATTTTTAGGAAGTCGCTTTGAGGTGACGAACTGCTGCTATAAAACGAAAAAGTGGTGTCAATGTTGATGAGAGACTTGCCGTTGTGCAGATTAGCTAATAAGCTTTTGATCAGCCTTACAGTGTTGATCTTATAGTACAGCTCTGAAATCAGTAATCCAACGTTTAACTTCAATTGGCAACTGTCCTTAGTTTGGCTAAAGCCTCCATATCATGGCGGTAGTTAAAAGAGGAAAAAGAGGAGCATAACTGTCGTCGGTTAAATAGCTGCCTCAGTTTTATATGTCAGCTGGTATAGATGTGTACTTACTAAATGTAGAATGTTTCGGTTAGATTTTCAAGAGAAGCTGATCGTGAATTTCAATTTTCGACCTCTGTCTGGCAGTCCAACATGTTATAACCACTGGACCTTCATGCACCATTAATATCACTGATATCCTTATTAGAATCATCAGTCCTTATTTCAGCCGAAACGCGTGGGAACGACGTTCCGGCATCTTTTACAGCTACTAAAATATAATTTATTCATTTTAATATTAAAAACATAACCTAGTTACCGGGTATTTTAATTTAATTTCAGTGTTGTGAACTGTTTTCAGTGTTTATTGAGACCCCACCCAATCCCGTTTTTCTCGGGCTTTGACATCGATTTTAGCCCTTCCATAATTGTTCAGTTCTGGAACCTATTGTTCAGTTCCGGAACCTTTTTTCTAGAAAAAAAGCGCTGCTGATCATTATTATTAATGTTTGACCCTAATAATAATTATGAATATAATTAATATTAGTGCATAGGCTGTAAAAATTTATATCCCCTCTTTTTAGACCAAAGATACGCCCTGAATATTTATTAGAATAATGCACAAAACACACGTGCAACATCAGAACCCTAAACAGAAGAATGAAAAATTCTAAACCCGTGGAAATAAGGAGACAATGAGAACACTAACAAGCAACTCTGAATGTTTCTCCTTTCGATCCACCAATTGCCATGAAAATCAACGCGATAAGTAGAAGACTGTTTTTCAACATGGCTGCAGATCTGTAGGGAATCAAAGCAGACGATTAAGCAATGAAACAGAGGTAATTTAATTTAATACATCACAGTCGGAACAGTCTCTGTCTGTCTGTCTGTCTGTCTGTCTGTCTGTCTGTCTGTCTGTCTGTCTGTCTGTCTGTCTGACTGTCTGTCTGTCTGTCTCTGCTTAAGGAAATGACGAGGTTGAATGTTGATAGAAGATTGATCTAGCGGTTGTTGAATTGAGATGATGATGGTTATTACTATGACGATGACGATGATGATGAAGATGACGATGATGATGAAGATGTCGATGATTATGACGATGGATGATGATGATGATAATGATGGCGATGATGGTGATGATGAAAGTTGCGCCACCAGACGCCAAAACAAGTGGACGCAAAGTGGCAAACATATTTAAGACATAAAACATTGCAAGTTATTTTGGTCAATCAGCGGTCATCATCAAAAATGTGATAATCAGGCAGAGGCGTCAAGTAATTAGTAGTTTGAAACACGGTAATCTGTATGCTGATTTGTCTTGTTTAGATCGAAACAATTTGGCAGAAATTCGGTGATTGATTACGCAGTAGAGCACCTGAATAAGTTGTTCAGAAAATGCGATTAGCCAGCAGTATAACCAAAGAGCAGTTGCAAAAGGAATTATTGGACATTGTAAGAAAATGGCACAGTTTCAAAACTAAAAGAGTATGATTTGCTAAATGGTAGTGAAATAAACAGACAACAGTCTCAGAAAACGCCATACAATCTGAATCTATAGAAAGTGAAATTACCAATAGCAGAAAACAGAAATAAATGCAAATCTTGCAGAAAATCTATTGTTTGCTGTTACTACGTTCTCCTTAAGTTCAATTCGCATAGTCTGGTTTATTGAAATTTGTTTTTGGTTTAGAAATTCATTTTTACATTATCCTCATCACAAGTTATACGTTGCTTGCTAGAGGTCATATTCGAAATTGAAATACATTTTGAACAGATTAAGAATTCAGTTAAGTTTACAGTCTTTCACGCTGACGGCTTGTGTAAAGGACCTTCTTCTCGGAATTAACGATGATGAAATCGTTGACGTTTTGGCGTCAACCAGTGATACGATGAAAAAACTTCTATAGGCCTACTATGTGCTTGTGTGAAGTTGTGTCTACTAATTCTATCATGATGTGAAGTTTTTTAAATGAACTAACTTCTGCACAGTGCACTATATAATGTAACAGTTGATACCAAACATAGGCCTAATTGCGAATTTACGACAAATTAGAAATTAAAAAGCATGTGTGTTAATTTCTTAATCTTTTAATATTCAATTAATAATATTATGCCATTTGGCCCATTAATAACTAAAAATGTCCTCCATTTTGGTAAATGTTACAAAAAGCAAAAAAATGCACCCACGCCCCTTATGCTGAAAGGCTTCGTGCATTCGACGCTCGATAATGTGGGCCACCCATGACCAAATTTCCCGGGCCACGTAAGTAAAACAAGAAAGATATTGTGCATATTTGGGTACAAGTCTATGGTGATTTGCTATTATTGTGTGCACAGGGTGCTTTTACTGATACATTTTTGCCGTCCAGAAATTCTTGAACCATAATTATTTCACAGGTGGTATAAATTTATAAGACTCCTTTGTGCTCAACGAAAGATGCTCCTTAAACCAGTCATTGCGTTTTCACTTTGAAACTCTGTAAGCCCAGGCCACAAGAATATGTGCACGAGGAAGAATAATTGTCAAAGGGATTTGGGACCTCCTCTTTCCCCACCCCTTTCCCGTAGTGCGGGGATTGCATGGGTGGACTGCGGGGATGAATGTAACGCGATAAAGCCGGTAAGACAGGTAGATATGGTACGGTACCGTGAGCATAAAGTATTTGAATAGGCTCTATGAGGTAAGGTATGATGAGTATACGGTAAGAATAGGCAGAAAAGGAGCGGTACTTTATGCTAGCTCTGAGAGGCAGCCATGGGGGTATGAAGTGTTAGCAACATAAGTTTTCTTAGCCTAGATCGGTACATGTTAGCGGATGACGAGTCCTCTCCCTCGTCAAATCATCTTCCCACTGACAGTGTAACTCAATGTACTCATTAAGCATGAGGGGAAAGGGGTGGAGTAGAAATCTCGAAGCAAAATTCTTTCTTCACGGTAAGGTACGGCAAATAAGTACGGTAAAATGACGTAAGGTAATAATAGGCAAGGTGAGATATAATAAAAGGTAAGACAGTACATAGATAGGCCTGGAGTAAGGCAAGGTTAGGTAACGCAGGCAAGTTATGCATCGTCGCATAGTATAACTAACCTGTGGAAGATGTTTAGCAACGAAATTTCGAATTCTTCTCTCCGATCCGGATCAACCTCGTCTGTGCTACTTATAGATAATGTGTAGGTCCTAATCAAGCCTTGACTTGCAGATTGCAAAATGGTAGCGTCTACCTACTGCCTCATGACTGTATCGATCAAGTAATTTATTGAAATTGATAAACGTAACGTCAGATGTTTTAAAACGACTTCAATGATCAATTCGAGAGTAATGTGTGGCTCGAGTAACTTCTTCTGCATCTGCACGCAATTATGGAAGTCTGATCTACGACCGTCATAATAACTATTAATTACAGGGCGAAGGCGTGGCCGCAGGCTCGAACGAGGGTTCATTTATCTCGATTACCGTCACTATAATTTCTTTTCAAACGTTTGAATAATGGATTAATTCAGATCGATCCTGCTTTTGGTTAGGACGCATGGCTATGAAATTGTGCGCGCAATAGTTTTTAAAATGGTAATGAAGCCATTTATCTTGAAGTTCTAACGACTTTGAGACATAACAATCAAAGCACCTATTGAACTCTATAAATAATTCTTTTCCATTTTGAAATGTTATGCGCTCTCAATCGTTCTTAAGAAATCTCTAAAGTTACGCAGCCATTTTGACATACACAATTACACATGCTAAGGCAGTTGTTTTCAACCTTATTTCATAGTGACGGAACTTACACAAAACGCTCATTCGTCACGGAACCCATCGCGTTTCACCAGTCCATTTTTTTAGAAATGAAAGCATATGTATATTGTAATATTGGATAATGTTTAGATTTTAGAATGTTAAACTTTGAATCAGCGCTGGTGAATAAGCTCAGCGTTCGTGATTAAGCTTCAGCGCTCGTGAATACGCTGGTGCCCTGCGCTTAGCTTTCGAGTGTCGCTTTAGAAATTTGGAGTACACAATTAAGATTTGCATCTCTGGTGCAGGCTATTATAAATAAATACTTCAGTCTAGCATTTTATAGTGCCCAGAAACAATGTCGGTGAGCAAAAGCATATGTTAATTGTATTTTGCCAGTGACTATTTCTGGCAGAGGGATAAGGATAGAATATTTAAACTATTCCAAAAAACAAACGCTGGGCTACATGTAATTAACTTTCAATTTTTATTTGGGTTTGAATTATCCTAAATAAAGTAATACATACATGCGTATAAACATGCATTCATACATAGGCCTACATGCCTCTTCGAGTGTAATGTGAGTCCTCTGTGTTGTTTGATGCACATATTTCCATTCATGACCTAATTTTATTTGTCTTTCCTTGCATCACCTAACCTCACACGGCTATGCTTTGCTTTACCTTGTAAGTGTCACATCGTACCATACAATATATACCCAGTGTAATTCACACCTCGCCCGCCCGTGATCGTCATTTAAATCAGTGGCGGCGCTACTATGGGTCGCGGCAGGTCAATTCAACCTGCCTATTTTACTCTTGACCTGCCTTATGACCTGCCTGTTTTACTCTTTACCTTTAAAGAATAGTAAAGTAACGAAAGCTTAAGGTTTTAATTGCTGAATTGTTTCAAATTTGAATATGCTACAACATTTGGGCGTTTTGCATATCCAAGTTATGCTGCTTATGTTGAGGTTATGCTGCTTGATGCGTCAAACTCAAACATTAATTTCTTCGACCTGCTGAATAACTCCCAAAATCCTGACGCGGCCTGCTGAAATTGTATAACTGGCGCTGCCACTGATTTAAATGTGCAACCGTTTTAAAAGAGTTCAAAGTAGTGAGAAATTATTTAAATTATTTGTTGAATATCTTCAAGTTTTGTAGGGACATAGGATGATGATGTGCATAATTTGAAACCACGACAACGGACGGATGAGTGCAATTTCTATGATAAGTAGTTATACATAATATTATATAGATACGCTTATCTATATAAATGAAGAGAAGACTCTGTCTGTCTGTCTGTCTGTCACAGCGATCTTTGACCGGGATGCATTTCTACAGCTTTCGACCTTTTCACTCCAAACATTCACTACTGTCTCGGGGTGGGCATTACACACCCATTGTGAGGCTTCGCGTCCCCCCTTTTCACCGCTACCATGGTCTCCCGGGCCAAAACCTACCCGGGCAATGCATTTTTAGCTGCTTAAAAAAACTTACACTCAACCTATTTTCACTCGCCAGATGGCGCCGCCCGAGAAGATTCTGTGTGTTTGACCGCCAATTGTCTGTGACCGACACACATTTCTAAACATTCGCCAGATGGCGCAGCCGTAGGGATTTCACTTCACATTAAGTTTTGTTGCTTAATCGCTATAGGGATTGAAACTTATATCTAAATTTGTTGCTTCTTCGCTACAGGGATTGAAACTTCGGCACGCATTTCTAAACATTCGCCAGATTGCGCAGCCGTAGGGATTTCACTTCACATTAAGTTTTGCTGTTTATTCGCTACAGGGATTGAAACTTATACCTAAATTTCTTGCTTATTCGCTACAGGGATTAAGACACCCAGTGCTGCAACACGTCGAAAACCAGTCCGTCCACAGTTTCGGAGTTTTTACTCGAAACCTTGACTGAACAATTATTCATTTCTTCCGTTTTTTTCCGTTCTAAATATTTCCGAAACCCGGGCAACGCCGGGTAAAGCAGCTACAGTACGGATTCGCTAGAGGGATTGAAACTTTCACTGAACTAAACCCGGACAACGCCGGGTTAAGCAGTGTTTTGTTGCTTATTCGCTTATTGAAACACCCAAAACGCCGGGTTAAGCAGTTTCGCGTCCCCCGTTTTGACCGCTACCATGGTGTCCCGGCCCAAAACCTCCGAAACCCGGGCAACGCCGGGTAAACCAGTTAGTTACATTATAATTATTTCAACTGTTGGCGCTATATATAATATCCAGACAGACAATAAAGTATGTTGATATATTGCTTATCGGGGCTCCTTATAAAGTTTCAGTTGCTTAAATGAATTGATATTTTCGACAATGAGTTTTTGGCTCAAAGCAAGACAGCAATGTGAAGAGATGTGGAAGAGAAAGAAATAGCCTAGAAGACGATGATGAAGTAAAAGGCAGTGTTCGAAAGGTGAACGCGTAAGAAAACCCTGCCGGATAATCCATGAGCATTTCCAGTATAGGGTCCCATCTATGTGAATTTTAATATGAATTCCTATAGGGACCCAGTTTGGACATGCTCGCAGGGAGTGCGTGGGACCGCAAGCAAAAGTCCCGTCTTGCCGAACGCAATGTTTCATCACAGAGAAAGACCGCCTCGTTCTGTGCATGTCCTTAGAGGCATAGTCCTCAAAGGACACCATAGAGTGTAGCCCGTACGATCGATCGAGCGTTCGAAGGCTGTTAACCGCCGGCTGTTAACCGCCTTCTTGATTGCTAGTCTCCTTCTCTGCTCGTCATTTGGCGGTTAAGCTATAGGACCACCTTAGGTTAAACATTATGAAGTAGGTAAATAAGTAAGCTGACTGAGCAGCATAGTTTATTCTGTAATGCAAACTGTAGGTGATATTTAATGCTATAGTTGAGTGTCATAGTTAATAGTAAACATATAGCGCAGTGCCTCGTATTTAATGGCTTCAAAACATTATCGCACAACCTTATTGGCCAGTAGTTACACTCAGGAAAGCAATGCATGTTGTCGTGTGCAGTATAATGTGGTCTCTCCGCGCCTAGACACGATGTGTAACCGAAATCTACAACTCATCTTCACGTTGCATTAGTTTCTGCGTTCACGCTAAATTGCTACAGTGCATTATTTGTTGAAAAGGTACACGTTCTCCATGGAAACAGATGACGTCACATGTAATTGTTGCGAACAGCCATAACTGTGACGTCACAGTAGCAGAAGCTTTAACTGATTGAAATAATATAGTCTTCTTTTTTCTACTTACTTAATTACTTTACCTTCGGCCGGTACAACGATTAAATATTTCGTTTGGGGAGCGTAATCGTAATCTCCAAACTTTTAAAAGCTACTCGAAGGCAAAGCGCAGGGTACGAGCGCTACGTCAAATCAGAGGGGGTTCCAGAGAGTAATCCAAGCGGTCCGAGTCCGGTTTCTAGGGTGCCAGATCAAGAGATGAGGCAGAGTAGCTGTTGTTTAGGGCGAGAAGAATTGGAAGGCGGATGATCAGATGAGTCAGGGTAGGAGAACTTGAAAACGTGAGACCAGTTTTGAGTGGAAAGCCCGGGGGTGGGGGTGGATAGAGGAACATGACTTGGATGATGGAGGACGGGTTCTGATGACCATGCGAGGAAAGGATAAATACATTGAAATTGCAGTGACACACACGCCCTCCCATCCACATACCCACCCACACACACGCCTACACGAAGACCTCACAAACACACACACACACACACACATACACACACACACACACACACACACACACACACATATGTAAACACGTCATCCAATACAAACTTAAGAGGCTGTGTCTTTTTGCGAATGATTTTTCTAAATTATCCACGTGTTTTTCGTGTTAAGCACCCAAAGACAATGGACACAGAACTAAATCTGATTTGTATAGGCCTACATTGTTGTAACTCAGATTTCCATAAATATCGTCACACACGTTTAATGATAATTATAATCTAAGAACTTCTGCAGCGCCACTGTCATATTGCTCAAGACATCAGTGTATGGTCGCAATAGTAACTAAAATTACTGAACGCGCTCAGCCAGCGATAAGATTGCCTGGATTCGTTTTGTTCGCAATATGCACTCCTTCAATCGGGATCGGGAGCAGGACTACTGGGAGGCGGTCATTACCCGCCGATCGGACGATTCTAAGAAACTTTGATCCGCCTTCAATGGCCTCCTTGGTCGCCAGTGGGGCGGTTGGCGTTACACAGACACCGTCACCCTTCACAGCCGATGTGTTTCTGGATAGGCTGACCGCAAAGATCTCAACAATCCGAAGTGCAACCTCCACTGCTCCACCGCCTGATCATCCGCCTACCAGCTTTCGTCTTTGTACCCTCCGTTAGATTACAAGCGCTCACTCATCCTAACCTCTGCACCGAAAACGTGTGAGCTTGATCCTGTGCCTACGTCTTTGGTGCAGGAACACATCAACATGATCCTCCCATTCCTCACTACGTTGTGTAACTGTTCGATTCGTGAGGCGCAACTACCGATATCGTAGAAACGCTCGATTCTGCACCCGGCTCTAAAGTGCAAGGACTTGGATCCGAGTGATACAGCAAATTATCGCCCAATTGCCAATGTTGCGTTTATTTCTAAGATTGTTGAACGTATTATTGCTAAATAGCTGAAATTTTTATTTGGATGTGAATGGTTTGCTCCCTTCTAATCAATCTAGGTTTCGTAAGAACCACTCCACTGAGACCCTCCTAATCCGTTTTCTCTCTGACTTCTATGGCGCTATGGATGTTGGGCATATCTCTCTTTTGGCTCTCTTTGATGTTAGCTCTGCCTTTGATTCTGTCGACCATCATATACTCTTCCAGCGTCTTTCTATTTCTTTTGGCCTGACTGATAAACCTTTAGAGTGGCTTCGCTCCTTTTTTCAGAATGAATGAATGAATTAATATAAGCAGTCGCACCAGAACACGAGTACACAAACTTAGACAGACTACAAATTTGCACGATCAGTTTAAAAAAACGTTTGCAAAAATTACAGTTTATAACTTACTATGAACGTCTACAGGTTTGCCAAATCTATTACAGTTAAATAAAGTTTCGATTGAAACTTTGAGACCTCGAATAGCTGTAAACATCAAATCGGTTTATGGTAGATCTTAAGGCGAACACAACATATTCATTGGTCAGTCTATTTTCATACCGATTTAAATAATTGTCATTTAATTAGCTAACCAGTATTACACAGATAATATTTAATCAACAACATTCGTTAAGGAATGCAAATTCTACTATAATAGCCTACAATGCTATCTCCTCGGGTTGACCTCAGACTCTCATATGCCGTAAACACTTTGCTTTGATACTGGATGTCGATGAAACATACGAGTCTGATCAGGCTGTTCTGTTTAAATATCCATAAAACAAGAGAACGCGGCTTGCGTATTTTAAACTAAGGATTGGTTACGAGTATTAAGGCCAAAGACACATAGGTCAAATTAAAATACTAGTGCTATCGATTTCAAGCTACTCAAGGCCTGTAAAATTACTTTGTATACATTTTCATATAACAATTAATGTATCAAAGTTTAGAGCAACATCCTGAAATAGCATAGCGTGCATCTATTTAAAAATTACGGCAACTTGTAAACTTTAAACTGATGATCAAATTACAAACATTTATTTTTCATCAAAGTGCACCTCGATCACTTTAACTGTTGTGCGAAATCAATGTTTTCATGTCCTACATGTATATTCACCTAAATCCAAGACCGTCTGATTACTAATCCCTTCCATATCGATGATAACATGTTCTGGTTGATTGGAAGGAATGCATGAATGCCTCGAATGTCCGATTTTACCACGCCTGGAGGCATAACCAGTTGGCTTCAGAAACCCGGATGAATTGATAGGTTCTGGTGGAGCTATTTTGTACTCCGAGCTGCAGGACGCTGGGACCCGGTGTTGATAATGGCGAATTAGCGCAACGCACGGATGTTTAATGGGATGCATAGTAGTCTGTGGCTTTTGGAATTCTGCAAGTGTAGCACCTTTATTAGCGTCACTTGGAACACGCGTAGAGGGTCCAGGAAAAGAGGAATCGTCTGCAGAAGAATGGATGTTCAGTGAGTTCATAGGTTCTGGTTGTGAGGCTTTATATCCCGTGGTGAAGGATGATGGTTGCCGAGTTGGGATGACGGACGGACGTTTGAAGGATTGAGCAGTAGTCTGTCGGGTTGCAAAGCGTCCAACTACTGCGTCTTCAGTGATACAAACGCATGTCGAGAGTTGCCGAGCCGAAGCATCAAGTGCTGGGGAAGGAAAATCCTGTGATGGCAAATCCACTGATTCAAAACTGTTCATAGAGCTGTGAAAAGGTTTTGGATTACAGCGCTTAGATCTTCGAGAAACCTTCGACTCATCTTCTGTGAAGCAGGTCGCTGCAGTTGCATAGAGATCGTGGTCAGCCGTTACTGTTGCTGCCCAACAACTGACGTTACGCTCAGCCATACTGATTGCAGATTCCTCCCGAAGCAGATCTTTGACGTTGAGGTACATGAAACTCATTTTCGCAACGTTTAAAGTGAAGTAGTTCGTGCGTTAAACTGTTCAGTTCTAAAACGAAGAAAAGAACGATTGTTTATCAGATTTAAACAAATCTTTTCCTCGATATTATGCTTTGAAAATGTGCAAAAATTGTCAAAGACTCTTATCGCATTAAAATCGACCGATAAATCTTATTCTGTGATCTTGTTCTTCATTCTTGGCAGGGTATTTCCGAAAGGCGCTCTGACTTAATTGGCCCTCATAAATGTTCTCAACTTTTAATTTTAAGTCTTGGAAATTTAAGATCACGATTAGGCCTCGATCTTTCGATTCAAATGTCTAAAAGTACTACCTTAATCGATGAACCGCCTCATCTACGCGAAATAAGCTTCAGCGGAGGTCAACGAGGACAAAACGCTGCATAGGGGCTTTGCGAAACTTTACAAAAAAAACTGCTTTCCGATAATATTTGATTACTTTCACTTTTGAAATACTTGAGCGACTTAGTTTGAAGAACAGTTTATAAAAGAACGTCAGCTCCATCGATGCATATATATTATATAGGGCTCATTATTATATAAAGAGTTAAGTTTATTAACCACCGCTCTGTTTCTACAGAGCTCGTGAATACGCTGATGCTCCGCTCTTAGCTTTCGAGTAGCGCTTTAGAAGTTCTAGTTTGCGATTACATTAGTCTGATGTAACACCGCTGTAGAGGTCTTTTAGACAAGCAAAACGAATGATCATCGCTTTTTTAAACTCACAGTCTTAATCTTAAGCTCAGAAGTTAACATCCATCCAAAGATCTTATAAAGTCTAGACTTGAAGATCTTTAATCTTACAACTATATCTTTTTCCACCGCTTCTCGACTCTCATTTTTCTGTTAAATCTTCCGCTAAACTATCCATTTGACACAGACCCTGCGACAATCCTTAGTTTTAGCAGGGTTTCTTGAATATTAACTTTCCTATGACTGTGCCACGACTATGGCCGAGCCAAGTGTGTCGGTTGTACAATACATATGATGCCAGTAGACTTCAATACCCCGCTGCACATATGACAGTTTCCGTTCGAGCCTTCCGCGTCAAGCCTGTTCAAATAAAGTATCACGCCAAACGAGGCGATAGGTAGTCCCTTCCCCCTCCCCCAGAGAAATAGGGAATAGCCACTTGGCTGCTTTGTTCCAAATGCATTGTACAAATACACGAACTTTCGGCAGTCAGTTCAAAGTTCAGACCAAACAACTCTTATTCGCACCTGTTGCCATTCATCGAAACGCTTGTGGTTCAACAACGCTTTGCTGATGTATAAACATTTAACTGCAAGATTTAGAGCACCATGGCTTTGACTAGTGTATTATCGCTCCTATTATTTAGGGTCCATGCCTATTGGAAGACGACTTGTAATGCCTTGACTAGTCACGTACAGCGCTGAGTAAAGTCTCTGCGGGTGAGGAGTTCAACAGCAATTATTCCGTACCATAGCGGCTAAGCTGAGCAGACCTATTGAGGTAGTCCAAATCGTCCCTTCTGTCTTTATGGGTCAGTGCGATTCTTCGGAGGAATAGCAGTACACGGAGGTCTGCAGTACACGGAGGTCAACAACGTGCCTTGCAGTTGATGTCAATACTGGGCAGACTCAAACTGTGGCACATCTAGTAATGAGGTTGAGTGGATCATAGTAGCATATAGTAGCTATATAGTGGCGGTGTTGGTATAGTGAAATTAGCATAGCAACATGCATAGTAGCATATAGTAGCTATATAGTGGCGGTGTTGGCATTGTATAGTGGTATAGTGGCGGTATTGGTATTGTATAGTGGCAAAGTAGCGGTGTTGGTATAGTAAAATTAGCTTAGCAACATGCATTGGTTAGGCAGAGATATATACTCCGAAGCCAGGACAGAAATCATACAAAGTAGTGGCACGCACAGTGTTTCCAACAATTGAAATAGAATCATTTAATCCATTTGTCCTTCAGCAGTGAAAAGAATGCTATGGACAGACTGATAAAAAAAATTAATTTATCACCCCCAATATCAGTCATCAATCTCATCCTCAGAATCAAGCCATCATCATCACCATCACCATCATCATCATCTTCATCGTAATCAACTACAGAAACAACTTCTACGATGCATGTATTTGCATATCAGGCTTTCATTTTCATTTTAAAAACTTTTGATTTCGCAATAGTCCTTGGCTATATTTCTGTACAATTTCAGATGGTCATTTTGCAACAATTCTTGTCAAAGAATGTATTTACATATTCAGGTTGCAAGTAGCATCTTCGAGGTACGACATGGAAATTCTAGTGTCTTGCCCTGTATTCACGGATGCGACCAACGGATCGTCAACCGAAATAGTGGCATCTCTTCTGTCGAAAAACGGTAAGTCTAAAAAACACATAAATCAGCATTATATTTGTACAAAAGTTCAAAATTTGAAATAGAACGAATAACAAGCACATAAAAAGTGCATTGAAACAAAACAAATTCTAATACTGTGTTCTCAGTTCTCTCGTTTCAAATATTTTTCTGACGAAAGCAGCGTCATAGATATTTGTTTCCGAACACTTTCTAGCACCTCTGTGTTTTACGACCCTCACAGGCGTTATAGAATAGTAGGCCTATAATAGAATATAGTAGGTCTAATAATGAATCCCAACAGGCGTCTTATTGATTATTAGGGGACGGATTTTTCACGTATTTACTCTTAGTTTAAAGTTTAATCCCGAAGGATCATTGCGACCTTGAGTAAACAGTATTTCTATATTTAAAACAACAACCGTAATTATATGTACTAAGACATTAAGTACCTCCAGTAAGTACCTCCAAAATGCGCTAGCGCATCTCTGAAAAGAACAGGGCGTTCACAAAATCATAAATACTCTTTAAGCCTTTTTCTCACGTAAGGGATTCCACTTACCTGAAATAAAGAAAACATGAATAAAAAATTATATAATAATTCATTTGGGTAGCAGTCCATCGTGGAAATGCTATATATTATCTTCCGATAACATCATCCTCTAAAACCTCTGCGAAGGCGCTCAGACAATGCTTTAGCGTAAGCTCAGGCACTGCTTTAAAACTTATGCCAAGATCCTAAATAAAAAATAAACAAATAATAAAGCATAATTACACGTTGGTGCAAACACAAGCGATATCTTCTTCCTTTCTTGTTGATCTGTGACGGCGAGGGGAATACAGATGTTTACGAAGTCCGCTGTGCAGTCTTTCACTTCTCTGTCGCTATCTTTCGTTAGCAGTTTTAGTGTCGGACACTACAATAAGTGAACGGAAATTGCCTTTACTTGCTTGCTTGTAGGTATGTATTGGTAATTTTAATTGGAGATTTATACAGAAGACACTTTTCAGAGCCGCTCTTGCGCTACCATATAATGATCAATGTCGTTGAGAACTGAAAGTTCATCTGTAAGTAAAACAATGTAATAAAAAAAAACAGTTGCGTTTCCACGCACACAGTTGGAATCCAACCAAGGGATTTCCATCTAAATTGACAGATAGCATCGCGCTCAGATTATCTGGACCCATCCGCGTCGATAGTGTGGAGCGATATCAGGTGGTAGCGTCCGCAAAACACGATAATTCCACAGCCCAGCGGTACCCTTCATTTACGGAAGATGACGCACGTCTGGCTATTGCTCGAGGCACCAGGTGCACGTAGAACATGTATTCGTTCCCCGCCGGTCGGAATCAGCAACTGACGGTCGAGGTCATTGCAAAGACTAGGCCCTAGCGTTGTTCGTCCTCTGCAAAGACGAAGATTAGCCGGAAGCAGACGGAGCATATGCGGTCCGTAGATCCAAGACTTGATCGCACCCAAGGAAGCTATTTCTCTTCATGCTGTCACGTAGGCCAAGAAAACATGCGAAGAAGAAAGTACCGTCAAAACGTACAAAATCCGCAGCAGAATGGTCTCCACTCCAACGTCTTTACATATGTGAACTGGACCAAGAAAAGGAACCACTTGTCGCTTATTAGATCTTCCGGAAAATGAGTTTTTCTTAAAACCGCGATTAGACCTAGACTTTGATTTTTGCGTTGAATGAATGCAACTGCATCTCTGGCTCACATGTGGGTTTGATTTTTATTTGCGATTTCCCGCCAAATAATATTCTACTGTATATGTTCACATTTTGGAGCAAACGACCTGAAACATGTATCTAGATTTCCTTAAGATTTTTAGGTTATAGGAAATGTTGACAAGTCCATTCCAGCCAAGTGACCCCTTTTCCCGGCCGAAGTCACAATTATAGGCCTACTGAGCAAATATTCTGCATTTAGGCAAATTATCTGCCGAAATGACATAGAAAGCGAGTAACGACAGGCTTGGCCAGCGACATAGGCTACGCAGACGATCAATGTCTATTGGTACACGTGTACTTGCATGTACATGAATATGTGCACGTAGGCCTATGTGTACGAACGTACGTACGTGTGTATGGGTATAATATGCATATGGTTGTGCGTGTATCCAGTTATCGTCCACCCTCAGACTTGGATTACTGCCCCAATCGGAGTTGGAGCACCTCTGAACGACTTCAGACTCATAATTGAACTCCTAAACTACCCACATGAAGCCATTTCCAGCACAACAAGGAAAACACTGGGACGTCATCTATGGTACCTATCTGAGGAGCCGGTCGGATTGGTTCTTTTTGAGTCCAGGGTGTCTGTGGAGATGAAGAGACTGATGTTAGCCACCATGGAAGACCCAGCCCCAGATCATCCACCAAAGCGACCAAGAGTGCACCGGGGCCCTGAAGCAGTTCTACACGATAAACACAAAACGACTCTTTTCCATACTTGGCCTTCCTCATACATTTCCTTGTATTGAACCAGTCTGAATGGAATGAAGAAGAAACATTCCAGGAGGCCTTGCGCATCATCAATGGGTTGGCAGTCGTCAGAGACAGGGCTGGGCGAGGCATGGCCCTCATTCAGGAAAAGAATGAGGGTACGTTTCTAGACATCAGTTAATAATTTTAACATATTTGTTTGCAGGTAGAAAGTACACATTCAGTTCGATAAGCAATAAAAATTGATTAGTGCTACAATGGACAGTTAATTATTATGTAGGCCTACTGTAGCATTGCATCATTTCCCATTGTACGAAGTATCACTAATATTCTAAACTTTACAGCTCGAGGGCCACCTCTAAATATTATCCGATTTTAATGAAATTTTTTATAGAATTTTATTTCTATGAACCTAACAACTTGGGAGGGTGAGAGGTAGAAAAAGCAAAAAAATATTTTTTACACTACGCTAAGAGACACCCTAATAGGGATAGAATATTTAAACTATTCCAAGACAGAGTTATACGAACGCTGTGCTAGATAGAATTAACTTTCAATTTTTATTTCGGTTTGAATTATCCTAAGGATAGTAATACATACATACATGCGTACATACATACATACATACTTACATACATACATACATACATACATACATACATACATACATACATACATACATACATACATACATACATACATACATACATACATACATACATACATACATACATACATACATACATACATACATACATACATACATACATACATACATACATACATACATACATACATACATACATACATACATACATACATACATACATACATACATACATACATACATAAATACATACATATATACATGCCTCTTCGAGTGTAATGTGTGTCCTCTGTGTAATTTGATGCACCCATTTCCATTCATGGCCTAATTTCATTCGTCTTTCCTTGCATAACCGAACCTCACCTGGCTATGCTTCAATTGCTTTACCTTTTAAGTGTCACGTCGTACCATACAATATATACCAAGTGTAAGTCACAACTCGCCCGTCCGCCCCAACAGCATTTAAATGTGCAAACTTTTTAAAAGAGTTCCAAATAATAAGACATTTTAAAAATTATTTGTTGAATTATCTTCAAGTTTTGTAGGGACATAGGATGCTGTTGTGCTTAATTTGAAATCATGACAACGGACGGAGGAGTGCCTAATTTCTGTGATGAGTAGGCCTAATCATACATAATTTTGTAGATACGCTTATTACATTATAACTATTTCAACTATAATTGGCGTTATATATAATATCCAGACAGACATTAAAGTATGTTGATATATTGCTTATCGGGGCTCCTTATAAAGTTTCAGTTACTTAAATGAATTGATATTTTCGACAATGAGTTTTTGGCTCAAAGCAAGACAGCAATGTGAAGAGAGGTGGAAGAGAAAGTAATAGCCTAGAAGAAGATGATGAAGTAAAAGGCAGTGTTCGAAAGGTGAACGCGTAAGAAAACCCTGCCGGATAGTCCATGAGCATTTCCAGTAAGGGTCCCATATAATATGTGAATTTTAATATATATTCCTATATGGACCCAGTGTGGACATGCTCGCAGGGAGGGCGCTGGACCGCAAGCAAAAGTCCCGTCTTGCCGAACGCAATGTTTCATCACAGAGAAAGACCGCCTCGTTCTATGCATACAATAAAATTTATCACATATATGCCCTTTGAGGCCCATATCATAGACCTAAAAGGACACTATAGATTGTAGCCCGTACGATCCATCGAGCGTTCGAAGGGTGTTACCGCCTTCGTGATTGCTAGTCTCCTTCTCTGCTCGTCATTTGGCGGCTAAGCTCTAGGACCACCTTAGGTTAAATATTATGAAGTAGGCAAATAAGTTTGCTGACTGAGCAGCATAGTTTATTCTGTAATGCAAACTGTAGGTGATTTAAATGTACCGTTGAGTGCTATAGTTAATAGTAAGCTTATAGCGAAGTATGTCGTATTTAATGGCTTCAAAACATCATCGCGCAACCTTATTGGCCAGTAGTTACACTCAGGAAAGTAATGTATGTTGTCGTGTGCAGTATAATGTGGTCTCTCCGCGCCTAGACACGCTGTGTAACCGAAATCAACAGCTCAACTTTACGTCGCATTAGTTTCTGCGTTGATGCTAAATTGCTACAGTGCATTATTTTTGAAAAGGTACACGTTCTCCATGGAAACAGATGACGTCACATGTAATTGTTGCGAACAGGCATTACTGTGACATCACAGTAGCAGAAGCTTTTACTGATTGAAATGATATAATAATATATAATAATAATAATAATATAATAATAATAATAATAATAATATAATAATAATAATAATATATAATAACAACAATGTCGGGTGACCCACTCGAGACAATTCACTTGTTCCAGCGCCTCTCTGTATGCACTCAACGATTTAACGCCGTCGCTTTTCGAGGCACATTTGCACAGTTAATCGTTGACGATGACCGCTAAACTCTGGAACTTAACTCTTCTAAGGCAGTTTCAAAGTGTCTGAGGGATCATTTTAAATAATAAAATTTGTTTATAATAAAAAATAATAATAATAATAATAATAATAATAATAATAATAATAATGTGGCGATAGGCTTACGCCTGGGACTACACCTCAGTGCACCACATCAGTGTCAATGTGGCGAGACAACTGATCAAGGAGGTCACCATGGTCTGGTCTGCAAACAATCTGGAGGACGAGCCAGCAGACACTTCGCAATGAATGACATCATTTGGAGAGCCCTTCAGCGAGCGGACACCCCTAGCACCAAAGAACCTCCAGGGCTTTTCCGTAACGACGGCAAGCGACCTGACGGCGCGACGCTAGTTCCATGGTCGCGAGGCAAATACATCGCCTGGGATGCCACCAGCGTCCATAGATGCGCTGCTTCTTACATCCACTTGACGTCGACAACGCCTGGGGCAGCGGCGGAACTGGCCGCGACGCGAAAAAACATGAAGTATGCAGCCCTTCCTACTACGCATAGCTTGTCCCCATTGCACTCGAAACTCTGGGCCCCATCAACAGATCTGGCCGTGAATTCATTACAGAGTTAGGCCGGCGACTGACAACAATGTCGGGTGACCCACTCGATACAATTCACTTGTTCCAGCGCCTCTCTATATGCACTCAACGATTTAACGCCGTCGCTTTTCGAGGCACATTTGCACAGTTAATCGTGGACGAGGACCGCTAAACTCTGGATCTTAACGCTTCTAAGACAGTTTCAAAATAATAATAATAATAATAATAATAATAATAATAATAATAATAATAATAATAATAATAATAATAATCTCTTCTTTAATTAAGCGCCTGCAAACGCACTGCGTTGTACATTGAACATACATATAGTAGAAACGGGTAACATAACATATATATATATATATACAACATGGGTTAAGATTGTGGTAACATAACTGGCGTGAAGAGCAAGCGGTAGCGGGATCGCTTTCCGCAACCCTACCTACCGCTTGCTCTTCACGCCAGTTATGTTACCACAATCTTAACCCATGAAACATGAGTAGGATGATGGAGAACGGGTTATGATGATCATGCGAGGAAAGGATAAATACATTGAAAATGCAGTGACACACACGCCCTCCCATCCACACACACACAACACGCCTACACAAAGACCTCAGAAACAAACAAACAAGCAAACACACACACACAGGCAAACGCGTCATCCAATGTAAACTTAGGAGGCTGTGTCTTTTTGCGAATGATTTTTCTAAACTATCCACGTGTTATTCATGTTAGGCACCCAAAGACAATGGACACAGAACTAAATTTGATTTGTAGGCCTAAATTGTTGTTACTCACATTTCATAAATATCGTCACTCACACGTTTAATAATGATAATCTAAGAACTTCTGCAGCGCCACTTTCATAATGCTCAAGGCATCAGTGTATGGTTGCTATAGTAAAATTACTGAATTGCACTTACTCATCCTAAACTCTGCACCAAAGACGTAGGCACAGGATGAAGCTCACACGTTTTCGGGGCAGAGTTTAGGATGAGTAAGTGCAATTCAGTGCTTGTAATCTTACGGAGGGTAGAAAGACGGAAGCTGGTAGGCGGTGGAGCAGTGGAGGTTGCACTTCGGATTGTTGAGATCTTTGCGGTCAGCCTCTCCAGGAACACATCGGCTGTGAAGGGTGACGGTGTCTGTGTAGCCAACCGCCCACTGGCGACCAAGGAGGCCATTGAAGGCGGACCAACGTTTCTTAGAATCGTACGTCCGATCGGCGGGTAATGACCGCCTCCCAGTAGTCCTGCTCCCGATGCCGATAGAAGGAGTGCATTTTCGCGAACAAAACGAATCCAGCCATCTTATCGCTCGCTGAGCGCGTTCAGTAATTTCGTTCAACGAATAGTCGGATTCTTCTCTCAAAATCGGATCACCCTCTTTTGTGCTAGTTATATAAAATTTATTTATTTATTTCGGATATTTCTATAGCGCCTCCACAAGTCTGCTATTACTCAGAGGCGCTCCCGTCTACAGCATTGATACTGTGTCGGAGTTTTCACGCCGAAGCGCCACGAGCAATCGCGAGTGAAGGACTTGCCCAAGGTCCGTACGCAAAGGCTAGAGTGGGATTCGAACCTGCAACCCTCCGGTCACAAGGCGCCGAACTTACCACTGAGCCACCACGCCCCACAATAATGTGTAGGTTCTATTTAAGTCTTGCAGATAGCAACTCATGTCTGTATTGATCAAGTCATTTATTGAAATTGAAACTCATACACACCAGAAATTGATTTTGAACCAATCTTAATTTTCACCTCGTAGGCAGGCCAGATCCTAGGGCAAGGCGAACGAGGCAGCCACTCTGAGTCCAGCGCTTTCATGGGCCCCGCGCTGCTGGCTAAATTTTTTTACTGTGATGGTATTGACTTAATTGCTTTTTGGTGCGACATATTGGTCCGGTTTAATTATATCAGCAAGTAATTTCAAAACACCTAAGTCGATCTTGCAACCAGAGCGTCTGATTTAAGGCGAGCGAGCGATCGCTCTCCTTGGCCTCTCTTCTAGGAAGGGTACCGGCGAGAGATTTACCGCTCGCCTAGCCGAGGCTTCTCACCGTCGGTTACAGTCGGTCGTCGCTCGTTGAGTTTGAGTTAGACTCCAAGACGATAGACGAACTTGGAGCCAGACCATTATTTTATTTACCTAACTGGGATTACATTGTACTTTAATTTACTTACTTGCGGCAGCGGTGAATGCGTGCCGTGACCTGTCCTAATTACTGCTGACTGATTACTCCAATTTCGTGCAATATGATTAGCCATTACAACAAGGCTGACACCTCACGCCGCGTGACATCGTCCGTAACATCACCAATTTCGGAAATTTTAAACAACATTGAGGGCGAAGATGAGCAAGTCGAATAATAATGTAAGCCCTACAGTTGAGCACGTAGGCCTATCTGTCATGAAAATTAGGCGACTCGTTCGATGTTGATGTAGTCGAAAGAGAAAACCGTCGGACTGCGAACAAAATTTACTGAAAGTCCTGCAGAAAGCACGCCGATAAAATTCGAATGGTTTGCCGGCTGAAAGGTCAAGCCAAAAATGAGCGTTTAACGTATGCCGAAGGCTCAACCAACGTTGTGAAATCAGCCGTCACACGTCATCTTACGTTAGTGGTAGTGAATGTTCATTCATTCTGAGCATTTATATAGCACCTCTTCAAGAGACCTACTCAGATAACGGAACTGAAGTGAGATAGGGGAACTAGATGTGTACTATATGCAGCGATTGGAAAAATTACGAATACGATACACAAAATATGTTGTACACAAATGTTGCAGGCTATTATAAATAAATGCTTTAGTCTAGCATTTTATAGTGCACATAAACAATGTCGATCAGTGTTTAATCTAGTCCCCCTCTTATAAGGGGGGACAAGGTTTGTGGGGGGACCAACAAGGGCGACCTTTATGGGAAATTTCATCCATGTTCAAAAATCAAACGACTTTTTGGGAAATTTAATATTTAAAAAAGTTGATAACCTTTTTTTAGTTATTTCTCCCACAAAACGTTACATCTTCTTCACTTTATTTCGGAAATCATCCCTGAGAAACTTTCATATATCTTATTCTATTATTTTATTCTAATATTACTCAACTCTGGATGGGGAAACATGTATCCGGGGGGAATTCCCCCAAAAAGGTGTAACATGACACAACATAACAAGGGTTTTATGTGTTAGAACCACTGCAAATTAACCTCGAACGCTTAATAGCCCAATTTTCCTAGCTTCTTCTTAAAAGCTGTGATAGTGCCCGCTGAGACAGCACTACCATCCAGACCATTCCACAAGTCTACAACTCTTGCACTGAAGAATTTCTGTCCTAATGTTCCTTTCGGCTTCTTAAATAATTTATACATGTGTCCCCGAGTTGCCTTCTTCGGTGCTAATTCAAAGAATCTCTCCCACTGTAATGCTTCCTTTCCAGTGATAATCTTATGAGCTTCGATAAGATCTCCCCTGCTCCTCCTTCTCTCCAGTGTTGTTAGTCCACATCTCTTCAACCTTTCTTCGTAGCTCAAATGCTTTTAGTCCCAAATCATTTTTTTAGCTCTTCTTTGCACTTTCTCCAGTTTTTCCATGTCCTGTTTCAGGTATGGATTCCATACCTGGATACAGTATTCTAACTACATCAAAATATAGCTTGCCTCCAGGGGGAAACAAAAATCCGGGGGGGGGGAAATTCCCCACAAATGGTGTCTAGATTAAACATTGAATGTCGGTGAGCAGCAGCATTTTAATTGTATTTTGCCAGTGACTATTTCTGACAGAGGGGTAGGGATAGAATATTTAAACTATTCCAAACCAGAGTTATACGAACGCTGGGCTACATGGAATCAACTTTCAATTTTTATTTCGGTTTGAATTATCCTAAGGATAGTAATACATACATACATGCGTACATACATACATACATACATACATACATACATACATACATACATACATACATACATACATACATACATACATACATACATACATACATACATACATACATACATACATACATACATACATACATACATACATACATACATACATACATACATACATACATACATAAATACATACATATATACATGCCTCTTCGAGTGTAATGTGTGTCCTCTGTGTAATTTGATGCACCCATTTCCATTCATGGCCTAATTTCATTCGTCTTTCCTTGCATAACCGAACCTCACCTGGCTATGCTTCAATTGCTTTACCTTTTAAGTGTCACGTCGTACCATACAATATATACCAAGTGTAAGTCACAACTCGCCCGTCCGCCCCAACAGCATTTAAATGTGCAAACTTTTTAAAAGAGTTCCAAATAATAAGACATTTTAAAAATTATTTGTTGAATTATCTTCAAGTTTTGTAGGGACATAGGATGCTGTTGTGCTTAATTTGAAATCATGACAACGGACGGAGGAGTGCCTAATTTCTGTGATGAGTAGGCCTAATCATACATAATTTTGTAGATACGCTTATTACATTATAACTATTTCAACTATAATTGGCGTTATATATAATATCCAGACAGACATTAAAGTATGTTGATATATTGCTTATCGGGGCTCCTTATAAAGTTTCAGTTACTTAAATGAATTGATATTTTCGACAATGAGTTTTTGGCTCAAAGCAAGACAGCAATGTGAAGAGAGGTGGAAGAGAAAGTAATAGCCTAGAAGAAGATGATGAAGTAAAAGGCAGTGTTCGAAAGGTGAACGCGTAAGAAAACCCTGCCGGATAGTCCATGAGCATTTCCAGTAAGGGTCCCATATAATATGTGAATTTTAATATATATTCCTATATGGACCCAGTGTGGACATGCTCGCAGGGAGGGCGCTGGACCGCAAGCAAAAGTCCCGTCTTGCCGAACGCAATGTTTCATCACAGAGAAAGACCGCCTCGTTCTATGCATACAATAAAATTTATCACATATATGCCCTTTGAGGCCCATATCATAGACCTAAAAGGACACTATAGATTGTAGCCCGTACGATCCATCGAGCGTTCGAAGGGTGTTACCGCCTTCGTGATTGCTAGTCTCCTTCTCTGCTCGTCATTTGGCGGCTAAGCTCTAGGACCACCTTAGGTTAAATATTATGAAGTAGGCAAATAAGTTTGCTGACTGAGCAGCATAGTTTATTCTGTAATGCAAACTGTAGGTGATTTAAATGTACCGTTGAGTGCTATAGTTAATAGTAAGCTTATAGCGAAGTATGTCGTATTTAATGGCTTCAAAACATCATCGCGCAACCTTATTGGCCAGTAGTTACACTCAGGAAAGTAATGTATGTTGTCGTGTGCAGTATAATGTGGTCTCTCCGCGCCTAGACACGCTGTGTAACCGAAATCAACAGCTCAACTTTACGTCGCATTAGTTTCTGCGTTGATGCTAAATTGCTACAGTGCATTATTTTTGAAAAGGTACACGTTCTCCATGGAAACAGATGACGTCACATGTAATTGTTGCGAACAGGCATTACTGTGACATCACAGTAGCAGAAGCTTTTACTGATTGAAATGATATAATAATATATAATAATAATAATAATATAATAATAATAATAATAATAATAATAATATAATAATAATAATAATATATAATAACAACAATGTCGGGTGACCCACTCGAGACAATTCACTTGTTCCAGCGCCTCTCTGTATGCACTCAACGATTTAACGCCGTCGCTTTTCGAGGCACATTTGCACAGTTAATCGTTGACGATGACCGCTAAACTCTGGAACTTAACTCTTCTAAGGCAGTTTCAAAGTGTCTGAGGGATCATTTTAAATAATAAAATTTGTTTATAATAAAAAATAATAATAATAATAATAATAATAATAATAATAATAATAATAATGTGGCGATAGGCTTACGCCTGGGACTACACCTCAGTGCACCACATCAGTGTCAATGTGGCGAGACAACTGATCAAGGAGGTCACCATGGTCTGGTCTGCAAACAATCTGGAGGACGAGCCAGCAGACACTTCGCAATGAATGACATCATTTGGAGAGCCCTTCAGCGAGCGGACACCCCTAGCACCAAAGAACCTCCAGGGCTTTTCCGTAACGACGGCAAGCGACCTGACGGCGCGACGCTAGTTCCATGGTCGCGAGGCAAATACATCGCCTGGGATGCCACCAGCGTCCATAGATGCGCTGCTTCTTACATCCACTTGACGTCGACAACGCCTGGGGCAGCGGCGGAACTGGCCGCGACGCGAAAAAACATGAAGTATGCAGCCCTTCCTACTACGCATAGCTTGTCCCCATTGCACTCGAAACTCTGGGCCCCATCAACAGATCTGGCCGTGAATTCATTACAGAGTTAGGCCGGCGACTGACAACAATGTCGGGTGACCCACTCGATACAATTCACTTGTTCCAGCGCCTCTCTATATGCACTCAACGATTTAACGCCGTCGCTTTTCGAGGCACATTTGCACAGTTAATCGTGGACGAGGACCGCTAAACTCTGGATCTTAACGCTTCTAAGACAGTTTCAAAATAATAATAATAATAATAATAATAATAATAATAATAATAATAATAATAATAATAATAATAATAATAATAATAATAATAATAATAATAATAATCTCTTCTTTAATTAAGCGCCTGCAAACGCACTGCGTTGTACATTGAACATACATATAGTAGAAACGGGTAACATAACATATATATATATATATACAACATGGGTTAAGATTGTGGTAACATAACTGGCGTGAAGAGCAAGCGGTAGCGGGATCGCTTTCCGCAACCCTACCTACCGCTTGCTCTTCACGCCAGTTATGTTACCACAATCTTAACCCATGAAACATGAGTAGGATGATGGAGAACGGGTTATGATGATCATGCGAGGAAAGGATAAATACATTGAAAATGCAGTGACACACACGCCCTCCCATCCACACACACACCCACACACACGCCTACACAAAGACCTCAGAAACAAACAAACAAGCAAACACACACACACAGGCAAACGCGTCATCCAATGTAAACTTAGGAGGCTGTGTCTTTTTGCGAATGATTTTTCTAAACTATCCACGTGTTATTCATGTTAGGCACCCAAAGACAATGGACACAGAACTAAATTTGATTTGTAGGCCTAAATTGTTGTTACTCACATTTCATAAATATCGTCACTCACACGTTTAATAATGATAATCTAAGAACTTCTGCAGCGCCACTTTCATAATGCTCAAGGCATCAGTGTATGGTTGCTATAGTAAAATTACTGAATTGCACTTACTCATCCTAAACTCTGCACCAAAGACGTAGGCACAGGATGAAGCTCACACGTTTTCGGGGCAGAGTTTAGGATGAGTAAGTGCAATTCAGTGCTTGTAATCTTACGGAGGGTAGAAAGACGGAAGCTGGTAGGCGGTGGAGCAGTGGAGGTTGCACTTCGGATTGTTGAGATCTTTGCGGTCAGCCTCTCCAGGAACACATCGGCTGTGAAGGGTGACGGTGTCTGTGTAGCCAACCGCCCACTGGCGACCAAGGAGGCCATTGAAGGCGGACCAACGTTTCTTAGAATCGTACGTCCGATCGGCGGGTAATGACCGCCTCCCAGTAGTCCTGCTCCCGATGCCGATAGAAGGAGTGCATTTTCGCGAACAAAACGAATCCAGCCATCTTATCGCTCGCTGAGCGCGTTCAGTAATTTCGTTCAACGAATAGTCGGATTCTTCTCTCAAAATCGGATCACCCTCTTTTGTGCTAGTTATATAAAATTTATTTATTTATTTCGGATATTTCTATAGCGCCTCCACAAGTCTGCTATTACTCAGAGGCGCTCCCGTCTACAGCATTGATACTGTGTCGGAGTTTTCACGCCGAAGCGCCACGAGCAATCGCGAGTGAAGGACTTGCCCAAGGTCCGTACGCAAAGGCTAGAGTGGGATTCGAACCTGCAACCCTCCGGTCACAAGGCGCCGAACTTACCACTGAGCCACCACGCCCCACAATAATGTGTAGGTTCTATTTAAGTCTTGCAGATAGCAACTCATGTCTGTATTGATCAAGTCTGTCAACCCAATCCTTCCGTTGACAATCCTTGTTACTAAATCCTTGTTCTCTTCGTACTTAACGCCTATTTAACGTTCACCTTTTGAACACTAATTCTACGTATAAGTATAACCTGATTTAATCACCAACACAGTTTAATATCTTTTCGTTTAATAAGAAACAAACAGACAGAACTCAATTCGATTACAACTCGACTAGTCAGCCACACTACTACAGCGAACACCTTCGAATTCAAACTTTTCTAGTCAGCATAATTCTTCGCGCCTCTTGACACACCTGTCTTCTGTGCGCATAAGCAAAATCTAATAATATACATATAGCGCGCCGCTGCCGAGATTGGCCGGCCGCGCGTGTCACTAAGACTAAACGTTATACATCTATCATATATACATATACACGTGAAACTAAAGTAAGCGCACTAAATATATACGCTAATATCTCGCACTGCAAGACTATACACAAAACTCAGTTCACATTACCTCCTTCCTTTTTCTGGAATTGAGCAAATTAAATTTCAAAATTTGCGAAATTACCAAAATACATGAAACATATATATATATCTAACTAATTAATGAACAGTCTTACGATTACTTATAACCTTGACAAACAATCAGCGATAACATTCAATCTGCCCTTCTTGTACTTCACCTCAACATCAAAAGTTTGTAAGGCTAACGCCCAACGCACAAGTTTAGCAGACTTAGACATTGACTCAGTCAAATATGTAAGAGGATTGTGATCAGTAAAAATGAAAATTTTTGATCCAATTATAATTTCTTTTAACTTGTTTAGAGCCCAAACAATAGCATAGGCCTCCTTTTCCACAGTAGCCCATCTCTTCTGGGTATCAGTTAATTTCTGACTGATAAATGACACAGGGCGTTCTATTCCCTTGTCGTCCATCTGTGTTAAAACAGCACCGACTGCAAAGTCACTACTATCGCAGTACAAATTGAATGGTTTTCCCACTTCAAAAACATATAACACTACTTTGGATCGCACAGCCTCTTTAAGTAAATCAAATGCTTGCTGATGTTCAACAGTCCAATCAATCTTATCAGAAACACGTTTACTAGTTAAATCAGATAAAGGTTTCGCAATCTGCGCAAAGTCCTTAATAAACTGTCTGTAATAATTAAAAAATCCAAGCAGTTGCTTAACTTGCTTCTTAGTTTCTGGGATCTTCAAATTAGTCAAACTTTCAATTCTGTCTGGACTCATCTTTATCTTACCAGACCCAACCACATGACCGATAAACCTTACCTCACTCTTACCAAATATGCATTTTTTCAAATTCAAAGTAACGTTATGCAATCTCATTTGCATCAAAAATGCATCTAGATGCTGCAAGTGAACTTTCCAACTGTCAGAATGCACAGCAATGTCATCAACATATGGTTCTGCAAAGTCACTTATAGGCTGTAAAACTAAATTTATCGCCTTAACAAAAGTTCGGCCTGAATTTATCATTCCAAAAGGAACACGAGTAAATTCATACAGTCCATTATGTGTTACAAAAGCTGTCTTCCATTGATCAGATTGTTTTACAGGACAAGTCCAATAAGCACTTCGACAGTCCAAAATGGAAATCACATTAGACTTTCCAACTTTGTTCAAAACGTCTCTGACAATCGGCATCGGATATTTACAATCCACTGTGAATGAGTTAATGTATCTGTAGTCACAGGCAAGTCTTAAAGATCCGTCTTTCTTTTTAACAATAACCAAAGGGCTTGCCATTCTGCTCGATGATGGTTTAATAATGTTTGTTTTTAACATTTCTTTGATCTGACGTTCCACTTCTGCTCGATAAATCAAAGGAATTCGATATGCTGCAAATTCCTTTGTGCCTTGCTCTCTTGTTATACTGATTTGGGTATTGTAACTGCTTTTCTTGAGAGTAAGATTCTGCAAACAATAATGCTTTCTCCGTAGTTTCTTTGAGTTCTTTCAAATGCTTTTCGTGAAAAGGAATTTTCTTGTGCCATTTCCTCGGGTTGTCTATTAGGTCCATTGTCATTCTCCTGAAGGCGACCTCTTCTCTTGAGACTGGTGTGATGGGCACTCTATCCATCACCAAACTCCTTGCCTTTAGTTGACACTTCTCGCAAGACTTACAAAATTTCACAATGTCTCTTCTCATCTTTGGCCACACAAAAGACAACTTTATTCGTTCTCTTGTTTTCTCTTCTCCTAGATGTCCTCCAAACACTGATTCATGCGCCAATTCCATCACTTTTATTCGTCTGTCTTTTGGTAACACTAGTTGATATATCGTCTGGTCTAATGTCTGATATTTCTTATGCAATAAACCGTTGATTACACAGAATTCAGATTCTTTCTCTTGTGCTAACTTCCACCACGGCTTCAACGATTCATCCTTTCTCTGTTGCTCTTCGAACTTCTTCGAATCGGCAATCTGCACCTTTTGTTCTTCATCCATCTCTTCATCTCTATACAAGTCTCCTATCCCCACATCACATTCATTGTCTTCTTCCGTTTCATTTAATGTGCCATTCTCGCATGCAGCCATCTCTTGCTCGTTCATCTCTGATGTTATACCATCTCGCGATAAGCTTCGTTGCTCATTACTGTCGTTTTCCTCATCACTTGAACTTTCAGTTTCACTCTTCTCATCAACATCTACCATTTCCTGTTTCCGACTCTGCGCTCTCGTCATTACATTTGCTTGTACACTCACATCTCCTTGTATCGTTTTGATCTTCATCTGTGGTACGGCTTTTAATTCGGCAATTATCTCTGGATGCAACAAGAATCTTTCTGTACTGCCCATCTTTGCAATACTAGCACACATCAAGGTGACATAAGGTGTAAGTGAACACTGGATTTTACGCGGAAATCCCTCTTCTTCCACGTCACTACCACACAGTCTAACATCGACTTTCACTAACTTCGCAGGAATGGCATCTCCTGCCACACATTGCAAATTCACTTTTCCAATTTGTTCCACCTTCATGCCTTCCAGTAATTCTTCACTAATCACCGGAATTTCTGCACCCGAGTCGCTCAGTGCTTTGACTTTCACTGGCTCTTTACCGTCTACTGCACGAATTTCAACCTCGACATATTGCAAGAACGATTTCTTCAATATTCGACTGTCATCTTTTCCTATGACTTCTCTCTGAATTTCAGCATCCAATAGAATTTCTTTTTGAATACCACATTTCATTACTGACTTTACTTCAGTTTCTTGGTTTTCTTGACCCGTGGTTTGATTACCTGTATCACTAACCACTTGAATCAAATTCACCCTTGTGTGTTCTTGATTTCTGCTAGAACTAGCTGCTGCCACTGGAACTGGACAAAATTTGACCAAATGTTTGTCTGAACCACAGTTGTGACAACGCTTCACAACTGTATGGTATGGTTGTGAAATACCTCGTTGTTCATTTCCTTCATTTCTTTTATACTGCGTAAACGATGTGTTGCCTTCCCTCTTGGCAAACGGCGCTGACGATTTGTTAAATCCCTGACGACCAAACGTCACTTCTCTGGTCTCATTGGGTACAGGGACATTAGCCTTGACTTCTTTACCTTTGAACTGACTCCCTGTTTCTGGATTACTTTTCCACTTTCCACTCTGGCTTTGGTTTACGGAACGTTGAGACGGATAACTGTTTATATTTGGGATCGCAAACCCAATTCGATTGTTTACATGAATGTCTGCTAGGTCTGCCACTGCACTAGCTTGGAGACAGTCAGTTCCTTCCTTCGACAATACAAACTGTAGTGGACCTGGCGGTAAACATTCTTTCAGCTTATCCGCTACCAGCAAATCAAAGAGCGTATCATACTCTCTGTTCACGTTTCGACTTCTCACGTAATAGTTTAGCAAGTTCTTAAGTCTTGCCGTAAACATCGTATAAGTCTCTTCTGTTGTCTTCTTAGCATCCACAAATCTGGCTCTGTATTCTCTGGAGGTCAATTTAAATTCTTTTAATAAGTGCTGCTTGACTCTATCATAATTGTCTAGATCATCGAATGACAATCTATTCAGAACGGTTCGAGCTTTCGGCGTCATCAATGGTAGTAATAATTTCACCCAAAACGGCTTTTCCACAGCAAAACTACGAAATGCGTTCTCGACTGTTTCAAAATATAATGGTACCTCCATCATATCAGTTGGCATTTGAGGCAATACATGCTTCATTGCATCACCTATTTTCTTAATTTTTGACACCAAAGTTTCACTTTCTTGCTGCTTCCTTCTTTCTGCTTCCCGTTCTTCTCTCATTTGCGTTTCTTTCAATGTCAATTTTGATTTCTCCAGTTTCAGACGTTCTTGTCTTTCTGCCTCTGCCTTTTCCAAACTTTCTTTCTGAAATTTGAGTTCTTCTTGTCTTATCTGTTCTGCGTGTTCTAACTCTAAAGTTCGCGCTTTTTCTTTTTCTTCTTCACGCATTCTCTTTGCTTCAATCTGTTGCTGACGAACCTCTTCATCACTTTTTCTAGCTTTTTCAAATTCAATCATCTGCTCCAATCTTCTTCTTTCAGCATCTTCCCTATCTCTTTTCAACTGTTCTAACTGAATCTCAAACTGATTCTTTTGCAATTCAAGTTCTGCCTTACGCACTTGTTCTGCTTTATCTTCTCTCTCTTTGCAGACGCAATTCCTCTTGCCTTGCAAGTTCCGCTTTCTCTTCTTTCTCTCTCTGCAAGCGCAATTCTTCTTGCCTTGCAAGTTCCGCTTTCTCTTCTTTCTCTCTCTGCAGACGTTCTGCTTTCTCTTCTTTCTCTCTCTGCAGACGTTCTGCTTTCTCTTCTTTCTCTCTCTGCAGACGTTCTGCTTTCTCTTCTTTCTCTCTCTGCAAGCGCAATTCGTCTTGTCTTACACGTTCTGCTTCTTGTCTCAACTCTTTCTCTTCCTGCCTAGTCATCATCATCCACTGCATCAACATCTCCATAGACATAGGCGCAGGTGGTTTTTCAATAGCCTTTTCTACGGCACCGCCAACGGCACCTTCTTCTTCGACTTCTTCTTTCACCCACACTTCAGCGAGTTCCTGTATCATGTCACCACGTGACATACCTTCTAATTGTTCTTCTTTAAAACCGGCTTTCAACAAACGCTGTTTTAGCCTTTCCGTAGACATCTTCTTAATATCTGCTTGTCTTTCAGCACTTAATTTCTCCATCTTACTTGTTTACTTTGGTGATTTCTCTTTTCAAAGAAGTCACGGTTTTTCTTGTTGTGTGAATCGATAAACAAACGGGATTTCTTTTGTATTTGTTCGTGAAAAACAACGAAATTTTTATACCGTTTCTCGTGTTCCACCGTCGTTGATATCGTAAACTCGTCACACAGCACACAACGCGTAGATTCTTCTAACACCGTTGTAAATTCTTTTATCACCGTCGTAGATTCTTCTATCCGCCGAAGGAGGTGATAACGTGAATTTTAATCCACCGTGAGTTTATATCCACCGTGAGTATTTATTCCACCGTGAGTAATTATTCCACCGTGAGTTCTTATCCACCGTGAGTTCTTATCCCACCGCTGCCACCAATAATGTCAACCCAATCCTTCCGTTGACAATCCTTGTTACTAAATCCTTGTTCTCTTCGTACTTAACGCCTATTTAACGTTCACCTTTTGAACACTAATTCTACGTATAAGTATAACCTGATTTAATCACCAACACAGTTTAATATCTTTTCGTTTAATAAGAAACAAACAGACAGAACTCAATTCGATTACAACTCGACTAGTCAGCCACACTACTACAGCGAACACCTTCGAATTCAAACTTTTCTAGTCAGCATAATTCTTCGCGCCTCTTGACACACCTGTCTTCTGTGCGCATAAGCAAAATCTAATAATATACATATAGCGCGCCGCTGCCGAGATTGGCCGGCCGCGCGTGTCACTAAGACTAAACGTTATACATCTATCATATATACATATACACGTGAAACTAAAGTAAGCGCACTAAATATATACGCTAATATCTCGCACTGCAAGACTATACACAAAACTCAGTTCACAAAGTCATTTATTGAAATTGAAACTCATACACACCAGAAATTGATTTTGAACCAATCTTAATTTTCACCTCGTAGGCAGGCCAGATCCTAGGGCAAGGCGAACGAGGCAGCCACTCTGAGTCCAGCGCTTTCATGGGCCCCGCGCTGCTGGCTAAATTTTTTTACTGTGATGGTATTTACTTAATTGCTTTTTGGTGCGACATATTGGTCCGGTTTAATTATATCAGCAAGTAATTTCAAAACACCTAAGTCGATCTTGCAACCAGAGCGTCTGATTTAAGGCGAGCGAGCGATCGCTCTCCTTGGCCTCTCGTCTAGGAAGGGTACCGGCGAGAGATTTACCGCTCGCCTAGCCGAGGCTTCTCACCGTCGGTTACAGTCGGTCGTCGCTCGTTGAGTTTGAGTTAGACTCCAAGACGATAGACGAACTTGGAGCCAGACCATTATTTTATTTACCTAACTGGGATTACATTGTACTTTAATTTACTTACTTGCGGCAGCGGTGAATGCGTGCCGTGACCTGTCCTAATTACTGCTGACTGATTACTCCAATTTCGTGCAATATGATTAGCCATTACAACAAGGCTGACACCTCACGCCGCGTGACATCGTCCGTAACATCACCAATTTCGGAAATTTTAAACAACATTGAGGGCGAAGATGAGCAAGTCGAATAATAATGTAAGCCCTACAGTTGAGCACGTAGGCCTATCTGTCATGAAAATTAGGCGACTCGTTCGATGTTGATGTAGTCGAAAGAGAAAACCGTCGGACTGCGAACAAAATTTACTGAAAGTCCTGCAGAAAGCACGCCGATAAAATTCGAATGGTTTGCCGGCTGAAAGGTCAAGCCAAAAATGAGCGTTTAACGTATGCCGAAGGCTCAACCAACGTTGTGAAATCAGCCGTCACACGTCATCTTACGTTAGTGGTAGTGAATGTGTAATGATCTCCCAAACCACACAATGATTCCCAGCTACACAACATGCTATAAGATGTTATAGTGTAGAGAAGAATCTATTTAGATTATTATAATGTAGGATAGTAGAGCTACATAAATGTAACTTAATTAAAATGCCAGCAGCTAAGCCAGCATTGTAGGGATTAATTAATATTAGATAGAGGGGTTCATCATATCTACGCAAAGGACAGCAGACGATGTGGACTCACCTCATTGGTCAGGACGAACAGCTGATCAAAACCGTTATGGCGAAGCGGATGACGACTCGGTAACCAAGCAACCGTGGTGACGTGGCGTGGAGATGCGGCAGTTCGATTTTTGATTTCAACTGAACAAGACGTTCTAGAAATCTTGAGTGGATCGACTCGGTGGATGTTGGACTAAGTCGATGAGAGGGCATCGTTAGTCAATATGATCGGTTTTGCGAAACGATCAATGCAGTTGAGTTTATAAGTCGAGACGTTGGACAGCGAGGATCGAATAATTCGAGTGAAACGCTCTCGTAACAAACCGTTGCGAAGCGTGACTTTCCATCATAGGAAGTCGACATTTGCGAAGCGATCTTGTCAACGGACTTAAGGAGTTATTCCGCGAGTGAAGTGTACGTTACTCTGGAGTAGTAAAGCGCACACTCGGGTTGTAACGACGGTCTCTTTGGGAGAGACATCAAGCTACGAGAAGTCACGAGAACGGTGGATAGTCGAGCTTCGACGAGGGAGAAACAAGGCGATTTGCGAACGGAGCCGCGAACTCATCAGATGAACAAACGGATGAAAGACAGCTTTTCCACGAGGAACAAACTGTGAGAACATTCCGTGCTAAAGGGTCTTACTGGGAGGTAGCATTAGGCAATAAAATCTAGATAGCAAAGATGCTGGCTAGGTAGGGAATAAGGCAAAGTAGACATAGGATAACTAGACATTGAACTGTTACATGCTTTAACTTTGATATACATTATATTCATATTCATTTAAATGCATACACAGGTGTTCCATGTTCATTTCCCTAGTCAAATAGATAGGCCTATGCATTTCCTTATCCAGTAAAGACAAGATGAAACAGAACTAAAGTAGTCGTGGGTGTATTCATAACACTAAGCACTCTTAGTATAGGGTGGCGCTACATAAATGGGGGCTCGCTCTCGGGATTGAATTGTATAATCAATTAAGGACATTGATTAAAACGATCTGGGATCATATCTTAGACACAAGAGGTGTATTTAGATAGGATTGAATAAGTAAACAGAGATATTTACTTACGAGCTAGGTATAGCATATTTTGTCGTCTGCGGTATTCATTAATACGCATGACGTAATTGAATTTTGAATTGTGACCAATCATACGTTGTCGAAGGTGAGGTCAGGTCAACGGTTGCAAATCGCAAAAGCTAACTATTGGTAAGAGTTAGGTCAGGTCAAGGTTGTTCAGTGTTTAAGTTATAAACAAGGTGAACTAGCTTTGAAATCTGAAATTTATCTTGAGCCTTATATCAAAGAAAATTGATATAGCGCAATGGCTGGTGAGATTCAAAAGTGGATTAAGGTGGCGCAGGACCTTGGATACGCAGAAGATGCTGTTAGAGAATATGTCAAGGAGAGGCAGAATGAGATTAGGGAAGATAAAAGACGTGAGGCTGAGGAAAAACTACGTCTAGCGGAAATGGAAAAAGAAGAAAGGCTGCGTCTAGCTGAAATGGAAAGTCAAAAGGAAGATAAAAGGCGTGAGTCTGAAGAAAAGCTACGTCTAGCCGAAGAGAGACGGATCTCCGAAGAAATGAATTTGAAGAGGATGGAAATGGAGAATCTGAAGGAGATAAAACTTAAAGAGCTAGAGCTTCAGATGACACGTGAGACAAGACGAGAAGATGGAGATAGGATACGACTTGATGGAGATGGAGAGTATTCTGGACAGGCAAATAATGCCAAACATGTTAAAATGCCCATCTTCAGAGAAGAAAAAGATTGTTTAGATGCCTATCTCCTCAGATTCGAGAGGACCTGTACGGCATACAGAGTTCCGAATGAGTTATGGGTTCTGACACTAGTGAAGTCGCTTCAAGGAAAAGCGCTCGAAGTGTATGAACGAATGAGTATAGAAGAATCTCAAGACTATGAAAAGTTAAAGGAGAGACTACTCATAAGGTTCAAATTGTCAGAATCAGGGTACCGAAATTTGTTTAAACAAAGCCCTAGAGAAAAAGACGAAACTCCGGAACAATATGTAGGAAGACTTAGACGTTACTTAAGACAGTGGCATCAAATGTCAGGCTTTAGTGAAGACAAAGAGGGTTTGGAACAACTCATACTGAGAGACCAGTTCTTCATTATGTGTGACAATGATATGAGACGCTTTCTAAAGGAGAAAGGGAAACTAAATCTTGAGGACATGTTGGAACAGGCCCAAAACCTTATAGAAGCGAGAGAATCGGATGAAAGGAAATGGATTCATACTCAGAAGAATAGAGACAAAGAATCCAAAACGCAACCGAGGGACAATAAGCAGAAGAGTTTTGAGAATACAAGCAACTCTCACAACAAATTTAGAGAACAGAGAGAGTTCAGAGATAAAAATCAATTCAAGAGTAATTGGAAGTTCTCCGACAACAAGAAATATGGAGTAGAAACAGAAACCCAGAAGACGGGATGTTTCCGCTGTGGATCAAAATTTCACAGAATAGCCCAGTGTAGTGAGAAAGATAAGACAGGGAGAGAACATAGAGTAGCAACAATGCAATGCGACGAGGAATCAAGTGAAAATGGAGATAAACAAGAGGCAGTAATTTCATACTGTTCCGCATACGTTGAACAAGAAGGAAAGTGTATAATAGAAGAACACAAATATCAGGGACCAGTTGTAATTAATGGATGTGTAAAGAAAGGAGTCTTTGACACTGGTTCAAATTGTGTTGCTGTAAGAGAGAGTCTGATCAAGAAAGATGAATACATAGGTCGAAACATGATATGTACTTTTATGAATGGTACCAAACATGAGTATCCGATGGCAAAAGTCGCAATACAGAGCGAATACCTCACAGGCGTGGTAGAAGCCGCTGTGATCAAAGACCTAGAAGAAGAAGCTATCATTGGATCAAGAGTAGAAACTATTGAAGAGTCTAAATTGAATTTGTGTTATTGTGAGGCTGAAGTAGTAAAGTGGAAGAAAGAGGCAGAGAGAGATACTGAAGAGTTCACTAGCAAGGTCAGAGTAAATGAAATAGATACTAAATGCCTTTATGATACAGGAGCAAATTGTGTCGCTGTGCAAAAGAGATTAGTGAAACCAGAACAATACACAGATAAATTTATGGTGTGCAGATTTGCTAATGGCAAGAAAGAAAAATATCCCATGGCAAGAATTAAGATTGAAGGTAACGACTTCAAAGGTGTGACGGATGCTGTAGTAATAGAATCCTTGGTGATAGGATTAATCACGGGTCCATGTTTGTACGAGAAGAGTATAAACAGAATCCAACCGAAAGGGAAACATGATGACGAGAAGACGGATAAATCATGTGAACCTAAAATTAGTAGAGCCAAAGAGGAGAAAAAGAAAGAATGGAATGTAAAGGGTTGTGACGCTGAAGGGATGAGATGCAATAAGGCTAAATCATCCATAGAAATCCAGAACACAACTGGACATGATTGTGAGATTATCACAGAAACAAGAATAAATGACGGAGTGGAACGAAACGACAAAGCAGAAGTGGTAATAGCAGGATGCACGACACGAGCACAGGATGAGATAGAAGGGAGACGTGTCGAACGACCACTGAAAATACCAGAAGTAACAGGTTTAGATCTCAAACCAGAGGAGATAATGGAACCTATAGAACCCAGGTCTAGCAGAAGAAACCATTTAGTGGAGAACAGAAATAATGAAGAGAATAAGAAAATGGGATATAGGAAAGGAAGAAATTGGCAGGAGTCCAAGTTATATTACATGAAGACATCCGAGAGAGCGGATGTAACGGAAAAGAAGAATTACGGAAATGACGGGAGATTTCATAGGTCTGATCAACAGGCGATGCAGACAAATTATAGATACGGAGATAATAAGTGGAATTGGCGAAGGCCAAGATGTAAGTCAAGCTGGAAGACACGTGAGGACTATGAGAAGAAAGATTATAGTAATGATAATAGAAAGCAATACAGACCATGGAAGGATTGGAAGGCCAACAGATGGAGAGATTCTGGGAGAAACCTAGAAAGATCCTGGAGAAGAAGTGGAGAAGAGGAGTCTGTAAAGTGCAAAGGTGAAGATAGCTATTCGAGAAGTGATAGCGATGAGTCGGTCGGTGGTAAATGGTTGAGTTGGAGGGAGAGAGGAAAGTATGACAGGAAGAAAGGAAATCCCAGGTATCATATGACATGGAAATGTCGAAATGATTGGAGTACGGTTGAAAGATAAGCCCAGCGCGAGGTATTTAAGTAATTTCATGAGGCAATTTAACGAGGAAAATTCTGTAATTAAGGGTTATAGATATACAATGATTTTATATTTTGAGTTAAGGAAGTGGTCACTAGGAGTGATCTATGAGTTAGGTTACTCAAGAGCTACAGAAGGGCAGCTGTAGGAAATTTAGAGAAAATAAGTAGATGAGAAGTTAGTGGAACTTGGTGTTGAGATAAACAGACATGAAGTTCAGGAGTTATTAAAAAATAAGTAGTTGTAGAGGTAAGATGTAGTTAAGGTTAAGATGCAAGGAGAGAATCCTTGTGGTAAGTGGTCAAGTGAAACCTAACTTTGGTAGTGAGGAAAATTTAAGGAAATTAAACAAGTAAGAAGTTTTCTGGGAGCAGTCAACTGTTATAGGAAATTCATACCAAACTGTGCGATGATAATGAAATCACTCACAGAATTAACCAAGAAAAATGCTAAAGTAATTGTTGAATGGACTAGTGAATTGGAGGGTGCATTCACAGAACTCAAGAGGGTGTTATCAGGAGCACCAATATTAAAACTACCAGACCTAGATAGAGAATTTGTGATCAGAACAGATGCATCGAATGCAGCTGTAGTAGGGGTACTGGTGTAAGAATACGATGGAGTGATGCATCCGGTGTCATATGTAAGCAGAAAGTTGAGTGAAACAGAAAAGCGATATTCCGTAGAGGAACGAGAATGTCTAGGAATGATATTCGGGTTGAAAAATTTAACAGGTATCTTTGTGAAAATGTTTCCATTACAAATTCAAACAGATCATTGTAGTTTACAATACTTGAAGACAGGTAATGTGAAGAATGATCGTGTGATGAGATGGAATCTGTTATTGCAAAACTACAAGTTTAGGATAAGATACATTAAAGGTAGTGATAATGTAGTGGCAGATTACTTAAGTAGAGGATTAGAATAAGCCAATTAGAATAGTCATAAGTAAGATAGTAACGTAAGTTATGACATGATAGGATAGATTATCATTTCATGTATGATTAGTTAAGAGATTAAAATGTGTGTTGCTTCAAAGTATAAGTTAATAGATTATTAAGTCAAGTTAATATATATTTCACTAGTTAAAGTTAGACCAATTGGAACAGTAAATGGTTTTACTAGATAACTGATATATGTTAATATAAATTGTGTAGATAAGAATATTGTGTAGTTAGGTAAGGAGTCATAGTATTTTAAGAAAGAATGTATTATTTCTTTGATTGTGGGGGGTGATGTAATGATCTCCCAAACCACACAATGATTCCCAGCTACACAACATGCTATAAGATGTTATAGTGTAGAGAAGAATCTATTTAGATTATTATAATGTAGGATAGTAGAGCTACATAAATGTAACTTAATTAAAATGCCAGCAGCTAAGCCAGCATTGTAGGGATTAATTAATATTAGATAGAGGGGTTCATCATATCTACGCAAAGGACAGCAGACGATGTGGACTCACCTCATTGGTCAGGACGAACAGCTGATCAAAACCGTTATGGCGAAGCGGATGACGACTCGGTAACCAAGCAACCGTGGTGACGTGGCGTGGAGATGCGGCAGTTCGATTTTTGATTTCAACTGAACAAGACGTTCTAGAAATCTTGAGTGGATCGACTCGGTGGATGTTGGACTAAGTCGATGAGAGGGCATCGTTAGTCAATATGATCGGTTTTGCGAAACGATCAATGCAGTTGAGTTTATAAGTCGAGACGTTGGACAGCGAGGATCGAATAATTCGAGTGAAACGCTCTCGTAACAAACCGTTGCGAAGCGTGACTTTCCATCATAGGAAGTCGACATTTGCGAAGCGATCTTGTCAACGGACTTAAGGAGTTATTCCGCGAGTGAAGTGTACGTTACTCTGGAGTAGTAAAGCGCACACTCGGGTTGTAACGACGGTCTCTTTGGGAGAGACATCAAGCTACGAGAAGTCACGAGAACGGTGGATAGTCGAGCTTCGACGAGGGAGAAACAAGGCGATTTGCGAACGGAGCCGCGAACTCATCAGATGAACAAACGGATGAAAGACAGCTTTTCCACGAGGAACAAACTGTGAGAACATTCCGTGCTAAAGGGTCTTACTGGGAGGTAGCATTAGGCAATAAAATCTAGATAGCAAAGATGCTGGCTAGGTAGGGAATAAGGCAAAGTAGACATAGGATAACTAGACATTGAACTGTTACATGCTTTAACTTTGATATACATTATATTCATATTCATTTAAATGCATACACAGGTGTTCCATGTTCATTTCCCTAGTCAAATAGATAGGCCTATGCATTTCCTTATCCAGTAAAGACAAGATGAAACAGAACTAAAGTAGTCGTGGGTGTATTCATAACACTAAGCACTCTTAGTATAGGGTGGCGCTACAGAATGTTCATTCATTCTGAGCATTTATATAGCACCTCTTCAAGAGACCTACTCAGATAACGGAACTGAAGTGAGATAGGGGAACTAGATGTGTACTATATGCAGCGATTGGAAAAATTACGAATACGATACACAAAATATGTTGTACACAAATGTTGCAGGCTATTATAAATAAATGCTTTAGTCTAGCATTTTATAGTGCACATAAACAATGTCGATCAGTGTTTAATCTAGTCCCCCTCTTATAAGGAGGGGGACAAGGTTTGTGGGGGGACCAACAAGGGCGACCTTTATGGGAAATTTCATCCATGTTCAAAAATCAAACGACTTTTTGGGAAATTTAATATTTAAAAAAGTTGATAACCTTTTTTTAGTTATTTCTCCCACAAAACGTTACATCTTCTTCACTTTCTTTCGGAAATCATCCCTGAGAAACTTTCATATATCTTATTCTATTATTTTATTCTAATATTACTCAACTCTGGATGGGGAAACATGTATCCGGGGGGGGGAATTCCCCCAAAAAGGTGTAACATGACACAACATAACAAGGGTTTTATGTGTTAGAACCACTGCAAATTAACCTCGAACGCTTAATAGCCCAATTTTCCTAGCTTCTTCTTAAAAGCTGTGATAGTGCCCGCTGAGACAGCACTACCATCCAGACCATTCCACAAGTCTACAACTCTTGCACTGAAGAATTTCTGTCCTAATGTTCCTTTCGGCTTCTTAAATAATTTATACATGTGTCCCCGAGTTGTCTTCTTCGGTGCTAATTCAAAGAATCTCTCCCACTGTAATGCTTCCTTTCCAGTGATAATCTTATGAGCTTCGATAAGATCTCCCCTGCTCCTCCTTCTCTCCAGTGTTGTTAGTCCACATCTCTTCAACCTTTCTTCGTAGCTCAAATGCTTTTAGTCCCAAATCATTTTTTTAGCTCTTCTTTGCACTTTCTCCAGTTTTTCCATGTCCTGTTTCAGGTATGGATTCCATACCTGGATACAGTATTCTAACTACATCAAAATATAGCTTGCCTCCAGGGGGAAACAAAAATCCGGGGGGGGGGGAAATTCCCCCCAAATGGTGTCTAGATTAAACATTGAATGTCGGTGAGCAGCAGCATTTTAATTGTATTTTGCCAGTGACTATTTCTGACAGAGGGGTAGGGATAGAATATTTAAACTATTCCAAACCAGAGTTATACGAACGCTGGGCTACATGGAATCAACTTTCAATTTTTATTTCGGTTTGAATTATCCTAAGGATAGTAATACATACATACATGCGTACATACATACATACATACATTCATACATATATACATACATACATACATACATACATACATACATACATACATACATACATACATACATACATACATACATACATACATACATACATACATACATACATACATACATACATACATACATACATACATACATACATACATACATACATACATAAATACATACATATATACATGCCTCTTCGAGTGTAATGTGTGTCCTCTGTGTAATTTGATGCACCCATTTCCATTCATGGCCTAATTTCATTCGTCTTTCCTTGCATAACCGAACCTCACCTGGCTATGCTTCAATTGCTTTACCTTTTAAGTGTCACGTCGTACCATACAATATATACCAAGTGTAAGTCACAACTCGCCCGTCCGCCCCAACAGCATTTAAATGTGCAAACTTTTTAAAAGAGTTCAAAATAATAAGACATTTTTAAAATTATTTGTTGAATTATCTTCAAGTTTTGTAGGGACATAGGATGCTGTTGTGCTTAATTTGAAATCATGACAACGGACGGAGGAGTGCCTAATTTCTGTGATGAGTAGGCCTAATCATACATAATTTTGTAGATACGCTTATTACATTATAACTATTTCAACTATAATTGGCGTTATATATAATATCCAGACAGACATTAAAGTATGTTGATATATTGCTTATCGGGGCTCCTTATAAAGTTTCAGTTACTTAAATGAATTGATATTTTCGACAATGAGTTTTTGGCTCAAAGCAAGACAGCAATGTGAAGAGAGGTGGAAGAGAAAGTAATAGCCTAGAAGAAGATGATGAAGTAAAAGGCAGTGTTCGAAAGGTGAACGCGTAAGAAAACCCTGCCGGATAGTCCATGAGCATTTCCAGTAAGGGTCCCATATAATATGTGAATTTTAATATATATTCCTATATGGACCCAGTGTGGACATGCTCGCAGGGAGGGCGCTGGACCGCAAGCAAAAGTCCCGTCTTGCCGAACGCAATGTTTCATCACAGAGAAAGACCGCCTCGTTCTATGCATACAATAAAATTTATCACATATATGCCCTTTGAGGCCCATATCATAGACCTAAAAGGACACTATAGATTGTAGCCCGTACGATCCATCGAGCGTTCGAAGGGTGTTACCGCCTTCGTGATTGCTAGTCTCCTTCTCTGCTCGTCATTTGGCGGCTAAGCTCTAGGACCACCTTAGGTTAAATATTATGAAGTAGGCAAATAAGTTTGCTGACTGAGCAGCATAGTTTATTCTGTAATGCAAACTGTAGGTGATTTAAATGTACCGTTGAGTGCTATAGTTAATAGTAAGCTTATAGCGAAGTATGTCGTATTTAATGGCTTCAAAACATCATCGCGCAACCTTATTGGCCAGTAGTTACACTCAGGAAAGTAATGTATGTTGTCGTGTGCAGTATAATGTGGTCTCTCCGCGCCTAGACACGCTGTGTAACCGAAATCAACAGCTCAACTTTACGTCGCATTAGTTTCTGCGTTGATGCTAAATTGCTACAGTGCATTATTTTTGAAAAGGTACACGTTCTCCATGGAAACAGATGACGTCACATGTAATTGTTGCGAACAGGCATTACTGTGACATCACAGTAGCAGAAGCTTTTACTGATTGAAATGATATAATAATATATAATAATAATAATAATATAATAATAATAATAATAATAATAATAATATAATAATAATAATAATATATAATAACAACAATGTCGGGTGACCCACTCGAGACAATTCACTTGTTCCAGCGCCTCTCTGTATGCACTCAACGATTTAACGCCGTCGCTTTTCGAGGCACATTTGCACAGTTAATCGTTGACGATGACCGCTAAACTCTGGAACTTAACTCTTCTAAGGCAGTTTCAAAGTGTCTGAGGGATCATTTTAAATAATAAAATTTGTTTATAATAAAAAATAATAATAATAATAATAATAATAATAATAATAATAATAATAATGTGGCGATAGGCTTACGCCTGGGACTACACCTCAGTGCACCACATCAGTGTCAATGTGGCGAGACAACTGATCAAGGAGGTCACCATGGTCTGGTCTGCAAACAATCTGGAGGACGAGCCAGCAGACACTTCGCAATGAATGACATCATTTGGAGAGCCCTTCAGCGAGCGGACACCCCTAGCACCAAAGAACCTCCAGGGCTTTTCCGTAACGACGGCAAGCGACCTGACGGCGCGACGCTAGTTCCATGGTCGCGAGGCAAATACATCGCCTGGGATGCCACCAGCGTCCATAGATGCGCTGCTTCTTACATCCACTTGACGTCGACAACGCCTGGGGCAGCGGCGGAACTGGCCGCGACGCGAAAAAACATGAAGTATGCAGCCCTTCCTACTACGCATAGCTTGTCCCCATTGCACTCGAAACTCTGGGCCCCATCAACAGATCTGGCCGTGAATTCATTACAGAGTTAGGCCGGCGACTGACAACAATGTCGGGTGACCCACTCGATACAATTCACTTGTTCCAGCGCCTCTCTATATGCACTCAACGATTTAACGCCGTCGCTTTTCGAGGCACATTTGCACAGTTAATCGTGGACGAGGACCGCTAAACTCTGGATCTTAACGCTTCTAAGACAGTTTCAAAATAATAATAATAATAATAATAATAATAATAATAATAATAATAATAATAATAATAATAATAATCTCTTCTTTAATTAAGCGCCTGCAAACGCACTGCGTTGTACATTGAACATACATATAGTAGAAACGGGTAACATAACATATATATATATATATATATACAACATGGGTTAAGATTGTGGTAACATAACTGGCGTGAAGAGCAAGCGGTAGCGGGATCGCTTTCCGCAACCCTACCTACCGCTTGCTCTTCACGCCAGTTATGTTACCACAATCTTAACCCATGAAACATGAGTAGGATGATGGAGAACGGGTTATGATGATCATGCGAGGAAAGGATAAATACATTGAAAATGCAGTGACACACACGCCCTCCCATCCACACACACACCCACACACACGCCTACACAAAGACCTCAGAAACAAACAAACAAGCAAACACACACACACAGGCAAACGCGTCATCCAATGTAAACTTAGGAGGCTGTGTCTTTTTGCGAATGATTTTTCTAAACTATCCACGTGTTATTCATGTTAGGCACCCAAAGACAATGGACACAGAACTAAATTTGATTTGTAGGCCTAAATTGTTGTTACTCACATTTCATAAATATCGTCACTCACACGTTTAATAATGATAATCTAAGAACTTCTGCAGCGCCACTTTCATAATGCTCAAGGCATCAGTGTATGGTTGCTATAGTAAAATTACTGAATTGCACTTACTCATCCTAAACTCTGCACCAAAGACGTAGGCACAGGATGAAGCTCACACGTTTTCGGGGCAGAGTTTAGGATGAGTAAGTGCAATTCAGTGCTTGTAATCTTACGGAGGGTAGAAAGACGGAAGCTGGTAGGCGGTGGAGCAGTGGAGGTTGCACTTCGGATTGTTGAGATCTTTGCGGTCAGCCTCTCCAGGAACACATCGGCTGTGAAGGGTGACGGTGTCTGTGTAGCCAACCGCCCACTGGCGACCAAGGAGGCCATTGAAGGCGGACCAACGTTTCTTAGAATCGTACGTCCGATCGGCGGGTAATGACCGCCTCCCAGTAGTCCTGCTCCCGATGCCGATAGAAGGAGTGCATTTTCGCGAACAAAACGAATCCAGCCATCTTATCGCTCGCTGAGCGCGTTCAGTAATTTCGTTCAACGAATAGTCGGATTCTTCTCTCAAAATCGGATCACCCTCTTTTGTGCTAGTTATATAAAATTTATTTATTTATTTCGGATATTTCTATAGCGCCTCCACAAGTCTGCTATTACTCAGAGGCGCTCCCGTCTACAGCATTGATACTGTGTCGGAGTTTTCACGCCGAAGCGCCACGAGCAATCGCGAGTGAAGGACTTGCCCAAGGTCCGTACGCAAAGGCTAGAGTGGGATTCGAACCTGCAACCCTCCGGTCACAAGGCGCCGAACTTACCACTGAGCCACCACGCCCCACAATAATGTGTAGGTTCTATTTAAGTCTTGCAGATAGCAACTCATGTCTGTATTGATCAAGTCATTTATTGAAATTGAAACTCATACACACCAGAAATTGATTTTGAACCAATCTTAATTTTCACCTCGTAGGCAGGCCAGATCCTAGGGCAAGGCGAACGAGGCAGCCACTCTGAGTCCAGCGCTTTCATGGGCCCCGCGCTGCTGGCTAAATTTTTTTACTGTGATGGTATTGACTTAATTGCTTTTTGGTGCGACATATTGGTCCGGTTTAATTATATCAGCAAGTAATTTCAAAACACCTAAGTCGATCTTGCAACCAGAGCGTCTGATTTAAGGCGAGCGAGCGATCGCTCTCCTTGGCCTCTCGTCTAGGAAGGGTACCGGCGAGAGATTTACCGCTCGCCTAGCCGAGGCTTCTCACCGTCGGTTACAGTCGGTCGTCGCTCGTTGAGTTTGAGTTAGACTCCAAGACGATAGACGAACTTGGAGCCAGACCATTATTTTATTTACCTAACTGGGATTACATTGTACTTTAATTTACTTACTTGCGGCAGCGGTGAATGCGTGCCGTGACCTGTCCTAATTACTGCTGACTGATTACTCCAATTTCGTGCAATATGATTAGCCATTACAACAAGGCTGACACCTCACGCCGCGTGACATCGTCCGTAACATCACCAATTTCGGAAATTTTAAACAACATTGAGGGCGAAGATGAGCAAGTCGAATAATAATGTAAGCCCTACAGTTGAGCACGTAGGCCTATCTGTCATGAAAATTAGGCGACTCGTTCGATGTTGATGTAGTCGAAAGAGAAAACCGTCGGACTGCGAACAAAATTTACTGAAAGTCCTGCAGAAAGCACGCCGATAAAATTCAAATGGTTTGCCGGCTGAAAGGTCAAGCCAAAAATGAGCGTTTAACGTATGCCGAAGGCTCAACCAACGTTGTGAAATCAGCCGTCACACGTCATCTTACGTTAGTGGTAGTGAATGTTCATTCATTCTGAGCATTTATATAGCACCTCTTCAAGAGACCTACTCAGATAACGGAACTGAAGTGAGATAGGGGAACTAGATGTGTACTATATGCAGCGATTGAAAAAATTACGAATACGATACACAAAATATGTTGTACACAAATGTTGCAGGCTATTATAAATAAATGCTTTAGTCTAGCATTTTATAGTGCACATAAACAATGTCGATCAGTGTTTAATCTAGTCCCCCTCTTATAAGGAGGGGGACAAGGTTTGTGGGGGGACCAACAAGGGCGACCTTTATGGGAAATTTCATCCATGTTCAAAAATCAAACGACTTTTTGGGAAATTTAATATTTAAAAAAGTTGATAACCTTTTTTTAGTTATTTCTCCCACAAAACGTTACATTTTCTTCACTTTCTTTCGGAAATCATCCCTGAGAAACTTTCATATATCTTATTCTATTATTTTATTCTAATATTACTCAACTCTGGATGGGGAAACATGTATCCGGGGGGGGGGAATTCCCCCAAAAAGGTGTAACATGACACAACATAACAAGGGTTTTATGTGTTAGAACCACTGCAAATTAACCTCGAACGCTTAATAGCACAATTTTCCTAGCTTCTTCTTAAAAGCTGTGATAGTGCCCGCTGAGACAGCACTACCATCCAGACCATTCCACAAGTCTACAACTCTTGCACTGAAGAATTTCTGTCCTAATGTTCCTTTCGGCTTCTTAAATAATTTATACATGTGTCCCCGAGTTGCCTTCTTCGGTGCTAATTCAAAGAATCTCTCCCACTGTAATGCTTCCTTTCCAGTGATAATCTTATAAGCTTCGATAAGATCTCCCCTGCTCCTCCTTCTCTCCAGTGTTGTTAGTCCACATCTCTTCAGCCTTTCTTCGTAGCTCAAATGCTTTTAGTCCCAAATCATTTTTGTAGCTCTTCTTTGCACTTTCTCCAGTTTTTCCATGTCCTGTTTCAGGTATGGATTCCATACCTGGATACAGTATTCTAACTACATTAAAATATAGCTTGCCTCCAGGGGGAAACATAAATCCGGGAGGGGGGGAGAAATTCCCCCAAAAAGGTATCTAGGTTAAACATTGAATGTCGGTGAGCAACAGCATTTTAATTGTATTTTGCCAGTGACTATTTCTGACAGAGGGATAGGGATAGAATATTTAAACTATTCCAAACCAGAGTTATACGAACGCTGGGCTACATGGAATTAACTTTCAATTTTTATTTCGGTTTGAATTATCCTAAGGATAGTAATACATACATACATGCGTACATGCATACATACATACATACATACATATATACATACATACATACATACATACATACATACATACATACATACATACATACATACATACATACATACATACATACATACATACATACATACATACATACATACATACATACATACATACATACATACATACATACATACATACATACATACATACATACATACATACATACATACATACATACATACATACATACATACATACATACATACATACATACATACATACATATATACATGCCTCTTCGAGTGTAATGTGTGTCCTCTGTGTAATTTGATGCACCCATTTCCATTCATGGCCTAATTTCATTCGTCTTTCCTTGCATAACCGAACCTCACCTGGCTATGCTTCAATTGCTTTACCTTTTAAGTGTCACGTCGTACCATACAATATATACCAAGTGTAAGTCACAACTCGCCCGTCCGCCCCAACAGCATTTAAATGTGCAAACTTTTTAAAAGAGTTCCAAATAATAAGACATTTTTAAAATTATTTGTTGAATTATCTTCAAGTTTTGTAGGGACATAGGATGCTGCTGTGCTTAATTTGAAACCATGACAACGGACGGAGGAGTGCCTAATTTCTGTGATGAGTAGTCATACATAATTTTGTAGATAGCCTACGCTTATTACATTATAACTATTTCAACTATAATTGGCGTTATATGTAATATCCAGACAGACATTAAAGTATGTTGATATATTACTTATCGGGGCTCCTTATAAAGTTTCAGTTACTTAAATGAATTGATATTTTCGACAATGAGTTTTTGGCTCAAAGCAAGACAGCAATGTGAAGAGAGGTTGAAGAGAAAGAAATAGCCTAGAAGAAGATGATTAAGTAAAAGGCAGTGTTCGAAAGGTGAACGCGTAAGAAAACCCTGCCGGATAATCCATGAGCATTTCCAGTAAGGGTCCCATATAATATGTGAATTTTAATATATATTCCTATATGGACCCAGTGTGGACATGCTCGCAGGGAGGGCGTGCGGACCGCAAGCAAAAGTCCCGTCTTGCCGAACGCAATGTTTCATCACAGAGAAAGACCGCCTCGTTCTATGCATACAATAAAATTTATCACATATATGCCCTTTGAGGCCCATATCATAGACCTAAAAGGACACTATAGATTGTAGCCCGTACGATCCATCGAGCGTTCGAAGGGTGTTACCGCCTTCGTGATTGCTAGTCTCCTTCTCTGCTCGTCATTTGGCGGTTAAGCTCTAGGACCACCTTAGGTTAAACATTATGAAGTAGGCAATTAAGTAAGCTGACTGAGCAGCATAGTTTATTCTGTAATGCAAACTGTAGGTGATTTAAATGTATCGTTGAGTGTTATAGTTAATAGTAAACCTATAGCGCAGTACATCGTATATTTAATGGCTTTGAAACACTATCGCGCAACCTTATTGGCCAGTAGTTACACTCAGGGAAGTAATGTATGTTGTCGTGTGCAGTATAATGTGGTCTCTCCGCGCCTAGACACGCTGTGTAACCGAAATCTACAACTCAACTTCACGTCGCATTAGTTTCTGCGTTAACGCTAAATTGCTACAGCGCATTATTTGTTGAAGAGGTACACGTTCTCCATGGAAACAGATGACGTCACATGTAATTGTTGCGAAGACAACACTGTGACGTCACAGTAGCAAAAGCTCTTACTGATTGAAAAATAGTCTTATTTTTCTGCTTACTTACTTACTTTACCTTCGGCCGGTACAACGATTAAATATTTCGTTTGGGGAGCGTAATCGTAATCTCCAAACTTTTAAAAAGCTACTCGAAGGCAAAGCGCAGGGTACGAGCGCTACGTCAAATCAGAAGGGGTTTCCAGAGAGTAGTCCAAGAGGTCTGAGTCCGGTTTCTAGGGGGCCAGATCAAGAGATGAGGCAGAGTAGCTTTTGTTTAGGGCGAGAAGAATTGGGAAACGGATGCTCAGATGAGTCAGGGTAGGAGTACTTGAAAACTTGAGACCAGTTTTGAGTGGAAAGCCCGGGGGTGGGGGATGGATAGAGGAACATGAGTTGGATGATGGAGGACGGGTTCTGATGACCATGCGAGGAAAGGATAAATACATTGAAAATGCAGTGACACACACGCCCTCCCATCCACACACCCACACACACACCTACACATACACCTATACCTACACCTCACAAACACACACAAACACGTCAGCGAACGTAAAGTTAAGAGGCTGTTTCTTTTTTGCGAATGATTTTCTCAAATTATCCACGTGTTAAGCAACCAAAGACAATGGACAAAGAACTAGATTTGATTTATAGGCCTAAATTGTTGTGACTCAGAATCTCAGATTTCTATAAATATCGTCACACGCGTTTAATAATTATAATCTATAATAATTATAATAATTCTGCAGCGCCACTTTCATATTGCTCAAGACATCGGTGTACGGTAGCTATAGTAACTAAAATTAGCCTACCACTGTTGACTGGAGCGCAACTGTTATTATGACTATTCATAAGAATGTATAATTTCATGTATGGGCCTAAGCCTTTTTGCTGATTTGCCGATTTGATCTGTAAAGACGTTGGGAACTTTGAGACCTCGTGTAACCTAATAACCTAATAACAGAAATAGAATGCATGCACGTATGTATTTAGCCACCTTATGATTCTATATACGTAGACTACATATGCAGTTGCACCACAATACGAGTAAATAAGCGTAGACAGACTACAAATTTGCACGATCAGTTTAAAAAACGTTTGCAACATAAAAATACAGTTTATGACTTATTATGAACGCCTGCAGATTTGCCAAATGTTTTACAGTTAAATAAAGTTTCGATTGAAACTTTGAGACCTCGAATAACATCAAATCTGTTTATGGCAGATCTTAAGGCGAACACAACATATTCATTGGTCAGTCTATTTTCATACCGATTTTAATAATTGTCACTAATTAGCTAACCAGTATTACACAGATAACATTTAATCAACAACATTCGCTATCTCCTCGGGCTGACCTCGAAATCTCATCTATCGTTGATACTTTTCTCGATACCGATGAAACATACGAGTCTTATCGGGATGATCTTCCTAAATATCCACAAAACAAGAGAACGCGGCTTGCATAGTTTAAACTAAGGATTGGTAACGAGTATTAAGGCCAAGTACAATAGGTCAAATTAAAATACTAGTGCCATCAACTTCAAGCTACTCAAGGCCTGTAAAATTACTTTGTATTCATTTTCATATAACAATGTGTCAAATTTTAGACCAACATCCCGAAATAGCATAGCGTGCATCTATTTAAGAAATTACAGCAACTTAACTTTAAACTGATGATCAAATTACAAACATTTAATTTTTCATGAAAGTGCAACTCGATCACTTTAACTGTTGTGCGAAATCAATGTTTTCACGTTCTATATTCGCCTTCACCCAAGACAATCTAATTACTAATCCCTTCCATATCGATGATAACATGTTCTGGTTGATTGGAAGGAATGCATGAATGCCTCGAATGTCCGATTTTTCCACGCCTGGAGGCATAACCAGTAGGCTTCAGAAACCCGGATGAATTGATAGGTTCCGGTGGAGCTATTTTGTACTCCGAGCTGCAGGACGCTGGGTGTTGATAATGGCGAATTAGCGCAACGCACGGATGTTTAATGGGATGCATAGTAGTCTGTGGCATTTGGAAATCTCCAGGTGTACTACCTTTATTAGCGTCACTTGGAACACGCGTAGAAGGTCCTGGAAAAGAGGAATCGTCTGCAGGAGAATGGATTTTCAGTGAGTTGATAGGATCTGGTTGCGAGGCTTTATATCCCGTGGTGAAGGATGATGGTTGCCGAGTTGGGATGACAGACGGACGTTTGAAGGATTGAGCAGTAGTCTGTGGGGTTGCAAAGCGTCCAACTAATGCGTCTTCAGTGATACAAACGCACGTCGAGAGTTGTCGAACCGAAGCATCGAGTGCTGGGTAAGGAACATCCTGTGATGGCAAATCCACTGATTCAAAACTGTTCATGGAGTCGTGAATATGGTTTAGATTACAGCGCTTAGATCTTCGATAAACCTTCGACTCATCTTCTGTGAAGCAGGTCGCTGCAGTTGCATAGAGATCGTGGTCAGCCGTTACTGCTGCCCAACAACTGACGTTGCGCTCAGCCATACTGATTGCAGATTCCTCCCGAAGCAGATCTCTGACGTTGAGGTACATGAAACTCATTTTCGCAACGTTTAAAGTGAAGTAGTTCGTGCGTTAAACTGTTCAGTTCTAAAACGAAGAAAAGAACGATTGTTTATCAGATTTAAACAAATCTTTTCCTCGATATTATGCTTTGAAAATGCGCACAAATTGTCAAAGATTGTCTTATTGCATTCAAATCGACCGATAACTCGTATTTTGTGATCTTGTTCTTCATTCTTGGCAGGGTATCTCCGAAAGGCGCTCTGACTTAATTGACCCTCGTGAATGATCTCAACTTTTAATTGGGAATTTAAGACCACGATTAGGCCTCGATCTTTCGCTTCAAATGTCTAAAAGTACTACCTTAATCGATAGACCGCCTCATCTATGCGAGATAAGCTTCAGCCGAGGTCAACGAGGACAAAATGCTGCATATGGGCGTTGCGAAACTTAAAACACTGCTTTCCGATAATATTTGATTACTTTCACTTTTGAAATCCTTGAGCGTCTCAGTTTGAAGAACAGTTTATAAAAGAATGTCAGCACCATCGATGCATATATATGGCTCGTTATTATATAAAGAGTTAAGTTTATTAACCACCGATCTGTTTCTATGGAGCTCGTGAATACGCTGATGCTCCGCTCTTAGCTTTCGAGTAGCGCTTTAGAAGTTCTAGTTTGCGATTACATTAGTCTGATGTAACACCGCTGTAGAGGTCTTTTAGACAAGCAAAACGAATGATCATCCCTTTTTTAAAACTCACCAGTCTTAATCTTTAGCTTAGACGTTAACATCCATCCAAAGATCTTATAAAGTCTAGACTCGAAGATCTTTAATCTTATAACTATATCTTTTTCCACCGCCTCTCGACTCTCATTTTTCTGTTAAATCTTCCGCCAAACTATCCATTTAACACAGGCCCTGCGACAATCCTTAGTTTTAGCAGGGTTTCTTGAATATTAACTTTCCTACGCCTGTGCGACGACTATGGCCTAGTCAAGTGTGTCGGTTGTACATATGATGCCAGTAGACTTCAATACCCCGCTGCACAAATGACAGTTGCCGTTCGAGCCTTCCGCGTCAAGCCTGTTCAAATAAATTATCAAGCCAAACGGGGCGATAGGTAGTCCCTTCCCCCTCCCCCAGAGAAATAGGGAATAGCCACTTGGCTGCTTTGTTCCAAATGCATTATACAAATACACGAACTTTCGGCAGTCAGTTCAAAGTTCAGACTAAACAACACATACTCACCTGTTGACGTGGCGCCTTTCATCGAAACATATGTGGTTCAATTCCGCTTTGCTAGTGTATAAAAGTCAAAAGTGCAAGATCTAGAAAACCATAGCTTTGACTAGTGTATAAGCGCCCCTATTATTTACGGATCAATGCCTATTGAAACCCGACTTGTAATTCCTTGACTAGTCACGTACAGCGCGTGAGTAAAGTCGGAATGCCTATACATTGTCTGCGGGTGAGGAGTTCAACAGCAATTATTCCGTACCATAGCGGCTAAGCCGAGACAGACCTATTGAGGTGGACCAACTCGACTATGCACTGTTTTCACTCGTTTTGTCTGTCTTTATGAGTCAATGTGATTCTTCGGAGGAATAGCAGTTCAATATGCCAACAACTTGCCTTGTCGATATTGGGCTGGTTCAAACTATGGCACATCTAGCCACTGTATAGTAATGGGGTTGAGTGGATCGAGTTCAATTGCCCTAAATACCCCACTCTAATATCTTGTTGTCACATCGAAGATATAGCCTACCTTAGCTTAACTTTCCTTACCTTGACTAACCTTTCCTTCCTGCTTAGTTATTCTCGGTGCATGGTCAAAACATTTGGTATTCACTGCCTAGTTATTCGCGTTCTATCAGTTCTTTAACACTTCAACGACGAGCGTGTAGTAAAACTGACCGGGAAACCAATGCAACTCGTCGTTAAAGTGTTAATGTTATTCTGGTCTCTAAACCTAAGTATCGTCTGCTTCAACTACCTTAACCATCGTAGCATGACGACTTCCGGTTTCTCTGACCCACAGAATCACGACTGCTGGCTTCTCCAGCGGTTTACGATATTTGTCTAGGGTTTCTCCTGAAGCAGTCAGTGACTGATGTCCGTTACATTACGCTGATGGCGCTACATAAGCCTTTAGATTAAACATACGAGGCATCTATTATCTCAAAGAATAATCGTAATCGTGGACTCAAAATTTCTAAAGCTCTACTGTAAAGCTAAGCGCAGGGCACTAGCTTATTCCCGAGCCCTTTGTCGTATCAGAGGGGTCCAGAGATCGATGTCCAGTGGAGGTCTAAGTCCGGTTGCCAGAGAGAGGAGGCAGAGCGGCTGCTAAAGCTGGTTTCTCTGAGGACGAGATTACTTCGATGGCAGACAGTAATAAACAAACAAACCGAGGTGAGACTTCAAATTGAATGGAAAGCTCGTGGGGTGACAAGTAGAGGAGCCTGATGCAGGTGACGGTGGGTGAGTAAAATTAGCATAGCAACATGCATAGTAGCATATAGTAGCTATATAGTGGCGGTGTTGGTATAGTGAAATTAGCACAGCAACATGCATAGTAGCACATAGTAGCTATATAGTGGCGGTGTTGGTATAGTGAAATTAGCATAACAACATGCATAGTAGCACATAGTAGCTATATAGTGGCGGTGTTGGCATTGTATAGTGGTGGTGTTGGTATAGTAAATTAGCTTAGCAACATGCATTGGGTAGGCAGCGACTATACTCCGAAGCCAAGACAGAAATCATACAAAGTAGTGGTATACACGCACAGTGTTTCCAACAATTGCAATAGAACCATTTAATCCATTTGTCCTTCAGCAGTGAAAAGAATGCTATGGACAGACTGTGATAAAAAAAATTATTTATCACCCCCCAATATCAGTCACCAATCTCATCCTCAGTATCAAGCCATCATCATCATCATCATCATCATCATCATCATCATCATCATCATCATCATCATCATCATCATCATCAACTACAGAAACAACTTATACAATGCATGTATTTGCATATCAGGCTCTCATTTTCATTTATAAAAACTTTGATTTCGCAATAGTCCTTGGCTATATTTCTGTACAATTTCAGATGGTCATTTTGCAACAATTCTTGTTAAAAACATGTCTTTACAAATTCAGGTTGAAAGTAACATCTTCGAGGTAGGACATGGAAATTCTAGTGTCTTGCCCTGTATTCACGGATCCGTCAACCGAAATAGTGGTATCTCTTCTGTCGAAAAACGGCAAGTCTAAAAACAAATAAATCAGCATTATATTTGTACAAAAGTTCAAAATTTGAAATAGAACGAATAACAAGCACATAAAATGTGCACTGAAAACAAAACAAATTCTAATACTGTGTTCTCAGTTCTCTCGTTTCAAATATTTTTTCTCACGAAAGCAGCGTCATAGATTTTGTTTCCGAACACTTTCTAGCACCTCTGTTTTTTAAGAGCCTTACAGGCGTTGTAGAATAGTAGGCCTATAATAGAATATAGTAGGCCCAATAATGAATCACAACAGGCATCTTATTGATTATTAGGGGACGGATTTTATCACGTATTTGCCTTGTGCTCTTGGTTTAAAGTTTAATCCCGAAAGATCATTGCGACCTTGAGTAAACAGTATTTCTATATTTAAAACATCAACCGTAATAATATATTACTAAGACGCCTCTTAAGCACCTCCAAAATGCGCTGGCGCATCTCTGAAAACAACCAGGCGTTCACAATATCATAAACACTCCAAGCATTTCTCTCACGTAAGGGATTCCACTTACCTGAGATAAAGAAAACATAAATAAAAAATTATATAATAATTCATTTGGGTAGCAGTCCATCGTGGAAATGCTATATTATTTTCCGATAACATCATCCTCTAAAACCTCTGAGAAGGCGCTCAGTCAATGCTTTTAGCGTAAGCTCAGGCACTGCTTTAAACTTATGCCAAGATCCTAAATAAAAAATAAACAATAATGAAGCATAATTACATGTTGGTGCAAACACGAGCGATATCTTCTTCCTTTCTTGTTTATCTGTGACGGTCAGGGGAATACAGATGTTTACGAAGTCCGCTGTGCAGTCTTTCACTTCTCTGTCGCTATCTTTCGTTAGCAGTTTTAGCGTCGGACACTAAAATAAGTGAACAAAAATTGCCATATTTGATCTTCAATGTCGTTAAGAACATAACTTTCACCTGTAAGTAAAACAGTAGTGAGCCCACGCACAGAATTGGAATCCAACCAAAGGATTTCCATTCAAATTGACAGTGTCTGGACCCAGCTGCGTCGATAGTGATCCCTTTTCTCGGCCGAGGTCACAGATATACTGAGCAAATATTCTGCATTTAAGCAAAATAATTATCTGCCGAAATAACATAGAAAGCGAATAACAACAGGCGTGGCCAGGGACACACGCAGACGATCAATGTATGTATTGGTGCATGTGTACTCGCATGTACATGAATGTGTGTGTAGGCCTATATGTGTACGAACGTGCGTACATGTGTACGGGTATATGCATAATGTGTGTGCGTGTATCCATACATGTATGCATGTAGATGTGAATGTATCAAGACCTGTAACACAGCTCCTTTAAAAGTACTTATCAATACTCAGCACTCACGGTAAAACGGAGTTCTTTCTAAATGCATAGAGAAGTCCCTACAGTCACTCACCCGTGCAATAACGAAACCTGTCAGACTAGAAGCCAAGTGGATTGCCGACGCAGCTACTACACTCGGTCTGTAGACACCGAAACACGACGGAATGAGACTGAATTCACAAAATGCCTACAGAAAAATCAGAAAAAAATAGTTTTTAAACACAACAGGAAATTGGCAATATGACAGTACATTATGTATACGCATGGACATGAATAGGGCTACATACGCAATTAAGTACATGCACGCACAGATAGCCTACCGGAACAGTTAGATATAAAGACAGACAGACAGGCAGGCAACTTACATAGGAGATAGACAGATAGCCAGACGTAAAGATGTACAGAGACTCACACAATGTCATACAGGCACACATAGACAGAGATACGCAGATACACACATGCGTGAATACACAGAGAAGCTATCTAACTATCCGAGTTCACTCCAGATATATAGTAAAAGTAGATTTTAAAGCGATTTATACCCAGTAGCACAACAGCTGCTTAGCTTAAGGTGTCGCTTTCATTAGAATCGTCTAGCGCCTCCGAAATTTATTTCCCATAAATCCATTTTCCCATCCCCTGGAAATTCAAAATGCGTGATTTCCACCACTTGGTACACACGTCCCTGCATTTCCTAGAGTTTATAGTCCCAGAATTTTTTTTATTTTGGGCTAAATCTGATTTTGCATCAGGACATAGGTACGTTAACATAGTGTTTCAAATAAGATAAACCCGATCGGTACCATTGTCAGACTCAGAGAAGAGTCCTGATATCTAAGGTTTGTTTATCCTACCAGAGCCAATTCTTTGACTTCACTGGGTGCGCCAGCCTCTTTGGCCCAGTAACTGACGAAGAAATTCGCTGTCGGCGCTCCCACTTCAAACTCTAGCGCCCGCAATATCTTTTCCTCCATATCTATTATCTAGATTGTTAAAAAGAAAAGCGCACGACAATTAATTAGAGTAAAGTAAATTAAGGAAACATTTTATTAGACGTAGTAGTCCATAAAGGAAAAATACGCTAGCCGCTGCTGACGGTTAGTGTTGCAATGAAACAATTAAGTAATTATTTAAACTAATTGATTAAATGACTCAACTACCTTTTGTTCTACTTACACACAGCGTTTCAATGTCGTCGCATTCAGAGGAACTTTTAATCATTTTTTACAATTTGTGTAACATTACAATATACATTATACATACACGTATTTAAGCGGAAGATTTACAGGTTCACCTCGGGAAGAAATTATCTAATAATAATAATAATAATAATAATATTTATTCTTTAATCAAGCGCCAGCAAACGCACTGCGCTGTACATGTACATGTTATGCGATAAATCTTAACTACTAACAGAACAGACAGCTTACAATACACGGCGCAAATTGCAGCCTACAAAGCATGTCCGCCTATGGGACTCGATCTCTGTACCTCTCGCACTCTACGCCAGATGTTATCCAATGCGCTATCGGGCCCCCCAAAAAAATTTGAGCAGTTCTCACTGTTCCCATGGCGTAATACAGCTCTAATTACATATTGTAGTCATTAGCAAGAAATGACCTAAGAACTGGAAAACTAAAACCCTCTCCGAAAATGTTTCTGCATACGACACCGACGATATATGTTAATGTATATTAAACAGGTGTCCTAAATAATTGTTTTATATAGGCCTATGTCATAATTAATATTATTTATTTCGTACCTGTTTCGGTGAAAGCGTTCCTTTTGACAGCTTAGAAAAATCGATGACACTCGGGTGCGTTTCCTGAGTTTCTGTATATTTTCTAAATAGAAACAATAGCTGTTTCGGTGAAAACGTTCCTTTTGACAGCTCAGTAAAATCGACGAGATTCGGGTGGGTTTCCTGCGTTTCTGCGTATTTTCTAAATAGAAATAATAACGGTTAACAAAATATAAATTACTACCATCAAACTGTTTGCTGCTCAAACAAGCAGTTAGTTCTTAAATTGATGAAAATATTTACATGTTAAGAGTGCTAACGGTTACACAAGCAGCTATAGTAGTACTTTTCAAACTTTGCTACCTGTCCTACAGAAAGATTTGAGAATGATCGTCTGGCACTTAATCTTGCTCTTTTGAAAGTACAGTCGCTCATATCTGGAGTTATAGCGTAGCTTATAGCCAGACATTAGTGTACCGTTGAGTAGTACTACAAACATGTCTATCATGCTTAGATATTGAACTTGATAGATAGTTTGCCTATACACGCGCTACACAAATTGCTTATCTGCCACATATATGCTGCTTCTCAGTCTCACGGACTGATCTTGGATGTTGACCTGATTACGATTTGGTTTCGGTGTGCGATCGGTTGATTCCTTGTGCATTAGACACCGGCGCAATAGAAGTTACTAATTACAATTACACTGATAAACCTTTGAGTTGTAAGTGTCTAAACCCATAATCTTAAACAAGTTAAATTCAAACACTAATAGTATAGTAGTGTCAAGAGTTTATCGATATCTCTTGTCAGGAGTCATTTAAGTTAAACATTGGACTCTTCAAGAACTGAAAATGGCAGGCCAATGGTGTGATTGTAGGACACAATGTCTGGCATAGGGAAACAGTATGGCAATGTAAAGTGTTATATACCTTGTCGTGTCATACTTTACTTCACCTCGTGATCTTACATTACCTTACCATATCATATCTTGTTCTAACTTAGTTAAACATACATTACCTTATCTTATCTTATTTTACCATGCCACACCTTGTCATAAATAAATCAGGATACTTACAAAGCGATGAGGAGCGATGCAATTCCGACGAGAATTAACTCGTGTTTGTGCAGCGTGCATTGAGCTAAGTACCGGTCGAGAAGGTTTACAGCGAGGAAGAGTGATTCCCTGCTGCAGCTGTACACTGTTACGACTGATTCGATCCATTGGATGATGTTCGTACGCTGCCACGGTTGAAAATTCGGCTGATCTATCAGGTCGTACGGTGTCGATCGTCGCTTTACCTGTTCGCAGAAAACAGGTAACGTCAATTGGTTTACATGATTGGATACGTGAACAGGCAGATAGACAGAAGGATAGATGAGTAGAAAGACAGGTATACAGGACAGGGTAGATAGATAGACGGATGATTAAAAAGATAGATGAATAGATGGACAGACAGACGGATAGACATACGGATAGATGGTTAGGTAGAGATAGATGTTACTAGCATTGTCAAAGTGTATTGCACGTTATTCTAGGTAACCAGCAGATTAACTATAATATAGATTAGCTCGACTGAGTTCGCCTCTAGATAGATAGACAGACAGACACTATAGACTCGTGATTAACTGTATAGGGTAAACTTATCACTATTACCACTAGATCGAACAGAAACGGTAAAAAGAGATGCTATACTCTACCCGCTGAAATATCTATATCCATGCTCTTACCTCTAGATCAAGCTGATGTTTTAAGAAGTCATCGTTCAGATCCTGTGGCATATTCAACATTTCGAGACGATCCATCTTATTTACTGATCTAATTTCAGAACTGCATAGAAAAAGAAAATATCAGAATTTGGCGTTTAACCTAAAGTTAAATCCGATATATATTTAGTCGTCTAGGGCGTATAGAGGCACCAATCTAGCGCCTTTTTAAGTATATATCAAAATCGCTACCTATCCTATCCTTGGTGAAGATCCTTGGTGAAGAAGTTGTTAATAAGAAAGAGCTCATCAGTATGTACACGCTTTCTCCGTGGTTGGACCCACAATTTGGAATGGGCCTCCTGAGCTGCGGTCTCTTCCTCGAAACTCATCCACTGCATTCTCCTCTGCTCTAAAGACTCTTCTCTTTCCCCGGGGTTGGTCTGGGAGCGCCTCTGAATACCTTTCTTGCAGGGGCGCTATACAAATGCTTGATTGATATGTATGTGTGTATGTATCAGAGCACTTGTATAGCGCCTTTTAAGTAACTCACAAAGGCGCTATATAAGTAGGCCTAACTAAGTAAGCAGAAGTTCTTGGAAATGAGACAAGTCACTACTAGCGGGCTTGCGCACACAAACAAAACCAAGACAACAAATGTCATTGACTTGTTGAACTCAGATACAACACCCTTTCCTTCGACCTCGGCTAATGCAAATCGTTTTATTATTATTATTATTATTATTATTATTATTATTATTATTATTATTATTATTATTATTATTATTATTATTATTATTGTTATTGACAAATTCCCGCCAGGACTTGGTGTGGCCATTATTGTTGAGAAGTTAGCGATAAAACGAGAAATTACCTGAGCTTATAACACGTACTGGTATGTAAAAATAGCTGCGTTTATTAAGAAGCAAATTAAATGTTTATGGCCAATGTATATGCGAACAAAATTAACATTAAACTTTATCTTGGGACAATGACATTGAACGCTACATTTTTAGGATTTTATAAAAACTAGAATAATAATCAGAATAGGCCAACCGTACATGTATTTCAACGTATTCATAAATCTAGAATGACAGGGAACATAGGGCTGTCGCGTTTCAGAAGTAGGCCTACATAAAAGCAAAATTCATACAAACTACTAATGTAGCCAATTTTAGAATTATCCATAGCGAAACGAAATACGTGCGTTGATATTCACTTAAGCCACGTAGATATTATCGGGTTTCTTAAGTGTCCTCACTCCTTATGGCATGTTTAAAGGAGCAGCCTACACTTGGGTTTTACCTCAAGAAATGTTGTTTAATACAATCTACTGTATTATGTAGGCTCCTAATGGCATGAACAGTACCCCACCAATCAAGCCCAAAGCAGGACATTTTGAGGCCAAACAAAAGGTCACCATTAAGCTCATAAAGCAATAGCGATTAAATAGTTATTATAGTTATTTATTGTTTATCAATCAATCAATCAATCAATCAATCAATCAATCAATCAATCAATCAATCAGCTTTTATTGCAACGATATAACATACATCAGTTCAACATTGGTATGTCACATGGAAATGTTGACAAAGGTTAGGCCCAGAAGGGATGGAATCACGCCATTAGGGACACCCTATTTTATCAGTTAATTACGTTAAAGATAGAGGTCCGATTGAGAGACACAGTGATACTGTGATAGGCTAATTTTAATTTTAATTTTAGGCTAACACGTCTAAACTAATTTAATACCAGATTTAGATAAAAGGTTTAAAATGGCTGAAGATTTGAAATGAATTCCAGAAATTTCAGATAGGTTAATCGGTCAAGACTTTAAATATTTAGGGATTAGAAATTAATTATAGAAATTTCTGGCATAATTGCTCAAGATTTAAAATGTCCGGCGATTACAAGTGACTTCTAGATATTTCCGAAACTGCAAAGCGTCGTTAATTTAATTTTATAATCGCTACTAATTTGAAAAAGTTTGCCATGCTTTAATATGGTAGCCTATTGATAACTTTGCCAAATCGCGGATACCTCAAACGAGAAATTGCACAAATGCACACACTCGAATACAAGTATTAAGTTTTGTTCTTACCTGTGAGTCTTTGCATTGAAATTCACAAATTCCTAATCTTTCCGTGTTCACTCAAGTGACTCAACTGTTAAATCCAATACGCGTGAACTTGTAACAGTCAACCGCGAGATAAGTGTTATAGTTAGGCCCTATAAAGCTATGAATGTCGAATAACGCCGATCAGAACTTGTCATGAAATGATCATGAACACTCGGGTAGCATTTCTTAAAACGACCTACTGCGCTATATTCGATGTCTTTTTAGACTCAGAGGATAGTGATCTTTCTAGCACTACCTTAACGATTTTACCTACACGGTTCGCTAACATGATTCTCCCGCCTTCCTCTTGCAGCAAGTGTCAAATTTTGTATTGGTCCATTTTCGCAGTTTACTTGAAGCAGTCGAAGCCTTGATTTGTTTGTTTATCTGTTTATTCGTCTGTTTTTCTATGTTTGTTTCAAGGTTTTATTTCCCCAGTGTCAGTTTTACAGTGGACTTCTGTAAGATGTTATACCAACAGACCTACTAGGCCTTTGTACTCATGGAAACAATAGGCGGATTAATTTGGTTGAAGTCTGAATAGGCCGAATATAAACGCATGGTGATTATAAAAGAGAAATGTTTGAATAACTCAAGTTGACATGCGGTGTTAATTAATTAGTGAATGGATACACAAGGACCAACGCAGATATTTGAAATAGGGGCCTATTAATACTCGCGCCGCCTGCATCAAAGGTTTTGAGTCTTTAGATTATCAGGCCTACTTAATTATGTAATATGTAAGTAGACCAGAGGGGTTCGATATTTGGCAAAGACAGACAGAGAGTCGACAGCAAGTGCTGCACTAATTGAATTAGTGTCGCACGAATCAGAGTCGAAAATTGAGAAAGATTTACAGTGACTCTAACGTTTGAGGAAAATATTTCACTTCCAAAACGGTTTCAAAAGCGTTAGTAGATGTCCATTACGGGCTTTGGCGCAGCACCTCACTATTCTATCAAATTTGTCAGGGGATGGTCGCCACCCCCACAATTTTTTGTCCCCACCATCCTGTTATCTCACTGAATTAAGAGGATGTCGGTCTATACCATCTAGCCCTCCAGAGCGTTAGTAGATCCCACGGGCCTTGATAGCGGGCCGATTTTTTTGGTGTACGAATTATGCCACCAAAAACCTGCAAGCCAAAGCCAAAAAATAAGGATCGTGGATTGCCTTAACACACCGAAATGTAAAGTCCCGTTTGCTGCCGGCCGAGACCCTCCCACGAGGCCGGCCCAAACCATTGGAGTGTAATAGTAAAACATTACGTTTTCAAAGACGCCAGCTGAGCTGCTTTCAAGTCAACTAAAATAAAATATCGCGAAACTCTTCTGTTTACAGAATATACTATATTCTACAAAACCCGTTGTTACAGAGAAAACGCGTCCACTTTTACCAGGATTCATTGCGCGGTGTGTAAATTTAGATGTCGATTGCCATTGTGGCCTGTGAACTAAAACAATTTCACCTGCACCATATAACCAAATATCTGTGATATAACTGTGTTATGCTTTGAAAGCTTATATTCGTTACTTAGTAGACTTAACAACAAAACCGTAATCTTACTCAATACGCCAATAGGCATCCAAGCGCTTTAATTAATATGAGATACTTCACCACGAAAACGAAACTGCAAGCCAGCGCGCATGGAATTTTACTTAGCCCTTTATAATAACATCAGGTCATGGGGTCGCCTCTTTAACACACAATAACGCAGTCGCGCAGACATACGTACAAGCATAGGCACAGGCAAACTCATACCCATAGGAACAGCAACACGAACAGAGTAATGCGTACGCATACAAATCCAGCCAGGATGACCTAGTTAGACCAGTAAACGTCCTTGAAACAAGACGCTAGACCTGAGAGCTGAGTAAATTTCTGCGTGCTGCACACACAGATACAAACACGTAACCGTGTAGGCATACACAAGCACATATGATTACACATACAAGCAGACAACCGCGTACGCATACGGAAAGACATAGGAATAGACTTGCAAACACGAATATAACAGACATATGGAGACGTACAAACGAGGCTGAAATGAATAATGAATAAACGGCAGCCATCTAAGAATAGAACGCGAGAGGCTACGATGGGCAGCGTCTGGCAGCCATTGAATAGAAGCCTAGTCTGTGCAAACCAGCTGGCTGGCATTGAGTTGAATGCGGGGTGTTGTGTGTGGGTGAAAAAGATGAGTTCTTTGGTAAGTTAGACATAATTTAGATAATATTCTGAAAAAATTTTCAAAAAATTCATCAAGTCAAAATGATTATTTCAACCTAAAACGTGCAGAAAACGCAAAATTTGCGACATGTAAAATTTTTCACCCCAATCACCCCAAGCCAAACACCCACAAATATTTTGTCAAAAAATTCATCAGGTAAAACCATTATTTTGGCTCAAAACGTGTAGAAAACGCAAATTTGCGACATGTAAAATTTTTCACCCCAATCACCCCAAAAATTGTCAAACACCCAAAAAATTTCACCAAAACTTCATAGGGCCAAAATGATTATTTCGGCTCAAAACGTCCAGAAAACATAAATCTGCGCCATGTAAATTTTTCACCCAAAGTCACTACTGTGTGCGGACTTAGAGAATTCTGAAACGCTTTTCATAGCGTTTGCGGACTTAGAGAATTCGCTTTTCATAGCGTTTCGGAAATAATTCCGATTGTTCAGCGCTAGTTACAGGACAAAGTAAACTCTTATTTTTGCACTTAAGCGTTGAACCTAAACGCACAGACGCACGCAGATTGACAGACACACAAATAGACGGACAACACATGCGAAGGAAGTCACCTATTAATAGGCGAAAACCCCAGCATGTCTAAGAATAGTTATATCGAAAGCGCAGTCTCTCGGGATAAGACTTTTTAAAAACTAGCTTTTAATAATACCCGTGGACATGTTTTGGGATGTAGGCAATTAATTAGGCACAACCGATCGTAAAATTATAATACATTTGATAGAAGAATATTATGAAGCCTACAGTGCTGTTTTATATCCGACATCTGTCTTGTAAACAAGCAGAGTATATATGTTAAGTTTAGGATACCACACAGCGGTTAGATTTGCGACGTGAACAATTTCAAACGAATCTTACTGTATGAGGTGCCGTTTGCTAAAAAATATGGTTTAAAATAAATCGCATTAGGTTCAGTAAGATTTTTAAGAAAAAAATTTGTCAAATATTCATCAGGTTAAAAGCATTATTTTGCCCGATAAAGTGTAGAAAACGCAAATTGGCGTTGTGTGAAATTTTTTTATTAGCCAGAGGGAAAATGTTAAACTTTCAGTGACGATTGCCTAGTATCGAGTGTGCTTTTTTGGTTAGTACTTTTAAATATCCAACAGCCTTATGTCTGAGGTGTGGACACAGTATTGTATATGCAAGAATATGGCGTGGATGGTTCAGAATTTTTTCAATTTAAATAAATGAATAGGTTGTGGTATACATAAAACATAATGTTCGGACAAAACTTTTGCATTTGGCTCGGTATAGGTAAAACATCCCTCTGCTGTCGCAGGTGCATTGGGGAGTACTGTTTCAAACATTTGGCACGACTGCGAAACGGTTGTGAGACAAAACCATGTGCCAAATGTGGAAGGGGCATAAAAACACACGTGGGTGAGTGTATGAAATGTGGTTATTTCGCTAAATATTTCAGAGCTCGACGAGGTGGGTTAGTCCGCGAATTTAATAAAGAATGGAAGCGACTATCAAATATATCAGTAGAATAAAAAAAATTATCATTTGAACAAATGATATAGTTATTGTATTGAGGTAATACAGATGAGCAAGCGTCAATCGAATATCAGTAAACAAAATTTCATTTTGAACAAATGATATAATTATTGTATTAGAGAAAAGTTTGCCACAGTAGTATAAAATAATTTATAACTATGGCATTGTCTACGAATGAAAAAATTGAACAATTGCTGAGTGAGTTTACTGGTCCCCCAGCTCTTCGGGCTGTTCTACAAAATATTTTGGACGAACCCATACCACATGCAGTCAAAAGGCGCTTACTACAGCCACTGCTTCCAAGGCCAATTCCTCCAGCGCGTAAGCATAGAGGGGCCAAACGCAAGGCCCTTCTAGCAGAATTTGACCCACTCCTAATTAAGAAGGATAGAGATGGACCACCACCCTTTCTAGTACACAAAGAGCTCGCCAATCAGCATCTTAGAGACTTCCGTGCAGAAGTACCTCTTAACCACAGGCTGGAAAGAGATGCGTTGGCTTTCTTGAGTGCAATGGAGCACAACATTGAGTCGCAACTCAACGAAGAGCTGTTGAAACAAGACGGTCTGAAATACTCTCAAGTGTTGACAGTTGAGTTGGAAAAGTTGGCACCGACCGTCGACATGTTGTACGATGGAAACGCGACCCCGGGTACTATTACCAACACGGCCTACTTTCGAAGCAAAGCAGAACCAATTACCAATGCGGGTAAAATCCAAGGGGCTGTTCGGAAGGCCAAGGCCGAAGTACTAAAACTCCTCGAGGAGTATACCAATGAGGGATCGGGGTGGAGGGTGAGACGGGTCGTGGCGCTAGACCTCAGTCTTGCAAGATATAAGCCTTTCCGAGGTAAGAGCTACTTACCCACACCAAAGTATATACCCCCTCGTACGGTTATTAATGTAAAGAATAAAGATAACCGATGCTTCGAGTGGGCCATACTAAGCGCAATGTATCCAGTAGAAAAGGACCCTCAACGCCCTACTAAGTATCGTACACACCTCCTCGAGCTAAACTTCGACGGTATGGAATTTCCAGTGAAGGTCACTGATATTGGTAAGTTCGAACGTCAGAACCCAAATATAAGCGTCTCAGTCTTCGGGTGGGATAAAGCTTTGTATCCAATTTATGTCTCAAAGCAGAACAATAGAGACTATAATATCGATCTTCTACTGTTAGTCAGTGGTGAGAATTACCACTACGTCTGGATTAAAGACCTTGGTCGAATTCTTAATCAAAACAGCAAAGACAAAAACAAGAAACACCCATGTCGTCGCTGCCTACACATATTCTGTAGACAAGACTTACTGGATGCCCATACCAAAGATTGTCAGGGCATCAGTGAGAAGCCTCAGCGGATTGAGATGCCAAAAGAGGATGAAAATATCCTCAAATTCCAGAATCACCACAAACAGATGCAAACCCCATATATCATATACGCAGACTTTGAGGCGTTGAACGTGCCAATCGAAGGTGCAGTCATGAACCCCAGCGAGAGCAACACCAGACAGATAGCTGAGCAGAAACCGTGTAGCTTCTGTTATATAGTGGTTCGATACGATGGCCGCACCAAGAAGCCGGTGCTATATCGTGGAGAGAACGCCGTTCAACAATTCCTACAACGAATACAAGGCGAGCTAGCCTCTATCAAACAAAGGCTGGCCACCCCAGCTAAGATGGTTATGTCAGCGGCCGATCGCCAATCATTCCGCGAGGCTAACGAATGTCATATCTGCGGAGAAGCGCTCGAAGAGGATAGAGTTCGCGACCACTGTCACATTACTGGTAAGTACCGAGGTGCTGCTCATAACGCCTGCAACCTCAAGCTTCGAATATATCCAGATAAGTGCAAGGTACCAGTGGTCTTCCACAATCTACGAGGTTACGACAGCCACCTCATAATGCAAGCGATAGGCAGCTGTGAGGCCGCACAGGATGAGGAAACTGATATTAACTGCATCCCAAACAATATGGAGAAATACATGACATTCAACATAGGACAACTGCAGTTCATCGATAGTCTCCAGTTTCTAAACAGCTCGTTGGATAAATTATCAGGAAATCTGTCGCTTGAGGATCTGAAAGTCACAACGGCATATATAAAGGAAAGTTTCGTTCACAATGATAGGACAAAACTAGATCTGTTGAGACGAAAGGGCGTATATTGTTACGAATACATCCACGATTACCACCGCTTCGAAGAAGACCGACTTCCACCCAAGGAAGCGTTCTACAGCAAGCTCACACGAGAGAGCATTTCTGACGAGGATTATCAACACGCACAACGAGTGTGGGACGAGTTTGGCTGTAAAACTCTGGGCGACTATCACGACCTGTATCTCCGCACGGATGTACTTCTATTAGCCGATGTATTCGAGACCTTCAGAAACACATCGATGAAACACTACAGTTTAGATCCGGCTAACTACTTTAGCCTACCAGGAATGGCTTGGGACGCTTTGTTGAAAAAGACGAAGATCGAACTCGAACTTTTAACTGATATAGACATGCATTTGTTTGTAGAGAAAGGCCTCAGAGGCGGAATTTCGATGGTATCCAAGAGATTCGCAAAGGCCAACAACCCACTATGTCCAGATCATGATACCACGAAGCCAGAAAACTGGATCATGTATCTCGATGCTAATAACCTGTACGGCTGGGCGATGCAACAGTCACTACCAGTTGGAGGATTTAGCTGGGAAAGTCCAACTCTCGATGAAGTGTTGGAAACTCCAGACGACGCGCCTGAAGGCTTCCTACTTGAAGTAGATCTCGGGTACCCGGAGCACCTTCACGATGCACATAGCGACTATCCCTTAGCACCGGAGACCCTGACCGTCGAAGAGGAGTGGTTGAGTGACTATCAGAATGTGCTTATGAACGAGTTGGGAGGCAAGTTCACAAAGCATGTGAAGTTAGTACCAAGCCTACGACCTAAGGAGCGGTATGTGGTCCATTATAGAAATCTCAAACTATATCACTCGTTGGGCCTACGAGTTTCTAAGATCCATCGTGCCATTAAATTCAGGCAGGAGGCGTGGATGGCTCCATACATCGAGATGAATACGAAATTGAGAGCGAAGGCAACGTCGGAGTTTGAGAAGGATTTCTTCAAACTGGCTAATAATGCAGTTTTCGGAAAAACCATGGAAAATCTTAGAAAAAGAATCAGGGTCAACCTGGTACCGACCTCAAAAGTTGACAAACTTCGTAAACTAACTGCCGACCCGGCCTACATATCACACAAAATCTTCAACGACCAACTCGCCGCGATTCACAGTTTGAAGAACAAGCTCAAGTTAAACAGACCTGTATATGTTGGTCAGGCTGTCCTCGACCTCAGCAAGCACCTCATGTACGACTTCTGGTACAACGATGTGAAAAACGAGTACGGAGAAAAAGCCCAGTTGCTATATACAGACACAGATAGCCTCTTATTTCAGGTGGAAACTCCGAACGCTTACGCCGATATGTGGAATAAAAAACACTTATACGACTTTAGTGAGTTTCCAAAAGACAGCCCATACTACGACGTCGAGAACAAGAAAGTCGTGGGCAAGTTCAAGGATGAATGTAACGGAGTCGCCATCGCTGAATTCGTAGGATTGCGTCCGAAGATGTACTCGATCTTAAAATCGGGCGGTTCAGAGATCAGGAAAGCAAAAGGCGTTCAGAGAGCAGTTGTGAAGAAGGATCTGCACCACGAGCTATACAAGAAATGCCTGTTCGAACGAGAGGAAATGCGGCACACACAAGTCGTGATTAGAAGCCACGACCACCAGATCGGAGTGTACGAGCAAAATAAGATCAGCCTCTCTCCATTAGACACAAAAAAGTGGATATCTCCGGACGGAATAAGAACGCTGGCATACGGGCACTACAAAATCAACGACGGTTGAGTATTCTATCGGGGGGTAACTCAGTGCCCATAGGAACCAGAAGTAGCTCTTCACGTACAAACCCGCGGCCAGGCCCATCAACTAGATGGTATAAAGCCGGCTGGCCAGCCTGCCGAACAACATCCAAAATAGCGTGGATGGTGAGCGACCAGTTAGGATCGGTGGCACGTTTGCTTCAACCTTCGAGCTCGCCTGGAGCGTATAAATATCGGACGAGAACGTCGTGCCCGAGAACAGGCTCATCCAAGCCCCATAAACGACCTTTAGTTTGTGAATGAGAGGGCTTCTGTGTCACTTTAGCAGCTTTCATCGCTTCAACCGGCTTCATGTCGAGCAAGCGCGTCGGCTCATCGTTTAGTGCAGCCACAACTTCGGGCAACCGGCGAACCCATTCCACCGACCGTTCGGATGACCCCCTTGCAGCCAGGAGCAATTCCTGAGCGTACTGGGCACCGAAAAGTCGCTCAGCTAGAGTACGGTTAAAGCGTTCAACGATGCCCTGTTGGCGATGATTTCCGGCCTGTCCGCGTCTTACAAGAACGTCGTGCTTCACTAGCAACGGTGTAAAATCACCCATAAATTCGCGTCCAGGGTCGACCTGAAGAAGTCGAGGCCAAGTCAATGGACCCCTCTTATAGATCCGGCTTAAAGCGGCGGCGACTTCGGTCGCACTTTTGTTGATCAACGGTTCAGCTTCTTTGTATCGTGAAGCAACATCAACAACAGTGAGAGCGTATTTATAAGTCTTTCGACCTACTTTATCGTGAGGTAAAAACAAGAGATCGGCTTGGTGTACGGCGTTTGGGCGATTTTCCTCGAACTTTGGACGCGGTATGCGATGTGGAACGGGTAGATAAATCTGCCACACAGCCTGTTTCTTCAACCAATCACGAGCCTCCGCCTCGGAAACTTTGGCGGCTGAGGCTAGTTTCTTCACCGCAGCCTTACCTCGCCAGTAACCTCTAGGGCTGTAATAGACGGCTGAAAGGTGCTTAGACATTTCAGTAATACTATATATTACAAACAGGTAAACACATACACAAATGATTTTCATTTGCGTTTTCATAAATGAAACTCATTTATGGCCCTTTGTTCTGACACCCATCCCTAGCCTCGACTTCGCTGACATAATGGCCGATACCAGCCGCGCATCCTTCTTCTCATAATCCGGAGTTTCATCGGTGAGTGCGATCTTAGACGCGGCTGCAGCGAGAATATCATCTGCCTGATTACGCCCCGGAGTATCTTTATGAACTGCGTAAGCCACATCGTGGTGGAGGCACGCACGGTCGAGCTGATTAATACCGTGATATCGCTGTGACAGCCGTTTATCGAGTTTTGTGAATGGTCCACAGTAAGAGTACTTTCCCGTGTTCTGAAAAGAACCTCCCGGATTATCTTCCGAAGACATACCGGATGGAAGGCTCATATGCATTTCTGGTAGAGGTAGAGCGTTGAGGGCCCTATTCAGTAGCGAGCCTCCATAAGTCTCGTGAGACTTATGCTCATGAGTCTCGCGCTCACGAGACTTATGCTTTCGCACTTTAGAAGGCAAAATTTGGCTCTTCTTTGCACCGCAGACGGCACAGGCTCCCTTCTTGGCTGGCCGACCGTTTCGTAACTCGACGATTGTTTCATTTGAAGTCTCAGTATGTTTCTTACATCGTAGGCAATACATTGTGTTCGTTGAATACAATCATAACTCGTTGTCTCTATATGGAAATAACAAATTTTGACCTCGAAGCCGACGATGGGAAAAAACACCACCATTGGTTGTTGCCATCAAGCATACGATGCATAATCTGTGGGCCTAGCGGATGTGGAAAAACAAACCTACTACTCAACCTCCTTCTGAAGAAGGGGTACCTACGTTTTGACCGGCTCTATCTATACTCGAAGTCTCTGGGACAGGAAAAATATCAGTTTCTTCGGGACTGGATAACAGAACTCGAAAAAGTTGCCGGTAAGGAAGTGGCTTCCTTTCACTCTTGCTCAGATGAAATAGTTCCAGTTGAATCATTAAATAAGAATGCCAGAAGCCTTCTAGTTTTCGATGACGTCATGCTTGAAAAACAGTCGCCCATCGAAAGGTATTTCACTATGGGTCGACACGGTGGCGCGGACTGCTTCTACTTAACACAGAATTATTTTCGAATTCCGAAGCAAGCGATCCGTGACAATGCTAATCTTATAGTCCTCTTCAACCAAGACAGTAAAAATTTGCGAGCCATTCACGATACGTTCGTAGGCGGCGACATGTCTTTCGATGAGTTCCGTTCATTTTTCAGCGAGTGTGCTGCCCAGCCATATGGATTCGCAGTCATAGATTTGACGTCTAAAGTGTACGATGGAAAATATCGCTGCGGGTTCGATCGCTTCTATAAGCCCAAGGCAAGTATTTAAAGACATGATATAGGCAACATATAGTCGACATACAACGCGATGTGGACAAAGGTAATCGTTACCGTCAAGATATAGTCGACATACAACCACGATGTGGACAAAAGTTTCGTCTAAACAGGAGCGAGACGCCTTGACTCAGGATTATTTAGCTCGCAGAAATCGATTGAGACAGCGTTTCGTGGATGAGAAGCTCGGTGAAGCCAACCTTCAGTACGATGCGGCAAAGCTTTTCAAACCAATATCCACAGCCACGGCTGAATCCCAGGCGGCTACGTCCAAGGAGCTGCAGAAAGTTACCAGCGCTTTACAGGATTTGCCGGCGCAGATTTCAGAGTCTGCTAATTTTAACCCGATAGCGGCGTTGTTCGGTGATTCCGTTGGAGCAACTGCTCCAACGGCTATTCCGGCGATTGCGGCACACCCCGCCGCAGGAGCATCTGCTCCAGCGGAAGCATTGCTCGTCCACCCAAACAGACATCTCAACGTCGATACAATCAGGCGGCACGGTTTTACCCCTCCGAGCGAGCTCGACCTGAACGACACGGCAGCTGTGAAACAGATAATCGAAGGCGTAAATTATTATAATCGCCACACCCTGGGCAAAGAGAAAAGGAAGGCCAATAAGAACGGAGACGAAGAAAAGGTACATGCGCTGGCCGTAGATATCGGCGTCCTACAGGACTACAGAGATCGAATTCGTTTGCTATTGAAAGGCCACGCCCTCACTAAAAAAGGAAAGGGTTTCAGTGTTCCAGCCGTTCCTCTGAAATTACAAGGTAACGCCTTGGGTGAGCTCTCCGTTGACCCCGTCGCGTTGTCTGCCGGTAGACTGAGAGTGTTTAAAGGTGGTAACCTCGTTCTCGAATCTCCGGCCGATGAGTCGTTGTTCAGCCTGTTAACGAAACGCTTCGTTAAGACTAAGCAATACTCGCCTCAAGCAATTGAAACTTTTAAAAAACTCGTACAGATGTCTGGTCTGCCTATTCATGGCCGGAAAAGTAAAAAGTTCCAGCTGATTCGAGGCGGCGCGGTGCAGTTCTACAACGACCCAAACGCTCTGGTAGAGAGGTTGCAGCTTTTGGTGGCCTCTAGGGCCGCGGGAAACACTGGTCTCGGCAACGAAATCTCCGCCATTCTCGACGAGTTACTGCGTTCCAGTGCGATCTCCAAAGAGCTGGCACTCGAATTGAATAGAAACATGCTCATAAAATAGAAATAGAAAACAAAATTCATGGCTCAGATGGAACGCTCGGAGAAACTGCTCGAAGAAATTAGAGAACTTTTACAGCCTAAGGAAAATTTTAGTATAGTTGTTTCCTCAGATACTACAGGGTGGACCACGGCTTTCTCACCACCGCTGTACCTGGATCCAAAAAGACGTTTTGAGCTTGCTTTGGTCAATCTTGAAACTTATAATTCGATTCCCAACATCGATAGTACAAATAACAAGTTCGTCTACAGCACCGACAATGGTGTGACGTGGAAGACGATCATTTTGCCCGACGGAAGCTACGAGATCGCACAGATTAATGATGAAATCGGTAGGCAGTTAGAAAAGCAAAATTCTCCGACGGGTGTGGCACCACTCGGCTTTAATTCTCCTATTACCATAGGAGCTAACGCATCTACCCTACGCGCCTTCATAAAAATTACGAATGCCCTATATAAGGTAAATATGGCTCAATCTACCATCAGGCAAATGCTCGGTTTTAACCCTCAGAGGCTTGGTAGTGGTTATAAAGAGGGAGAAAATCCAGTCGATATTCTCCGCGTGGACACAATCCTGGTAAATTGTGACATTATCTCTGGATCGTATCGAAATGGTAGCCAGCTGCCAGTAATCTATAGTTTTTTCCCGGATGTGTCGCCCGGCTACAAGGTAATCGAGTCTCCGAAAAATCTGGTGTACCTACCAGTTGCACCGGCTGGTAACGTACAGGGCATTCGTGTGTGGCTGACCGACCAGAATGGTGAACAATTAAACCTCCGCGGTGAGACAGTAACTATAAGGTTTCACATCCGCAGTGCGTAAATGTTCACACTTAAATATTCTAATGTTGGTTCTTGGAATTAAAAAGCGGCGTCGTGTCGTGGGTGGTGGACTTTTCGACTGGATACCCAAAATCGCGGGTTTCCTTGGCCGTGCAGGCTCCTTCATTTCGGCGAATAGAGGCACAATCACAAACGTTGCCAAGGCGGTTGGTAATGTCGCGAAAGCCGGCGCCACAACAGCATCTGCCGTCAGGCAAATTGTTGATGCCGTGAAAGCGAGACGCGCTGCAGCCGTAAATGAAGCTCATTTACGAAATGAAAATTCAGCTGCCGCGCCCGTTGTCCCCGCACCTTTGGAGAAGGCGCTCAGCGACAAGAGCATCGAATACTTAAAACAACTGGCTGTGAGTCCACCACCCGTTGTTCCGACAATGGCCGACATAAACAGCCGCATTGCTGGATCCGGTTTCAAAACTATAAAGCCGAGTCGTGGCGGCGCAAACGCAAACGCAAATGAATTTCATTCGCGTTCGCGGATTCATGCGCGGGGTCTGTTTCTTGCAAAATGAAAAAAATTTCCGACTAATTCACAAAACGGAAAAAAAGTTTAACCCACCACATATGAAATTAATTTGCAACATGATTAATAATTGAAGCTTGAACTTTTTTAACTATAATAATGGCAGCATTTGACGTGCCGAGTGAAATGTTGGACATCGCTTCGGCGGTGCCCGATGACAATAGCATCGAATCGTTTGAATACCGCGAGTATGAATCACAAAATCCCGCGGCTATCAACAATGGCCAGGCCATACAGATAGACATCCAGAACCAAGACATTTTCACACAGCCTTCCAAGAGCTACCTTCTTGTGGAGGGCAGGCTTACATCAACTGGCGCGGCTTACATCGCAGACTCGCTGGTGTCATTCGTCAACAACGCCATCCCGTACATGTTTTCTCAGATTCGATACTTGGCTAACAACACCGAGATAGAGAATGTCATGTCTCCTGGGCAAGCCACGACGATGAAAGGCATGCTGGTATACGGCGATGATTTTTCCAAAGGCGAAGGTTTAAACATGTGTTGGCAGAAGGACACGACCGCGGCGGCGGCGGCTGCGAATATCGGCTTCGAGGCCCGTCGACTGATGATCATTGGAAAACCCGTCCCCATCGGCACATTTTCATTCATCGTTCCCTTAAGACATCTATTCGGTTTTTGCGATGATTATCACAAGGTCGTATACGGGATTAAACACTCCTTACTGCTGAGCCGGCAGGGGGATGCAGACGCGATCTTCAAGGAAGCCGCTGCGACCAATGGCCAGATCGCGCTGACTAAACTCTCCTGGTTCATGCCGCATATAATACCCGCTTTGGAGTATAAAAGCATGCTTATGAAGCAGATTGAAGCCAAGGTTAAGGTACCTGTAGCATTCCGCGCCATGCAATGCGACAACATTGCGGTGCCACGAGCGACGACTTTTTCCTGGCGTTTGAGCGTTAAGTCGGGCACGGAAAAGCCACGCTGGATTCTTGTTGCTTTTCAGACTGGAAAGAATGCACATCAAGGCCAGAATCCGGCACTGTTTGACCATGTGCAGGTTCGCAACATTTTCGCTATGCTCAACAGCGATCGCTACCCGGTTGTTGACATGAATCTCGACTTCACCAAGAGGACAACCTCTCGCGCTTACAAGGCCCTACGTGACTTCAAGGAAGAATATTGCGGCATAGACGCGCGTGAATCGTCATGCCAACCGACACCAATCGAATTTGTAGATTTGTTTCCGATCTTCGTTCTGGACGTGCGGAGGCAATCTGAACGACTTAAAACCTCTGTACAGGACATACAAATCAAGGTGGACTTTAACGAAGGGGTACCAAATAATACGACAGCATATGCCGTCTTGATCAGTGACCGACTCCTGAATTTTGAATCGGATGGCAGCAAATTCAACGTCGTCTACTAGAAATCGGTTTTTCACATTTAGATACAAGGCCCTCTTTTAGATATATTTTTTCCAAAAATGAAAACTGAATACGTTGCGTTCGGCCATTCACTGACCGACGGGCAAAAGCAAACATTAGCTAGAGCTGCGCGAGCCGGCACTGGTGCCACGATCCGACTCGCTCATGGCCAGCTTCGTGGAGACGATAAGCTCGCGCTGACAAAAGTTCAAGCCGCCCGAATCGTGAGGAAGATTTCGGAAGGCGTTGGCATGGAGCTGAGATTCACCAAAACGCAACTGAAAAAGATGACAAAATCGGGCGGATTTCTTCCACTACTGGCTCTCCTCCCGCTGATTTTTGGCGGGTTAACCGCGGTGGGTGCCGCGGCTGGAGGGGCCGCCGAGGTGGCAAAGGCCGTGCACAACAAACAGGCCAGCGATGCAGAGGCTCTGCGCAAGAAACAGGCCAGCGATGCGGCCCAAGCCGAGAAAAAACGGATCGACGACGCGGCTTTAGCAGAGGCCGCGCGTCACAATCGCGAACTCGAAGCTCAGGTCCGCGGGACCGGTTTATATCTCGGGCGCCAGACTTATGGTGGTTGCTGTTCAATGTGTAAAGGATCCGGCCTGTACATCGGACAAAAAAACTAAAACCGCTGAGCAACTTCGATATAGAGAAAGTTGCCGGAGCGCTGCCGCATTTCCGCGGTGTTTTCATGCGAGATGGTCTGCCCGCCGTGGCTCGTGAGAAGGAGTGTGGAGTTGTTAATTTAGATTCCGGTTCCGGCGATGGTACTCACTGGGTCGCCTATTGGATAGATGGACCTACAGCAGTCTATTTTGACAGTTATGGGCTGGATCCGCCTACCGAAATCTCTCGATATTTAAACCGTTCCATAAGAACACAGACGTTCCAGCTGCAGGGTCCCGATGATGTGGTCTGTGGTCATCTCTGCCTGACCGTGCTAAGAGAGCTCACTGCTGGAAAGAATTTTGAAGATATCATTCTTGACCTATGTTAGACTTCCGTCACCTTTTTGTATATAAAAATGCCGGTTGATAAATTTGGAAGAGACGGTGGAGGTGGGGTGGGAGGGGGGCAGATAAGCGCCGCTGGGCTCGTCCACAAAGCGGGTGATACCATGATGGGAATTCTGTCGGCTGGAGGTTTTCGGCTGACAAACGTGGGAACGCCCACGATGGAAACAGACGCCGCGACAAAGGCTTATGCAGACATCATAGATCAGGACAACTTACAAATCACCGGTGGAACGATGTCTGGCGTTCTAAAAATGGGTGGTCACAAAGTTACTGGGCTGCCCACAGACACAGCAACGTCCGATAGCGACGCTGCGAGTTGGGCACAAGTGGTACGATACGCGGACCAGAAGGCGACCGCAGCCGAAAATCATGCAGACCAAAAGCTTATCGATGCCAGGCAGTACACGGACGAGAAGAATGCGGGGCTGAGAGATTCTGTTAGGCGGTATGCAGATGACAAGGACCTTATTGTTAAAAGTTATGTTAACGAGCAAGATGTTATCGTCAGGAATGCGTGCGTGCTCAAATCAGGCGGCGTAATGACTGGAAGTTTAGTTATGGGTGGCCACCGAGTTACTGGGCTCCCAACAGAAATTTCAGGATCCGATAGCGACGCAGCGAGTTGGAAACAAGTGTCAACAGCGGTCGCTGGCGCTCTAGTAAAACTCGATAGAGTACCAACGGAGTCGTTGCATGTGGTGAATAAGCGGTATGTAGATTCCCGCGACGCTTCTTACAGACAGTACGTGGATGAGAAGGTCACCACCGCTAGAAGATATGTGGACGAGAAGCATGCTATCGTAAGAGGCGGGCATGTGCTCAAAAGCGGCGATTCTATGACTGGTGATTTGACCATGGGTGGCAAAAGAGTGACTGGGCTGCCAACAGAAATTCCAGGATCCGATAGCGACGCCGCGAGTTTGAAACAGGTGACGCAGCTGATCAGTAACGCCACTAAGAATAATGATACGGCGCCGGCTGGACCAAAGTACTTGACTAACAAACGGTATGTGGACGCGAAAAACGCTGAGATTGGAGCTTCAGTTAGACTCTATGCGGACCAGAAAGCTGAAGCTGCTAAGACGTACGCCAACGAGCAAGATGTTATCGTTAGGAGCGCATGCGTGCTTAAAGCTGGCGACGCAATGACGGGTGATTTAACCATGGGTGGTAATAGAGTTACTGGGCTCCCTACGAGCGCAGCAACGTCCGAAAGCGACGCGTCGAGTATGGCACAAGTATCGAAGCTGATCGCCGACAACATGACAAAGAGTGATAGAGTACCAACAGAACCGTTGCATGTGACAAATAAACGATACGTTGACGTGAAAAACGCTGAGATTGGAGCTTCCGTTAGACTCTATGCGGACCAGAAAGCTGACGCCGCTAAGAGGTATGCCAACGGCAGTACCATGACCGGTGATTTGGCCATGGGTGGTAAAAGAGTGACTGGGCTACCAACAGAAATTCCAGGATCTGATAGTGACGCCGCGAGTTTGAAACAAGTGACGCAGCTGATCACCAACGCCACTACGAAAAATGATACGCCGCCCTCGGGACCATGGCACCTGACTAATAAGCGGTATGTAGACAGTGAGATAGCTAATGAAAGGCGATACGCGACGGACATCAAGGTTCTCAACTACAGCGGCCATATTCCGCCCCTATCCAGAAATGTTTCCGAAACGGGTTTTATTGCCTCAGCCAACGAATCTTTACCCACTAACCCGCCTCATATGGCATTCAACTCGGGTGTGAGAGGTGAGTGGAAGACGGCGTCCACATCGAGAGCCGATATTGAGATTCGGGTTAGTGGGACTTGGTTACAGATTGAATGCCCAACGCCTGTGCGAGTATGGAAGGTTAGTCTGGCTGGGGGATCTAGTCCTACTGCACCACGTATCACGTCCTGGAAGATTTATGGGATTCCACCCACCGTTTCGTTGACATTCAATGCTCTCATTTCCTCCACTGCCACTTTGACTAATTCTGCACAGGAGTTCACCTTCACTGATGACAGAGTATACAAAAAATTCAGGCTGATGGTCTTGGCCACCAGCCCACCACAACCTACTTTTGGAATATCCCACTTCCAGATCTATACATATTTTAGACACGGGGGACAGTCAGTAGTATAGAAAAATATGACTGACGCGCACTACAAGATTCGGGGGTATCTCCGACAACACGGAGAAATAGACATGTGCAAATACAGCATAGACAGTCTAGGTGATGTAGGCCACTGGGGGTACGACATCCCGAAGCCCACCGCAGAGCTATTGACCGCGGTGCCTCAACAACACATCGACTTCGTATCTGACGATTACCACAGCCGCGATATCTATACGGCGGCCAAAACTGTGACTCTAAGTTCATGGCAAAGTCTTCCGTTGATTGCTGCGAGATATCCATGTATAACGCTACAAACTTCCAATGAGGCCGTCTCTTTAGACCGCGGATTCTGGAGGCTTACAATGTTTGGTGTTAGTACCGGTGATGCAACAGTTCGCGTTATAGCACCGGCAGCTGCTGGTGGTAGCATCGATCGTATAGTCGATATTTCAAGTGGGCAATTTGATGCAGCTAGGGCAATATACATTCCAGGACAAACGAGTTTCCGAATTGAAGGCAAAAAGAGAGGCGTTGAAAGTACTTCATCTATCGACTTAAACGTAACTTTACTAATAGAGCAACTATAAAAATACAATGTCTTTGTATCCAACGCTTACGGAGCCGACAATTTCGTCAGACACGAAGTCGCAGACGTTTCGTCTGCAGAAGATTGGTGAAGTAGAAGCATTCCTGAGATCTGAGGCGATAAGTCGAGGACAACTGTGCAAAAAGTATAAGAGGGTTGTAGATGTGGCTAATGGGGCCTCGGCCGGCCTTGCTATGGTGAGTCTTGGAACTGGGGTGGGTGGGGCAGCTATGTTAGCCACTGGTATTGGTTTTATTCCTGGTATTGTTCTAGAGAGTTTAGCCATAGCTACGAGTTTCTTGGATATTATCGGGAATGTTATTAGTAGAAGTTTTGTTGCTAAAGCTTCAAAACACGACGAAATTTGTATTTTGGCTGAAAGTAAACTAAACACTGTTCATGACCATATTTCTAAGGGGTTGGAAGACACGGCTATTAGCGATGAAGAGTACAAGCTTATTCTGGGAGAGGAGGAGAAATATAGAACGATGAAACGTGATATACAAAACAAGAATGGAAAAAAAGAGTTGCCGAGTCAAAGCAAAGACCAGGTGGTGGCAGAACTAATCAAGAAACTAACCAGCGCTGGGTCTTCTCCGCGAACCGCGATATAAAAATTTTCATCCTTGGTGGTTGGAGTAGTGAGTCTGTAATTCCTAGCGCACCACCACCATACGATTAGTGGGCTATAATTTTTACTATTACACTCGCAAATGAGTTTCATTTGCGTTTGAGCCGGCCTCGTGGGAGGGTCTCGGCCGGCAGCAAACGGGACTTTACATTTCGGTGTGTTAAGGCAATCCACGATTCTTATTTTTTGGCTTTGGCTTGCAGGTTTTTGGTGGCATAATTCGTACACCAAAAAAAATCGACCCGCTATCAAGGCCCGTGGGATCTACTAACGCTCTGGAGGGCTAGATGGTATAGACCGACATCCTCTTAATTCAGTGAGATAACAGGATGGTGGGGACAAAAAATTGTGGGGGTGGCGACCATCCCCTGACAAATTTGATAGAATAGTGAGGTGCTGCGCCAAAGCCCGTAATGGACATCTACTGCGTTTTCGTCCGACTCTTTTTAAAGCTTTATTATATCATTTTGCACCGAAAACAGAACCCGAAATTAAGCTTAGAAAACTATCGATTAACTTTGTAATACTGTAAAATAAACAATATTAATAGAATCTTTATATTGCAATGCTAAATAAATTGATTCACATGACTTTACACCGGAAAAATATTTAAACTGAAATAAGTAAGTAGGTAGCATTTAAGTTAAACTGATATTTTTCTTCTTAATTATACTAATTAGTAAAATATGTGATTGTAAAAGACCTAACAATCTTTAGGCCTATAAGAAATCAAAAACTTGCCAACCGCTTCAGTTTGACCTAAGATTCCGAGAAACTTTAAACTCGTAAAGGTTTTAGGCGACGAAGAGAACAATACGGTAAGATGAAACTGCATGAATTCTTCAAACACTGGCAATGTTCTTGTTCTAGGAAACGACGTCTGACCCGGTGAAACGGCAAGGCAAGGAGAGAATGCGTGAAAATTGACAACTGAATTGTCGAGGAGTCCAGTGAACCTTATACGGTTAATTAAGAAGATCAGATGCATAACAAATTAAAAGACAAGTGCTGCACAATTTTTAATATGATATGACTATATTAAAGAACTTAGATAAGGTAATCAGTTTGTTTTTATACTCGAGACTATTCTCCGAGAGTTTGACCTGTGTCGTCAAATGGAATAGTTTTTCCTTCGAACTTCGAGTTACTTTTTTTCGGATCGTTATTTTTAAGGATATTCTTCTTGAAATGACGTTTGTGTTGATCATTCAATTATAATTTTAGGTCGAATTTTTTTCAAATGGTACAATTCTTTCGGTGAATGTCGAATTTCTTCTTCCCATTTATCATTTTCGATGATTTTCTGTTCTGATTCTAAATGACAATTGGTGTCGATTATGCGATTAATTTTCGATGTTTAGCTTCAAAACGTACAATTCTTTCGTCGAATTTCGAATTCCTAGTTCTTTTATCAACGATCTTCGATAATTTTTCTGTTCGATTCGAAATGTCTCGTATCGTCCCATCTCTTTGAAGTCAATTTTCCAAATGAACGTAGTCTGATTTCCACAGCACGAAACAATAGGGTAAATATAACGTAATCGGAGAAACAATTGCAAGATGACGTCTTCATTATACATACGTCATCAGTATGGTCGTTTATTCGGAAGGTCAGTAAGTAATTGACCGACCATGGACAACTTGTATTTATTTTATGTCCAAGAGATCTTTAGCTCAACATTTATAGTAAAGTAGTAATTGTGGGTCTTCAAGGATTCGAAAATAGACTGCTTGCAACGAGAATCACGATCCATTGTATCTATAATATATATCTCAAGCTCCTCTGTCTATCGTTCCTCGAGGCTTTCCTTTCAAGGCCAACTTTATCTGAATATAATTATGGTGCCTATGTTGTCATGCAACCCACAGAGATCCGAGAAATCCACTCCGCCGTCTTCCAGTAACTCTCATCTTAGACACAACCCACCGTAGCAGCTACTATGTCTTCTTCTCTGTCTGGTCTTCTGGCAACCGGATTTTATTCTTCACTTGGTATCCTGTGACTTAATTTAAGCAGCGCTTGTGAATAAGCTTATGCTTATATGGGATCTCTGTGGGTTGCATGACAACATGGGCGCCATAATTATAGTCAGATAAAGTTGACCTATTATACAGCCATATTCATTTGGCCTTTATTGTGGCACTAGTGGCCAGCTCAGCTGCATTGGAACCCAACGCTGCCCTAACGTACGTGGCTGTCAGAGGAGAGGTTGTGGTGGTCTGAATATAATGACAAAATATCAAGTGACATACATGTACATGACAATTGACCAAGTTAGAGACGTGGAGGCCTAAACCTCTTATTACCCCTCTGAATCGATCAAACTCGGTGGTCTATGGCTTTCCTGGCGGTGTTTGCTAATTCATCAGTTACATCCGCCGGCTAACTTTTACCCCTTCTGAGCGACTGTCCAACCTCTAATAAAAGGTTTACACCCCCTCTCTCATAATGGTTAGAATGATTATGATTAGAAATTCCTAATAGTTGTCTCTTTTTTCGCCGAGTTACATACAATCTATCATCACCATCATCATCATCATCATCATCATCATCATCATCATCATCATCATCATCATCATCATCATCATCATCATCATCATCATCATTATCATCATCATCATTCATATGATTACTACTATTTTGATATCATGGTGATTATGATGACTATGATGATATTTATTTATTTATCGATTATCAGGGATGCAGAATTTCTGCATCCCTGATAATTAATAGTTTGATCAAAATACATAGCGATAAAAGGCACCAAAACCGTTTCTCTTTATTAGTCAATGTCGAGAACTCCAAGCCAAATGACATTTAGAATAAATAGGATTTTATTCATTCTTTCGAGCATAAATGCATTTACAAATACTTATTCGCATATAATTCAAGATATAAAAAGTTTCTGAGTGAACAAGCCAAAAACAGATCTGCAGTTTGTGGCAAGCTTTGACGTTGGTTAGAGTTAAAAAGCAATCACCGACAGCTTGTTCCCATTCTAGCGTGAAATGTTCCACCCCCGAATAGACGTCGTTTAAACGAACCCCTACATAGGTGATACATAATCGATACACTATGAGTTCGTCAATCGTCGGCTGTTTCCGTACAATTCCGCTGGTTAATACAAACGAGGAAAATACAATCGTGTATGGCAGTTGATCGATGCTGGGACCATTCTTTAAAGTCTATCATCAGACTGGCGCTATATAAAAGACAGAATGGATCACGTGACTTTTAGCGCGACGCCCTTTGTCGCAGGTTGGTTCCTCGTCGAATTTCATCAAGAAGTTTGTCGACAAGACATTCGCCCTCTTTCACGACCTCGGCTACTCTTTCCTTCTCTGCAAGAAAAGTCAATAGGTTGACAACAATGAAAACCGTCAGGTTGACCATAGTCCACATCATTATCTCTTGAAGCAGTGCTCCATAAAAATTTCTAACATAATTATCATTAAGATACGACATGACCAATATAATCACCATGTCATGCTGATGCTGCTGCTGCTACTGCAACTGCTACAACTGCTGCAACTACTACTACTACTACTACTACTACTACTACTACTACTACTACTACTACTACTACTACTACTACTACTACTACTACTACTACTACTATAGCGCTTCTTTGAACCTCTAAAAAAACTAAAATACGTCTTTAGTTAGACTATCTAACAGAAATAAATTATTTATAAGTTAAGATATTGTAAATATGTTTCTTGGCAACGATTATGATCGATGGAACATGGTCATTATAATCATTATGGTCCCATCATCACCATCATCGTAGTCATCATGATCGTCAGCATGATCATGATCATCATCGTCGTCGTTGTAGTCATCATGATCGTCTTCATGATCATGATCATCCATCACCGTCGTCGTCTTCGTCAGTAACAACAACAGTCTGCGTCTGACTTGCCTGACTTCTTGATCTTCTTCTCGTCGGATATTATGTCTCTCTTGTTCTCTTGTTCTTTCTGTCGTTTCATCGCTCGTTCTTCGTCCTGTCGTCGGCGTTCGTTGTCCTGCGCATGCGCACCAACACATACCGTTTAGCCCCCTTATTCAGCATATCATGTGGGGCTAAATCATAGTCCCTTAATCCCATCTCATCTCATTTTATGGTTCCTGCTGCTGTGAAATCATTGATAACCCAGTGCAATATTATGTAACGTTAGTTCAATCAATTGTAACTTAAACTATTTTATAATCTTTGTTACAATATAATATCCAATCTAATGTATCATCCAATCCAATCCAACTCAATCTAATCTAATCTAATCGCACGTGATTGATCGTAATCGTAATCTCAAGATTTATACAGCGTCAAAAGTAGCAGGAACCCGCTTAGTTGCAGGCACTTCGTCAAAAACAAAGGTAAGGACAGATTGGGTTCCATGCAGGTCAAGGGTGAAGCAGACAGGCAGAGAGGCAGACTGCTACGGTCGGTGTTGCTTGAAACTGAAGCAGCGAGAAAGATAAGTGCAAGATAATAATGAACTAAACAATGGCGAAGGTTATATGTAGCGCTGAGAACACTCAACTTTTAACAGTGCATTGCATCTTAGTAATCAAATAGCTTTTTATTTGCATTTGACAAGAACACATGCATTACACTGATAGAACGGTCACATGCATATGTTAAATAGACTTAAAAACGACCAAATATAAAAATAAAATGTAATTAGAGAAGTGGTTAGAGATCGCCTCTTCCTCTTGTTCCTTACCTTCTGACACTTCTTCACATTTTCGCAAAGGTTATAGAATATCCTAAGACAGTCTTCGAGATGAAACGTCTTCTCATCCTCACACAGGTGGTGACAGAGCTTGATTGACAGCTGGTTGATCTCGTCCATTTCCTTGTTCAGATCTTCCGTCTGTTTAGTTGCTATCTGTCAATCAAATCCCAAATATCAAATCCACTTGACATACACATTTACATGTAAGTAAAATTAATATTTTTGTAGCTAGCTTCTGTTTATGGTCTCTAAAGCTAAGGGAAGGTAAATCGTAGAAATTCTCGTTTCTTAACGATTAATATATTAATATTAATATAATTTAAGCTACATGTAAATGAAGCGAAATATAATTTTCGGTTTTGTAATTAGCTTCGTAACTCTTAACCCTTATGTGCCGCAGTCACCTCATTCAACATTTTCCTTATATATGCCACAATCTCTTAACCCTCATGTGCCACAGCCACCTCTTTGAACATTTTCCTTATATGCCACAATCTCTCACTTCACCTTATATCCTTAAGCTACTATCCTAATTTTTTAATTTTAGTCATATTTATATATTTTAGTTACTGCCATGTTTTGCGTTCACCTTCATGAAAGGTTGAAAGTTTTCTTTCAAACTCTTATCGGCATCTTTCAGTTGTTTCTCGAGGTTTGTGACGCCGCCACAAACTAGTTTGCTTTCAGAGACAATGTTTTCAAGTGTCAATCTACAAATGTGTAAAGAAACCATCTACACTAATGTGCTAAGAAACCAATCTATAAATGTGTTAAGAAACCAGTCTAAAAATGTGTAAAGCGAATTAACAATCAAATCACGCGGACAAAAGAATGAATCAATAAAGTTGCAACATACTCAGAAATTGAACTCAACTCACTCGTGCAGTGTAGCGCAATTGCATTTAGGACAATTTACATAGCACCACCAAGAGCAAGCTACTTCCAGTATGCCTTACACCGACAACTGTCAGCGTAAGTACTAAGAGTTACGCAGCAAGTACATTTCCCTTTCTTAAACACGAAGGATTTTGGCCTCGTGAACAGGAGCAGGAAGACTGTTAACGTAACCCGCTGCAATGCAGTAATCAACGTTTCTTAACACACCTTGATGCCACCTGTAGTGACTCCGACAGCTGAGGAACAAATTCGATGATGTCCTGGTTCTGTTTCTCGGCCACTTCGACCAGGTGATGCAGCAGGGTGACACCCCGCTTGTTCGCCTGCGTGTCCCACAGGGTCGTCAACGATGACACCTTGAACCCAACTGCGTTGCCGGCGTAACTGCCCTATGGGGGTAGAGATGCAAATCCATGGTTTGAATGCAAATAATAAACGTGGAGGATAAAATTCGTGACGGTTCAGAATCATCATTGTCGTCGTCGTCATTATCATCATAATCACCATCAACCGTAGAGTGATGCATTTGCATTATGATGACGGCGCTATAGAAGTCATTGAATAGATTGGTTCGTCATCACCGTGACTGTCTTTGTCGTAGTAAAACTGTCAATATGTCACAATCGTCATTACCTCATTCGCTTTGTTCTTTGCCATATCGTCATTGTCTTCATCATCATCGTCATTACCATCGTCACCAGCACAGCCATCTCTATTATAATCACCTCTCATCATTGTCCTCCAACTCCTCTTGTTCCTCATCATCATGTGCATCATCATCATCAGCAGCAGCATCACTACCACAACCATCGTCGTCAATATCACCACCATCATCATCGTCATCACCAACATCACCATCATTCTATTCGTTATCATCACCTCCATCTTTAATTTTCGTTCTTTCTTCTCAAATTCAACAATATCAACCTTAGTTTCGGCCGGGATTCCTCTCTCAATATGTGACCAATCTACTTCCAATGTCTTTCTCAATGTCAAGTAAAGTTGTAGAAAAAGCTGAATGATTTACCGAATTGATGAAATTGCAGGTGCTTAAAGCGGTCTTGAGGAAGAGCTTAAGCGAGCGACTCGTAAGGATTCCATCGCACGCCTTGACGATGGCGTCCGTCTTTGACTGAATGGAATCAACATTGCTCTGGAACTCGGATCTCATCAACATCCCTTCCACTCGGATGGCGTACGAAGGAAGAGAGATCAGCGAGAGGAAGAATTTCTCAGCCGACCCCAACTTGTCTTTGTCTCCGTCAAAAGAACGAAGCATCTCCACCTGGAGAATGAAGGGAAAGGTCTAAGTTCCTACCACGGTGGCCATTTGAAGGTCACTTGGAAAGCTTAAGTTTGAACTTGCAACTATGCCTACACATGTGTATGGATAAGTATTTGCATATAAGATCACGACTACTGTGCTCTAGGTAATGTGTTTTTGAATGTCCAAATGCTGCACCCTATGTAATTATGCATCATTTTTGTTTAAAATTTATATGATGAAATTAAGTTCTTATGACAGAAAATTTGTGGGAAAGAAGGTCGTCCTAGAAAAGGTGGTTTGTACTGACCAAGGCCGTTTTTGGCCTACGAAACTTTCAGGGGCGTACGAAAGTCTGAAAATGAGATACTGAATGATTGGCCGGGAAAATGGAAAAAGAAAAATTGCAAATAACAGCAAATTCAAATGTAATATTTTTGTACTGAAATAGTTTAAGTTAAGCTAACGTGATGCGTTTAGCTGTAATGCAGAGTTGGCAGCTGAGTTGAGGTCTACGAATGCAAGAGTGCCTAGGGTCTACAACGACCTTAAAACGGCCCTAGTACTGAAAGAGTATTTTCGTATTGGCCTACACCTTGGAAATGTCACCCTTTAGGAGCGGCTTTTTCAAGTTCTGATGAGCAGAAAGTTCGTCAAAGATAGCGAAGACGATAAAAGGGTATTTAAGATTGTTGACGACTAAGGCTATACATAACTACCGCGAATTGGGGTAGAACTGTGCTTACTTGCACCCCCCCCCCCATGTTAGCATGTAGATGCGCCAGCGTCCCTTACCTCGGACGAGTCTGGCAGTAACTTGAGAAGACTTCGCAGCCTCTCTGCGCCGAACTTCTCCTCATCCGTCTGTCGCAGGATTTCGATGATGTCATCAGTCGCCATCTTGAACTGCTTCAGCCAAACGTTGATGCTCATGCTCCGTTTCATATCGAACAGGTTGATCTATATGTGGAAAGAAACACCTCTGATGTATGGCCATTTATATAGCGCCTAACAAGAACCTCACGAAGAATGCTGACGATTATGACGACGACCCAGCAGTGGGAGCGTAGCAGCAGCAGAAAGCAAAAACAACAGTATGGTATTAGTAAACGTTGTGGCGATAGTAGTAGTGGTGGTTGTTGTAGTGGTAGTTGTAGTGGTAGCAGTTGCAACACGAATACAAGGTCAACAACAAAGCTTATGTTTAGAACAATGGAAGTTTTATTAGCATACACGAATCCAATCTGAAAGGTATTTGACTTCAGTTCAATTACAGGTAGCATTGAGTGAATGCACCAATCGAACGTAGTTCCCTTCACTGACCCGGAAGTTGAAACGGTACGCATACTGACCTCTGTCGGCTGTTTCTTTTCCGAAGTTCCTTTGGGAGTGGCCGCCACTGGAGCGGTCTTCCTCGAAAACAACTCTTCGACGACGCCGTAGTCCATCTGGATGGGGTCATCCAGTTCCAAAACATCCTTCCACAGAGCCTCTTTCGCTAGAAGAAATGCGAAAAGAAAAGGCGCTTCATAAATTCAGAATGTAATTAGAGATTTATGAAGCGCCTTTTCATATATTACATATATAAAACAACCCTTAGATGTGTCCGTTAACGGCTCGGAAATGGCGCCTTCTGACAAGTAACTGACGAATAAGCAAGGGGATCTTATAAACAGTTGGTCCATTGCTGTAATGGCCAGGAGCTAGAGCAACAGAGATCAATGTTTAAATGCTGTTATAGTTCTCTTTCGTGGATGGTATCACTGATCATAATTATATAGGTGGCCATTTTATTAATGCGGTAAAGTGAAGATCGATACATATCCTTCCTTTTACCCATAATACAGGTGGCTATTTTATGAATGCGTGGGTTTTTAGGGTATGAGAATGCAGCTGATACATACTGACCCGGTTAACTACATTAGCTAGAGCGCACGTCCCATGCACTTCTGTGAATGAACCTGTGTCGGTTCGCACATCGGTGGTGACTTAGTTCAGATATGTGAATATCGGGCTAGCAAAGGGATCTTAAAGGGCATGACAGCCATTCAAACGTGCAGCATTACTGAGAGACCTCGCCCGATTAATTCATTCAAAAATGAGCAGGGTCTGGCCGTAGGGTCGCAATAGAAAAACATTCACTTTGAGTTAGGCTACTGATTATGTAATTGGTTACCTTGACGCAGTTGAGTAACATTTATAGGTTACTTGGACCTGGTTATACCTACTGTTGATTGTGTTATTGGGTATCTTGACCCAGTTGACCGTCTTCATCCTGGACTTGGGTACTGGCACGGTGACTCCTCGAACGGCCATGGACGCCGACTGGTAGGTGATCCCGAGGAGAGGAATGATGCCAGAGTCCGTGGGTTCGGCGTAGCACTGACCATATCTAGTAGCTTGAACGAGCGGACAGGGAGGCGATAGCGGTGCCACGCCGCCTGGTATAGGTGGTTGTGGTGGAGGGGGAAGGATAGAGCCACCACATGGTGGTGGTGGAGGTGGAGCAAAAAAACATGGCAAAAATGGTGGTGGTGGTGGAATAGAACCAGTTGAAGGAGGAGGAGGTGGTGGTGGTGATGGAATAGAACTGTTACCAGATGGAGGCGGAGGTGGTGGTGGTATTGGGCAAGAAGGCGGCATTGAATCTGATGGAGTGGTAGGGGAATCTTGTTTCTTGTCCTTGCGTAAGGTGGCGAACGATGCTAGCAGGTTGTCGGCATTTTCCAGCTCCTCCAGTTTTTCCGAATGGACGATTCTGTGGACAATCGTATCCACGACTTCCCAGCGCAGTTGGCTTAAAAAGAAAGACGAAGTTTAATCTCAGTTGGTTCTTTCCAGAGGATTTATAGTCAGGGAATACGGTTTCACAGGAAGCGATCATCGAGTGACGTCTTCTGTATCATGTTACTATGGCGCTATAAAAGTTAATTAAAATAGAGTAAGGTGTAATGTATGAATACAAGTATGTTTACTTGATACGACTGTGGTGTGTTGTACTTGCATGCCTACATACCTATATGAATGTATACATACATATATAAGTAGATGTACATACATGCATACATTTGTCATATTTTATTATATTTAGTGCATAAATACATAGACTAGTAAACGAATAGAATCGAATAGAATAGAATGTAGTATAGATAAGAATAGCATCCTCCCAATTCGGTTAGGGTAAGGGCGAATAGTAAAGTCTGAAAGTGAAAGGTCATCAAACACTGTAAACTTGAACCCTTGTAACCATCTTAACTTCTCAGCCGTAACATCATAACCGTATTCCATAATCCAATATGAAACAAAGTTTCCTACTCTTGCCCTTTACTAGCTGTGAGTGTTGCAACAGAAATTCCCAGCTAAATTTACGCTTACAACGTCAAAACCACTCGTAGTAATTTAGTGCTCACGTGATCGGCGTTTTAAGATGACTCAGTCAGTCATCCCTTCTGCCTCTGCAACTCAAGCCATGCGACTAGGGGTTGACTGACACGATGCCCACAACATCAGGAAATGACAATGAGAAGGTTTCTTGCAGAGGTTGCAGCTTATGATAACTATGAAGGTGACGATGATGAGTATTAAGTAGGCCACGGTACCTTGTGATAGTAAGGACTTTTACGCATTAAAAATAATATGAATGTGATTATTGATAATGTAAAGCAATGTGGAGATAGAGAATAATCACGTGACCTCCTTAAAATATATCTCCTCACTAACGTTTCCGTTTTGACATGATCTCTGTCATCGTCATCGTAGTCATCCTCATCACCAACATCATCAGCATTCAGCATCACCGTTATCACAATCATCCTATCATCACCACCACCACTGCAATCACTTTTTTTTATAATAATAATAATAATCACCGTCACAGGAATGCACATCAGCGTCATCATCACTATCACTCTCATCACACTCATAAGCACCACCACCACCACCACCATCATCATCATCATCATCATCATCATCATCATCATCATCATCATCATCATCATCGTTGTCATCGTAATCATCAACCTCCATCCTAGTTAACTCCACTTAAACCATCGATCATAATCACCCCAATCATCAAAGATACTAACAAATTCTTGTCTTCTTTATTGATGAGAAGGAGATCGCAGAGGATGTTGAGAAAGATGCTCGACTGAGGAGTGTTGTAAACCTAGACGACCAAAAGAACCACGTCAAACGACCTAGCATGTATCTCTCCGTGTAACCACCTCCCACCTTTTATCTTTCTCTCTCTTTCTCTTTATCTCCCTCTGGCTGTCTCTCTCTCTCTCTCTCTCTCTCTCTCTGCCTGTCTCTCTCTATGTCTCTCTGTATCCTCACTCTCTTTGTCTGTCTGGATGTTTCTGTCTCCCTCTCTCCCTCTCTATCTTCACGCTTTCCTCTGTCTGTCAGTCTCTCTCCTCTATCTTCACTCTCTTTCTCCGTCCGTCTGTCTCTCTATATGTGTAGGTAAATGCATGCTTATGTCTAGGGGGACCTGTTCATAGATGGCGCTGAAGACGTCCTGGTGGCAGGTGAGGTCAACTCCAGTCAGGTTCTCTTCGGCTGCCATCGCCTCTTCGTCTGCATGCTTCTCATCGCAGAAGACGTCGCATTGAATCGTCAGCTCATCGTCATCCAAGTCACGCAGCTCTCTCACGATCTCCAACAGATTCAATCCTAAGCCAGCATCAGTACCATGTAGAATAGCGTAGGATATGGCAGGATATGTGGTCGGGTCGGGTAGGAAAGGGTAGAATATGGTAGGGTAGGGTAGAGTAGAGAAGGGTAGAGTTGTAGGTTAGAATAGTAGGGTAGAGGCATGGTAGGGTAGAGTGAGATTAGGGTAGGGTAGTTAGGTTCTTGAATCGGGTAGGTGAGCTTAGGGTAGGATAGGGTATTCGGGTAGGGTAAGTAGGTTAGGTTTTGTTAGATTAATTTAGGATAAGGTAGTGTAGAGTAAGGTAGGGTAGGGTAGGGTAGGGTAGGGTAGGGTAGGGTAGGGTAGGGTAGGGTAGGGTAGGGTAGGGTAGGGTAGGGTAGGGTAGGGTAGGGTAGGGTAGGGTAGGGTAGGGTAGGGTAAGGTAGGGTAGTGTATGGTAGGGTAAAACAGGAGATGATACGGTTATGTAGGTAGGATACTGTAGTGTAGGATAGGTTAGAAAAAGTGGGTATTATTTGGCAATTGAAAGAAGAATAGTGTGTAGAGTAGGTTATGGCTAGAGCAGTGCGGAGTAGCGTAGTGAAGTAATGTATAGCTTATAACAAAACAGAGCAGATTATAGCTAAACAAACAACTACAGCACTGTAGTTCACATGGCATCACTTACCAATGAATTCGTTCCTCAACCGGATCCTGTCCTTGATCCTGTCGTTACGGACGATAAGACAGTTGATGAAGGCAAGCACGGAGGCCGCGTAAGAGGGAGGAGGATCGCCCCGAAGCTCACCCACCACAGCACTGAACCGATAACGCTCGTTTCGAGTTGCCTGAACATTTACACTGAACTGTTGTTTTGGTACTGTAAAGGTTGTTGCAAATTTTATAGCAGCTCTTCATGAGATGCTTCTTAGAGGTGTTTCTGACTTGACAACAGACTGACCACAATCGAATAGAATGGATTTTAACGCTGACAGAAAAGAGTGTAAAGACAGGATATGAAGCTCACATTGACGGTCAGTAATTTGTAATTGTTGAACATTTATATATCGCCACTCAAAGAGCAAATGAAATAGAGGTGCTTTATTAAGAACTAGAGTATTACAATCGTTAGCAAAACAATGCAATAGAGAAATCATCGGTGGCGGCCCACGCAAACACGTGGAACCAACCAGCGGATTCCCGTCGACATTTGACATCATGTTCAGAGTCAACCTATTCCATAAAGATGAACCGACCCTCTTGTATTATATGTTTATACCTGGATAGGGATAACGTCTTGCAAGCAACGTTCACAGCGCTATATAAATGTCCTATTCCGCCTAATGCAGCTAAAGAATCATTTTCATCTTTTTCGAACATTTAGACAGCCGAGTTTCATCGCCTTCGAAATGTTTTCTACTGGTTTTCACTGTCTGTCGTTATATAATCATCCAGATAAGAGGTGCTTTAGAAGACAGGTGGATACTGGATACGGAAGCGTTTGAACACAGAAAAATTGTTTGGTGTCATTATAAAATGCATTGTTATTTAATTAGTCGGTTTTATGTTTACTATTATAGTCTATCGATGAAAATTAACATATTGTTTAGAGTCTCAATAGCCCAGATATTACGGGTTTTAATTGTTAGTAGCCCACAAATATTGAAACTTTTATTATACTAATTGTTGCAAATTTATTGACTTAATGAAAATGAAAGCAATGGGTCTAGATACCTTGTCTTCATTGTAGGAGCTATACAATATAGGCTAAAATTTATTATATTGATTTTATTATACTAATTATACTAATTTGTACTTGCTCGCAATGTATAGACCCTGTTTTTCTACCCTGGTTTTTCTTTCTACTTGCTATGTGATAGTTAAGAATTTACTGCTTGTGTTTTTTTACTTTTCACATGCAGCTTCTCAATTCAATTGTCTCAGGTGGCCCTGGCTAGCGGGACCCTCGGCCCTTTTTGGGTCTCCTGTGTAATTCGACTATACTTGATAAACTTGAGGTAATTACGACATGCTAAGTTGGTTACCGAATAAAATATGTTATGTTAATTAAGAAATTACTGAATTAATTAACGAGACACATTTACCTTGAAGTCTGTGTACGAAAAGAAATAAAAGATTTTCGAAGGCGAACGCCAGTGGTCGCCTACACGTCGGTACTTGATAGTGTTATAATTGTGGATTAATTAAGAGTCATCTCTCCTTTTAATTAGCAATAATTTATGTCGACTCATGATAACCCATAGCACGCCACAACTGACAGATTCGTGGTTGTATGAGGCAGTGGCACGTGACTAATAAAGACCCCGTTTGTGTGTTTTCAAGTGGGACGTAAAATAAACTTGTAATCAACATGAAATCCCTCGAGAGTTTTCATTTTCATTAAGTCAAAATTTTATTGAAATTTTCTTCAGCATCACTCAGAAAAAGGTTATGAAGAAGGAGGCGAAGATGAAGATGACGACGATGAAGGTGAGGAAGAGAAGCAGAAGAGACAGCAACAGCAAGAGGAGGAAAGGAGAAAAAGAAGAAGAGGAGGAAGAAGAAGAAGAAGAAGGAAGTTCCTGAAGCCAACCCTAAGTGGTAGGAAACTGATAGCGGTTTCATTTTCTTTATCCTCGGCATATGAGGGATTGACGGATGAGGGATCTCCGTCGCCGACTCAAATCAGTAGAATTAGTCATCGGTCTCTGTTCAAGTAATTACGCCACCGACGTCAATGCCTATTTATAGATGCGTCTATATTAGGCTTGCGTAGTCTTAGCCATGACCACGTGATCCGAGGGTTTAGAAATAGGCTCTGACACAAATTTTGTTGACTCAAATTAGTTAGAGATTAAGCTAACAACTTTTGAGAACCTAAGTCACATACTTGACCATCAAGCAATTGGCGATTGTGATAACTATTCTTTGTGTAGGCTATCTGTTATGCATCTATAAATGTATGTGCATATAAGTATATATTTATATAAGAGAGTTCATTTTAGGAATGTAAGGTAATTATAGAACCCAGATAAGTGACTATTCATTCAGGCGCCTAAGAAGCTAGGAGATCGAAATAGGATAAGATGTGATGACAATCTCAACATGAATAATATCTTGCAGCTGGTCAGAGAATTTCAGTGCAACTGGTATTCTCTGGGATGATTTACCAGGATGATTTACACCGGAATTTAGGCCATATAACTTTAACACTGAACATGATTAACACGTGTAAACCAAAGTGCGGTTAGCAGTTGGAGTATTAACGGATATACTTACTTACTTACTTACTTACTTACTTACTTAACTTCTAGGCAGCGCCAAGCCTTCAAAGACAAGCTACATCGAGAATTTCAGATTACTCAACGGAAGATAATTCGAGGATAACTAATGGACCACATGCAGATGCACATTCAAAAAGTGTCTGGAAAGATGAACCATCCATGCACGCAGTAGAGTTTTCCATTAGTCAGTTAGTTAGGAAAGGTTTCACTAAGACCACGCCTTCCAGTGAACTGGTAATGTCAATCTATATGGATCTAATGTACGGTCCTACAGTTCGACGAACAAATCGCGATATATCTTTACTACTAACCTCCGAATAACTTAAGATAAGAAAGACAGTAGGGGACTGAGTACACAGCACTCAGAAGTCAGTCGAGTATGGTTAGTCAGTTTTTGGCTACATTAGTATACGTTGTTACCAGACATTTCTCTCAAGACCCTTAAGGCCACGCTTTTAACTATCAGACAACTGATTTTCTGCATAGATCAGTGTCTCTTGTTTCTATAGACATGACTTATTGATGGATTACCTTGAGGCTGTTGATAGCGTGCATGCAGACATTGAAACCCTGTTCGGATGAGACGCACAGAGCGGACAGAAGGTACATCACTTGCTTCTTCAGCATCACGTTTGGAGCATCCAAGGCTGAAACAAACACATAGGGCCTACCCTTACGGCCTTACCACTGCTATTGAAAGTTACAAAATCTATAAGAGATTCAAAATGGCTCTATATAAGTCCTGATTTATGCAAACTGCGTAGCATCGGTGTCAAGTTCATCCAACATTATCCACGGTTGGAATGCTACAAATCACCGAATTTATATAGCTCCAAGTGACATTCAGAGAGATTGTCAATTGGATCGCAATAGTAAGAAATACACGCACTCTCGTTGTGATCTGGAGAGGAAAACCTTTCCATGGTCGGGACTCGGGACAGTTGAACCTACTCCGCTAACCTATTCATCCATCATATCGTCGTTCGCTTGCCAACTTACCCATGAAGTCCTACAGAACTAGCTCCTCTGGATTTGATCCAACATGCGAATGAGTGTGTCATCTATTGACGCATGGTGTCAAAACTCATAACAGACTGTGTCATAACACATTGTGTCATAACACGGCGCTATAGAAATTCAGAAATCAGATTTCACCAGAATAGCATGAAATGGATTGAACTTAATTAGATTAAGTCAGTCGAAAACTGCAGCATGCATCGAAGCATCCGTTTGCACAACCTCTCACTCACCAAAGATGCAAGCCCAATATCGCAAACATCTCCATGCCCAATCACCCTCAATTACCCACCAACTCCTATCGCCATACAAATCCGCCAAACTCCATTTCATTACACATCTCACCTACACATTCAACCTCTTCTACAAAGATGTAAAGCGCAGTGGAGTCGCTCATTTCTAGCTTTTCGGCCCTTGAGCCGCAAATCCAAAAGCTCTGAAAACGTGGCCAATGCATCTCAAGACTTGCCGTTTACTTTTTTATATGAGTCATTGTTTGCTTATTACTGAACTTTGCTAATGAACTTTGACACTATTTAAACCAGCATATATAGACAACACCTTTGATTAATTTGTTCATTGATCGGCCCTACATTTCTTATTGCAATTACTTTATCCGGCACACATGCATGTACATGTATACCAGGCTCACCACCCACCACCCACAACCAGCGACTACTTACCAGCAAGTAGGATCTCGGCGTATTCCTGTCGTTCCGTGATCACCTGGAGTCCTATCTTTGAGTTCATCACGGTCTTGACACAGGCAACGCATTCCAATAGCATCATTGCATCGGCCAGCTGGATCTTTCGGCTGCTGATGGCGTTGACGCTCGTCAGCAGAGCGTCGAGTCCACCCTCCTCGAGGAAACCCTTCATCCAGGACTGGTCGCAACCCTTGAGCTTCCGATTCAGGGATGAGTAGATCTTCGGCGATGGGGTTCGAAGGAGGCTGACGCACGTTGGAGGATCGCATTGGTCCATGTCCAGAGTGCTCGATGCTCCTTGGCCCAGCTTCCGGCCGAGTTTCCAGAGGGATTCGATCGGCGATCTTCGGATCGTCAAATCCCCATCCTCCTGAGTCAACACGGAGCACCTTTTGATGAATTCCTGGGAGTCTTTCTTGTCTCTTTCTTCACCGTCACCGTTTTTATCGTATTCAGCGCCTTTCCCGGTTTCCTCAGCTTCTTTTCCCCTTTCCACTTCTTCCTTCTGTCTGTTACCTTCTTTTCCATCTCCAAGTTTCAGTTTAACCGTCTTCTTATTTCCATCGTTCGTGTCTTCTTCTTTTGCTTTTTCCTCTCTCTTCTCTGTACTTGTCTCTTCGTTTTCTTTCTCTTCATCAAGTTTTCCGTCTCTCTCGTGTTTTTCTCCAGTTCCATCCAGTACTGCTGCGTTCCTCACATTTTCGGTTCCTTCTTTTCTGTCTTCTTCTTTTACTTCCACGATATTCTCGATACTTTCCTTATCTGAAGTTTCTTCCTCCACCAAATTTCTGTTCCTTCCGCTTTCTCTTTCTTTCTCTGTCACTTTGCTACTTTCCTTCAATTTCTCTGTTCCTTCTATTATGCTTCGTTTGTTATCATCTTCATCACTTCGAATGACCTCTTCTTTCTTTTTGCCAGCAGTTGTCTCATCCACTTGTTCTTTTCGCTCTTCCATCACGTCTTTTTCTTCATTTACTTTCGCTTCAGTTGTTACGCCTCTTTTACCCTCTTTCCGTATTCCACTGTACTTTGTTATCACGCTTCTATCTCCCCCTCTTTCAACTGTTGTGGAAATTCCCTTTTCCTCCCCATCCTCTGGGGAGGATTTCCCTGTATTCGTCGCGAGGTCTTTCGAATCGTCCATTTTTACATCGCATGCTCCATGTCGAGATAACAATGGTGTGAATATGATTCGCATGTTAGGATCGCAAACTTACATCGACAATTAACCATAATATCCTACAGTAATAGGCCTAGCAGGCCCAATCATATAGGCCCATAAAGCCACATGTGGCAGTCAATCAACAAACAAGATATATATATATATATATATATTATATATATGTGTGTGTGTGTGTGTGCGTGTGTGTGTGTGTATAATGCATATAGTCATGTGTATACATATACATAGAAATAGGCTTTCCGTTGTTTAATGCATACATATCTATTCTTATATATTATTTGTATGTAAGATATATATATATATATATATATATATATATATATATATATATATATATATATATATATCAGTCAGCATCAGTCAGCTGCTTGGAGAAGGCTTGGGTTATAGTGAAACGTGGTAACGTGATTGGATTTTGTACATCTGCATTTGTGTGTGTATATATATATATATATATATATATATATATATATATATATATATATATATATACACACACACACACAAATGCAGATGTACAAAATCCAATCACGTTACCACGTTTCACTATAACCCAAGCCTTCTCCAAGCAGCTGACTGATGCTGCGGTCTTTAGAAAGGTCTATTTAAAAAGCCTAGGCTAAAGCACAGGCTTTGACTTCAAAAGAACTAATACTATGCCTGTGAAAAAGGCTTGGCTTACGTCCGGTAGATTACGGCAGGGTGTCGAGATTATGCATAGACGGGGAGGCAGGATTGGGTCTGAAGGCTTGATCGCAGATCCGCTGTAAGTAGTTTAGTGGCATAGCATGCCGATTAATATGCACGAGAGTGCGTCGAACACAAGCGTACACCAAGAATATAATAGCTATATCATCAGATTTCAAGAAGTAATTAAACGAAACAAGTAACTAAAGAACCACGCGTATACATACATGCGCGCATACAGCAAAAGTTTCTGACAAGCTCAGGGGTGTCGATCTATAATGGTCGAGGGACATGTCCCCTCAAAATTTAGGATGAGAAGACGCCATACGTGGTTCTCATGCATCAGCCTCTAATATTAATTAATTAATTAATTAACTAACTAACTAATCTCTGTTATTAACTTTAGTTAATTTAAATTGGAAGCCTGGCCAAGATCAGCTGGAGGGATAATTAAACCAATGAGGTGTTACAAGAGGTGTAAAAAGAGAGATCAATGGACAATACAAGAAAGAGAAGACATGTGGGCTAGATTGACCACACAATGCGTGGAAATTCGCTCCTGAGGACAGTGCTCGAAGGAAGAACTGAAGAGAAGAAAGCCCCAGGAAGACCAAGAAAGATGACATTGGACTGGATGTTGGATAGAAATACAAATCTTGAAGAATTTAAGGAACATGTACAAAGTAGAGAACAGAAGAAAAGAAGAAGAATCTAAATGAATTAAAATTAATTTCAACTTTTTATTATCTTTATAATCACCAGCTAATTATTTTGCGAGTATTTTAATTGTTGAATTGTGTTTTGGATATTTTGTTATTTCATTACAGTCATAGTTTCATTCATTCATTCAATAACCATGGGCTCAGCGCCCGTAGGTGTCTGATGCCTTCTTTACAATGTCTTTCCACTCCGTTCTTACCAGTGCCGAGTGGCTCAGTTTCTGGAGACTTGCTCTACACCATTCTTCAATGTCATCTGTCCATTCCCTGTGAGGTCTTCCTCTTTTGTTTGTGCCTTCCACTATTCCAAAAATCAAAGTTTTAATTTTTCTGTCCTCCTTCATTCTGCAGATATGTCCGAAAAGTCTTAACTTTCTCTGAATAATTGTTTGCATGAGATTTTCAGTCAGATTAATTCTTCTGTATACTTCTTCATTGCTGATCTTTTGAGTCCATCCTATTCTGAGAATCTTACGATAGCATTTTCGTTCGAATGCCAACACTCTCTTTTGTGAAGCCTTTGTAAGCACCCATGTCTCGCATCCATACATCATGCTACTGAACACACATGTCTTTAATACACTCAGTTTAGTCCTCATACTAATTGCCTTGCCTTTCCAAATTTTGTCCATGGCTTTCAGCACGGCTGTTCCTTTGGCTATGCGTATCTTTATTTCACTTTTGCAGTCTAAATCGTAGGTTATGTTGCTTCCAAGATATGTAAACTTCTCCACATTCTCCAACCGTATGTCCTCGACCACAATTTGATGATTTATCTCCTTGTCACCAAATACCATAGTTTTTGTTTTATCGAAGTTCATAATCAAACCATATTTCTTGGCTTCAACATTCAGCATCTGTACTGTTCGTTCTAATTCCATCTCAGATTCTTCCAAGATATCAACATCATCTGCAAAGCGAAGGTTGTTTATTCGCATTCCGTGAACTGAAATCCCTTTTTCTTCATTTTTGATTCTGTCCATCGCTCTTTCCAGATCGGTAATGAACACTGTAGGTGAAACTGGATCGCCTTGTCTCATACCCCTGTTCGTTCTAAACCACGGTCCCACGTCACCGCACACTCTGACCGCTGCTTGCGAGGTGCTGTTGATATCTCTGAGCAGTTGAATTAGTTTATTCTCTACTCCATAAGACTGCAACACCGCCCATGTCACATTTTGGTCAACACTGTCAAATGCTTTCTTGAAGTCTATAAAACAATTGTATATTTTCTTGTTCTTCCGTCTCGCTTTTTCTGCTATAAGCCTCAGAGCCAGAATTTGTTGTATGGTGCTTCTATCCCTCCGAAATCCTGCCTGTTCATCTGCTAGATGTTCTTCCACCTGACTTCTCAATCTTCCTGCCAGCACCATCATCAACACTTTGCCCAGGTGGCTTATCAATGCAATAGTTCGATAGTTGTTGCATTCAAACGCACTTCCTTTTTTATGAAGTGTAATTAAGATAGATTTTTTCCATACTTCAGGCGCCTGTCCCTGTTTCCATGTCATATTACATATCTTGTGGATTTCACGTATCATGACATCTCCTCCGTGTTTAATCATTTCGCCCGTAATCTTGTCAATGCCAGGGCTTTTATTGTTCTTCAACCTTCTCACTGCTTCTCTGATTTCTTCCTCCAGTATATCCACATTGGTGTCAGTCTCAGTTTCTGAAGGTGATATGTCTTTTAACTCCTTTATTATCTCTGTAGCAGTATCTGAATTTGATTGTTCCCTGTATAATTCACTACAATATGTTGTCCATCGTTGCATAATCTCAGTCTTTTCCGTCAACACTTTACCATTCTCATCTTTTATTGCTGCAAGTCTCGGCTGCCATTTTCTGTTTATATTTCTTATCATTTTGTAGACCTCTCTGTTCTTACCTTCTCCATGATACTTCTCAATGTCTCTACACTGCTGCTCCAGCCAATTCGCCTTGTCCTCTCTAGCTGCCTTCCGAACTTCGTTAGATTTTTCCTTATAATTTTGTTCCGCCAATTCCGAGGTATCTCTTTTAATTTTTAGTTCTCTCTTCTCCTGAGCCAACTGCAAAGTCTTCTGTGTTATCCATTTTTTCTTAATCCTTTCTTCTTCTGGAACTGTCTCCTGAATTGCCTCGTTGATTGCTTCGGTCAATCTTGTAGCTCTATTCTCCAAATCCTGCACTTCATCAAGTTCTTTAAGCTTCGTTTCAAGTACTGCCCTATACTCATTCCCAATAGCTTCCTCATTCAATCTTGTAACATCTCGTCGTTTTTCATAATGTGCTTTTGTATTTCTTCTTTAGTTTCAATCTGATGTTGGCAATGACCAAACTGTGGTCAGAATCTATATCCGCACCCTGAAAAGTTCGACATTGTTGCACTGCTGTGATCCATCTCTTTCTGATCAAGATCAGGTCAATCATATTTTTAGTTTTCCCATCACAAGAGCGCCAGGTCCACTTCCGACAATCTTTTTGTTGGAACTTTGTGTTACAGATCATCAATTCATTGTCCATTGCGAACTCCAGTAGTCTGTCACCTCGTTCATTACGATCTCCATATCCAAATCCACCCATGACACTTTCCCATCCATCTCTGTTGGTACCAACTTTAGCATTCCAATCTCCTCCAATAATGAGTACATCCTTCTCCTGAACCTCCTCCACTAATTCTGTTAATTTGGTGTAGAATTCTTCTATCTCGTCATCATCACAATCAGACGTTGGTGCGTAAATTTGAATTATCGTTATGTTGAATGGCTGCGCACTAAATTGTGCCATCATCATTCGTTTATTTACTGGCCTGTATCTCATAAGTGATCTTCTAGCCTTCTTACTGAGCAGGAATCCCACTCCTGCTTCATGCTTGTCAGCATCTCCAGACCAGATGACTCTTCCATCTCGTATTTCTCCAGCTTGTGTCCAACGCATTTCTGATATTCCAAGTATGTCACATCTGTATCGCGCCATTTCCTCCTCCAGCAAATCAAGTTTTCCCGTCGCCCAGAGAGTGCGGACATTCCAAGTGCCCACTGATATATTTCTCGGACAGGCTTCAAGCTTGAGTTTCTTTCGGTAGCCAACTTCTCGATCCAATCCCGATCGCTCGATTGGTATCGCGGACCTTGTTTACCCGGGCGACGTCCGAGCCGGTATGTGTATGCATCTCTTGTTCCTGGCATCAGATTTCAATCGTCTTGTCTTTTTACTGCCAGAGTATCGACACCCATCTGGCAAACCTTCCTCCTTTATCCGGGCTTAGAACCGGCACAGAATACTGCTGGTTTGCAGCTCCCATGGCGGAGTTAGTCATAGTTTGCCAATAATAATATTGCAATGGTGGTAATAATTGTTACTAAATTGCTGAATAAAATGAAACAAGTTAATCCTAAACAGATCTACCCGTGTCATGCATTTATATATATGTGTGTATATATATATATATATATATATATATATATATATATATATATATATATATATATATATATATATATATATAATATACATATGCATATATCGGTCATTATCCGAAAAGTGCAGAATTGATGTCCCATTAGGGCTTTTTGAGATTTTTCGATTATTTCTTCAAATCTTTTTTGCCTATCCTTCAAAGAATCAGCAGATTAACATTTCCCATAATTGTTGTAGCTGCTAGATTTTGGAAATGTTGAAAAAATTACTAAATGTACACAAAATATCACTACCATCCTCTGAAAGAGACGGCGTACAATGCATTAAATTCAGCTTTTACGCAAATTTATGACATTAAAACCTGTGACAAATGTATATTATTTTGATTAATTAGTATACTATAGCCTGCATATGCAATAATTAAACATTTAGACTCATTTTCATAATATTTATTTCTTTTGGGGCCTATTTATACTTGTCCATAGAAATAAGGATCATAGCCATCTCAATTTTTGGGAAGCCTATAACTTTTGAGAATGTGCTTACTTACTAAAAGAAAAACATCAGTCAACTATTAATGGAATCACACAGATTTGTGTTTAAGTTCATAATGTTTTATTTTTAATTTAAGTTTGTGTGTTCCAGATTACAAGAAGGGTAAATTTCTGTCTCATTACCATCTAGTGTTGTATTTCCTGGTTTAGGTAGGTTATAACATTGATAACATTTTATTTACCGCTTTTGTTGAACTGATTGAAATTACTTATAATTATGATGGAGTGATTCACGTGAAAATTTTGACGGCTGTCATAAATTTCATCATTATGTAATTACCATCCGCGGTTGTTTTCATCATTGCCACCCGTAGGCCTATACATAAGATTTTTGCTATTTTCTCATGACAGTCCCATCTTGTCACGAATGGTAATGACGCATTGCTAAGAGTGAATTTCATGTATTTTTTAAAGATAATTACCAGCCATATGTGAATTATTTGATATAAAAATAAATTGCAAGTTATTAGAATTTACTAGCAACTCTAAAAATGTTGATCAACTTGTATCTAATGCATATAACATACAGTTGTAGCTAATCTGCACAGATTTTTTCTGTAGCTGAAAATAATATTAAACAAAATAATTTCGACAAATGTCTTAATTTCTTGACACCAGACTAATATCATGCGAAGGAAGGGCCTGTTGTATTCATACTTAGAGCTGGTATCATCTACTTTTAAGAAATTGCCATTTTATAAGCACCCGAGGAATATTTCAGGTCCCTGTGATTAAATATGATTACACAAAAAGGGCGGACTGTAGGCCTAATGAAAAAAAGAGGAGTTTTGACTTTATAATTCTGAAAAAAAAATTAACTTATTATTAAAAATATAGTGGATTTCTTTCAAATTAGTTAAATTTAACTATGTACGCGACTAAAGAAAACATTTGCAACCAATTTGGGGGAAAACTTTTTTGTTTTTCTGACTCGAAATTTGTAACATTTCGGATAATGACCCATATAATGTATATATATATATGCATGACATACATATCATATATGCATGACATGGATGGAATCGTATATATTATGTTCGTGTATTAGGCATGGCAGGCCTATGGTCGCGTGACGAGCAATAAAAGGCTAAACGGGGTTTGAATTAACGGAACTGAGCATTAAGAAGACAAATTGTCCAGAATTAACCTCGACTGACTCCATCCTAATTGCAAGACTTTAAGTGTGATTAAATAAAACATGAGGCCACATGACATACAAACCTTATTATTTTGATTTGTGTGTGTGTGTGTGTGTGTGTGTGTGTGTGTGTGTGTGTGTGTGTGTGTGTGTGTGTGTGTGTGTGTGTGTGTGTGTGTGTGTGTGTGTGTGTGTGTGTGTGTGTGTGTGTGTGTGTGTGTGTGTGTGTGTGTGTGTGTGTGTGTGTGTGTGTGTGTGTGTGTGTGTGTGTGTGTGTGTGTGTGTGTGTGTGTGTGTACATTTTGTACAAGCACACATGCATAGATACATGCATATAATATTATGCAAATTCATATTTTACATGCATATCAATAATTTTATAGAAACGTTCGTTCATAATAGTCTTGTTGCGGAGTCCTGAGACCCAGAAATAATTGGCAACAAGGTGATTTTTTATTTTCATAAATGTTTATATATATAGGGCCTATGGCTTCAATTAAGTTATACCCAGGCAAAAATGAAACCAGTCAAACTTTTTTTATGAGTCACGATCGTCCATTTTGGTTTTGTTGTTCGCACGAAGACATCAGCGGACTTCACTGATCGCAATCGCGACCTATTTGTGTTTAGGATAAGAGTAAGACGGCGGAGTGGATGGGTGATTATGTTAAGATTTCTCGGATAGGTCGGACTATATATCTTTCAATGGAAAGCCTCGTGGAATGATATCATATATGCATGTACAGAGAACTGAGAGGAGCTTTATATATACACGGTGATTCAATAAAAAGTAAGCCAAGCTTTTTTTTCATATAAGTACTTCTAACATGAAAACAATGTTTAATATTTTTGTGAAGAAACTCTCAGTAGTATAGTTTGATTATTTAATTAAAGAAGATGTTCAAAATGTCCTCCTTCTGCTTGCACGTAAGCCTGGACGCGCTGGCGCCATTGGACAACAGCATCGTCGATTATCCTCTGATCCAGACCATCCCAAACTTCCAGCAAGCGTTGCTTCAGATCGCTGACATCATGGATTGCCTTCTGGGGCTAGATTTCTGATAACAGGTAGAAGATGTTGTGACAGCAGAACGTCGCGATAATAGGCTCCGTTAATTTTTACCCCAGGGTCAATGAATACCAAATGGGAACGACCAAGCGTCGTAACCGCAACGGACACCATAACAGACTTGTTGAAATGGGTACGCGAACGCAACAGTCTGTTTGCAGTAACCTGCCTTTTTAGTAGGAAGTAAAAACCGGAAGTCATTAAAATAAAAAAGTAAGTATGTGCATATTTTTATTTTGAAAATATTATTAATAAAATATAGTTCAAGTTATAATAAATTTGTCTATAAAGTTTGGCTTACTTTTCATTGAATCACCGTATATATATATATAATAAATTGTATTAGGGCCTATATAATAATGTATTGTATAATAATAAATTTTATTATATAATAATGTATTGTATATTGTATATATATATATATATATATATATATATATATATAGGGCTTTTTGAGATTTTTCGATTATTTCTTCAAATCTTTTTTGCCTATACTTCAAAGAATCAGCAGATTAACATTTCCCATAATTGTTGTAGCTGCTAGATTTTGGAAATGTTGAAAAAATTACTAAATGTACACAAAATATCACTACCATCCTCTGAAAGAGACAGCGTACAATGCATTAAATTCAGCTTTTACGCAAATTTATGCCATTACAACCTGTGACAAATGTATATTATTTTGATTAATTAGTATACTATAGCCAGCATATGCAATAATTAAACATATATATATATATATATATATATATATATATATATATATATATATATATATATATATATATATATATATATAGGACCTATTATAGGTACAATGGATCGTGAATTAGCTTATGATTATATATGGGATCTCTATGGGTGCATGACAACATGAGCACCATATTATATACAGTTAGACAAGGCTGGCCTATATATACAGCAGCGATACCCTTAGCATACTATGTTTAAAAAGAAGCCTGCGTTCACACCTACTGACTAGACAGAACACCCAGTGACAGCCTGCTGCGACCCCCTCTCCCATCTGATTTATTTTACTTTGTTTTTTTGCCACTTGGTATTCCGTTAATTAGTTGCCCACCATTTGTCAATTCGTTGTTTCTAATTAGGCCTACTCAAAGGCTCATGTGTACATGGCGGTCGTCGAGTTTTGTTATGTAAATGGGGGCCCTTTCTAGCGGGACCCTGGTCCTTTTAGGGCTTCCTATTGACCACTCACAGCATATAGACTTCTAAACCCATTAATATCTTAATGTTTCAAAGGTTTTCATCATCATAGTGGCTATTTAAATTATATTTTCTTGTATATTGTCACGTTTGCTTTGTGGATCAATTAAAAATTGATTGATTGATTGATATATCGGGCCCTGTGAAGCAGGGCATATTTTAACTGTATAACTAGTGGGACAAATGTCCCAGTAGTCTTAGGATTTGTCCCGTAGTTATAGGGTGATTTGTCAAAGGCAATGTATATTTAAACTGTATAACTGTGGCGTTCTGCGTCCGCCCGGACGCCTGCACTCTCGTCGCGCCGGGCGGGTTTCCGTTGTGGTGGTGGTGGTGACTCCAGCCCACTACCCGTCTCGAGCCACCCGAGTCACTGCCTTGTGTACTTTCACCGTAAAATGGCTGTTCTCTATCTCTGCTCATAGTGAACGTTCCTATCAGAGGAGATTCAGGATTGGCCGCTTAAGAAAGGCAACACTATACCGTTCTATCTTGGGGTCTGACTCTGCTCTTTTCCGCGGTCGCCGGATGGGCAACGTCCTGCAGGATGGCCGTCCTTCAGAACAGGGTTCGTTCTCTTAATCCGCAGCAGTCTTCCCTCTTTGTGTGCCTTCTTAGTTACGGGCTTCCTCCATCTCTCCACATGATCTGAACTTTGACGTATACCATTCTACATCTTGTGACTCCTGAACTATCGCCATTTATAAGGGACACCAAACGTTTTCTAAGTATCGGGAACAAGGAATACATGCGACAAGTCTCTGCATCACATCGTCCTAGACACCGGTCTATTGGGCAACTGTCAAATGTAACTCTACGTCGTGTCGTCGAGGCACCTGTCCATACGTCTTCCCACCGTACGTATCTCTCGCTCCATATCCGTGCAGGGCATACCGGCCTCACACGTATATTATCATGCACCACATTTACGGAGTAAGTTTCGTTACCCGTCTTCTTCTGTGTTGGCAATTATCAACCAAACACAGTAATAAATTCTGCTTCGAGAGATAACGGTAAGAGTATCTATGGCACTCTGATAGGAAGGTCCTCTCCCTATAACCTTCCTATCTACACACAGAACTTCGTTCCGACCTACGCACGAGGGGGCCCATCCTCGCACTTCAGTCAGTCCTCAGAGCTGTGTGTTACGACAAGCAAATATGTTCTATCTGGGTATCCGACTACCCGGACTTTTACGTGTCGCTCTCTTGGTCTGCGTTAATGCCCCTTTTACCTGGGGACGCTCGTACACTTCACCTTGGGACTCTGACTAACTGAACTTCAGCTAGGAAAACCCGGACATCTCTCTTCCAAACATGGGTTCCCGACTACCCGAAAGTTCACGTATCGTTTACTCTTGGTCTGATTCAATGTCCCTTTTACCTGGGACTCTCGTACTCTTCACCCTGGGATCTGACCCGCTGTATCCTCTCGTTGCGGCGTATCCCTACCCGTCTACACAACCTTTTATCTTCCCACTATTCAGAATTAGTCTGTCTCGAGACCTGAGCAGTAGAGTGGGCCCTTACTCCACAAGCCGTATCTCTTGAACCTGACTCTCTGAATCCATTAGAGAACGTAACAGTTGTGTCTTTTCCGGGAGCGCACAGACTCGTACTCACACTCGATTCTGCTAACGGTATCTGTGGGTAAATATCAGTAAATTTACCCCGTTATTGCACACAGACCTGTGTATCTTTCCCCTGTGGGGACTGTCCCGAACACCGTAACACACAACGGTCGGATCGTCCGGTTGGTCTCCCGGACGGATATTTGCCGGTAAACCGCGGGAGTAACTATGACTGCAAGGGAACCAAACGCGGTGACCGCGAATATAAAATTTACCGGTAGTTCCCCGATGTTATCGAACAGCTTCAACAAGATCGCTCCGGTACTTCACCGGACGTCACCAGCGGAATGTTTCTCCGCACTTTACCGATACAGACCTGTGTTTTCTATATCTCTCACGATCGGTCTCTCCCCGAGTTTTGTTCAGCCCGTTAAACTCCCACAATCGGGATTCAGACCGGCTCGCGATCTAACGGCAGGGTGGGCCCCAAACCTGTCGAATCGGCGGCCAATCCAATACCAAGGAGTGATTAGTTTCGGCTGTAACTCTGGATCGCACTGGTTAGCCATTATGAAAGGACGATACTTGAACTGAGTTATCACCACCGGGTCTTTGCCCGTGTATCTCTGACTGTCAACAGTGGGACTTTGCCCGTGTATCTCTGACGGCTACCACCGGTCTTTGACCGTATATCTCTGACTGTCGACTGCGGGACTTTGCCCGTGTATCTCTGACGGCTACCACCGGTCTTTGACCGTGTATATATCAAACGGTCAACTGCGGAGCCTTTCCGCGTGTCTATCAGACGGTCACCAGCGCGGTCTTTCCGCGTATATATCCAGCGGTCAACACCGGGTCTTTGCCCGCGTATCTCTCTGACTGCTACCATCGGGCTTTGCCCGTGTATCTCTGACGGTCAACACCGGGTCTTTTCCCCGTATATATCAAACCAGACATCGGTCTTTCCAGTATATATCGAAACGAACATCTACGGAGTCTGCTTCCCCGTCTTATCGAACGGTCACCAACAAACCAGATATATCGACGGGACCTGTTCCCCGTCTTTTGTACAGACCTGTGTGTGTATCGAACGGAACCGCCGGGGTCGCCTTCCCCGGTCTTTACCGACACAGACCTGTGAGCCTTTATTCTCACGATCGGTCTTTCCCCGAATCAGCCTTCCACGATCAGACGCGGTACTTTTCGCGATCTACAAGAGAGTGGGCCCTTACTCCGTTGGATCGGCGTTTTGCCAGCACCGGTCAAACCGCCTTTGGAGCGGCTGTCACTCGGGAGCGCACTGATTAGCCTTGTAAATATAATATTATATCGTAACCGAACCCGGGAAACACTCGCTTTATCACGAATCACTCGCCGAACCAACGACACTAAAGCACCGTGTCGTGTATATGCAGAGTGCACACATCGCCCCTATACGATATAAGCAATGCACCGTGAGGCAGGGTCTATGCATCACTCTCCACACTATAGCGTGGCTTGTTCCTTATATACTAGCCTACGCACACCTTCTCAAATACAGGTGTCTAAGATAGAAAGATCTGCCAATGATAATAAGCGCCGCCCTAGCTTTGGGCATTAAATATTGGACCGAAATACGTCTAATATTATTCTAATTAATAATTTAAATCTCTAAAGTGGGAAGAATACGCTAAAACTTAAATATTGGCTATTATGATATCACTTTAGCGCTACCATTTACGCATCGTCCGCTGATGCCTTCTGATGCATTATATCGCCATATTATATATTAACCTACATTCAAGCCCTGTGGCCTGTCCGCCACATAACTAGTGGCACAAATGTTGCAGGAGTTTTAAGATTTGTCCCAGTAGTTAAACGCATTATCGCTTCCCATGGGCAAAATCCTGAAAAGGTGGGCAAATTGAGAAGAAATTCCCAAAAAAGGTCATGAAACTTTTGTGAGATGAATCCCCAAAAAAGTTCCGACGTTGTCCCAGTATCTGTTAACATATGCACTGCTGTGAAGAGTATACTGTACGGCCTCCATGACACAAGTCAAATTGTTTTTCGTTGCTAATCATTTATTCGTGTTAATTTTATGTGACATTTTCGAGCCCCCCCCCAGGTTGCGGGACCTGTGCGACCGCACGGTTCGCACACCCCCTAAGGCCGGCACTGCTATACAGTATACAGTCATATTCGTTTGGCCTATGGCTGGCCCTCATTGTGCCACTAGTGGTCAGCTGCATGGGCACCAAACGCTGCCCTAACGTACGTGGCTATCAGAGAGGTTATGACGGTCTGAATATAATAATAAAAGATTGAGTGACATGCCAATTGACCAAGTTTAGAGACGTGTGGGCCTCTATCTCTTATCGGTCTGAATCGGTCTCGCTCGAAGGTCTGTGGCTTTCCTGGCTGTTTTCTTAATTCATCAGTTACTTTGCTATTTCCGCCGGACAACTTTTACCTCTTCTGAGCGACTGTCCAACCTCTAATAAAAGTTTTACATCTGGCATGTTAACCCCTCTCTCATTATGATTAGTATGATTATGATAAAGATTGTTAATAGTTTTCTCTTTTTACCTGATCTTTCAGGATTATTATTATTACTAGCTGGATTACCCGGCGTTGCCCGGGGTTATAAGTTTCACACCACCACCACCACCACCACCACCACCACCACCACCACCACCAACAACAACAACAACAACAACAACAACAACAACAACGACGACGACTGCTTGGCAATCTTGGCAGTCGCCCTCTGGCGGCGACTGCTTGGCAGTCTTGGAGGCCCTTGTGGCGTCTGGCGACCTGTGGCGGAGACTGCTCGAAAGTCTTGTAGACGCCTTCTGGCATCTAGCGACCTCTGTCTGGCGGCGACTGCTTCGCAGTCTTGGATGCCCTTGTGGCGTCTGGCGACGTCTGGCGGAGACTGCTTTGCAGTCTTGTAGACGCCTTCTGGCGTCTAGCGACCTCTGCCGTGGACTGACTGCTTCGCAGTCGCCCTCTGGCGGCGACTGCTTCGCAGTCTTGGAGGCCCTTGTGGCGTCTGGCGACCTCTGGCAGAGACTGCTTCGCAGTCTTGTAGACGCCTTCTGGCGTACAGCGGAGACTGCTTCGCAGTCTTGTATACGCCTTCTGGCGTCTAGCGACCTCTGCCGTGAAGTGACTGCTTCGCAGTCGCCCTCTGGCGGCGACTGCTTCGCAGTCTTGGAGGCCCTTGTGGCGTCTGGCGACCTGTGGGGGAGACTGCTTCGCAGTCTCCCGTGGACTGACTGCTTCGCAGTCGAAGAGGGTGAACCGGGCGTTGGCGTGTTAAAGAAAACGCCAGAAATCTAGCCCTCACTGCCGGTCTGTAGTCGGCCTCGCCCTTAGTAGAGCAGACTGGTTGTTTGATATACTGTAAATAATTTAGATCTTTGTCTTTGAACATACATGTGTTAAAATTTTGCTGTAAAACGATGAATATACTTCGAATCGATCGTCATTATATTTTGTGCGAAAGTAAACAACTTACGCGCATTATTAGTGACGTTGGGGAATACCGGCGCCATAAATAGAACCGCTTGGCAGTGGAATAGGCGAGCTTGCGCGTTATGGACGGTCGGGTGGGTAGCGTTTTGGGGCATTTTCACCATGGTAGGGTTGAAAACGGAGGACGCGAACCCCTCCACTGGGTGTCCGAAGCCGAGGCCGACACATTAGTGAAGGTTTCGAGTGAAAAGGTGCAAAATTGTAGAAGTTAAGCCCGGTCAAACAGACAGACAGACAGACAGACAGACACACAGAAAGCTGGCTTTATTTATATAGATTATTTTTACTGAGGTATTTATGATTCCTCAGGTACTCAAAACTATTCCGGAGATATTGTGTTATTATTATTATTATTATTATTATTATTATTATTATTATTATTATTATTATTATTATTATTATTATTATTATTATTATTATTATTATTAGTCCTATGATTACTATTATTTTTGATATTATTGCGATTATAATGACTATGATGATTTGTATTTTTATCTATTATTTTTCCAAGAGATTAGATAGGCCCATATGATCCCTCAAGTTCTAAATGTTCGGAGAAAATAAAAATATATCTCCGGGTTCTGGCTGAGCAAAAGTGCCTTGGAAGGCAAGGGCATTGAAGCGCCGAATTTTAATTAATTACCTGAAACATATACAATTAGTTTTATTGCTATTATGCCTACTGTTACTATTACTATAGTATTCTTATTATTATAACCGATTAAGATGTTAACTTCAAAACATAATTCCTGCATCCCTGATAATTGTTTTATCATAATACACAGCGACACAAGGCTCCAAAACCTTTTCTCATCATTAGTCAATGTCGAGAACTCCAAGTCAAATATCATTTAGAATAAATAGCATTTTATTCATACTTTCGAGCATAAATGCATTTACAAATACTTATTCACATATAATTAACGATATAAAAAGAAAGTTTTTGAGTGAACAAGCCAAGACCAGATCTGCAGTTTGTGCTTTGACGCAGGTTAGAGTTAAAAAGCAATTACCGACAGTTCGTTCCCCACTCTAGGGTGAAATGTTCCACCCCAAATAGACGTCGTTTTAATGAACGCCTTGGTAGGTGATACGTAATCCACACATTATGAGTTCGGCAATCGTCGGCTGTTTCCGTGCTATTCCGCTGTCCTATAAAAACGAAGAGAATACAATCGTGGATGGCAGTTGATAGATGCTGGAACGATTCTTTAAAGTCTATCGTCAGACTGGCGCTATATAAAAGACAGAATAGATCACGTGACTTTTAGCGCGACGCCCTTTGTCGCAGGTTGGTTCCTCGTCGAATTTCATCAAGCAGTTTGTCGACAAGACATTCGCCCTCTTTCATGACCTCGGCTACTCTTTCTTTCTCTGCAAGAAAAGTGATTAGGCTAAGAACAATGAAAACCATCATGATGACCATAGTCAACATCATTATCTCTTGATGCAGTGCTTAATTAAAAAAATTATAATACAGTTATCATAATGAACGACATGATCAGTATAATCATCATGTCGTGCTGATGCTGCTACTACTACTAATAGTGATCGATAATTATGACTGATCTAATGATCGTCAGTAACAACAACAGTCTGCGTCTGACTTGCCTGACTTCTTGATCTTCTTCTTGTCGGATATTATGTCTCTCTTGTTCTCTTGTTCTTTCTGTCGTTTCATCGCTCGTTCTTCGTCCTGTCGTCGGCGTTCGTTGTCCTGCGCATGCGCAACAACACATACCGTTTAGCCCCCTTATACAGCATATCATGTGGGGCTAAATTATCGTCCCCTAAATCTCATCTCGTCTCGTGTGGTGCCTGCTGCTGTGAAATCATTGTGAACCCAAGGCAATATTATGTAACGCTAGTTCAATCAATTGTAACTTAAACTATTTTATTATCTATATTAAAATATAATATCCAATCTAATGTATCATCCAATCCAACTCAATCTAATCTAATCTGATCAGACATGATTGATCGTAATCGTAATCTCGTGATTTATACAGCGCCACAGGCTAAGAACAATGAAAACCATCATGATGACCATAGTCAACATCATTATCTCTTGATGCAGTGCTTAATTAAAAAAAAGGGGTGGAAAGGGGGCAAGCAAGCGACTCAAAAAGCCTCTGCTGCTCAAATGTCCACCACGTCGCCTTCACGTGGCCCCCCTGTTGGAAACGAAGTACGTGGTGGACGACCGAGTACACACCGGTATAAGCGTGTGCCCCATGGGTGAAGAAACCGAAGGACGGACGATCAACGGTACCGACGCAGAGAGATGGTGTCTCTCGATAAAAACACCGGGAGGAAGGCAACGGGAAACCACCTCCCTATCTCATCCCGAGTAAAATGAAAAATGACGACAATAAGAAGTTCAGATAACAACGTTAACGATTCAAACCAGACATTGGGGAGAGTCGCGTTCGGCAGGGGAAGACAAGGCTTCCTCGGTCGTCAACAAGCGAAAGCCTTCAAAACAGGGACGGAGACGGAAAAGGAAAGGCTAAAAATAGGGACCTGGAACATAAGAACAATGGCACGACCAGGAAAGCTCGCGAACGTCATAGGAGAAATGAGAAGAGCGCAGCTTGACATACTAGGTTTGGCAGAGGTAAGATGGAAGGAGGGAGGAGATTTCGTGAGTGATGGCTATAGGGTTGTCCACACTGGAGGAGACAAGGGACAAAACGGGGTAGCAATTCTTCTATCAGAAAAAACAGCCAAATGTGTGACGAAAATAGAAAGAGTCGAAGATAGGATGATAATAGTATCAATACATGCACACCCAGTAGACATAACAATAGTACAGGTGTATATGCCTACGTCGGCGCATAAGGAAGAGGAGGTGGATGACATGTATGAGAAAATAGAGAGAGGATTAGAAGACATCAAAGGTACGGATTATGTGATAGTAATGGGAGACTGGAATGCAGTAGTGGGAGAGGGCGAACAGGAAGGTATAATAGGGAAATTCGGATTGGGGAAGAGAAATGAGAGAGGAGAGAAATTAATGGAATTCTGCAAAAGGCAAAGACTGGTAATAACGAACACATGGTTCCAGCAGGAAAAAAGACGAAGGTACACGTGGAAATCACCAGGAGACAGGGAAAGATACCAGCTAGATTACATAATGGTAAGGCAGAGGTACAGAAATAGTGTGAAGAATGCGAGAGCCCTTCCCGGGGCAGATGCAGATACAGACCATAACATGGTGGCTATGACAGTGAGCCTACAACTTAAGTTCATCAAAAAGAAAAGAGTGAAGAAAATGAAGTGGAACAAAGAAATGATAAAAACAAAGATGGGAGAAGTATCGAAGAACCTAGAGAAAAAAGTAGAAAATCTAAAAGAGGGAACAAAAACAGAAGAGAGGTGGACGAACCTAAAAGAGGCATTGATGAAAGAGGCGACTGAAACGATAGGATTCCAAAAGGGAAACGAACAACGTAAACCATGGATAACAACAGAGATGATAAAAGACATGGAGGAGAGAAGAAAATGGAAACATCAAAGTACAGAGGAGGCTAAACAGGAATATAGAAGACTTAACAACCAGCTGAGAAGAACAACGGATAAAGCAAGAGAAATGTGGTGGGAGGAGCAGTGCAGAGAACTGGAACTCCTGCAGGAACAGGGGCGAAGCGATTTGGTGTACGGTAAAATAAAATCACTAAGCAAGAAGCAAAATACAGGAAGAGGAGGTGCAATCAAGAGCAAGGACGGCAGACTACTGGAGGACGCAGATGATATAAGGGAAAGATGGAAGGAATATGTGGAGGAATTATATACAGGAAGTGGAAGCATCGAGGAAGAAATGAGGAAACAAGAACGGAAGCAGGAAGAAACACAGGTGGAGGACGGCATGGGTCCGGAGGTGATGAGAGAGGAGGTCTTGGCTGCAATTAAGGACATGAAGAATGGGAAGTCGGAAGGAATTGACAACATCCCAATAGAAATACTCAGAAATCTTGGAGAGAAGGCAATGAGCGAGGTGGTGCAGCTATGCCGGGACATCTACAACACGGGAGAATGGCCAAAGGACTTCCTGCAGACAATAATTATACCAATACAGAAGAAGCAGAATGCAACAAATTGCGAAGACCATCGCACGATAAGCCTTCTGACACATGCATCAAAAATCCTGCTAAGAATTATAACAAAGAGACTGCAGACAAAGGCGGAAGCAGAAAATTGCTTGGGAGAGGACCAATATGGGTTTAGAAAGGGAAAGGGGACAAGAGATGCGATAGCAGCATTGAGGATAATAGCAGAAAGAAGCATCCAACATGACCAAGACATATATATCTGCTTCGTCGACTATGAAAAAGCTTTCGACAGAGTAGACTGGAGAAAGCTAATGGGAATACTGAGAAGAAAAGGGGTGGATTGGAGAGAAAGAAGATTGATAGATAATCTATACATGGGACAAAGAGTGAAAATAAGAGTTGATGGAGAGTACTCAGAACCAGGAAAAATAGGAAGAGGGGTAAGACAAGGATGCCCACTGTCACCAATCCTATTCAACATCTATATAGAAGAGATCATAAGAGAAACGCTAGAGGATATGGAGGAGGGGATAAAGGTAGGAGGAAGAAGGGTGAAGGCATTGAGATTTGCAGATGACCAGGCGATGCTGGCAACTAGCCAGGAGGGCTTACAAAGGATGATGGATCGTCTAAATACGGTATCACTGGAATATGAAATGAAAATAAACGTAAAGAAGACAAAGGTAATGAAGATAAGCAAGAGAAGCGGTATAATACCACAAACAATAAAGATCACACTAAACGGACAAGAAATAGAACAGGTGGAGAAGTTTTACTATCTAGGAAGTGTGATCACAGACGATGCAAGATGCCACGAGGAAATAAAAAGAAGAATATCCATGGGAAAAGATGCATTTTACAAAAGAGGAGAGCTGATGAGAGGAACCTTAAGCAAGAATCTAAAGAAGAGAATGGTGAAGACACTGGTGTGGAGTGTTGTGCTGTACGGCTCCGAGACATGGACAATGAGGAAGGACGACATAAAAAGATTGGAGGCTTTCGAGATGTGGGTGTGGCGCAGAATGGAGAGAGTTAGCTGGGTGGAACGGAGGACGAACGAGGAAATCCTGCAAATGGTAGAAGAACAAAGATCACTCATAAGTACTATACGCGGACGACAAAGGAAATGGATCGGGCACATCCTAAGGAGTGAGACACTGCTAAGAGACATCATGGAGGGAAGGATGGAGGGGAGAAAGACGCGAGGAAGACCGAGGGCAATGCTGCTAGACTGGATGATGACAAAAGAAGAAGGATACAGTGGACTGAAGAGAAGAGCACAAGACAGAGAACGATGGCGTCATTGGTCATACGAACCTGCCGGTGGGCAGAGAACATAAAGAAGAAGACAGTGCGCCACTGGTGGCGATCTTGTTTGACAGTTGTGGGAACACTTTTGCACCACTCTGGTCAAAAAAGAGTTTTGAACTGATCTGCTTAAAAAGAGGTCCAAAAATTTAAATTGCTGACTTTTTGGTGTTTCTAAAAAATGTGTGACAGGACAAATGCATGGTGTGTCCCCCTACTCTTAGGGTTGGGGTCTTGTCCCCTTCGACCCCCGGGATCGCTGCCAATGTACAGCGCCCAAAACAAGCTCAGTAGCAGTAACCCGCTTGGGGACAGCCGCTTCATCAAAAAGAAAAACGGTAAGATAAGGTCAGATTCTGTTTCAGGTCAAGAGGGACAAGACCCAAGGGTCAAGCAGTCAGGCAGAGGCAGTCGACTACGGTCGGTGTTGCTTCAAACTGAAGCGGCGAGAAAGATAAGTGCAAGATAATAATAAATAAAAAAATGGCGAAGTTTCTGTGTAGCGCTGAGAACACTCAACTTTTAGCATTACATTGTATTATAGTAATTAAGTAGCCTTTTATTTTGCATCTGACAAGCGCACATGTAGGCCCTATAGAACAATCACATGCATAAATTAAATAGACTTAAGCACAAGCAAATAACATATACACACATGCACAACTAAATATAAAAATTAATAATATTAACAGACAGAAAAGCCGTGAAGTCATGAAGTGAACGTTTGTTACGCTCCTCTAATTGGCTGATTCAAACTAATGAATGTTAATGTCTAACAATTTAATGGCGAGTTTCTAACGGACGTTCGTTTCACATTTAATTCAAAGTAAATTTAAATATACCGTAAAGGGCTGCTGTTTTAAACTAACGGCTGAAACAGGCTTAAGCTAATTTACTTAAGTGGCGAACAGGCTGAAACAAACAAGCTTAACGGGTTTAAACGGCCCAATTTAATTAGGCCGCGCATTCCGAAAACTTGCTTTCATTTTAACTGCCCGATTCCCCGTTTTTAAAACGGGTTTAAACGACTTATATAGTATAATTGGAGAACTGGTTAGAGATCGCCTCTTCCTCTTCTTCCTTACCTTCTGACACTTCTTCACATTTTCGCAAAGGTTATAGAATATCTTGAGACAGTCTTCGAGATGAAACGTCTTCTCATCTTCACACAGGTGTCGACAGAGCTTGATTGACAGTTGGTTGATCTCGTCCATTTCCTTGTTCAGATCTTCCGTCTGTTTAGTTGCGATCTGCAATCAAATCCCAAATAGGCCTACAGATCCAGTTGATATGCACATTTACATGTAAGTAAAATTAATATTCATGTAGCTGGCTCCTGTTCAGGGCCTCTTAAACTGAGGGAAGGTAAATCGTAAAATCCTCGTTTCTTAATGATGATATTAATATTAAATAATATAAATTTAAGCTAATTGAAGCTCAACATAATTTTCTTTTTTGTAATTAGCTTCGTAACTCTTAACCCTCATATGGCACAGTCATATCATGTCTTTGAACATTTTCCTTATATGCCACAATCTCTCACTTCACCTTAAATCCTTTAGTTACTATATTAATTTCTTAGTTTTAATCATATTCATATATTTTAGTCACCGTCATGTTTTTCATTTACCTTCATGAAAGGTTGAAAGTTTTCTTTCAAACTCTTATCGGCATCTTTCAGTTGTTTATCGAGGTCTGTGACGCCGCCACATACAAGTTTGCTTTCAGAGACAATGTTTTCAAGTGATAGTCTACAAATGTGTTAAGAAACCAGTAAACAAATGTGTTAAGAGACCAGTCTACAAACGTGTAAAGAAACCAGTCTGCAAATGTGTTAAGAAACCATCTACAAATGTGTTAAGAAGCCAGCGAGTAAACAATCAAATCACGCGGACAAAATAATGATTGAATGAATAAATGAATGATTGAACGAATTAGCGGTTCCAGGAACAAATATTTAACGTTTCTCAGTAGTGGACGCAAGCTACGAGCGAGACTGCATAAATTTAACTGAACAAATGAATACAAGTATAATCTATAATGAATCCTTTGGAAGTATCTTTTTGGAATTAAACCATGAGGAAAGGAGGGAAAGTCGCAACATATACTCAGATATTGAACTCCAGTGACCATGCAGCGTAGCGCAATTGTAATCAGGACAATTTATATAGCACCGTCAGTAGCAAGCTACATCTAGGATGCTTGACACTGACAACTGTCAGCGTAAACACCTAAAAGTTACCTGTAGCAAATACACTCCCCTTTTTATAAACACGAAGGCTTTTGACCTCATGACTCTAGGAGCAGGAAGACTGTTAACGTAATCCACTACAATGCAGTAGTCAACGTTTCTTGACATACCTTGATGCCACCTGTAGTGACTCCGACAGTTGAGGAACGAATTCGATGATGTCCTGGTTCTGTTTCTCGGCCACTTCGACCAGGTGATGCAACAGGGTGACACCCCTCTTGTTCGCCTGCGTGTCCCAGAGGGTCGACAGCGATGACACTTTGAACCCAACTGCATTGCCGGCGTAGCTGCCCTATAGGGGTAATAATGAAATCCATGGTTTGAATGCAAATAAGAAACGTGGAGGATAAAATTCGTGACGGTTCAGAATCATCATTGTCGACGTCGTCATTATCATCATAATCACCATCAACCATTTGCATTATGATGACGGCGCTATAAAAGTCAGTGCAATATATTGGATCGTCATCAACGTGACTGTCTGTTCACTCTGTTGTTATAAAACTGGCAGTGTCACAATCGTCATTATCTTATTCGCTTTGTTCTTTGCCATATAGTCACTGTCTTCATCATTACCATCGTCACCACCACAACCATCATCGTCAATATCACCACCATCATCATCATCATTAACGCCATCGTCATCACCAGCATCACCATCACACTATTCGTTATCGTCATTTCCATCTTTAATTTTCCTTCTTTCTTCTCAAATAATTCAACAAAATCGACCTTAGTTTCAGCCGGGAATACCCTTTCAATGTGTAACCAATCCACTTCCAAGGTCTTTCTCAATATCAAGTACAAACGTAGAAAGAGCTGAATGAGTTACCGAATTGATGAAATTGCAGGTGCCTAGAACGGTCTTGAGGAAGAGCTTAAGCGAACGACTCGTCAGGATTCCATCGCACGCCTTGACGATGGCGTCCGTCTTTGACTGAATGGAATCAACATTGCTCTGGAACTCGGATCTCATCAGCATCCCTTCCACTCGGATGGCGTACGAAGGAAGAGAGATCAGCGAGAGGAAGAATTTCTCAGCCGACCCCAACTTGTCTTTTTCCCCGTCAAAAGAACGAAGCGTCTCAACCTGGAGAATGAAGGGAAAGGTCTAAGTTCATACCATGGGGGTCATTTGAAGGTCACTTCAAAAGTTAGTTCCTACAATGGCAGGCCTTTGAAGATCACTTGGAAAGCTTTAAGTTTGAACTTGCAAGCTGCAACTATGCCTACTGTGTGTGCATAAGTATTTACATATAGGACCACGACTACTGTACTCTAGGTAACGTGTTTTTGAATAGTAAACTAACTAAATGCTGTATCCTATAAATGCATCATTTTCGTTTAAAATTATGTATTATATATGTGATGAAATTAGGTTCTTACGACAGAAGATCACGACCATTCTATGGAAAAGAAGATCTTGCCCTAGAAAAGGTGGATTGCATTGAAAGAATATTTTCCTATAGGCCTACACTTGGAAAAGCGGCCTTTTAGGAGCCGCCCTTTCCAGAGGTCCTTGCAAATTCTGATGACCAGAAAGGATCGTCAAAGGTACCGAAGACAATAAGAAGGTATTTAAAATTGTTGACGGCTAAGACTATACATAACTACCGCGAACTGGGGTAGAACTGTGCTTACTTGCACCCCCCCCCCCATGTTAGCGTGTAGATGCACCAGCGTCCCTTACCTCAGACGAGTCTGGCAGCAACTTGAGAAGACTTCGCAGCCTCTCTGCGCCGAACTTCTCCTCATCCGTCTGTCGCAGGATTTCGATGATGTCATCGGTCGCCATCTTGAATTGCTTCAGCCAAACGTTGATGCTCATACTCCGCTTCATGTCGAACAGGTTGATCTATATGGAGAAAGAAACACCTCTGATGTATGGCCATTTATATAGCGCCTAACAAGAACCTCACGAAGAATGCTGACGATCATGAGTAAAAGCAGTTTCATAGTATTAGTAAAAGTTGTGGCGATAGTAGTGGTGGTAGTTGTAGGGGTAGTTGTAGTGGTAGCAGTTGCAACACGAATACAAGGTCAACAACAAAGCTTAATGTTTGTTTAGACCAATGGAAGCTTTATTAACCTACATGAATCCAATCTAAAAGATATTTAACCGCAGCTCAATGACAAGTAGAATTAAGCGAATGCACCAATCGAACGTAGTTCCCTTCACTGACCCGGAAGTTGAAACGGAAACATACTGACCTCTGTCGGCTGTTTCTTTTCCAGAGTTCCTTTGGGAGTGGCCCCCACTGTAGCGGTCTTCCTAGAAAACAACTCTTCAACGACGCCGTAGTCCATCTGGATGGGGTCATCCAGTTCCAAAACATCCTTCCACAGAGCCTCTTTCGCTAGAAGAAATGCCAACAGACAAGGTGCTTTATAAATCTCGAATTTTATTCTGGATATATGAAGCAACTTTTCTAATATTATATTTACAAAACTACCCTTAGACTACCCTTTGTTAGTGGCGCCTCCTGACGAGTAACTTATAAACAGTTTGTCTATTGCTGTAATGGCCATGAGCTAAAGTAACAGGGATCAATGCACCATTGGTCATAATTATATAGATGACTATTTTATGAAAGCGTAGGTTTTTAAGGTATCCACATACCCTATGTATCCAGCTGATACATACTGACCCGGTTAACTGCATTCGCTAGAGCACACGTCCCATGTACCTCTGCGCTTGAGGCTGTCGGTTCGCATATCGATGGTGGCATAGTTCAGAGCTATGAATATCGGACTAGCACTGGGATCTTAAAGGGTGTGGCAGCCATTCAAACGAGCAGCGGTGGTGAAAGACCGCGCCCGATCAATTCATTGAAAATAAACATACGGTCGCAATAGAAAAATATTCTCGCTAACCAAAACCACCGAGCATCAACCTTTGCGCTGACAGTAGACAGTGTGTGTGCGTTTGTGTGAAGCATCCTAGAAGTAGCTTGCTACCAACGATGCTATAGAAATTGTCGTTATTACAATTACAAGTACAATTACAATTACAATTACAATTACAATTACAATTGAGTTAGGCTACTGATCGTGTTATTTGCTACATTGACGCAGTTGAATAACGTGGACCAAGTTAATACTTACAGTTGATCGTGTTATTGGGTACCTTGACCCAGTTGACCGTCTTCATCTTGGACTTGGGTACTGGTACGGTGACTCCTCGAACGGCCATTGATGCCGACTGGTAGGTCACCCCGAGGATAGGAGTGATGCCTGCAGAATCCGTGGCGTCGGCGTAGCACTGACCAGATCTAGTAGCTTGAACGAGCAGACAGGGAGGCGGTGGCGGTGCCCCTCCGCCTGGTGGAGGTGGTGGTGGCGGAGGAACTGGACCACCACACGGAGGGGGCGGAGGAGGTGGGAGAACGGAACCACCTACTGAAAAGGGTGGTGGTGGAGGGGGAGGGATAGAAAAACCACTTGGTGGTGGTGGTGGTGGTGGTGGAGGTGGTGGTGGCGCAAAACCACATGGCAAAAATGGTGGTGGTGGTGGTGGTGGTGGTGGAATAGAACCAGTTGAAGGGGGAGGAGGAGGTGGAGGTGGTGGTGGTGGAATTGGGCAAGAAGGCGACATTGAATCTGATGGAGTGGTAGGGGAATCTTGTCTCTTTTCCCTGCGTAAGGTGGCGAAGGATGCTAGCAGGTTGTCGGCATTTTCCAGCTCCCCCACTTTTTCCGAATGGACGATTCTGTGGACGATCGTGTCCACGACTTCCCAGCGCAGTTGGCTTAAAAAGAAAGACGAACTTTGATCTCAATTGGTTCTTTCCAGAGGATTTATGGTTATGGAATACGGTTCCACTGGAAGCGACCATCGAGTGACGTCTTCTGTATCATGGTACTACGGCGCTATAAAAGTTAATTAGAATAGAGTAAGGTGGAATGTATGAATACAAGTATGGATACTTGATACGACTGTGGTGTGTTATATATGCTTGCCTACATAAAACACGAATTCATAAATACAATGTCATGTATGACTGTATGTGTATAAATACATGTACATGCATGCCTACGTACGTACACGAATTCATACCTACATATATAAGTGTATATATACATGCATACATACATACATACATACATACATACATACATACATACATACATACATACATACATACATACATACATACATACACACATGAATACATACATATATATAAGTATTTATACATACATACATGCATACACAAATATAATCTATTTTATTATATTCAGTCATAAATGTGTACACTAGAAAACGAAGAGAATTAAATAGAAAAGAAGTAATAGATTAGATTAGCATGCTCACAATTTGGATGGAGTAAACTGAAGTCCTAATACTAAAGTCTGAAAGTGAAAGTTCATCAGACACTGTAAACTTTCCCCAGTCACCCTCCCCCTTGTAACCATCTTAACATCTCAGCCGTGACATCATAACCGTAATCCATAATTCAATCAATGTGAGACAAAGTTTCCTAAAGGTGCCTTTACTAGCTGTGATAGTTGCAACAGAAATTCCCCGACAATTAACGCTTACAACGCGAAAACCACTCGTAGTAATTAATTTTACTGGTCACGTGATCGGCGTTTTAACCTGACTCTGAATCTCAGTCATCCAATCTGCCTCTGCAACTCAAGTCATGCGACTAGGGCTGGACTGACACAATGCCCACAACATCAGGAAATGACACCGAGAACGTCCCTTGCTGGGGTTGCAGCTTATGATAATTATGAAGGTGACGATGATTATTAAGTAGGTGACATTTATCATGTGATAGTAAATACGTTCACGCACACAAATATGAATATGAATATGATTATTGATGATGTAAAGCAATGTGAAGAGATAGAGAATTCACGTGACCTCCTTCAAATATATGCCTCCTTATCAACGTTTAAGCTTTTGACATGATCTCGTCATCGTCATCGTAGTCAACCTCATCACCAACACTGTCATCATCACCGTTATCACAATCATCCTATCTTCGTCATAATCGCCATCGCATTCACTTTTATAGTAATAATCACTGTCACACTCATCATCATCATCATCATCATCATCATCCCACCACCATCATCGTCATCATCATCACCATCATCATTAGCATCGTCATCACCCCTGCCACCCCTATCGTTATAACGACCTCCAACCCACCTAACCCCACCACAACTACCAACCACAAACACCCCAAAATTCACAGACACTCACAAATTCTTGTCTTCTTTATTGATGAGAAGGAGATCGCAGAGGATGTTGAGAAAGATGCTCGACTGAGGAGTGTTGTAAACCTAGACATGACCAAAAGAACCACGTCAAACAACCTAGCATGTATCTCTCCGTGTAACCACCTCCCACCCCCTATCTTTCTCTCTCTTTTTCTTTATCTCTCTCTGGCTGTCTCTCTCTCTCTCTCTCTCTGCCTGTCTCTCTCTGTGTCTCTCTGTATCTTCACTCACTTTGTCTGTCTGGATGTTTCTGTCTCCATCTCTCCCTCTCTATCTTCACGCTTTCCTCTGTCTGTCTGTCTGTCTGACTGTCTGTGCGTCTGTCTCTGTCTCTCTCCCGTCCCTCTCTATTTTCACTCTCTTTCTCTGTCTGTCTGTCTCTGTCTCTATCTATCTGTCTCTGTCTGTCTCCCTCTCTATCTTCACTCTCTTTCTCCGTCCGTCCGTCTATCTGTCTCTATGTGTAATTGTGTATACATATATAGGTAAAAGCATGTGTATGTCTATGGGGCACCTGTTCGTAGATGGCGCTGAAGACGTCCTGGTGGCAGGTGAGGTCAACTCCAGTCAGGTTCTCTTCGGCTGCCATCGCTTCTTCGTCGGCGTGCTTCTCATCGCAGAAGACGTCGCATTGAATCGTCAGCTCATCGTCATCCAAGTCACGCAGCTCTCTCACGATCTCCAACAGATTCAGTCCTAAGCCAACATCAGTACCATGTAAAATAGAGTGAGATATGTGGTCGAGTCGGGTATGGCAGAATATCATAGGGTAGTGCTGAGAAGTGTAAGGTAGGGTAGTAGGGTAAGGTAGTAAGGTAGAGGCATGGTAGGGTAGGGTGAGATTAGGTATGATAGGGTAGTATGGTAAGGTTGGGTAGGTGAGATTAAGGTAGGATAATAGGGTGGGTATGGTAGGGTAGGGCAGTGAATAGTACGGTAGGATAGGGTAGAGTAGGACAGGGTAGGAAAATGGTAGCAAATGGTATAGTAGGGTAGGGTAGGGCAAGAAGGGTATAGGTGAGATTATGATAGGTAGGGTAAGTAGGTTTGGGTAGGTCATTGTAGGGTACGGTAGGGTAAGGTAGGGTAGAGTAAGATAGGATATGGTAGGGTATACGTGAGATTACGGTAGGGCAGGGTAAGTAGGTTTGGTTAGGATGTGGTAGGGTAGGGTTGCGTAGGGTAGGGTAGGGTGAGGTAGGATATGTTCGGGTAGAGCAGGGGACTGTAGGATAGAGTAAGCAGGATAATGCAGTGGAGGTAGAAAAAGTGGATAGGGTAGTGTAGGATAGCGTTATGGTGTCTAGTAGGATAGGGGTTGTGTATAGTAGAGCAGTGCTGAGTAGGGTGATGAAGTAGTGCAGCTTATAAAAGAAGAGAGCTGAACAAACTACTTTAACGGCGTAGGTCACATGGCATCACTTACCAATGAATTCGTTCCTCAGCCGGATCCTGTCCTTGATCCTGTCGTTACGGACGATGAGACAGTTGATGAAGGCAAGCACGGAGGCCGCGTAAGAGGGTGGAGGATCGCCCCGAAGCTCACCCACCAGGGCGCTGAACCGATAACGCTCGTTTCGAGTTGCCTGAACATTTACACTGAACTGTTGTACTGGTACTGTAATGGTACTAGCAAATTTTTATAGCGCTTCTTCACGAGATGCTCCTCAGAGGCGCTTCCGACTTGACAACGGTCAAATAGAATGGATTTTAAACGCTGACAGAAAAGAGGTAAAGAAAGGGTAAGCCCTCATTGACGATTAGTAATTTGTAATTGTTGAAAATTTATATATCGCCACTCAAGGAACAAATTAATCAGAGGTGCTTTATTAAGAACTAGAGTATTACAACTGTTAACAAAACAATGCAATAGAGAAATCACCGGTGGCGGCCCACGCAAACACGTGGAACCGACCAACGGATTCCCGTCGATAGTTGGCTTCAGGTGCAGAATCTCAGTAACCTATTTCATAAAGATGAACCGACCCCCTTGTATTATACATATATCTGGAATTCTGGATAGGCTTAGCGTTTTGCAAGCTAAATTCACAGCGCTATATAAATGTCCTGTTCCGTCAAACGAAGCTAGAGAATCATTTTCATCTAGTTTTAGGATGAACATTTCGACCATTTAGTCAGCAGAATTACACTGCCTTCGAAATGTTTTTACTGGTGCTATTTAGTGATCCCGATAAAAGATGCTTTAGAAGCTAATAGGATACGGAAGAGGTTGAATACAGAGAAATTGTTTGGTGTCATTATAAAATGCATTGTTATGTAATTAGTCGGTTTTATGTTTCCTATCGATGAAAATGAACAGCTGGTTAGCGTTTAAATAGCTTAAAGATGACAGGTTTTTATTGTCAGTAGCCCACAAATAATGACACTTTTATCATGCTAATTGTTAATTAAGTAATAATGGAATTAATTAACGAAACACGTTTACCTTGAAGTCTGTGTATGAAAAGAAATCAAACATTTAGAATGTTTTCGAAGGCGAATGCCAGTGGTCGCCCTAAACGTCGGTATGTGATACTGTTATAATAGCGGATTAATTAACAGTCATCTGTCGTTTTAATTAGCAATAATTTGTGTCGACTCATGATAATCCCTAGCACGCCACAACTGACAGAGCCGTGGTAGTATGAAGCAGTGACACGTGACTAATAAAGACCCCCCGTTTGTGTGTTTTCAAGTGGGACGTCAAACTAAGCTGTCGTAATCAACATGAAATCCCTCGTGAGCTTTCATTTTCATTTATCATCAGTCAGAAGAAGGTGACGAATATGAAGAAGGCGAATATGAAGATGACGACGATGAAGGTGAAGAACAGAAAGAAGACGACGAAAAAGCAGGAGGAGGAGAAAAAGAATAAGAGGAAGAAGAAGAAGGAGAAGAGAGTTCCTTAAGCCAACCCTGATTGGCATGGGTGGGAATTCTGGAGATTTCACTTTTTCTATCCTCGGCACAAGAGTGGAAGGTTCCGTTCTCTTCATCGCCGACTAACATCAGTGGGATTAGTCATCGGTCTCTGTTCAAGTAATTACGTCACCGACGTCAGGGCCTATTTATAGATCCGTCCAAATTAGGCTTGCGTAGTCTTAGACACAGTTATATAAGTCAAAGGTTTATAAATAGGCTCTGGCTTTATTTGTTGTTGACCCAAATTAGCTAGAGATTAAGCAATCAACTTTTGTGAACATGAGTCACAGATTTGACCGTCAACCAAATGACGGTAATGATGATTATTCTCTATGTACCAATATATATATGCATATATATATATATATAATGTTTAATATATAATGTAATATAATGTTTGGTGGCGAATAATATATATATATATATGTATATATATATATATATATATATATATATATATTATTCGCCACCAAACATTATATTAAGTACATAGGTGGCCCTACTTAGCGGGACTTCGGTCCTTTAAGATCTTATTCGTTTTAACGGTGTTACTATGTTTATGTTGCATACTTTGGACCAATAAAATTTATGGTAATGGTTATGGTTATGGTTATATATGTATTATATGTATTTGTGAATCAATTATATGTATGTATATATTAGGGTGTTTTTATGATGCACATGATTTTTTTAACTCAAAGATCTTTTAACGGCCAGGTCGAATTATCATGCCAATTAGCGTATAAACGCCATATCCGAAATTATATCGCGATAGCTGAACATTTAGGACTGGCGCAAGGCGACCGAAATTAGGAACCCGGTGACCTGTCTCGGTTTGGCCAAAATTTTAGACGTTACGATGTCTGTTCTTCGTGTTTTCGATCTTCAACATAATTATAGTAATTAATTAAGCTATTCGCGCTTTCGCTCTTCGGTTTCAGACTTCCTTGAAATACATTTTTTGAGGTTTTTCCATTCCTTGTGAAACTCTTTCACAAGTTGTGAAGGAGTTTCACAAGGAATGGAAAAACCTCAAAAAATGTATTTCAAGGAAGTCTGAAACCGAAGAGCGAAAGCGCGATGCTTTCAAGGATTCAATGCAGGATCTCTTTGATATTGCACATCAAGATGCCATGACTATAATCAAGATAGAAGAGGATCGATCGGCAGTTTTTCAAAGCACAGCGTGAGAAAGGACGACGTGGTTCTATGGCAGGCATTGATGTCAAACTTGCAAAGCAAGAAGAGAGAGCGCGGGCAAGATCAGCAGCAGTTGCAGAGCGTGAGGAGCGATATCGTGCAAGCATGGCGGTAGCGACGTAAGTTTCTCTGTTGGCAACATCATTTGAGGAAGAGGCGTCATCAAATAGCTCAGAAAGAGAACCAAAACCTTCAACGTCAGCTGGACCACGAAAGCGGCGTAAGGGAACAATCTCTGTAGTTACCCGTGATGTTGCAGCAGCTCTAGATCGTACCAAAACCAGCAGCAGGAATGCCTCCCACATTTTCTCTGCTCTCGCTGCATACAATCTATATGCAGCACTAGCTGGTGAGCTGATCATCAGTCCTTCTGTTATCCATCGAGCTAGGAAGGATAACCGTGCAGCCCTAGCAGCTGAGATTCGTGAATCTTTCGATCCGAAGGTTCCCCTTACTATCCACTGAGACGGGAAGATCATGCCAGATTTTACAGAAACTGGACGAGTGTGCGTTGATCGTCTTCCAATAATGGTATCTGGTAAGGATGTGACCAAACTATTGGCCATCCCCAAACTCCAATCCGGGACTGCTGCCTTCATGGCAGATGCGTGTTTGGCCGAGATCAGAAGTTGCAATGGGGATTGGAAGACAGAATCGTGGCCATGTGTTTCGACACAACGGCGAGTAACACGGGTTGCAAGGGCGGCGTATGCATCAAACTGGAAACGGAATTAGGAAAAAGACCTCTTGAACTTTGCCTGTCGACATCATGTTTCTGAAATTGTTCTGGAAAAAGTATTTTCACTGCATGATTCTGTAAGGTCTCCAAAATTGGAACTCTTGAGTCATTTCCGTGACTTCTGGCCGCAAATCGATCAGACCAAGTATCGCACAGCAATGGAGGATAAAGACGCAGCACAAAGAGTCAAAGAAATTCGAGAGAATGTCATCACCTTCGCACTGCAGCAACTGAATGCTGAATACCACAGAGATGACTACGAAGAGCTACTAGAACTAAGTCATTTTCCTATAGGAGGAATTCCACCGAAAGGAATAAAGTTCAGGTACCCAGGGGCATTTCACCGCGCGCGTTGGATGGCACGTGCGGTTTATGCAATCAAGATGTGGCTTTTCAGAGAGCAGTTTCCCATTCAACAACACCAGAGGGCATCTAGACAATCTTACTCTCAAAAGATGTGGAATCATCTACTTCGAGTTTCACTTTTTGTGACCACAGCCTACGTGGAGTACTGGTTCACCTGTACATCACCCAATGAAGCCCCAAGGAACGATCTTCAATTCTTGAAGGCAATCCATACTTACCCAGACAAGGAAGTCTCACAGGTCGCCCTAACAGCATTTTCCCGACACCTTTGGTATTTGTCGGAGACCTTGGTTGGCCTCAGCCTTTTTGACGATTCAGTCACCTTCGACGAAAAACAGCGCATGGTCTATAACATGCGCAACAATCAGGGATCCGACGAACCTCCAAAGAGGCTTCCTCCCATACGTGGTCCATCTACAAAAGCGCTATCCGATTTTTTTACCACTTCTACCATCAAACTTTTCCAGCTCCTCAAATTCGATTACGCTTTTCTTGATCGAGATCCACAACAATGGAAGTCAGAGCATTCGTTCAATGAGGCGAAAGACATCATATCCGCCCTAAGAGTGACGAACGATTTAGCGGAGAGAGGAGTGGCTCTAATGCAGTCCTTCAATGAAGCCCTGGTTCGAAAGGAGGAAGAGAAACAATTTGTTCTTCAAATGGTTGAATACCATCGAAATAGATTCCCAAAAGCACTAAAGGGACTAAGTAATGACAGATAACTGAAGGTTCATGGTTTGCTTTTGCCTTAGTTTTTATGTTTAAGTGTTGAAATTGTTTGGATCTTCGAGAATTACAATGTATGACATTGTTTTCTAAGTGGTAATTTTTCTAGGGCTTTGCGCCAGTTCTAAATCTCTTTTGATTTTCATCTAATTTGGCAAATGTTAATGTTTCTCAAGGTGGAACACAAAAACAACCTGGCCGATATTAATTTTGAAACTTCAAATTATAGACACACCCTAGTATATATGTATGCTTACATATTTGCATATGTGTATGTAGTGTAAACTACATATGTATGTATCTGTAGCACCTTTAAAAGTGTACAAGTAAGTTTGTTAGCCAATCTAGTGTCAAGGTTCACTAAGAAGAATAAGTTCACCTGAAAGCAAACTGTGTGCTATGACAACTGGAACAGTTACCACCAGCGGGAACTCGCAAACACGTATAAAGCCCAACAAAAGGCGTTCTTGGGCTACATTAGTATACGTTGTTACCAGACAATACTCTCAAAACCCCAAAGGCCACGCCTTTGACTATCATACAGCTGACTTTCTGCTTAGACCAGTGTCTGTTGTTTCTAGACATGACTTATTGATGGATTACCTTCAGGCTGTTGACAGCGTGCATGCAGACGTTGAAACCCTGTTCGGATGAGACGCACAGAGCGGACAGAAGGTCCATCACTTGCTTCTTCAGCATCACGTTTGGAGCATCCAAGGCTGAAACAAGCACACACCCGTACCACTGCCATGTAAAGTCACAAAATCTGTTCGCTTACCAACTTACCCATCAGGTCCGACGAAGTGACTCCTCTCCATGGATTTGATCCAACATGCAATTGAGTGTGTCATCGATTGTGTCATAACATATTGTGTCACAACACATTGTGTCATAGCACATTGTGTCATAACACATTGTGTCATAACACATTGTGTCGTAACACATTGTGTCGTAACACATTGTGTCATAGCACATTGTGTCGTAACACATTGTGTCATAGCACATTGTGTCGTAACACATTGTGTCGTAACACATTGTGTCGTAACACATTGTGTCGTAACACGGCGCTCTAGAAGTTCGGAGATTAGATTACACCAGAATTGCAGGGAATGAATTGAATTGGATTAGATTATATCAGTCAAAAACTGCATCATGCATCCACCCATCCGTTTGCCCACCCTCTCACCAAAGATGCAAGCCAAATATCGCAAACACCTTCATGCCCAATCACCCAACAACCAGTCATTGATAATACCCAATCATCCACCAACACCCATCGCCATACAATACCGCCGGCACCATATCATTGAACGTCTCACCCCATCATTCAACCCCATCTACACCGATGTAAAGGATAACCCCTCTGTTTTTAGTACAGCGTGGTGGAGGCGCTCATTTCTAGCTTCACGGCCCTTGAGCCGCAAATCCGAAAGTTCTGAACACGTGGCCAGTGCGCTATAGAAGTTCAGAGCATAGAAGTTCTCAAGAAATGCTGTTTACATCATTATACGAGTCATTGTTTGCTTATTAGTGAACTTTGCTAATGAACTTTGACACCATTTGAACCAGCGTATATATAGACAACACCTTTGATTAATTTGTTCATTGATCGGCGCTCTATATATTTCTTATTGCAGTTAGTTTACCCGGCACTCATGCGTATATACCAGCCTCACCATCCACCACCCAAAACCAGCGACTACTTACCAGCAAGTAGGATCTCGGCGTATTCCTGTCGTTCCGTGATAACCTGGAGTCCTATCTTTGAGTTCATCACGGTCTTCACACAGGCAACGCATTCCAGTAGCATCATTGCATCGGCCAGCAGGATCTTTCGGCTGCTGATGGCGTTGACGCTCGTCAGCAGAGCATCGAGTCCACCCTCCTCGAGGAAACCCTTCATCCATGACTGGTCGCAACCCTTGAGCTTCCGGTTCACGGATGAGTAGATCTTCGGAGATGGCGTTCGAAGGAGGCTGACGCACGTTGGAGGATCGCATTGGTCCATGTCCAGGGTGCTCGATGCTCCTTGGCCCAGCTTCCGGCCGAGTTTCCAGAGGGATTCGATCGACGATCTCCGGACGCTCAAATCCTCCTCATCCAACAAGGAGCACCTTTTGATTAATTCCTGGGAACCTTTCCTGTCTCTTTCTTCACCTTCACCGTTTTTATTGTATTCAACGCCTTTCCCGTTTTCCTCAGCTTCTCTTCCCCTTTCCACTTCTTCCTTCTGTCCGGTGTCTTCTTTACCCTCTCCGAGTTTTAGTTTTTCCACCATGTTATTTCCATCGTTCGCGTCTTCTTCTTTTGCTTTTTCCTCTCTCTTCTCTGTACTTTTCTTTTCGTTTTCTTTCTCTTCATCAAGTTTTCCATCTCCCTCGTGTCTTTCTCTTGTTCCATCCAGTACTCCCTCTTTCCTGACATTTTCGGTTGCTTCTTTTCCTTTTCTATCTTCTTCTGTTACTTCCGCGACTTTCTGGATATTTTCCTGTTCTTCTTTACCTTTCCCATCATTTGAGTCTTCCTTATCAATGTCATCTGTTGCTTTATTTTCACCTTCTTTTCCCTCTTCAACATGACCCTTCTCGATTCTAAGCCCTACGGTTGATACTCTTTCTTCTTTGCTATCTGCTTCTTGCTCTGTTACTTTATCATCCGTTGCGTTTCCTTTCTGTTGTTTTCTTTCATTGTCATTTTCTTCCATCTTTTCGCCTCTAAACTCTTTTGTTTCCTCATTACCTTCTTGTTTACACTCAATTCTTTCACCAGATTTATCATCTCCAGTTTCATCTGGAGTTTTTTCCTCCATCAAATTTCTGTTGCTTCTGCTTTCTCTTTCTTTCTCATCCACTGTCACTTTGTTACTTTCTTTCAATTTCTCTTTTCCTTCTATTATGCTTCGTTTGTTTTCATCTTCATCACTTCGAATGACCTCTTCTTTCTTTTTGCCAGCAGTTGCCTCGTCCACTTGTTCTTTTCGCTCTTCCATCACTTGTTTTTCTTCATTTACTTTCGCATCAGTTGTAACGCCGCTTTTACCCTCTGTCCTCGTTCCATTGGACTTTGTTATCACGCTTCTATCTCCCCCTCTTTCAACCGTTGTGGAAATCCCCCTTTCCTCCCCATCCTGTGCAAGGGATTTCCCTCTATTCGTTGGGAGATCTTTTGAACCGTCCATTTTTACATCGCATTCTCCATTTACAGTGCTGGAGCAGTCATAAAACCGCACATCACCTTCTGAATCCATCCGGTCACCAGTTTCATCGACGTTCGAATGGCGAACACTTCGAACACTGATCTTCTGCTTCGCTTTACTCGGTTCGGCTCCAGCAAAGTCTATCGGAGTGCCGGGATCCGAATCCACGCCGCTCGACTCCGCTGCGGAGTGACTTCTCTCCTTTTCACTCGTGCTGTTTTTGCCGCCCATATATTTAGCAGAGACGCACAAAGCGCAAGACGGTAAATGAAAGGATTTGTTGCTGCTGTCGGATTAGCTCTGCACGCTAAGAGCCCTGCTACATCCGGGATTCCTTTAGGAATTTCTGAAACCACGTTCCATGAACAATTCCTTGAACGATTCCTGTAATGTTCTCGTAATTATTAACAAGTTCCTAAGGCCGTGCTCGAAAGTTTAATTCAAGTACCTCCACCTGGGCTAAATTCTCTATACAAAACCCTTGCTTTTGTACGAGATATCCGAAAATACTCCTTATAAGAATACTGTCGTAGTATTTGTACGAACACAAACCTTCTTTAATTTCTCTACAGACTATTTACTGTAGTGTCTTCACCAGAATCGTGATGCTCTTGACTGTACGATGTGATCTTTAGAAGATTTTTGCCAAGCAGTCCATCCAATCTGAGATTCTTCTGCCGTATTACTTAGGAATTTTCATACATCCAATTCCTTGCTACGATCCAGAAAATGTCTGTTTCGAGATATTTGAGGCCACCGTATTCCTTACAAGGTTCCTGAAGACGTACGCAACGCAGGCTATAGGTTCCTTTTTGTCGAAGGATTCCCCTCAGTGTTTCAAGTTTCCGAAACGTTCCAAGATTCCCGTGCCACCAGAATATTCACAGGTTATGGAGTTCTATCCCGCCTATTGAGAATTAAGTCGATCACAGCTTCCTAAATGTTCCTTCTAGTGAAGTGTGTTGCTGTTACAGTTCATCCGTCCAGTTCTCTCACGCCTGTCGAGATAACGTTGGTGTGAATACGATCGCTGTTAGGATCACAAACCTACAGAGTTTAATTACATCGACAATTAAACATTATGATTAACGAAATGAATATCCCACAGTAATAGGCCTAATAGGCCCAATCATACACATCCATATGTGGCAGCCAATCAACAAGCCACATATATAATAAATATATAACAACACACACACACACACACACACACACACACACACACACACACACACACACACACACACACACACACACACACACACACACCTACACACACACACACACACACACACACACACACATACACACACACATATATATATATATAGTCGTGTGTATAGCCTACATATACATAGAAATAGGTCTTCCACTGTTTAAAGCATGTCTATTCTTATATATATTTCTTTTCATGTATGATATATATATAAACCAATGCAGATGTATAAAATCCAATCAGGTTACCACGTTTCACTATAACCTTCACCAAGCAGTCGACTGATGCTGCGGTCTTTAGAAAGGCCTATTTAAAAGGCCTACCCTAAAGCACAGGCTCTGACTTCAAAAGAACTAAATATAGGCCACTAAAAAACCTGGCATAGGTCGCGCTGATTACAGAGATTATGCGTAGACGGAGAGACAGGATCGGACTAAAGGTCTGATCGCAGATGGTTTCCGCCGTAAACAGTTTAATGTTACTCGCCTTGCATTCCACGCCGATTAATATGCATGAGCGTGCGTCGAACACATGCGTACACCATGAATATAAATGAGCTGTTGCATCAGATGGCAAGAATTAATTAAACGAAACAAGTAACTGAATTCCACGCAAATACAGACACACGTATAATATATCAGTTTCTGACAGGCCCAGAGGCGTCGATCTATGGGGGTCGAGGAGCATGTCCCCTCAAAATTTAAGATGAGGAGACGCCATAGGTGCACGGCTCTCATCAGTCTTTGACATTTATTAATTAATTAACTAATCTCTATTATTAACATTGGCTTCTAAATTAGAAGATTGGTCAAGATGAGCTGGAGGCAGGGGCGTAATTTTGGTCTAAACAGGGGGTACCAATTTCTTCTCCACTTTCACTTTTCGCATGGTGACCATCTCTGGGTAAGCACAATAATAAAACATTGATTGGCATTGTGTAAATAGTAGGGGTACGGTACTCCCAGTCCAAAGAGTGGGGCTACCCCCTTGTACCCCCACACACACACAAATTACACCTATGGCTGGAGGGGTAATAAAACCAATTAGGTGTCACAAGAGGCATAAGGAGAGAGAGATCAATGGACAATACAAAAAAGAGAAGACATTGGGCTGGACAGACCACACACTGCGTGGAAATTCGCTCCTGAGCCAGTGCTCGAAGGAAGGAAAAATTGAAGAGAAGAAAGCCTCAGAAAAACCAAGAAAGATATATGCTTAAATACACATATTATATATAGGGCCTAGCATCATATTACTTATTTGTTATATATAGCGCCTTCGTGAGGTTATACATGCAATAAATGCAGCACATTGTAAATGAAATATAACTTGTTTTCAGTCCACACAGTAAAATGTATTTATTTAATACATAAAAATCACAACAAGAATTTCAAAGATTGCAATGCGTACAGAATTAAATGGAATGCAATTTTTTTCATCATATTTTTATGTGCATGTACAAAATATACATAGGCCTATGCAAGTGTATTGCTGTAGATAGATATCTTCAGTTCGTGTGGGCTGCTAAACACAAGGGGGTATTATATGGCTGGATATGCAAATTACAAGGGCCAGACAACTCAGAGGCCAATTTCCTGCCCTGTGTTTACTCTGTAGTATTTGCAGATTCTGCAGATATGAAGGGTCACAGATGGAAAGTTGAGATAATCCTGCGTATACTCTCGCAGTCATGTTCCTTAGGCACACAGGTAGCTGCGCCCGGTGGAAATTTTAGGCCGGCTAGGGACATCATTTGGGCTTCACATTATAGTCAGGGATAGACCTATGCTATCGTATTCCTGGGCATCTGGCAGCCTTATTAGGTATGATAGGCTTATTAGACATGACAGGCTTATGCGGCCTCCAAATTCATACTTGGAAACGTTGCTCAGTAAAATCATTTTGCATTAAAGTTGGCCGGCGTGTGGCTTATAAACAGACACTTAGTGTGACTTCGTGGTTTCAACTAGACGAAGGTTAATTGTTGCAAGTCATCCGTGTTGGGTTTCATTGTGAGACCGTGCGGCTTTAGCTGGTTTGAGTCTACCTGGCCGCAAATATATTCGCACTCCAATTCAAGGCGACCTGGTTGTTCCATTGTCCTGTACTTTAACAGTGCAACAGGGTAACTACGCTGCAGTCGACCTCTCTGGAATAGGGTGCCGTAATAATTATAACCGGCGACATAAACTTCGTGTCGTTTTTCTGTCCCTATTTCGCCAAGCACTGAATATACCATTCTTGCTGATTGTGGACTAGTACTGTTAAGTCAGGAATATCTCTAAGGACTTCTCCTGCAAGGGTACTTCAAAGATGTAAACTTCAACTTACGATTGTTAACACGCGAATTTTGGTAGCAGGCCACATTCGAATTTTTTACTATTAAGTTTCGCTTGGCTAGTATAGTTGTTAGTGAGCTGGACTATCAATCGAGAGATCGATGGTTCAAATTCCCGCAGAGCCAGAAATTTGATTCGAGATATCTGCTCCACCTGCTCTCCCTCGCCAACTAAGCCATAATGAGTACATTGACCCTACACTGTCGGTGGAAAGATCAGACAGCGAGAAAGAGGACTGGCCACTCGCCATCATATGCCGAGGCTAAGAAAATGAAGTCGCTAACATTTCATACCCTTGGCTGCCTCTCAGGCTAGCTCAGGGATCGTTCTTCGTTTTCGATTGGCTGAAAATCTCCACATTACTGGGCATCCCTCTACCCCGTTTTTCTTGTCTGGAAAATTCGTGACGCTTCTTACTTACTAGCTTACGATATTGACCCTCGCCTCTGACATTGACCTTTGCCGTCTGGACTACAGGGGCGGTCGCGTGACGAGCAATAAAAAGCTAAACGGTATTTCAATTAACGGAACTGAGCGTTAAGAAGATATACTGTCCTCGACTGACTCCATCCTAATTGCAAGACTTGAAGTGCAATTAAGTATAATGAGACCATATGACATACAAACCTTATTATTTAGATTTATATGTGTGCATATACACATAAATATAATATTATACAAATTCATATTTACATGCATATTAATAATTTTATAGAAACGTTCGTCCATGACGTGTAGGCTTTCTCATGCAGGCAGTGCCACAGTCATAGTGCAAAGTAGGCTTAGCCGTCATGCTTTGTGCTCGTACAAGATATATGGCCACTATAATGTGCATATGAAGAGACAGGCAGGTAGACAGACAGGCAGATATGACAGACGGACAGACAGACAGAGAGAGAGGTACAGAGAGAAGCCGTCTACAGAAACAAAGGCTCTGTTATTGTTGCAAATGCAAACAATATTATAAATACGTGGCTATCATAAATCAAAACAGCTACATTTGTTGTTACGGCAGTTGTTAATGATGATGATGATGATGATGATGATGATGATGATGATGATGATGATGATGATGATGATGATGATGATGACTACGTCGATAATGACGGTCTTGATATTGATGAGGAAAACAAGATGATGATGATGATGATGATGATGATGATGATGATGATGATGATGATGATGATGATGATGATGATGATGATGATGATGATGATGATGATGATGATGATGATGATGTGATGATGATGATGATGATGATAATGATGATGATGATGATGATGATTAATGGCCACAAAAAATCAACGTCGCATCTTGACCACTATCACTTTCTCTCACATATCAGTGATATTAGGGATTTATGCAACTATTCTAAGATTATCGTATTCGTTCGGCAACACTGGCAGCCTATCCTATTCTCCCGTAAGTTAAAGACCGTTGCCACACTAGTGTCTGCTCTTAGTGGAGGCCTTGCTGAAAAATGTCAACATATGAAAAGTAAGTAATGTTAAATGAATGGAGGTACAACTGAAGCTCTAAACATGAGCACAGTGAGTAGTGACAGAGGTATCTGTGGAGGTAGGACTGTTGCAACTCCCTACTTTGAAATTTATCTAATTCTTCAGGGCTCTAAAGTCGAGAGCGCCTACGAGTAGTTTGCTCTGTAACATAATTATGTCAAATAAACCAACATTTTAATATGCAAATATTAATAAACGTTTACTATAAACATGTGACGGGAAATTAGTGACAGATTACTCAACTTACGATAATTTTATAATTACGTGCAATAGGTTAATTGATGACTGTTAGCCAACAGCGTTATTCGAGACAATAGCCTGACACGCTCGATGACGTGTTTTCATGCCCCAGAAAGTGGTCAAGTTATACATTATCACGTGGTAGCGAGTGTTGTCAGTAGAGCAGAAACGATTCCTCACAACACAAAGACGCGTCACAGAGCTTTGCAATCGTAAATCTATTATAAAGATATCTCGGAATTAGAATAGTATCTCCGACAAAAGGGAAACCAACGAGATTCTATGTTAGTGTAATGTAACCCAACGCATTGTGTGTTATATACCCGGAGTCAGTCGCTAAGGAGTTAGGCTAAAGCTCAGTACAATGGTAATCCTTGGAGAGGGAGAAAGAGCCAATGGGTGAAACGTGATCTGGAAAAGATGGGCTTTAGTCGAGATGTTAGGGCAACACAGCAAAAGAGAGTTCAAGAGTCGCATACTCCTTTTAAAAACCTTTGATCGCAAATTTTTTACGATGTCGCATTATTGCATGGATATTAAAAACCTTTAAACAGTTTCAGTAAGCTGACTTGATCCGATCAAAGCAATATGTAGCATGAAATGAACCAATGAAATGAACACAGCTCAATTACTCAATTTGTGTCATGGAAAGTTTCCATAGAAAACGAACTAACAAGTTTTTTGAAAATTTCCACTAAAAAGATTTGACATCAAGTGAACAGCTCCAGTAAACTTATTTGAATTATTCTAAATAATGCGGTTAAATGTTCACCATACAGCTGTAAAAATAACATGGTTGAAGCAGTGTTGTTTAATAAAAAAAAGGTTGAACCGTTCATTATGTAACTTGAACACTTTGAGTCATTTTGTAGAGTAGGCCTAGTTGTACAAACGTCTCTGACAGCAGTACTGTCCGTGACTTGCTATAGCATACCAGACACTTTAACCAGACAGAGTTAGCTGTAGCGACATTAAGTTCAAAAGTTAAAAACACTGGATAGCTGCGACCAGATTTGAAAGAACTGCATGACAGTTTTAATGTTGTATATTAAATAATCGAAACGCATCGATTTTTTCGAACACGATGTAGCACGTCGGCATTATTTTGTTTTGGTGGCAAGTATAGTTTATGCCCATACGTCAAAGATGGCCGACAGATTCTTAAACTGTGACGGCCATCGTTAAGGTTTTGATTAAAAACACAACGAATTGAAATCCATGTGTTAATTATTTGAAATCGTTAACTTTCTTGCGAGATTAAAAACGAGAGGTCGTTGATTCAGAACCAGTCACGGATGAAAGATTTTTAAAGTCTCTAGCTGTTTCACTCGATGTTCGTTTTTAATACTCTGTCATTCTGTCGTTGCCTCTATCTCCGTCTCCGTCTGTGTCTGTATTTGTCTGTCTGTTACTCTGCTTGTGTGTCAAGCAGTCTGTTCGCGTGTCAGTCAGTCAGTCAGTCAGTCAGCAGCCAGCCATTTATTCATTCATTCATTCATTCATTCAGTCAGTCAGTCTGTCTGTCTGTCTCTCTCTCTCTGTATACAATGCAAGTATGTATGTGCGCATGCATGTCTGTATGTATGTATGTATGCGTGCATGCATTGCATATTCTTGCATGCTATATGTATCAATGTGTCTATATATATATATATATATATATATATATATATATATATATATATATATATATATATATATATATATATATATATATATATATATATATATATATATATATACATATACACACACATATATATATATATATATATATATATATATATATATATATATATATACCTGTATGCACAAATGTACTCTGTTGGCTTACAGTTCACAACAACGTGTCTATATAAGTGGGGGCGTTGCACGGAGACACGCCGTCGACCTAACTCTGACCCTTTATAGGAATTCTTTTATAGGCCTACAACATTAAAGTCCTCTGCAATCTATGATACAACAACTCGTTACATAAACATATGACGCATCCTGACTGACAGGCAGACAGACAGACAGACAAACAGAACTAGGCAAACTGCAGACACAAAAACAAAGACACACAAAGCGATAGAGACAGACATAGACGATAGGCAAACAGACGATAGGCAAACAGGTAAAGAGAAAGAGAGAGAGAGAGAGAGAGAGAGAGAGAGAGAGAGAGAGAGAGAGAGAGAGAGAGAGAGAGAGAGAGAGAGAGAGAGAGAGAGAGAGAGAGAGAGAGAGATAAACTATATCAACCAGCAGATCTAGAAATATAGAATATAGACTATTTACATAGCCTATAACTATAGCCATATATCTAAGCTTATAGAGGCCTACATGCACAATTCTATACACGTTGCATATAATCTTATAGGCCTAGAGATCAACAAAAGTGTACGTTGTATATAATTATAGCCATATATATATCTAAGCTTATAGAGGTCTATACTATTATTATATAAGTTGCCATTACATAGCAGAGACGCCCATTTAGTCTGTTTGTTGCATGAAATTTAGGCCGGTTGCTATAACAAGCAGAACTGCATGCATGAGCTACATAAATAATATTTAAATAGCATGATTGAAAATCCCTAAGCTACTTTTGGATAGGGGCTGTAAGTTTCCTGCAGTGAGATTCGAGACTTCGGAGCAATTAAACTAGAAGGAATACACCAGAACATTTACACCACGCCGACTTACACCGCGGGGCTTTATTTAAACCTCCCAGTTTGATACTTGAAAGAATGGAAGATCGTGTTGGCCCAGGTGATCTAGTAGGCCTATTCCATGAATAGCCACGCGTGTATACATACTAACCAGGCCTCATGCTGCTTCACAGCGTGCTGGCCAGCGTTGCATCCACAGCACGAAAACGCTGCCATATTTAATATGCATTATATATATATATATTAAATCAGATAGTGTTATGAGCATATTTTCGCATATTATCGCACGTATTTAAGAATAGTTAAGGTTGTAGTTAAGATTGCTTGGTCACTTGTTTTTGTTTACATCAAGTGCATCTTATAGTGCTTTCTGTTTTGTATTTTGAATTCAGTCAATTTGTTATCTTGTCACCTGGTTAAATTCTTTCTCTGCGTGGCCATCTTGGAAAATTATTTTGGTGAATTGTTATTATGGGGACCCTAATTAGCGGGATCTTCCTCCCTTCTGGGCCTCCCTTTGTTGCCATGATTTTTTTAAAACTTAAATTTCACCTTTGTTGCTTTTGTTTGAATTTGGTTGCAATAAAGAATACTGATTGATTGATTGATTGATTGATAATTTATATTTAGTAATATTGTATATATATTACAGTTTATTGTAGACGTGTTTGTATATTTACTTACTATTTGGCAAGGAAGGCGATCATGCTTGGAAAAGTTTTAAAAAATCTTCCTTAGTTCTTCGTAGTTCCAGAATCATCCGAAAGAACGCACTATACGTCAAAACTGATCCAGTCAGGTCTACAATTAGACCATGCATCCAGTTAGTCTCGGCTTATATAGATCACGTATAGGCCTCTGCTGCCGCGGTCCACGGTCTGTTTGTTCCTTCGCTGAAACACCTTGCGTTATAAAGTCACACTTCACGCTCCAGTGGCTTCCTTGTATGCCAAACAATCGCCTATTGTTATCAAACTATAAGCTAATAAATGCTCGCGGAGTGACTTGCTGGTCATGTGTTTTGCTTTAAGCGGAAACTTGACTCATTCTCTGCTTATAATTTATGACGATTCCTGCTGCCCAGCTTCATCTCTCAAATGCATCTCTCCAGTAGGCCTACTGTAAGGGTCATTATCAAGTTTAACTCATACAGAATTGACATAGTATCAGTATTGTATTAGTGTTAGCGTTAGTGTTAGTATTGGTATTAGTACTAGAATCAGTATTTAGTATTAGTGTTAGTATTAGTATTAGTATTTGTATTGGTGTCAGTGTTAGTATTAGTATTAGCATTAATATAGTTTTGGGCTTAATACTGAAGTAGTAATACCTGCACGTTCTCTGTTGTTTGAAGTTCTCTGTCACTGTAATTCCCAGCAGCGTCTACTGTTTGCGAGCACCTATTAACCGACCCACGCAGTAGAGCTTACAAAACTTGTGTTGGTCTGTGCCTTAAGGACGTTGCTCTGCAGCATGCGCAAGAGCCCTGTGGGAATAATAGGCCGTCGTTCTCATAGTTACGCCTCTGTCTCTGCCTCTGTATCATAGTTCAGAGTTGTTTGGATGTCTCTATGTGGCTGTATCTGTCTCTGTCTGTTGCTCTGTCTTTGTCTGTCCTTCTATCGCTGTCTCAGGCCCTTTCCTTACTCTGTCCCTTATACTCTGCCTCTGTATTTATCTCTGCCTCTCTGCCATCACTTTCAGTTGTTGCAGCGAGCAGATTAATGACCAGAACGGGGATCGCATATTTAGAGAATGATGAGGACGGTTAACACGCAATGGGCTTGGGGGCCTCCTTTAAAAAAAGTAATAACATATGCGGGGATTCGGAAGGACCCCATATACGGGGTCTCTAACTATATCCTGTTACAGTCTTCTAAATCAATGTATGTGCAACATAATGTTCGCGTATACAACAGAGGGTGAAGGGCAATGGTCCAAAATAGGCCTACAACACCCACACCCAGGAGGTCCACTTGAGTAGGTCTAAAGTTCTATGGGCCTTGGGGTGACACGTGTAGCAACAGATTAATAACCTATGCAACCCCTCCTTAACTTACTGTGACGGACCAGGATGGAGCAACTTTCATTATTGGGCGCTATGGAAGTTGTGGTGAGGTTGGTTGGGTGCTGTGGACCTCAGGGAAGGTCAATGGGTGCTGTGAGGCCTTGTGAGACCCAGATTGATGCCCCAGTGAGGCCCAGTGCCCCGGGACTGATGCCCCAGTGAGGCCCAGTGCCCGGGGACTGATGCGCGGGAAGGCCCAGTGCCCGGGGACTGATGCGCGGGAAGGCCCAGTGCCCGGAGACTGATGCCCCAGTGAGGCCCAGTGCCTCAGTGGGGCCTCGGAAACCATATAAAAGGGGCCTCGTGCTTTGAATCGGCAGAGACGATCGCCGGGGACTATAGTGGCGAAGCCCTTGTCGGATGTTGGGGTATTTCGAGAAGAAAGAAGGGGTTCTCGATAGCGCAGGGTGAGACGTTTTCTTTGTGAGGCATCGATGTAATTACTGCAAATAATTCTGTATACGAAAAGATTGTTTGTTTCGACACGAGAAGTGTTATGGTTTTGTGATTCTCTGGAAATACCGAATTATTGTGAATTTCGTGATCATTTGGATCTTATAAGAAAAGTTCAATCGTTCTTCGATCTTGTCATTGTTGAGTCGATCGGTTGTAAGAAACTCGCAAGTCCTTCGACGACCTCGGAGGCCTTACCTACGCGTACACGTCCAGGGCCTTCTTAACCACTCGGCTGGCCTTGGAAGTATACGGTATATTGAGAGATATACCCCGGCGAGAGAGAGGTGCATTTCCGCCACACTGGCCCCAGAGTTGGGGTAGCGAAGAACTCATTTCCGCCACACTGGCACCAGAAGTGGGGTATTGAAAGGACGAGTTTCGATCGACAGCGATGGAAGACGAGGAGGTGATCATAACACGAAGACCGCGGGGCATCGAGGATCCGTACCCGGGCACTTCAACCCCTGTGAGAAGACGGCGAACGACGGAGGCCTCGCCAGAACGGAGTCTTTTGGAGGACGATGCCGATGGTGACCTGAGGCCCGATGAACTGAGCGGACGAAAAAGACCAGAAGAAACAATGTCGCCGCAGAAATTGCTGGAAGGCATCGGGGGCCTTCTGAAGACGAGACCGATGCAGATGAAACCAGGGAAGTTCGACGGAACAGGATCGTTGGAGTCTTTCCTGGCTCAATTCGAGGTATGTGCAACACATAACCGATGGACGGCCTCGGATAAGATCGACTTCCTCCGATGTGCATTGGAGAAAACTGCGACTCAGTTGTTATGGGACTTCGGCGCTCGACAGGATGTAACATATGAAGAATTGGTCGGACGTCTGAGACAACGGTATGGCATGGAAGGCCAGGCCGAGATGTTCCGTGCGCAGCTCTACTATCGACGTCAGCGAGCTGGTGAGAACCTTAGCGATCTTCTTCATGACATTCGGCGACTTGTGGTCCTCGCGTACCCGGTTCCATCCAATGAGACTACGCAGATCATCGCCAGGGACTCTTTCTTGGAAGCCATGCGGGACCGCGAACTTTCACTCAAGGTTCGCGAACGAGAGCCAAAAAGTTTGGACGAGGCCTACCGGACGGCGCTTCGTCTCGAGGCCTACCGGCAGACGACGGATACAGACGATCGGAGGAGGCAGCCGAACAGAGTGAGAGGAACGCAAGAAGCCGACCTCGACGCTCAGATCCAGTCACGGATAGACCGCTTTCTCGCTGAGCTGCGCGAGGAGCAACGAAGATGGCAACGAGAGCTGGAGAGTAACATCGACCGACAACTCCGAGAACTGCGGGGCCCAGCTGCGACGACCAATGCAACCGGGCTAGATGCTCGGCCCTCGGAAGGCAACCAGGGAGTTTCACGGCGGACGGCGGCCTGCTTCAACTGTGGCCGACCCAGTCACTTCGCTCGCAACTGCCGGCAAGGCCGCCGGCCCTTCAATCGTCAGCCAACAACGGCAACGGTCGGTATGGAACCAACCGATGCAACGGAGGAAGTCGTCACTAACCACACGGCGCGGTCAAGGCTTCCGAACCGCGCAACCAACAACGCCATCTACATACGAGGTATAGTCAACGGACGACCGCAGACCTGCCTGATCGACACTGGATCAGAAGTAAGCCTGGTACCACTTTCTACTGTTGAAGGGTTAGACTTACGTCCTTGTAATCGCTTTTTGATGGCTGCTAATGGGTCTAATATACGGGTCCTTGGAGAAGTAAACATCCCGATTAAAATTCGGACGGGTTTTGAAATTCACACGGGTTTTCTGGTATCCGATCAGATTGCTGAACCTGTGTTGGCTAAGGGAGCACCGATGTCGCTTGGGTTTTGGTACAGGGGCCTTGTTTGTTGGCCGTCGACGTGTCCCTCTTGTAAGGGGCAATGGGTCCATGTGGTGCCGGCGCGTGATCGTCGCTGAGGAGGTTGTGGTATCGCATAAGTGCCAACAGGACGTGTCCGTTAGGACGCAGTATGGGGACTTAGCTACTAAAGCGCCTGCATGGATGACTGAGGCCGCAGAGGTCCAGCCTGGTGTTCACCTAGCCCGAGTAGTGTTAGGAGATCGTGCGCATACGACCCAGGTAAGGGTGGTAAACCTTAGTGAAGACCCGGTTAAGCTAAGTAGGGACCAACTGCTAGGAGGCTTACACCCAGTAGAGGTTGAGTGCAGCAGTGTTAGCAAGGAAGGCAGAGGTCAGATTGAGGATGATTTTTCACTTGACTTTTTGCTAGAAGATCTTCCGGAAGAGGTGAGGCCGGATGATTGTGTACAGCTGCGAAACTTGTTGGCAGAATATAAGGATATATTTTCTGCAACGGAAAGAGATCTTGATAGGACGACTGTGACTACACATAGGATAGACACCGGTGATGCAAGACCGGTACGACAGCCGTTAAGACGACAGCCATTGCCGTACAGGACTGCAGTAGATGAGCATTTAGATGAGACGTTGGCCGTAAGACAGAACGGGATGAAAATAGCTAAGAGAAACATTTTCCCAGTTCTGCTGGTGTTGGTCGCAGCGATACAAACGGTGGTGTGGGTTAATCAGGAAGCGATATCGGTGGCTAGTGACTTAGTCGAGACAATAATTGTGAGGTACGGGGCCCCGCTGCAAATAATTACCGATCAGGGAACAAATTTCAATGGGACATTGTATCGGAAGCTTTGCAAATTATTAGTAAGGTTATCTGCAGCCATCAAAAGGGATTGGGACGATGTCTTGCCCCATGTCCTGGCCGCCTACCGGGCGTCCCTGCATGAAACGACGGGCTTCAGTCCGAACTTCCTCATGTTTGGTCGCGAGGCAAGAGCACCAGTGGATCTTGTCTACGGTCGACCTCCGGATGCCGATCGCACGGATGCTACCTACGTGAGCTATGTTCGGGACTTTGCTGAACGAATGGAGAACGCATATCGACTTGTCCGCGAACAGTTGAAAGTCACGGCCGAACGACGTCGCCATACTTACGACCTACGAGTTCGCCCCGCGCGGTTCAAGACTGGAGACCGCGTATTCTACTTCACACCGCGTCGTCATCGAGGCCGCACTCCGAAATGGACCCGTATGTTCACGGGGCCATTTACTGTGGTGGAGCAGCGAGGAGCTGTAAACTACGTAATCCGGAAGACAGCCAATTCCAGACCGTTTACAGTGCACGTCGACAAATTAAAGTTATGTTTCGACGAAGGGATATCCAGGGAAGAAGAGGCGCCGCTGGATCAACCAACGAGCGAGGAGACGGATAGAGGCCGACCTCGGCGAGAGATTCGTCGGCCGGCACGTTATTGTCAGTAAAGAGAATGACGTTGGATGGCTCGGGCCATGTGGTAATACCCGGACATCCGAAGTAATGTTCTGTAGTGCAGCTGTTTGGCGACTGCTGTGACGATGCTGATCGGATACTGTTTCTGTGTTACAGGCAGCTGAACAAGGAAGGAGTCCTCGTTGAATGAAATAAATGCCTCGCCATGTATCCGGTTTTCACGTACCGACAGCCAATTCTTGGTCAGAGCGTCGGGCTGCCGGTTAGAAACAATGCGACCGCAGCTTTTCTTTGGGACGGTCGGGCGAACACTTTCGGAGCAGCAGCTGCTGTGCCGGTACTGTCGAACAGTTGTGAGATGCGGGGACCAAGGGATTATGCAACCGGACGGAACCTGTTGGTACAAAATGTGAAGTATGGGAGCGAGGCGGGCAACCTATCGCCTCGGGTCCCACCGGTCCCGGCAAACAGTCCTGTATCGCTAGACTCTGAGAGCCTAGGAAGTACGGTGCCACCTCCGAATTCACAAGATGAGATTGTAACGGAAGTGATGGATCAGCTAAACCAGTGGAGAATTGCTCGGAGATCTCGGAACGATTTACCGAGCTCGTATCGGTGTCACCTGTGCAATCAAGGTGGACATCACATACGGGACTGTGTCCTGGCTCGACCACAGGAGGAAGCACTTACTCCATACCAGGGAGCGCGAAGATGTTTCGGGGAGTACAGATGTCTCCGATGCCAACGCAAGTGGGTTTCTGGCAACAGCTGGGCCAACGTCGGGCAAGATTGTATTGCGTGTGGGGCCACCGTGTACCCGCATAAGCAGTGTCCTCCGTCAAAGCGAGAGAATGCGCCCGCATTGAAGGAAAAGAGAGCCCATCGGCAGCAGCTGTGCGCCAAGTGCAGACAACTGGGATACTGTTGCTGTCAAGCGAATTAGCATGGAACCTAGAACACAGAATGCCATTCTTAACGAAGCTTTGTATTGAAAAATTGTTGCTCATAGAATGTGTAATTTAGTTTTGCTAAAGTGAAGCATAATTTTGTAATTTTTGTTCATGTAGTGATGCACAATGATCGAGGAGATTGATTGCACCGAGGTGGTAGAAGCATTGCACCATCTCGAAGACCATGTCACCGAAAATCACCTTGACGAAATTGATCTGGTAGCTTTAATGGAGGACGAAATTGATACGAGTGAATTAGAATTATTTTTGGAGTGTGCTGATGAAGCTATGGAACCGCCCTTGTCGCCGGATTTGGCCGAGCTAGAGTTGTCATCACTATTTTTCTATGGTGTGGATGAGGTTGATCTCTGTGGGTTAAACATGTCGTGTCCCGATGCCTTTGAAGATTATGCATTCTTAAACTGTTGTCTTAAGGGCATTTGGTGCCCTTACAATTGGTGTTCATCTTTTTAAGAGTTAACTTGAGCTGTAGTTTGATAGATTTCTCTTAAGTTACCGTGTGCACGAGAAGTTAATACTTATGCGCTATATAAATGCAATGGCTTAATTATCGTTTGGGTTCTGACGTAAGAGAGTCGTCACCATTAACGGTTTTGAATTAACCGAGTAAGTTTTATTGTGTGGCCAAAGTTAGAAATTTGGTGTTAGATGTTGTTGTTTATTGATACTGTTGGTCATTGATTAATTTAGTAGGACCGGAATAATTAACGGTTTTGAATTAGCAGCGTAAGTTTTATTGTGTGGCTAAAGTTAGAAATTTAATATTGGGTGCTGTTTAATTATCGAAACAAAATGCTATTGTTCAGTGATTGGGGCCGTACGCATTCATGGGGCCTAGTGCCTCGGAGGGGCCTTAGTGCCCGAGACCTTAGTGCCTGGGCTTTAGTGTTCAAGGTCTTGTCGCATGAGGTCCTAGTGCCCAGCGAGGTCCTAGTGCCTCGTGGGGTCCTAGTGCCCAGTGAGGCCCAGTGCCCGGGAGGGCCCATCGGTCCTAGTGCCTCGGGACTTTATGTTATGCCTTCAGCCTAGTGTTTTTCTTTAGGTTGCAAAATGCGATTGTATTGACTGATAGTTATTGCTAATGACTTTTAGTTTTACGTGATAGTTTGAAACTGCTTTCGAGGTTGCCTTTAGTGCCGAGAATGTTTTCTCTTGAGTGATGATTTAATTGGAACCTTTACAGTAAATTGTCTCAGAGGGTGGGGACACCCTCTCACCCTGGCCCCCGGAGAGTGTGACGGACCAGGATGGAGCAACTTTCATTATTGGGCGCTATGGAAGTTGTGGTGAGGTTGGTTGGGTGCTGTGGACCTCAGGGAAGGTCAATGGGTGCTGTGAGGCCTTGTGAGACCCAGATTGATGCCCCAGTGAGGCCCAGTGCCCCGGGACTGATGCCCCAGTGAGGCCCAGTGCCCGGGGACTGATGCGCGGGAAGGCCCAGTGCCCGGGGACTGATGCGCGGGAAGGCCCAGTGCCCGGAGACTGATGCCCCAGTGAGGCCCAGTGCCTCAGTGGGGCCTCGGAAACCATATAAAAGGGGCCTCGTGCTTTGAATCGGCAGAGACGATCGCCGGGGACTATAGTGGCGAAGCCCTTGTCGGATGTTGGGGTATTTCGAGAAGAAAGAAGGGGTTCTCGATAGCGCAGGGTGAGACGTTTTCTTTGTGAGGCATCGATGTAATTACTGCAAATAATTCTGTATACGAAAAGATTGTTTGTTTCGACACGAGAAGTGTTATGGTTTTGTGATTCTCTGGAAATACCGAATTATTGTGAATTTCGTGATCATTTGGATCTTATAAGAAAAGTTCAATCGTTCTTCGATCTTGTCATTGTTGAGTCGATCGGTTGTAAGAAACTCGCAAGTCCTTCGACGACCTCGGAGGCCTTACCTACGCGTACACGTCCAGGGCCTTCTTAACCACTCGGCTGGCCTTGGAAGTATACGGTATATTGAGAGATATACCCCGGCGAGAGAGGTGCATTTCCGCCACACTGGCCCCAGAGTTGGGGTAGCGAAGAACTCATTTCCGCCACATTACCTTGCTTACTTTATCTGAACTTACCTGAATCTATATCTGCAATGTACTGGTGCATCGAGTCGTGACGGCCTACTTTTAGCGAGAAATACAGGCTGGCTAATTATTTTCCATTCTTACAGGTAAGCTGATTCATATCAATATGAATATACGCTCACAATTGTTATAGAACTTAGGGCCTATACATATCATACATTTAATGTATTATTCAACGTGTATGAATGATTTTTAATATATATATATATATGTGATGTGATTGGTGTAATATAATGTGTTTTAGCACAATGCGACGTAATACAATGTGATATGATGTAATGCGATGTAATGTAATGTGATATCATATAATGTGTTATGTGTTGATATGTGATGTTATGCTATTGACACACGTCAGAGAAGCTTATAAATATACTAAATTACATTTCTTTTGACATTTACCTGGAGCAGAAGGTTGCCTTCTTCCACGTAACGTGCTTTAATGTAAAGTAACTTCTAGCGACTTCTAAAACGCCAGAAGTAAACGACTGTAGTCGGTCGAGAGAGATGTTTCCTCTATACGAACATTCGTATAAATACCTGTAACAAGTGAGAAATTGAATTATTGAATCATCAGAATCAATATAAACACAATCATGAATAACCATAAATACATAGGCCTATGCATGCGTATGGCTACAGACGCATAACGACATATATGAAACTATATATACATATGCATACAGATATGAGAATATATGACTAGGGAGGCTGTGTGTGTTTTCATTAAAATCTTTATGGCTCTTTAATTCGATGAATCGATTTGTTGTTAACCTGGACAGAACAGCATCTGACGTCTTAGGAGCCGCGACCGATTCAACAGAGATTCAGTCTCTCTCTCTCTGTGCGAACGTTGACTGACTGAAGAATAACGAGTGTAGGCCTACATTATATTCGCTTCATCAGCAGTGTGAGTGAGAGAGAGAGAGAGACAGACAGACAGACAGACAGACGGACACACAGACAGACAATGTTTGTGTGTGAGAGAGACAGAGAGGGGAAAGACAGGCAGATAGACACACAGACAGAGACACACAGACAGAGACAGACAGACAGAATATGTTTGTGTGTGTGTATGTGTACGAGAGATCGTGTACGTGTGTGCGTAAGAGCCTTAGACAAACAGAGGCAGACATGTGCACACAACTCCAGACAGACAAAACCACGAGCACAGACTGACACAGACAGACATACACAGATTAGAGAGATAGGTAGAAATATAAAGATAGAAATAGATGCAGGCAGAGAAAGACACAGACAACCAGAAAGACACAGAGATTAACGTACAGAGACACGGAGAGTGTTGCTATTTAAACTCTTGCCAAGTGTCTACATCCTCCTATCTTCGTCTGCAAATAGTACTCGAGTACCGTCGATATATATATTGCAGCAATTTAATCCAGTGGTGTCAGTGCACACTATCTCTGCACTTCGTCATCGTTAGTTCCTGACGCCAACCACTTGGTGGCGAAGGGTGCGAATTTAAATGACATCCGTGTTTTTGGTCATCTGTCAATCTCAGTGCTCCTCTCAGCGATAGTCCAACTCTTATCATATCTGCGCTTAGATTGTCTATCCAGCGCTGATTTGGTCTTTTTTTTTACTTGTTACAGACTCCAATCCACCCAGACAGTGGCGTCACTAGGGCTGGAGTCACCCGGTGCGGTAAGTCATGGTGTCACCCTAAAAAAATGTGATGACCTTTTTTAGGAATTCGTCTCCCAAAAAAAGTGATGACTTTTTTTTAGGAATTCTTCTCCCCAAAAAAGTAATGACCTTCTTTTAGGAATTCGTCTACCAAACAAATTTGATGACCTTCTTTATGAATTTCTCATCTTGCAAAATTTCATCATTTTCTCCTGTTGGGTGTCACCACCTCTGAGGGTGTCACCCGGTGCGGTCCGCACCCCCGTACCACCCTCGTGACGCCACTGCACCCAGACCTCCTATCTTCGTCAGTTATCCAACCATGCACTCCGCTCAACGCGCTCCACCTCCGCCTTAACACTTCTTTGCCTTTCCGTTACGTTATCACATCGCTACCACATGGAAATCGCTGCCTAGCCATAGCTGTTCCACCCCTCTGGAATAAAATCCCGCCAGAAATACGACAGTTATCTGATTCATCCTACGAACCCATCAAAACTGCATCTCTTGCTATTTCTGCGCAGGTCCTTCACTTTAAAACTGAAAACGCTACTCATTAATAAATCGTATCCTGAGTCCTTCTGACTCCTGCTCTTCCCATCAAGTCCTCAACTCCCTCGCCGCTTCAATTCTAAACACCATCCACTTTAGCCGTCTGACTGTCTGCCTGCCTGACCCTTGGATCTTGACCTGGAACCGATTTTGACCTTACATGCCTATCGATTATGTTTTGACCGAGCTTCTATGAATAAGGTGGTTCCCGCGAATTAGCTTTGGGCGCTATAGCAATCTCGAGAATACGATTACGATTCCTTTATTTCTCTTTCCTTTTTCCTTGCGTGTGGTGCATTGTGTGGGATTTGATCAGTTGACATTCCCTCCCAATAACCATCGGAGTCTGCTACTTAGTCTACTATATATAGAGCTGAAAGACTTTGTCCAGCAGAGTTACTTGGATATCTCGGAACTCTCTTAGGTCATCAGTTCTACTTTCTGTAGCATGAAATTCCTGCAATTTTCCATAGCCAAACTAATTCTTCTTGAGGGCTTCTTCTCAGCCTGCTTTCAGACTGTCCAGCATTGTGATCCATTTTCTAGTGCAGACAAAACTTACATAAGATATGTATAAATACATACATACATACATACATATTTATGCCAGGACTACTATGGCCAAAATTCGAGCCTTTTCTTGCGTTGGTCTGCTCTTTGGAATCAGCTCCCTCCATGGATACGTGCCTCTTTATTAGCTGGTGGCCCAAGTTCCTGTTTCCGCTGTCTTAACACCACTTTCTATTCGCTGGGTCTTTCGCACTGGGTGCGAACACTGTGAGAGGCGCTTCATAACTGTTCAGATACAATACGGCACAATACAATATATATGCATACATACATCAGATATGTATATATATATATATATGTATGTATTAAGCCACTTACTATAATGCGTGTCAAGTATGTACTTCAAAAAGGCGCTGCACGTATGATCATCTAATCGTTTTCACACAGTTTGAAAATGTTTACGGAACATGTCTAAATGCAACAACACTCATGTACAACGGAAGGATGTTAAAGAAACACACACACACCTACACACACACAAACACACACACACACACACACACACTTACACAAACACCCACACACACACACACACACACTTACGTATGTGTGTACATTTACTAGTAAAACATTAGTGGTATACATACACACATAATTATATACATTCACAGACAGGGCCGCCGACAGAAATTCCGGGCCCCTAGGCAGAGCAGTCACGGGCCCCTAGGCAGAGCAGTCGTGGGCCCTAGGCAGAACAGTAACGGGCCCCTAGGCAGAGCAGTTATGGGCCTCTAAACTATCTTTTGGCTTTATATAAATATAATATCATCAAAATAAAAAAAACACAAATTGAAATAATAAAAGTGCGTGTACGACCGTACAATATTATATTTATGATTTTATGATTTTATTCAGATGCTCGAGGTTTAAACTGATTGTAGTTAAGCGTCAGATAATATATTTTAAGAGGCATAAATCATAAACTTTGTATAATTGAATATAATATTTTTCATAAGTTGATTGCGGGCCCGGCCCGGGCCCCTAAAAAGTCGCCGGGCCCCTGGGCATTTGCCCCCCCCGCCCCTCCCTCTCGGCGGGCCTGTTCACAGACATATATAAGCGTATGTATTTATACACGTGTATATATATATATATAATTATATATCTGTCTCTTTTTCTGTAAAACATTGCAGTATACATGGAATAAATTGGCGAATCTCATAACACATATAGTTATATGTATATGTATGTATGGTTTAGATTCACATTTCTGTGTGACTGTGCGCATTAATAATTGTTATATAACTATACATAAATATAATTATTTTAATTATATAGGCCATCATTATAAAATTAGCCTCAGCCACAAAATGTCATGACCCACTGGCACAAGCGTTTCGCTAAACTGCGTTCCAAGTCAACACGGCGCCTGGTACTTCCTCTCTCATATTCAACCTACCCTCGCATTTCCGTCCAATACTGAGTACATACTTATGCATTACTGCAGATCTGCTCAGTTAAGTACTTCCGCGCCCCCCCCCCCCCACCCCATTTTGGAGCGTATACAAGAGGACCAGCGTCCTCATCGAAGCTGTCATCGCTTAAAGATCGAAGGTCAGATTACGTTAAATTATACTGCATTACATCACATTGCAGTACCAGGATGTAGGGGTTGGTGAAAATTCCACCCTAAGTGGTTCCCCACTGCGATGCCGTTAAAATTAGCTCCTACACACATATAGGTCTATTTCTTACCGCATATGGCTCCCTGGAAATTACATTACATTACGTTTAATTGGGGTCATAAAAGGGCGCTATATAAATGTAAACCAGTTGCATTTCCAGTACACAACCTTATATGGGCGTTATCTGAAGCGATGGCGAAGGGTATCATCGTCCCCTGTGCATGAAATCATCGAGAAATGAGCGCACAGTGTTAGCCGAAGCAATACAGCATATACGGTGACTGAGGAACAAAATGACCTACATACCTACACACACGTAAATGTGCTATAGGACTTCGAATGAGATGCTTCGACAGCCGACCGACCACCTGTTGCACCTGTACGATCTCGATATCGACTTTGCATTAATGATTGAAGACTCCTCTACGGTCGAGGCAGAAACAGGCGTAGGAGAGTTGAAGCTGCAATTATTGCAGGGCACGATGTTTTTGTAATGAATATACGGGACTTTTCATTGGAGTCATGTCCCGTAAGAACAGACACTAACGTGGTCGAGTTGTCAATATTACTGCAATCTTAAGCGCTTCCTGTCCAGCATCGCATTCGTTATAGGGTCTCCAACATGGTAAGGCATTGTGTCCTAGGGCGGGCCCCGGCCTACCTCTGCGAGCCGTTTACTTTAACTTCCGCTTGTGCGGGGCCCCGTGGCTTGCGCTCGGCCTCTCGGGGTGAGTTTGTTGTCCCCTATGGGCATACTGCTATGGCGTAGCGTAGGGCATTCTCTGTGGTGGATCCTACCGTCTGGAATGACCTCCCTCTCTCGCTTCGCTCCCTCCCTAGAGACCTCTCAGGTACTTTCTATGGCCTTCTTAAGACCTTTCTTTTTGACCAGGTCTGGGTCGGGAGCGCCACTGAGTAGATTTTTTGAAGGGGCACTATATAAGTTCAGTATAGATAGATAGATAGATAGATAGATAGACAGACAGACAGACAGACAGACAGACAGACAGACAGACAGACAGACAGACAGACAGACAGACAGACAGACAGACAGACAGACAGACAGACAGACAGGTAGGTAGGTAGGTAGGTAGGTAGGTAGGTAGGTAGGTAGGTAGGTAGGTAGGTATACGTAGGTAGGTAGGCAGGCAGGCAGGCAGGCAGGCATAGATAGATATCTATCTATCTATCTATCTATCTATCTATCTATCTATCTAATCTATCTATCTATCTATCTATCTATCTATCTATCTATCTATCTATCTATCTATCTATCTATCTATCTATCTATCTATCTATCTATCTATCTATCTATCTATCTATCTATCTATCTATCTATCTATCTATCTATCTATCTATCTATCTATCTATCTATCTATCCTCTGTCCGTATTGAGAAATCAGCCTGTTAGTTGCAATGAAGAATTTTCCACCATATTTGCTGCAGCTTTGGATCTTTTCACCAATTTAGATGTTATGATTGAGCTACCTTGAATCATGCAGAAGAGGCAAATGATAATATTCAAGAAGAGTAGTATAGGAGATCAATCTACATTCATACATGTTGGATTCAGTGATAATTATGTGAGAAACGAGATCTTCTGTTCAAACCTTGTCATCCTGTGCCCTTACTTGCTTGTTGCCAAAAACAGCTTTAACTTAAACGAGGAATCGCTGGCATCGACACTGAAGAGCTTCTGTAGTAGTTATGGTGATCTAGCTGAAATTCGGCTCTGCCGTGGAAAGAAAAGTGGTTACGATCATCGAAGAACACTAATGTAGCTATTCCAGTAGGACCAGTTTGTGGAGGAAGCTTTGCAGAACTGTGATGTATTCGTTAGCAGGGCGTCTATCCCCCAAGTCATTGGAGCAACTTCCCCCTCCCTCCTCTTCTGCCTTTCTCCTTCCTTCCCCCCCCCCCAATAATGGTGGCACATACACTGACAGATCTTCCCCCACCCTATTTTTTGGATGGAGCATTTGCTCCAAGGTTTCCATGGAGTAAACGCCTCTGTTCGTTAGTGAACTCACTTCTTAGAACGTTACGGTCAGCGTTGCGTCAGCTGAGAGGAGCTTCTCTTCATTACGTCGACTAAAAACATGGTTGAGAAACCAAAACGGTCAGGAAAGGTTTATCTCTGTGTCTCTCTGTTTGGCACTCCTGAACGTTACTGGAGAAATTGAAGTAGATGCGGATAAAGTGATTGATTGCTTTGCGAAGATTGGAAACAGAAGATTGGAATTTGTGTTGTAAGTTGATAAACGATTAATTTCATAAATCATTTTAATTTTAATTCGTTTGATCTTGAACGTACATGAAATCCCCCCCTCCCCAAGAAAAAGTCTAGATCCGCCCCTGCTGTCACTTGGATCAGTATGCTATGTCTAGAGGTCCACAGAACGAGTAGCAAACAGCTTCACTGTAAACTATTAACAGGTGAAGTGATCCATGACAAACAGAACAATTATGGTGGCTAGAACGCTTACAGACAGAATGTGTCTGATGTCCAAGCACATAATTATGTTGTCGCTTACTGTAAGAAAATTCCATCCAATTAGGCCTATTAAATAATAATCATAATTATTATCATTATTATTATTATTACTATTACTATTATTATTATTATTATTATTTTGACTCGAGGTATCAATGATCCCTCAGGATTTGGAAAAAATATTGTTATTATCATTATTATTATTTTCCAACTCCTCTCAATTGTGGTCTAACGCTTTAATGCTGTCGCCATTCCCAACACTTCCTCCCTGCCTGAACTTCACAGGGCTTAGCCAACCCAAACATTTAGCACTTCTCTGGAGCCATTTTAAATCCTGATGGATCACATTACGTGCCTTGGGACAAATAATAATAATATAAATCCTCAGCGCCTCTAAGCAGCTGCTTTGCAAGCAGCGCTGTTCAGATTTCTATTGATCTATCTATATATCTGTCTCTCTGTCTGTCTGTCTGTCTACCCACCCACCCACCCACCCACCCACCAACCCACCCACCCACCCACCTACCTATCTACCTACCTACCTACCTACCTACCTACCTACCTACCTACCTACTTATCTACCTAAGTATCTACCTATCTATCTATCTATCTGTCTATCTATCTACCTACCTATCTATCTATTCTTCATTGCAATTAACACGCTGATTTCTCAATACGGACAGAAGATCGGTGACAAGACTTGAAGACTATCCGCACCAGTTAAATCCAGAGTTTTCTTCTGGAACAATCTGCTGAGCCATAGGCGGTAGACAAAACGTGTCTTTTATTGTTGTGCACATAACTTATACACAGACTCAACTGAGAACTATGAGAAATATTAGTAGTTTCGTCGAATGTTATACAGTAATATTTTGCCTTCTTGAGCCGCTCAAAACTCGTGCTTCTTATCTCTTCCGCTCAGCATTCAATCTTGAGTTCTTAAGATGATTTTCAAGTTGACGATCCCCGCAGTTAACTGTAAACCGCAGTAGCTCTCTAAAATTGCATTCATATAATTATTCAGCGGTTCCCTCTGTGATTGTTTACTTTAATTCCCATCATCTCGATGACCTTGTAGTGGAATATTCTGTCTGCCAACTAATTTTTAAATTCAGGCCAAAGTCAGCCAGCGGGCCCAAGTAGGTGAAGTAACTCCATTGGGGCCCATTCTACGGTACATCGGCGCACATTCATTGTGACAGAGGGAGAAATATTATTTTAGGTCATGCAAAGAGCAATACTGTAGGTGCAGTGATTGTGCAACTGCAGAGAACATACAAAATAAAAGATACAGTAAAATAAATAGCAATCAAATCTGCAAATGCTTAGTTTGGAATTGTCAACGGGCTGATCAACTAAAAATGGTATCAAGTGATAATATTCAAACGGCAATCCGTCGTTGTACGGGCGTAAAAATATTTAATCACATGACATTTATCCTGTTGTAGGCCTATATCAAGTTTTAAAATTATTTTTAGACTCTTGGACTCTCTTTTTAGACTCTGTGGATCCGCCTTTGAGTGACAGTGAGATATTGGTAGGTACTTGCTGTTAAAACGACCCTGCGTCATAGCAAGCTGATTACAGTCGCCCTCCTCTTTATCCAGGCTTGGGACTAGCACCATCCGAAAACGGCAGTGGCGGAATCAGTGGTAGCGAGGTTCATACGAAAAGTTCTTAAATCAGATTTAGACTGCTCTCAAAAGTTGTCCAAACTGCTGAAAAATGAACCCTTGCTCCCTATTGATGGCAGACGTAGTCACATAACTTTGGGGCTTTTAAAATTTAAATGGCATGTGCGTTTTGATCGTGGCGCTTTAGAAGTCTTTACATTAGATTAGCCATGCATGGGGAATCCACTGCATTAACTAAGGTATAGGTCTATTTTTCTACTCACAAATTACAACACTCTTCTGTACGGTAAAAATACAGAAATCCTGAATGTTGTTTGGGCTTAACAAATATAAGAACAGATAGAATCCGCTCGGCTGCAATCGCTGTCTTCGAAAATTCTTCGACTCTGCATATTGATATGCATGTGCGAAAAGCGAGAGCACATTTTGTCAGATTGTTGGGAAATTTAATTTTGACTGGTTCCTTGCGCTGTTGGCTTTGTTTGGATTTGTCTGTCTATATATATCGTATGTAATATCAACTTAAATGTAATCCGAGAACTTTTATAGCGCCAGAGATTTAAGCTAAAGGCAATTATTGATGGCTGTTTCACATAAACACGTGCAGTCAAAGAGGGCCAGTCACCACCCAGGCAGTCAGTAAGGCCACCCTGTCAACCCCCAAAAGGCCAGTCAACAAGTGAGCTGATCTAAAAGCCAGCCAATTAGAATGTCAGCTAGACAATTTCACATTAAGGAAGCAATTTAACCTGTAAGACATCAAGAAGCCAGCCGAGGAAGCCAGCCTTTAAAGCAGTCACCAAAGAAGCCAGCCATCAAAGCAACCACCGAAGAAGCCAGCCATCAAAGCAACCACCGAAGAAGCCAGCCATCAAAGCAACCACCGAAGAAGCCAGCCATCAAAGCAACCACCGAAGAAGCCAGCCATCAAAGCAACCACCGAAGAAGCCAGCCATCAAAGCAACCACCGAAGAAGCCAGACATCAAAATAGCCATTGAGGAAGTCAGACAGCTAACTATAGTTCTAAATGCAATTTTCAACAGAAAATAATCTGAAAATGGCTTAAAGCGTTTAATTAAATAGATATTCAAAGATACATGTATATAATACAAACTATGTGCATGACGATTATTCAGCAAGAAACTCATAAGCTCCGCTAACGACAAATGCATTTAAAATAGATAAATTATGTACAATAAACAAACAGTCTGAAACAGAACATCCAAATGAAATATGGCTAATTCTATACAGTAACAATGGAATTCAAACCTCTCAGGGCAGTTTGAGCTAAATTCTGTACATAAAAACCGGAATTCAGAAACGTGCAAATAAAAAGAGCAAATTCCATGCGTTCAAAATGGAATCCACACAGCATACATGAATAAAACGGAGCAAATTCTATACAATAAAAATGGGTTTTTGAATAACTTATGACGCTCCTTTAAATATGAAGACATCATAAATTGACTTAAACTATAAAAACAAATTTTAGGTTTTAATCCGAGGTAGAAATGTTCCCGCATGATTAAAAAATTTAGGAGAACATATAAAAATCATCTGAAATGGTTTAATCTTCTCAGTTCTGGGAGAACAATTGTTAGATTAATCTGATCAAAGTTAGAATTATATAATTTTAACTTAATTGGACTGATAAACTTCGGTTTCCTTTGTCGTTTAACTCAGAATTATTGTTCATTACGATCAAATTGTTACATTTCATTAAATTACCAAGAATACTTAAGATCAGATGCGCTAATTCATCAGTCCATATTTCAAGATCTCAGTGTGCATTTTTATTATGAAAAAACGCTGGAGGTCATCAATGCAACGTTGCAACGCTTCATATTGTAAGTTCAGCGTTACAAGTTACCAGCGCAAGGGGCGTTTGAACGCAAGTTGCATAGGCTAAAGTCACAAGCACAGAAGAACTGGGGTAGTCAACTCAAACGTAAAATAACTCAAAGCAAAAAAACAACATTAAATTCCTTCTATTTCGGAAAAAAACTGCAGAGAACAGTGAACGGTCTGAACCAAAGACGCTAGATTTTGAACACTCGGGTTTTACGAAATTCAAGACGACCTCTATGACAATACAAAACATGTGTAAACCCTTATAAATTAATTGTCCTATCATTAATTATCACATTAAATTACTAATCACTAGCTCACCGTAATCGTAATCGTGAACTCAAATTTCTAAAGCTTCTTTAAAGCCAAGCGCAGAGCACAAGCTTATTCGGGAAACTAAAGTGACCCGTTACTCACGTAACAACTAACTGTAAACCAGTATGTTATCTATATGTCACAATGAATTATGAGTCGTGGGTAGAAAGACAGTTTCTTATGTGAGATTCCAGACCAGTCGTCGATGCGACTTTCAGACGTAAATGTTTTGCACGAAAATCGTTAAATGGGAATTTTTACATGACAATCAAAAAGACAATCGAAATAAACAGAACTCGTGAAGATCGTTCAGTCTTTACAACGATATAAGCGGTTTATGTGAGATCTGGAAATCAACGGGTAAATGTGACAGCAGAGCCTATTTTACAGCGTGTGAAGACGGTTTACTAGTTGCTAAATCCCGAGACGATGGTGCTCGAAGTCCTTCCATTGGACGACGAACCGTTTGATAAAATGGTCAGCGCTGTGCCGTTGCTCGTGTGTGAAGTATTGGACAGTTGTTGTCCGAAGCGGACCTTGTGCACGCTGTTTTGCTTGGACAGCACCTCCTGGACGTACAGCTCGTTCTCTGGCTTCGTAGTTTGGACGAGGTCCTCCTGTGAGTCCGTTCCAGACAGAGGAATCTGGTGGAGGTGTGGGGCTGAGTTGCGGGACAAAACCCCCGTCAATCGACGATTCTTTGGTTTTGAAGAGGACGACGATGACTTCTTATTCTGTAAAGGAAAAGATCAAAACCAAAGGCATCCGTTTATGTGTGTATGTATTTATTATGTGTGTGTGTGTGTGTATGTATGTATGTATGTATGTATGTATGTATGTATGTATGCATGCATGCATGCATGCATGCATGCATGCATGTATGTATGTATGTATGTATGTATGTATGTATGTATGTATGTATGTATGTATGCATGCATGCATGCATGCATGCATGTATGTATGTATGTATGTATGTATGTATGTATGTATGTATGTATGTATGCATGCATGCATGTATGTATGTATGTATGTATGTATGTATGTATGCATGTATGTATGTATGTATGTATGTATGTATGTATGCATGTATGTATGTATATATGTATACATGTATGCATGTGTGCATGCTTAGAAGCATCCATTTAACACCTAGACATATAATATAACGCCTTAGTACCTCATAGTGGTGCTAAAGTCTGTAAGAAGAACAAAAACTTTAACTAGAATAGTCACCACTGGCGAGTTCTCGCGCACACGTATAACCCAACGAACGGCCATGAATGTAGCGATGCGTCCATCAAAGGCTCTATTCAAGGCGTTTACGGGTTCAAATCACCCACATTTTTCCGATGCGTTAAAATTAAATTTTTTGGGGGAGAAACCAGGAAGGTTTAAAAATCATCGAAACAGGAGGGATAATAGAGCACTTGGTTGGATTTCCTGTGAAAAAGTCCCACCCCAAGTTTACTTATAATCTTACATTTATGCAGCGGCAGCATTATATCATAATGACTAGTAGTTGTACATGTATAATGTGTATGTATGCATCAAGCCATTTAATACTGCGCATTTTGAATAGGCCTGCCTCACAAAAACGCTGCAGAAATGACTAATCGATTTATATAGGTGCGTTTTTAAAAAGATCCCTGAACAAAGTCAAAGGCAATGGTAGGGCCTATGAAATGTAATTGTGGATGATCTAAGCACGAAAAGACATCATGGCTTCCACTTGAAGTGTGGAAGCGCGGCACCTGCATCTTCCCACGGCCTACAGAACGACGCTGACTCGATACTGGAGCAAAGAGCTCCTGATTAATTGCCAACAATTAAGTAGAGAATAATTGCAAGGAATGGCATATTCTGACTCACCTTTGTATGACAAAGACCGTGCAGGATAAAAATGAACAAACCCTACAACGGTAACAAATAAGATAGCTACAATGTCAGGTTCGTTGCAGGCAAGGGAACATATGTTAAGGGAAGCAAGAGAAGGTAAATGAAAGTTAAGAGAAGTTGTGTGAGGTAAGATGATTGAAGGTAACATTAAGGTAAAATAAGGTAAAAGTAAGGTAAGTACGGTAAGCAAAGTAAGGTGAGGTAAATGAGGGAAGGTATGATGATCGAAGTAAGGTATGGAAAGGTTAGGGAAGGGAAGGTCGGAGAAGGTAAGATAAAGTTAGACAAAGTGAAGATAAGAAAATATGCGATCAGGTATAGGGTGAAACCCGGTGAGTTATGATAAGTTAACGTTAACGTAGGGTAACGAGGTCAGGTCAGGTCAGGGAAGGTCAGGAGCTATGTAAGATAAAGTTAAATTACAAGGATGAGGGATGGCATTAACCTGCAAGGAGTTTGTGATGGCGAATATGTACTGGAAAGCGATCGCTTCTTTGCTGACTGAGAGAACGCCAAAGATCCACGTCACTCCCATTATCGGACTCAAAATCACGATATTCCGTACAATAGATCTGTGAAATAAACAGAAATATGAATTTAATCAACCTATAAATCGATTAATAAATCAATAAAGCCATGTAGGGGAAAGGCTTGTATTATGGGCCACCGTGTAATATGGGCCTCGGCTGTTTTTCCCACCTATCATGTCTGCGAAGGGCACCCCGTCAAAAGAGCGCCCGACAAAAGAGCGCCGACAAAAGAGCGCCGACAAAAGAGCGCCAACATAAGAGCGCCGATAAGAAGTGTGAGGTGTCACGACAAATGGTTCGCTGACGAAAGGTTCATGGGGTTCTAGCTTCTAGTTTGAGCTATGTTTTCATCGAGAATCCAGCTTCTAGTTTTAGCTATATTTTCATCACTCATGCAGCTTCTAGTTTGAACTATGTTTTCATCACTCATGCAGCTTCTAGTTTGAGCTATGTTTTCATCACTCATCCATCCTCTAGTTTGAGTTATGTTTTCATCGCTCATCCAACTTCTAGTTTGAGCTATGTTTTCATCACTCATCCAGCTTCTAGTTTGAGCTATGTTTTCATCGCTCTCCCAGCTTTAGGGTTAAGTTATATCTTCATCGATAATCCAGCTTCTAGCTTGAGCTATATTTTCTTCGACAATAGCGCTCAGACTAGAAGTTGAATGGATGATGATGATGATATAGCTCAAACTAGAAGCTAGAAGATCGATGAAAATAAAGACCAAAATTGATTAACGGAATGCGACGAAAAAGATTACAAAGCAAATCATGTTTTCTTCCGTTCCGAATACCAGGATTCTGTTCAAGTAATCCGCGCGATTTAATGGTTATGTCGGCACTCAACTATGTGACATAAAATAAAATACTTGTTTATTTCCCATACCAGTTGATATAATGCAGTTCGTAACAATCATTGATAAATGTTAAAGTGATTTGATAATCTTTCAGCTGTCCCTCTCCCTTGAATGCTAATAAAAGTTTCGCTACAGGACCCTCGATATAAAGTTTTCGTCGGCGCTCTTATGTCGGCGCTCTTTTGTCGACGCTCTTTTGTCGGCGCTCTTATGTCGGTCGCTCTTTTGACGGGTCACCTCTGCGAAGAGCTCTTGCCGTGCGAAACGATCCGTCTACTTATTTCAACTTCATGTTGTGAATTTGAGCTGTTGGCAATAACTTCTGCACGAATGGTAACAATTTTAACTTTTGGTACATATTGCTTATAAAATTGGTTCAACTTCAACAGCTGTTGTGTAGCTTAGGATTTCAGCTACGCTATGCCGTGTGGTTTCAGAAGGTAGCAATTTCTTAATCAAATAAAAAATAGTTTTGTTGGGACTATAAAAACATTCGACGGTCACGCTATAACTGGTTTCCCCGAAGCATACCATGTTTGTAATATGGGCCTGCGATGGAATGTGTATTATGGGCCAACCCATATTACACATTCCATCACAGGCCCATGTATTATGGCCTGTGTAATATGGGCCAGCCCATATTACACGAGCCATAATACATGGTAATTGTAGCTGATTTCACAAGTGCAATTTGTTTCATTTTATTTTCGTTTTACACACTCTTTACGGGCAGTTTCAATATGGAAGTTGTGACAAAGACAAGAGCCACCAAAACAATCATATCTAAATCAACCTTGCTAAAGAAATGGACCAAAATAAAATCAAAATCAAAACAAAATACAAGTTTAAAGGAGACATCGAAAACGACCAGAGCATCCCTGATCTCACAATTTGTAGTGTGTAGGGGAGTCATACGAAGAGAACTGGGTTCAGTGCACAACATGTCAACCCTGGTCGCATGAAGACTGTGCAAATTTAAAACCATCCTAAGTTTTACTTCTGTGACAATTGCCAGCCTTTGCCTAGAAACTTCTGACATATATTTAATACCAGTAAACAGCTCGGAAACGTTGCAAATTGTATGAACTGAGAATATCAAGCTCTGAAATATGATTATTGCTTTAAAACTTTAATCATTTTCGTCTTCTGTTGCAAAATCAGGCAGTTGTCTAACATGTGTAACAGTATTGTTTTATCTCTACAATGGTGGCCCATATTACACACGTGGTTGTGTAATATGGGCCATTTTTTGTATCTTAAAAATAATTATTTAAAATTTTATTTACATCGATTAAGCAATCATTCCTTTACATTTGGTCATAACTAATGCCAAGTAATGCATGGAATAAAAAAAAACTGTACACCCAATTGCTCCTGTACTAAATAATCGAACAATTTGTTAGGTGGCCCATAATACAAGCCTTTCCCCTATCTATCTATCTACTCGTTATCTATCTGTCTATCAAATGACTAGATGAATGGAGGGAGAGAGAAAGGCATGGCTTCGGCTGTGTGGATAAATGAATGGATGGACAGATCGATGGATCAATCAAGCATTTCATTCAATCGATCAATCAATCTTTCAATCAGACAATAACTCAATCAATCAACTTTCTTAATTCGTGCACAGTCAATGCACAATGCACCTCGCATTAGTCAACCAATGTTGCTGTACAATTTTTAACAAAGCTCCATACCGAAAATTTTCAAAGAATATCAACTCCCCGCAAGTAGTTAAACAAAAGACACTTAATTGAGATTACTTATCTGAAGAAATATTCACTTACAGCAGTTTATTTCTCTTTTTCTTTAAGTCCGATCGCACTTTGGTCCTTGCTATTCGACACAGAACTATGACAATGATGGTCAGATTGACCTTTGACACGAATAAACAAAACATTTAAAATAAGAGTCTTCTTCCAAATTTCATAATAAAAATTCCCACCCCGAAGGTAAAGCTAAAGTTATTCATAAAGGCAAATGCGACGGTAAAGCTAAAGGTAAAACACTGTGTGCAAAAAGTAAGAAAAAGTAAATGTGAAGAAAAACTGCAAAACTAAGATAAAGTCTAAATGTAAAAGCAAAGATAAACAAAGGTAAAGGTAAAAGCAAAGGTAATAAAGGTAGAGGTAAAAGCAAATGTAAATAAAGTAAAAGTAAACACAAAACTAAATAAAGGTAAAGGTAAAAGCAAAGGTAAAGAAAGGTAAAGGTAAAAGCAACGTAAATAAAGGTAATGACAAATGCGATGCTAATAGCAGAATTCACCAGGAGGTGCTAGTGTAGCATGAATCCCAAGACTTGTTTCTGCTCAGGTGGGATTTTGAACCCTAAACCTTTTGCTAACTACTAGACTATCAAGCGCAATTAAAGCTTAAGGAAGTGCAATGATCCTGACCGAAATGATGAACAAAGCCGGAGCAACAAAAGCCCACAGAACGTTTTCCTCAACAGACAGCCAGCATCTGCAACAACATAACATTCATTGTTATCATTTCTATTCTTGTTACTATTCCTATTGTTGTTGTTACTGTTATCATCAATATGATTACCACAACAACTACTGCATTACCTGTCTCAGTGTCATATCCATCGTCGCCAATCAGGACAATCGTCACCATCACCTTCGTCATAACCATCCCCATACTCCTCATCCTCCTCGTAATCATTTTTATTACCTTCTCCATCATCTTCATCTTTATCATCATATTATTATTGTCTCTCAGATGACGTGTGTATGTAATTATCATAGGCACACACAACTAAGCAGTGTAGTATTTTGCATGGTATAAGTGTCGCAATCGGAGGTTTCCAGTCGATTGTTTGCCGTGTGTTGATGTCGACCCTCGATTGCTTGTTCTTTTACTTGCACTTTTATTTAACGTGCCTAACTTTTCTATAGAAGATTCACGACGAACTTTGTTTAATTAATAAATGAATTTAATTAAAGAAACAAATATATATATACACTAACTCTACGGGAACTTCCACGTAGTATTAAAGCGTTTAGATATTAAATCGGATTATCTCAAATGTTGCTTCGTACAGCCTAACTACAGATCGTTCTTTCGCGTCAGTCTCTGAATCTGACGGACTAATACTCTGCCGCCCCGCTGGTCGTTCCTCCCGATGTTTCTCGCTCGACCGATGTTCACACGTCGCGTTCGTCAGCAGTACAAGTCCCGTATTCTCCGTTCCCTTCTGTTAAGTAGGAACTCCAGCGTGCATCAGTCAGCCCCCCTCCCCACGTCAAGCTATCGTCAATTAGTGTCAGATTGCTCCTCGATACGCGGGTCGTCGCTCGCCTGCAGCGCGGGCGGTGTCTGATTACACCATAGCCGCGAGGTGTCCTATTACACCTTGGCTGTGTGGTGTCCGATTACACCTCGGCCTAGCTGCCTTCATTGTTGACCCAGTGGAGACTGGCTTTCGTCCGTCATCGTCCTATCTCGACCAGCAACGACGCTTACATCATAATGATGATGCCATCTCGTCGTTGTTGTCGATCTCCTCACGCGACACCTCCCTTCCCGGGGAGGACAAAGCCAGTCATTGGTTCGCCTCCCGGCTGAGAATGATGTCGTTCCCTCCATCGATTTCCTCCAGACCATGTCCTCGTCGTTCCCATGAAAATACAAAATATCAGCACAGTTAGAAATATATTTACAGTTGTCGCGGTGCCTTACATGGTAGTCCGCCTTCTTCCTCAATCATAGTCTGGACAAAAGATCAGTGGGAATATTCAGCGCCCCAGGTCGATATTCAAAAGACATATCGAAGTCCTGGAGTGCCAGAGCCCACCTCGCAAGTTTAGCACTTGTGGGCGTAGAAGCAGTTAGGAAAGTCAAGGGATTGTGATCAGAATAGAGGGTGGTTCTTGACATAAAAATCCAATTCCTAAACTTCTTCAACGCAAAGATTACAGCATACGCTTCGCGTTCCACAGTGGACCAACGCGCTTGCGTAGCATCTAATTTAGAACTGGCAAAACATGTTGGCCGTTCTGTTCCATCGTCTTGAATTTGGAATAAGCAGCAACCGACTGCTTCGTCTGAAGCATCAGTCGATAGACCAAACTCTCTGCCGTAGTCAATTGTCTGCAAACATACAGCGTTATTCAAATCGTGCGTAAGTTTATCTAGCGCATTTTGATGTTCAATTCGCCAGGGTATCTTAGCAGGCACCGATTTCTGGGTCAAGTCAGTGAGAATTCTGGCTGTCTCAGCCAGGTTAGGGATGAAGTTCCTAAAATAACTGAAGAAGCCAATTAATCTCCGTATGTCCTTTTTGGACTCGGGTTGAGGGATTTTCCCTAGCCCTGCGATTTTCATAGGATCCGGTTCAATGCTCCCTGATCCGATCAGGTGACCTACAAACGTTGTTTGTCGCCTAGCAAACGAACTCTTCTTAATGTTAAGGGTCAGACCCGACTGTTGAATAGTCATTAAGTATTTCTCTAGGTGTTTCATGTGATCCGGCCACGTCATCGAGTGTACTGCCATGTCACTATGTGAGGGAGTGATGATACCTAGGGCCAAAAGTTCGCGGGTCTGCTTCTCCATCTCCGGTTTGAGCAGTTCCGGCACCTTATAGGCTCGCAAACTCTTCGGCCTGAACTCCGCGCTAACAGTGATTGTGTGTTCTAGGACGGGACAGAAACCTGGTTTGTCCGAGAACACATCTGGAAACCTGTCTAACAGACTAAACAGCTGTTTCCGCTCGGGTACCGTTAAGTGTGCAACGGCAATAGGGTCTACTTGTGCACTAGGCCTTGTCTGCCTCGTGACGAAGCTACCCACCGCTTCCCCGTGACCGAAGTCTTCGTCCTTCTCGAACAGAATGGAGCAATTATTAATCAATGCTTGCTGTATTCTTTCGTTATATTTGCGAATCCGATTTGCGTGTAGTAAGCGGCTTTTGCCCCCTATTTCCACGATGTATGTGTAGGGCGATTTCACCTGAGCGATGATGGCCGGGCCTTGCCATTGGCCCTCCTTCTTTGCTCCTCGCGCTTCCGGTGATTGGATGATGACTTTTTATATTCTCTCTTTAGGCAAGCACAGTTGTTTTACAGAATGCCCAGCTATTTTGTCTTTATGAAAGGGCAAATTGTCTTCAGTGAAGAAGCTCTTCGCCCCAATTTTCCCGTGGGCCAAGAATGGTGCTAGTGTCGAACATTGTGCTTGTTCAGCCGCCATCTTGTTTCTGCCTACTATTGTGTCTTCCTTGGGTGGGGGTGGTATCTCAGGATTGAAGAATAGCTCTTCATTATCCGTTTCTTCGGGACCGATTTCTCCTACACTCCCACTGTCTGCTTGAGCGACCGTGAAGTAATCCTCGCCTATCAGCGTCCTAAGTCCCTCTACCTCCTCCCCTCTCTCCTCTTCCTCACTCGTCTCAGTCCTTGCGACCGCCTGCGCTTCTGAAATTTGGTCTATTTCAGGAGCGCTGGCCGCGTGACTCGAATACAACGCTGTCTCGCGCAGCAAGTCGGCTGTAGTGGGCGTGATAATTAACGGTTCATTAAGGTCTTTAATGAGTGCCGCCCATATCCGAACATCAGGGGCGTAATTTACCTCCCCCTCGCTGTCCTCGCCGGCCTGAGACCCCTTTAGTCTCAGCCGCACCACGTCCACAATCATTGATTGACCGTTCAGCCCCTTCACCTCTATCTGCTTGACCACAGGTAGGTTGAGCGGCCTGATTAGTTCTGCTCGCGCACAATTGTATTCGGCCCCGCTATCTATTAGAGACGATGTCACAGGGAGCCCTGTAATATACACTTTCATGTACTCTCTTACATAAGTCTCCTCCTGAAGTCTTAATTTTTCTGCTTCCTCTTTCCCTTCTCTCCTCTGCTTCTCCTCCTGAAGCCTGAGCTTCTCAGCCTGCTTTTCCTCTAGCATTCTGAGTCTCTCTGTTTCCTCCTTTTCTTCTCTCCTCCGTTTCTCCTCCTGAAGCCTTAATTTCTCTGCTTCTTCTTTCTCTTCTCTCCTCTGCTTCTCCTCCTGAAGCCTGAGCTTCTCAGCCTGCTTTTCCTCTAGCATTCTGAGTCTCTCTGTTTCCTCCTTTTCTTCTTTCCTCAATTTCTCCTGAAACCTTAATCTCTCAGCCCGCTTCTCCTCAAGCAGCCTGCTCTCCTCTCTACTTATCCTGAGCTTCTCAGCCTGCGTCTCCCCAAGGAGCCTGAGTCTCTCTCTTTTCTCTTTTAGTCTCCTCTCTCTCTCTGCTTCGATCCTTCTCTGCCTTTCCTCCTTCTCTTCCTTTCTCCTCTCCGCTCTCTCCTCAAGCAGCCTGAGTCTCTTCTCCGCTTCCTCTCTCTCTTCTCTCCTCTGCTTCTCCGTTTCCCCTTTTTCTTCTTTCCTCAGTTTCTCCGCTTCCTCTCTCGCTTCTCTTCTCTGCCTTTCTTCTTCCTCTTCTAGTCTCCTCTCTCTCTCTTCTTCGATCCTTCTCTGCCTTTCCTCCTCCTCTTCTTTTCTCTTCTCTGCTCTCTCCACTTCCTTTCTCTCGTATTTTAATCGTTTGAGATCGACTAGCTGCCTCTGCACTGTCGTGTTAATAATGCTATCTAGGCTACCTGCGCTTACTTCCTCACTTACTTCTGGCGGGGCCTCCCGTCCAGAAACAATTATTTCAGCGCTAGCCTCTCGGAGCTGGTTCATATTCATGGGATCCCATTCCTTCTCTTCTAGTCCCATCTTTATCAGATATGCGACTAGTCTGTGATGGGGTATGTTCCGCACCATCATTCTTTTCCATGCCGACAACTTATCCATCTTCCAACAGTCCGCTCACTAATAGAAAAAGATAAGTAAGTTAGAGGAGAGTCACCGCTGGTCAGAAATCAAAGAAAACAACGTCCTAAAATTCTACCACAAATACAACAAGAACAGAACTGAGCAAAAGGAGCTACGCAAAAGCCTCGGCTATTCGCACACCAATCCTCATCCAGACCTCAACCACAACCTCACAGATTACCACGACTACCAGTAAGGACTTACCCTCTGATACGTCGAGCGTGTTCCGTCTTTTGGTATCTTGGCTGATCCGCTGTCCTCCGTTGCCACTCCCGTCCGTCGTTGCTAGCGATTGTCGGTCGTCCGTTGGCGCTCTTGTTCCTCGTCCTTGCCTGTTGCTGTCGGTTCCTTCGAGTCCTTCGTCCTCAGGAGTCCGGCACTCGATTTCTCCAGTTGCGAAGGGTTGTATTCGCCGCTGGTCCCGATCTGTTGAGATTCCTCTTTCCGTTTCCGGTTCCGCTCTTCGTCGTGACGTCTTCAGTTGAAAATCCTGTCGACTGCGCCAATGTCGCAATCGGAGGTCTCCCGTCGATTGTTTGCCGTGTGTTGATGTCGACCCTCGATTGCTTGTTCTTTTACTTGCACTTTTATTTAACGTGCCTAACTTTTCTATAGAAGATTCACGACGAACTTTGTTTAATTAATAAATGAATTTAATTAAAGAAACAAATATATATATACACTAACTCTACGGGAACTTCCACGTAGTATTAAAGCGTTTAGATATTAAATCGGATTATCTCAAATGTTGCTTCGTACAGCCTAACTACAGATCGTTCTTTCGCGTCAGTCTCTGAATCTGACGGACTAATACTCTGCCGCCCCGCTGGTCGTTCCTCCCGATGTTTCTCGCTCGACCGATGTTCACACGTCGCGTTCGTCAGCAGTACAAGTCCCGTATTCTCCGTTCCCTTCTGTTAAGTAGGAACTCCAGCGTGCATCAGTCAGCCCCCCTCCCCACGTCAAGCTATCGTCAATTAGTGTCAGATTGCTCCTCGATACGCGGGTCGTCGCTCGCCTGCAGCGCGGGCGGTGTCTGATTACACCATAGCCGCGAGGTGTCCTATTACACCTTGGCTGTGTGGTGTCCGATTACACCTCGGCCTAGCTGCCTTCATTGTTGACCCAGTGGAGACTGGCTTTCGTCCGTCATCGTCCTATCTCGACCAGCAACGACGCTTACATCATAATGATGATGCCATCTCGTCGTTGTTGTCGATCTCCTCACGCGACAATAAGATGCAGTAGAAGCTAATGGACAGAATGGAGGGTAAGGATTAGTGATCCGCTTCACCGATAAGATCAACTCATACATCCTGTGTCGAGCTGCAAGTACATTTTGAAGCGGACCGACTCGACTAAGATAAGGCCCGTCTCATATTACTCGGTCAC
>OY744605.1:69275692-69290692 GCA_963556255.1 Allolobophora icterica
TATATATATATATATATATGATTAGTAAGGATAGGGTACGGTGGGGTAAGGCAACACGATGCCCAAAATCCACCGAACGATAAGGCAAAATCCGTTTACAGAGAACTCATAAAAGTCTTTGAAGGCGCTATACAAATGCCAAGCTACATTACAATGCTACAGAAAATCAAGCAGCAGAGCATTACTCGGTCAATGGTAAGTATTTTCCGAGGTTTCGAATACAGGAACTCGAGAAGTTCACAGGCGACGAAGAACCGAACTCTAGAGCACAGAAACAACAACAAAGTGTAAAGTAACGAAGAAAATATGTAGCGCCCATTCAAGACATACAACTCAGTTACTACAAAGAACTGATTAGAACTGTAGCGATCATATTTCAGGGTAATTATATGAGTGGCTGAACCATACCTATTTATTAATAGAATCGAAGTCCTTCCAAAGATAATTAATAGCTTTGGAAGGATTCATATTTTTTGGTTGCCTCTGAACACAACATCGTCATTGTAAACTTGAAATTTGTTAAGGTTCTACTTAAAAGCGAAGCACAGGGCACCAGCTTATTCAAGAGCACTGCGTAAAGTCAAAGGAGTGTACATTCAACAGAGCTATCCCATAAGAAAGCCAAATCCGGTTGCTGTATGGAAGACCAGAGAGGGCAAAAAGGCGGGGAACATGACCGTTACATCTCAGGTGCTTACGAGTTGTTGATACCATATATACACAACCAGTGTATTTCCCCGTCATAGTATGACGCCTATATGTATCGTTGGTTATCGCCGTCGTCAAGACCACCGTCGTCAAGACAACCGGTTTATGTTTCACAATAGAACAGAACCCGTTTGTGACGTAGCGTCCCCCGACAGACGGACACTATATGGATATTATGCATAGATTCCAAGCACCATTCACCGTAGAAGCCTGACATTGGATCGGGACTTGGTAACGAACCTAACCCATAGCTGCCTCACCGATTTTGTTTCTACTAATCGTCTGTGAATAACTTGTTCCCATGCATAACTTAGCTTATCTGGGTCCAGGAGAAATCGAGAGATTTCAATTACGCTTGACAAGCTCTCCACACACCGAGTTGCTTGAAATTCCAGTTACATTATAGTATACCGCATTATGAGATTTTATGTTTGAAGCAATAGAAAACAATGACCAAAACTCATTGATTGAATCTTACTTTGCAGCAGGTTTAAGGCCGTTTGGCGTTTCATATTTATGACGTTTTCGTTCGATCTGAGCCAGAAACCTGCATCTTTCGTTGTCCAATTCACTTTCGACCAATTCGGAAAACGCAAATCCTCGTCGGTTTGAGAAACTGTGCCATCTGATTCCATGCCATCAGCCTCGTAAACTGAAAATAGAAATGAACTTGATCACTGGGTAGGTCTATAGAAATCTGGATATATTAAAGAATAGAAAGAACTACGAAATGGAAGATTGGAGGAAATAACAAAAGAAGGAGCAAATGAACGAATAAAAATGGAAGAGACGTTTAAAATTTACAAAACATTGTATCATAATCAACAGTGATAATTAATTAGTCGGTCCTTGCTTACAAGATTGATTCGCCATTATGCAGTGGTTTTAAAACAGATAAAAGGTCTGTTGAATCGTAAAAACGTCATGTCATGCTATGTTATCATGTTATGTTATCATGTTATGTTTATGCTATGTTATGCACTGGTATGTTACGTTACTTAATGTTATGTTATTGTGTTATATTTAATGTCGTGTTATGTTACGCAATGTGCGTATCAGGCAAGTCTTCGGACTGCCTTACTTATATTCTCACAAGAGTTACAAGTTACAATTATTTTACGTAAACAAGCCTCTTCAGTTGCTGCTCCAGATATTTGTCTGTCTCTGTCTGTCTGTCTGTGTCTGTCTGTCTGTCTGTTTGCTCATCTTTCTGTCTGGCTCAACTACCATTCGTTCAGTTCAGTCCTTGTATTTTTGGTAACGCAGGTTTATTCTTCACAAAATTCTCTGTCTCAGCGGGCTGTCCAGCTGATAACACCAAATTCAACATGGCATAATAACTTTTTGAAATTTGTCAGTGACACCTAGTTCTTCAAAAATTAGACAACGTCGGCGCCACAAAACTTACTAATTAATATTATTTTTCTTTTCTACACCAGCATCATCTGCGTTCTTCTTTCATCAGACTTATCCACTACCAGAAACTTTCTCTCTGTCTTGACCAACTTAGTATATCGAAAGTGAGCCAGGTTTCTGCTGGATTTTGATGTGCCGAGGTGCATTATACGCCATTGAAGTTACTAATTATAATTATTGTTGTTGTTAATTAGTTACAATGATCAATGTTTCAGTCGTCTCTGCTATCTAACCAGTTTGGAATCATACCCAAGTTTTGGGAAACGATGAAGATCGCTCGGTTTCTTTGCTGCTGTGCATACATATCGGAGTAAACGTTGATCGTCGCCAGAAGCATAATCGCCAAATTCTGCAGAAATTTATCAGCGATAAACACAGATAAACCATCAAATGATTAAACAATAAATCATAATTATGGATATTAAAAAACAGCTTAGTGTATTGTAATGTAGGCCTAACGTAAATACAGTTTTGTTTCCTTTCTGAGAAACATGCTATACTGATCTGATTCACTTGTACAAAACCTCATGACGATTATATTGCGACAGGCGCTATAGGAGTTAAGGGGCGCTATAAACATAGGTTTCCTCGTGTTATGGTGGCATGCAGCGTTACCACTCCTTGGGTTTTTTCACAAGATCTTGGGTTTTTTAATCCGAACTTGGGAAATGGGGTTTTTTCCTGGAGACCTTGGGTTTTTTGCTTGGGTTTTTCTTGTTTTATTGAAACCCTATTTTTCATTAATTTAATAGATTTTTGCAACGGCCCGAATGATCGAGGTCAATAAATAAATGGCGCAATATGCGTGCAAACATGTGAAAAGTAGTTTATTTCTATAATTGACATATAACTCTAAAGGTAAATGCGCTATAGCCTACTAGTCTACTGCTATACTTAGAAAAGATAACTCTAATGACTAAGCGCAAACTGTACATTTTCTGAATTTTTGGGGGCCACAATTTTTTAGGGGGTAAACTTTTGGGGGAGGCAAACTGATGCTTTTGTATAGAAAAAATGTGCATAGAAAAAAAATTAAAAATAAATAATGATTAAAAACTTTACCTAAATAATTTTGTTCGCATTGAAAATCGTGTTGAGACTGTTGCAATAATCATAATAATCAAAAGATTTAATTTTTTAATATTTGCAAATACCAGCTTGGGCCCTCCTCCTATGAATTTCATAGTCTTTCATCCTTATTCTTGTTTTAAAAAAATGAAATGTGCGATAGAATAGTTCACGTAATTCGGACTCTGATGAAAATAAAACATGCATATAAACATTTTGAATTTGCTTCGAATATCAACATAATGTTTAGCAATAACGATTAAAAATCACCCATAAAATTGTAAAAATGAAAGGTAGAAATAAAAGATAGAACAACATTTTCATAACAGAATTGGTATAATTGCATTTTATTATTATATTATAATTTTATCTTATAATTCGTTTATTAATTCCGAAAAGTCTGCTGAAAAACTACCTTGGGTTTTCTTGGGTTTTTTCAATGCCCTAACTTGGGTTTTTCATTTTTTATGAGTGGTAACACTGGTGGCATGTAGTTGTTGAGAAGTAGGTCTGGGTACTTTTGCTTTGAAAAAGTTATTCCATTACTCAATCATAGTCGATCTGGTTTGGTTGGTACAGGACGGACACCTGTGAATAAAGTATTCCTGGGGTACAATTAAACAATTTAATCGATTATAGAGGTTCGACACCAGATTCTAACTAAGGTTTTTGGAGAGTCCGAGAGGTGTGGGGCCACAGACACCGCAGTAGTCCAGAGTAAAGCCAAGGTCCGCAGGGTTAACCCCAGGGCCCGCGTCCCCGAGTGCTGAGGAGTAAGATGGTTGATTCTATGCTTAGTGACATGCATTATATGGAAGAATCATAAGAACAAGGAATCTGCTTGATCCTTTATGTGTTGGCCTGAAGATGCTAGACGCCGCACACTGGCTCGAGCGTTGAGGGCTTAAACTGTTCGCCTGTCGCAGCATCAGAATTCTGGTTCTTCAACCGTTCTTGGTCTACATCGGATTCGGGACGTTTTCGTGTACTTTTTCTATTGGTTCTGTAGGATTCTTTAGGGGCTTCTGCTCCTAGAGATAGAGTAGGCCTATCATCTGGGACTTGTAGGTTCATTGTTGTTTGCTTAGCATTACTCATCTTAATGAGTCTTTCAGATTGTTTTAGAGAGCATATTTTATTGAGTTGTTCCTCGCTCTTAAAACTAAGTTGTTTCCTCTCACTTTCAGTTTAAGTAGACACCATCCTTTCTCAGAATCGTAAGACCTATATCTGACAATACGATTATGATGATGATGACGACGACGACGATGCCGATGAGTATGATGATGACGATTATAATGATGAAAATGACGACGATGACGATGACAATACCTTACCTTTCACCCAAATTTTTATACATAAATATTTGAAAACCTAACTTTAAGTAACCCACCTGCGGTGCCCTCTCCCAGCTGGAAGCATTAAGCATATGATCGATGGCCTGCATCATTGCCTGAAAAAACAGCATTCTAAATAGTTAAAGTAAAAGAACGTTATAGTAGGCCTATAGTAATGGTATGGCATGTGGTATGGTTAGTTAGTGTTAGAGACGGTATGCTACGGATGCTATGGTATGGTACAGTATGGTAGTTTTGGTTTAACATGGTACAGTACGGAAAAGCACGTTACGGCATGATTCTGCAGGGCATAGCATGGAAGAAAAGGGAAGGGAAGGGAAGGGAAGGAAAGCAGATGGAAGAAAGGAAGGAAAGAGAAGGGTACAGAGGGACAGAAAGCAAAGGGAAGAGAAGAGAAGGGTACAAAGGGAAGGAAAGCAAAGTGAAGAGAAAGATAGGGAAGAGAATGGTACAAGGGGAAGGAAAGCACAGGGAAGAGATAGGAAGGAAAGAGAAGGGTCCAGTACTTGTACTTTAGAATTGAGGTTTTTGTTAGTTTAACTCTTTTGCATGCATTAAAAGTGTCACAACGTGATTTCTTGTGATACAAAGACCAGTTTCTCACAATCAAACAAAAGCTGTCAGCGGAAAAAAAAATTTTTTTTACCTTCAGTTCGTTTGGTCCGAGAGCAACAGTTGAGCCACCACCCGTGTGAATTTCCGACATCGTAGACGTGATGTTAACGCATATTTGGAGCTCAGCAACTGTCAGGTTATTCGAATTGATTATCGTTTCTTCAATTTCTTCAGCCAGTCGAGTCATCGTGACGTTGTCAAGGATGTCGTTTCGGTCTCTGACGTTGTTGACCTAAAACATGGAAATCTTTGCAATTAGGGCAATCACAGTCTGATGCAAGGGCGGATCCAGAGGCAATAAGGGCAACCCCATTTGATTCTTTTCGGTGGAGCATACTATTGAGTTGCCCTCGAAAATGGTTTGGTTGAGCGTTGCCTACTATAATTATAAATTTGAAAAGATCAGAATAAACGGTTTGCTATGGTACAATCACAGTTATAACGTAGATATGATTTGGAAACGAGAAATCTTAGTCGCAATTATAATTTCCTCAATTCCAAACAATGCTCTGTCTTTGAATTTATTTAGGGTATTTTGCATACTTTATAACAGAATTGCATTTATAGCTGAACCTCATTTTGCAAATCGATGAATTTGTTCCCGATGCATTTATCTAGGTCAGGAAGTTCCCAGGTTGAGTCCACTTTGCAGCCACGTCTGGCCAATCCTGTGCAGAACAAACCATCCGTAAACATTCAGTAAAAATGTAATTTTAACATGTAGCGTAATGCTTGAACTTAACGTACATTTTATAACTGTGATCGTATGCGCTATACCTTAAGGCTACGTCTATGGAAATAGCCTATTCACAAGCGCTACGTAAAATCAGAGGGTCTTACAGATATAGGCCTAGTGTGAATACAAGATCTGGTTGCCAGGAGAATGAAGAGGGAGAGCTTTTGAACTTAGGTTAAAAAGTCAGACAATAAAAATAGCAAACAGAAGATTAGAAAAACAATAACGGAACACAACATCATTAAAACAGACAACAATTATAATCATTTTATAAAAGCAATGATAACAAGAACAATGATGATATTGTTAATAGCAATATCGACAATGATTCCTAAAATAACAAGAAGAACGTTTTGCATTTTAGCTTATCAGCATTGAAAAGCTTTCTAGACAAATTCATTAAAAATAAAAATGACAAAAGCTGAAACTCGAATCTGTATAAAAATAATAATAAGCAATGAATCAACGTCAAGATGGCATAATAATGTGAATACTGAAAGAATATTGAATGAATTTACATTTCTCTGACATACATTCAAGTAGCACTTTGCAATTTTACTTTTAAAAGGTGCAATATAATTTGCTATCTATATAAATAAAGACAAGACTCTGTCTGTCTGTCTGCCACAGCGATCTTTGACCGCGATGCATGTCTACAGCTTTGGACCTTTTCACTCCAAACCTTTACTACTGTCTCGGGGTGGGCATTACACACCCAGTGTGAGGCTTCGCGTCCCCCGTTTTCACCGCTACCATGGTATCCCGGGCCAAAACCTACCCGGGTAATGCATTTTTAGCTGGTAAAAAATTACACTCAACCTATTTTCACTCGCCAGATGGCGCCGCCGGGTTAAGCAGCTACAGTACGGATTCGCTAGAGGGATTGAAACTTTCACTGAACTAAACCCGGACAACGCCGGGTTAAGCAGTGTTTTGTTGCTTATTCGCTAGAGGGATTGAAACACCCAAAACGTCGGGTTAAGCAGCTTCGCGTCCCCCGTTTTGACCGCTACCATGGTGTCCCGGCCCAAAACCTCCGAAACCCGGACAACGCCGGGTAAACCAGCTAGTATAATATAAGTATCACTATATTGCACGTTATAATACATTAATGGTCAGTTTGGAAATAATGGCCATTGTTTATCCTGTATGAGAAGATAGGCCTATAGTGCTCACCCGACTCGCCGTTGGGGCATAATTGGATGTCAGAGCTTCCAGGGACTGCCACACCCCAGTCAATCCCAGCCGCAGTCTCAGGTTGACATGGATTTGCCAATCCTAAAGAATTGTCACAAGAATAAGAATTGTCACAAGAATTGTCAGAAAAATACACGGTTAACGATATCTTAAACACAGCATTACAGAAATCCATCAAAAATTGGCTGAAACAATGGTGATCTTATACAGTGTTTATTTAATTTGATAATTCATTTCAGGTTTCAAGCAGGTAACCACTGTATCCAGCTATTGCATTCAAAAGATAACAGTAAATTCTGAAAAGCAAATATCGCTCAAGTGGCGTCATAACGGGAGGAACAGCGTCGTTGAAACAGCAACTAAACAATCAAAACGTCCCACCAATTAGCCTAGCGGTGGTGTTTAAAGCGGAATGAAATTGATTAATTCGAGAAAGAGGGAGATCCGTATAAATGGCTCTACCGTAATCCACTCTAGTATTACATGAATGCATGAGTCAGGGTAGAAGCAGCTTTGGCAGACGAGTGGCATATAGTGCGAATCTGTATGGTAACAGATAATACCGTAGAAGCTTGTTCGATATAGAGCCCTGCGCCGGCCGCGCCGCGCCGCCGCCGCCGACATTTCGTGAGCGCCGCCGCCGCCGATTTTTGTTTGTCGGCGCGCCGCCGCCGCCGCCGACAATCTGTCGGCGCGCCGCCGATGCCAGTTTAATATGCTTAATTGTTATTGTTGCATTTTTCATGTTTTGCATGATATTGCGATAAATTGTTGCCTTTGTGCGAGATGTAAGTGACCATTTTGTACTACTTACTTCATTTTATTTTTCTGGGTTTCTTTGCGAAACTTGATCGGCAACACGAAATAGTGTCGTCAATGCTATGAGCCTATGATATCACCAATTCGTGTTGACTTTTGCAGCTATCATAGCAGACATAAGTTCACTTGCATGCTGGTGTTTGTGAAATGGGATGTACTAGTTGACAAGAAAGAAAAACAGACGAACTATATTAACTGTAAAACAGCTTCCATAGCTTATTGATTATAGTCTTTGATGTCTGTGGTCTTATTACAATTGTGTAAATTTTTGGCTTACTGTTGTAATGTTAGAGGAGTTAATGTGCTATTAATATCAATATATGCCATTTGACTAATTCCTGCAGAACGGAAGGTATAATTACTTGATTAATACTTTGGCTGGAATCTATTCAGGTAAACAGTAGGCCTAGGCCTATCTATTGAGACAGGTTTTGACTTAGTACGTATAGTATCAAGAATGGTCTTTTTCAGTTTAGTCTGATAGAAACAATGGCCTATATATGGAAACCTTAAATGGCATGGCACCAATTCATACGGGCAGCAGACCACCTGGTAAATTCATTGAAAAAATTAATAGGGGTGAGGCCACTAGCTATATATTTACATTGCACTTCATGGCTTGACAACAGCCTCTCTCACTGGGAGGATGCTGTTATCCGGCCTCTGCCATGTGACTTGGTGTGTAGGCCTATACTGTATCAGTGCATATGCAAGTGTATTCATGCAATATGCAAATGCATGTTGCTTCATCTGATTACAATTGGCCAATACCTATGCAGATGTGCGGTGTAATTAAGGATGTTCATATTTGTAAGGTAAATGTCTGAAGGTGTCTTCTCTGTCAGTCCCTTTGTATGTAGTTGAGCTTCAGTGTGATGGAGTGGCTTTAGAGAACTTGGCCTTCTTGACTGGTCACAGGACCAACGGCTATTCAACTCTCATAGTGACTCATGCTTCTGACTAGGGCACGCCGCGCCGCGCCGACGCCGACATTTTGTGGGCGCCGCCGCCGCCGAGTTTTGTTCGTCGGCGCGCCGCCGCCGCCGATCTAAAATGATCGGCGCGCCGCCGCCGACACTTTGACGTCGGCGCAGGGCTCTAGTTCGATATACTTAATAAAGACAATGAAGCAGGTGTGCGAGATGTTGGAGATGTGATCTGAAAACGAGAGATGTACATGTAGATCAAAGGAGGTGCTAAGATTGCGATCAGCCAAGTCAGAGATGAAAGTGAGAGTGGAAGAACTAGCTGCTAGGTGGATAGAAGATTCTCTCCTCTGTTATCTTCAGTCGATCTTATAGACCTGGACTAATCAATTCAGTTAAGAAAATGCGACGTTAGAGTGAATGTTGTCTCACAATTCTACTTCGGCAGTTTGTTTTGCCGGTATTCACCCCAGACAACATGAACGTTAATGTTTATGATGTCTCTGGTAGTCACGAACACCAACAATGTTGTGCAATTATTTTCGTAAGAATCTATCACTGGTTACTTGTCGCAGTAGCCACAGTGCAACGTTACCTCTAAGGCAAAAATGCTAGTGCGCAAGCCTTATCATCTGCTGCGCGGTGACTGTAAGAGACATGGGCAACAAAGTGACCCCGTAATGAAGATGAACGGGCCATTGCTTTAAAGCACTGTATAATGTGCTGTGCAGTGTGACTATGACACTGTGCGACTTAATTTGTATTTAAATTTGAACCTTTAAAACTGAACAAATTTGGCCTTAATTTAAAGCTTTAAAAACTTCCCACCTGTGACAGCCACTGCGTGGGCGTCATAGGTGCTTACGCGGGCGTGCGCGTGCACTCGCGCAGCTTCGAGGGAACATCGCCACAATGTCACATTTTAACATCAACGCGCACTTTAACACACACTCACGCACATTACTTCACGAATCAATGTACAGCAAATACAGAATTCTCCATATTTTGTCTTTACATTACATCATAATATGCACTTACAATGTAATTCCAAGCAAAAATCTGTTGAATCCTACCGATTTTAATCACTCGAACTATGGCTTCTCCGGAACTGACGTTCACAAACGACGTCTCAACAAGACACGTCACGGTGACGTCAGACCCAAGTGACGTAAGATTCAACGTCGAAACGCTAAGTTGGGTGGAGGACTTGTTGAACAAATCTGGGTACTCTAAAACATAAGGCAAAACCTTGAAATCAATTGACACCTTGAACAGGCAAAATAAAAACAATTAGTGAAATAATCGAGTTTAGCCTCAGTTGGCAGGTACTCCTGCACATGTGCATCTGACACAGTGCAAAGGGCGTCGATTGGTAAACAATGAACGAGTTAGTTCTTTTCTTATAACGCATATTTAATAGAAGTACATAAAGTATAAATCAACCGATTGTTTTAAATAAATATGTCTATGGGGATTGTCGTTGCCTGATTATAATCTGTAGAGATGGCCAATGGAGTCTTAGCTCTTGTTTACCAAAAGGCAGGGGCGTCTATCCCCCCCGAAGTCATTCGAACTTGCCCTCCCTTCCCTTCTCTTCTCCTTGGGGCCATCCATATATTACGTACGCATGGAGGGGAGGCGGTAACCGAAATGCATGTGCTTGCGTACACTTGCGAATGGGGTGGGAGGTGGGGGGGTCTACTGATAATGTACGTACGCAAATTGATTTGGCCTTCAAGTGAGCTAGAGTTCAGTCCTTCCAGCTATCTGGTACTACCTGAGGAAGTAGGACTGTGGGAGAGGTGTCACTTGTATGACACCTTACCTGTGAACGCTATTATCAAACTATCACAGAACTCCACAGTGAGTCCATGGATTACTCATCCTTCAATCTGGCCTAAAGTGCAGACAGTCACTGCCTGGACCTGTGTAACGGACACATTCTGCAGCTGGTCTTTGGTGGGGGGAGTGTGCGTCAACTGTACGTACGCAGGTGGGAGGGGGTGGAAAAAGTACGCCTGCGATCAGGGAGGGGAGGGTCCAATTTTCCCGGATTTTTGCGTACGTAATATATGGATGGTCCATTTCCCCTCCCCCAATAATGAAGGCACATACACTGACAGATCTTCCGCCCCCCATTATTTTTGGATGGAGCATTTGCTCCTAAGTTTCTATGGAATATATAGACGCCTCTGCCTTTAGGCCCTCTATACGTCGCTCGAATTTCTGAATGTTATTATTGCCTCACCTTACCGTAATATTACTTGGCAAAGGCGTGATGTTGCTGGCTTCAGGCTGTGCGCTAGGTTTACACTCTACATCAATAGCCAGCTTCTATAGATGCCAGTTTACAAAGGCTATTTCTAGTCTATAAACATGATTTAGGCCTACTGAAAGCCCACAAGCAACTGAAAAGGAGGTGGCGTAAACACCCACCATCAACTCGCCATGCGAGAACTCCCAGTCACTGCGGCCTACATACAGCTATTCACTTTTGTAGCCAAGACGATCGTTGCTATTATCAGTTGTATTATAAATCACTGTGGTCTACAGCCAGACATTGTTATGGCCTTTTTGGTAATTAGACACAATTTATTAGGAGCGTAGGTTACGCTGAATGTGCGTTTACCGTCCCACAGTTTATATCTATAAGTTTTTCAAGCACACTAGTAGGCCCTATCCGTTATTAATTTGCGTTATTCAGGTTGGAGGTTGTTCTAGCGAGCGACACAGTAGTCTAATCGAAAGATTGGGTGTTCGAGCCTGTTCAGCGAACTCCGGGTAACGATCCTAGACTAGTCTTTTAAGACGCACTCAGGACTTTGGGATTTGTCTAATGATTGTTGGTTCAGGGGACAAGGATCTAAGAGTGGGAAATAGCGCCTTCCCTACGTTACACCTGGACATTGAAGTTTTACTTTTACATCCGTCCACAGGCGCAGTGTAGGACATGGGTCAGTTAGAGAACGCAGCAGACGCCAATTACGCTAGCAAGCACCCCTGCGAGAATTAGTTTACTGTTCCTGTGGGCGCTATATAAACGTCCAGAACATGCATACATCGACAGACAGCATTGTATACCCGTGAGACACGTCAGATGTCCTCCATCAGATTTTAAGGTGTACAATCATTACGAAACTTCTGATTCATTAGCTGTATTCAAGCAGAGCCACCCACATGAAATCATTCAATGTCGGCAATGACGTCAACTATAGGCCCCCTCCCTACTGCACGCACCAGTCTGTCAGTTAGCCATCGGCCTAAATAATTACCAGGTTTCTACGGAGTCCCGTAAGGGTATTTCGTGCAAGCGAAATAAAGTATTACCTCCTATTTTGAAAGTCGCCTCTGGGCTTCCGTAGATTTATTGCAAGGAATGACGCTTGCAACAGTATGAAATATTTGTTTATCTGTTTGTGTTACTTTGACAGAACTTTGTGTGACTGCCCGTGCCTCGGATTCATGTTTGACGTCTCATAAATTTTTATTATTATTATTATTGTTGTTGTTGTTGTTATTATTATTATTATTGATGTTGTTATTGTCTCATGTCCTTCGCCGCCTCTTTCCACCCCAAATACGTCGGACTTATTCCCTTGGCCCTCGTGCACATGCATATTCTCTTCCACCAAAAGATGACAAGCATTTCATCCCCCGCCTTTTGTATTGAAGCATCCTCAATCCATCTGACTAATTCTCAAGTCTCGCTAGCACATAGGCCTATATTTCTTTGTCGTAGCACTGGAGGAAATATATACTTTATTATTTATTATTATCACTACTACAATTAATAAAATTATCGCTGTTGTAAGCTGTGATGCGGTGTGTCATCCTTCGTTGATTTATAATAAACGAATATACATTTTTTTATTGTTATCATTGTTGTTATTGTTACTACTGCAACTACTAGGGACCTGCGTAGCTTCGATATCCGATTCGAAAACGAATCGGACGGCGGTATTCGATTCGATTCGAAAATGACGTCACGATTCGAAAAATTTCGACTCGTTTTTCAGACAAATGATTAGCCCTTGACGCACTTTGTTGTAAACTAATTGTTTTAAAATTGTTTATTGCACGTGGATTGGTTGTTGAATTTCTGCGTGCAACGCAACCAACGTACGACCTCTTATTTTGAACGCAACACGCGACGACAGCAAACCATCTGGCAAGAAAAGGGTTTGTAATTAGAATGCCATAGGCCTACTCAGAGCTTCTCATTTGAAAATAGTAGGCGGTTTGAAAATCAATCGCGCAGGATTGAGTACGCAAGCGATGCGCGGTCGATCTCTAGAGCTTTTGTGTACAGCGTATATTGGATTATCCAATATCTTGGATATCGTATTCGTATAGCTGCATATAATTAGTGACTACGAATGATGTCACGAGGCGTGAGACCAGTGTGTCGACCATGTTGTTATGGCCAATCATATTGTACGAAATTAAAGTGACCACTCAGCAGTCATTATAGGTCACGGTACGCATTCACCTAAGTAAATTAAAGTTATGTAAATTGGGTATATAAAATAATGGTCTGGCTCCAGATTCGTCTATCGTCTAACTCAAACTCATCGAGCGACGACCGACGGTGCGACGACTTCGGCTAGGCGAGCGGTAAATCGCTCGCCCGTAGCTTTGCTAGGCGAGCGACCAAGGACTCATAAATTATTGTTTTTTAAATTCTGTTTATTAGCTTAATGTTTAGTTTAATTGATTGTAAACTGCAGACAAGTTATTGATATATTGATAATGTGGTAGGGGCCTACTCCCCTGCTTCATGAATATAAAACTGGTACCCGCTGATTCGATTCGAGATTCGATTCGAATTCGAACCTTTACCCCCGATTCGATTCGAGATTCGATTCGAATGAAAATTTGTGATTCGCAGGTCCCTAGCAACTACTGTTGTTGTTGCTGTTGTTGTTGTTGTAATTGTAACCGTAATTGTAAACTCTAAATTTCTAAAGCGCTACTCTAAAGCTAAGCGCAGGACACCAGCTTATTCACGAGTGCTGCGTCGTATCAGAGGGGTTGTCCAGAGATTGGTGTCCAATGGAGATCAGAGTCCGGTTCCTAGAGAGACCAAGGATAGCAGGTAAAGACCGAGGAAAGGAGGTACAGACAATTACTATAGCGCCTTTCAAGAAAAATCAGTTACATTACTATGGTAGGAAGCACTGTAACACTCACCATCAACACGTAACACGCGATCATTCGTCAGCCACATTAAACGACGAATGTTACCAGTTGTCATGTTTCTGTTCAACGTAGCATTGGCTGTGCACTTGAGCAACGCACCCTCGCCATCACGGACTGTGGTAACAGGCGGTGTAATCGTTACACGCGGTTTGGGCAGGACCTCGTATAACTGGTATGTGGCATTTATGAAACCACTTGTTGCGGCATAACATGTGAGATTACCTAAATAGAACAAGGGAAACAGATATTGTGTTTTAACGTCCTAAGAGGTATCACAACAGGAAAGATTCCCTAAACAAAACAAAGGCAATTTAGTCAGTCGCTCAGTCAGTTTAGTCAGTCGGCCAATAAGCCGTCCCTCAGTTCGTAATTAATTAAATCAACGAACTGAGTCCGTAAGTGAGTAGGCCTAGTAAGTATATAAGCAAGTAAGACAGTCAGCCAGTCACGAATTCAGACAGTAACTTAGCTAGCCTGCCTCTTACACACAGATAGTGCTATCGCCTAAAGATCATGGGTCAGGTTCAAAGTGGGTTAGAAACTGCTGACGTCATGACAACAGTCCCTCCTCCGAGCCCCACTGGTGTTCACCGAGGCACAACAGAGTCCCTCCGAGTCGCGCAGTAATTTTATTGCCACAAAAAACCTGAAGAAAGAAGCCGAAATATGGGATCCACACTGAAATAGTTGCCATTTTTAATTACTACCCAATACAATAAAAACGCTCGAAGTTAACCCACATGTTCAGACGTTGATGTGTTATTGGAATATTTAATAGAGGACCTACATATTTAAATCATTTATACATAAAAGAAACAAACAAACATAAACTGACACTATGGTCAGATATATATATATATATATATATATATATATATATATATATATATATATATATATATATATATATATATATATATATATATAACGGAACGGCCATATATAGGCTGTCGAAAGT
>OY744605.1:69295692-69445692 GCA_963556255.1 Allolobophora icterica
TCTCTACTCAGAGGCGCTTCCGACCCAGGCCAAGCGGGAAAATGCAGACTTGGGGAGACGACAGAACGGTGAAGGAAAGAACCGAAGGAGGCGTATAGCACCTCCAGAGGAAACCCGTTCCACGTGGCAGGGCCAATAACAGAGAAAGCCCGGTGCTGCATTGTAGCTGTATGGGCAAAAGGAACTGCCAGATCGCTCTGGGAGGCAGAGCTAAGGAGACGCTTTAGGACAACGGTTCTCAACCTGTGGGTCGCGACCCCCATCAGGGTCGCTTCACGATTTACCAGTGGTCGCCTGGAACCTTCAGAAATTTGTTTAGAAAGTTGTCAGCGTAGTTCCTTAATTTTAATATTTCATCTAATTAAGATTGATTACTACACTAGCTACTTCACTACAGCGACTTTAAATGCTTTCAAGGAGAGTAACCCAATCAATTTTATTGTTGGAGTCGTCACAACTTTGGAAATATTATATTATCAAGGGGTCGCAGCACGTAAAAGGTGAGACCGCTGCTTTAGGACGAGACGGGGCGGGACCGCGGGAGCTTTAGTAGGCCTACTTGTTACGATTGCTGGTATGTTCTTCAAAATAAAACGATTCGATATCATTGAGTTTTTGAACCTCTACTCAGCAGAGGCTTTTTTGCGAAATTTAAACACTTCTCAGACTCATTTGAAGTCAAGTGTCAATGAAGTCCACAGTTTTTCGGTTTGTCTGCCATATCATGTACCTCCTACTTGAAGATGCATCTTGAAACTCGCGCGAAGTATGTGCTTGACTCTACTCAAGTGAAGTTTAATAAACCACTGACTAATATTATTTGGCATCAATAATTAGTTTAAAAAAATAATAATTACTGTTGAGAAATAAACACCTAGAAGATTCGAACTGGCCCAATTCAAGAACATTTTGGTGAAGCAGAAAACAACACCTTAGGCCTACTTATATATTATATGCGTTAGGACGATCGCTGCTCAGCTACTTGACTTTTAATTAGACTTTTCTTACGAAACTCACGAGTGATATTAGGTTAACGAAGGACCTCAAGTCCCGGAACAAGACGAGGCAAAAGAAGACGAAACAAATTCTCTCTAATGCAGGAGATACTGCAGAGATGAATATTTGGTTTTATACCGGTTCATTTTTTAGATATCAACGCCGCCTCAGTTCCAATAAGAGACAAATATCTAGATCTTTATCTTCACTCTGTTGTGCTTGGATAAGTGGCACCATAGAAGAAGTTTTCAGCATTAGAAATGTTTATTATTAAGCAGTCCTACTGGTCTGTAAGCAGCTGATAATTGGATGCAAACAGTGCATTTATATAAGTAAATATCTTGGAGGGCCGTATACACTCATCTCAAGATTCCTGTTCCACCTGTGATCTGTAGTCGAAATCGGCTCTAAAATGAGTAAGGTGAACGTATACTGACAGGCGGCGAAGAATTGGACTGGCTAACTACAATCATAGGCCGGGACCAAGAAAGTTAAATTGTTAACATTTCATACCCATCACTGCCTCTCCGGGTTAGCTCGAGGAACTATGTACTCCTGCTGTATACGTCTTTCTCTCGGATTCATCACATGGCAATTGCTGGGGTGATTGTATAAGTACGCGTAACTGTTATAAGCAGCAACAGCAATTTTGCCATAAGGAGCATAATTATGTCGTTTGCTATGTCATGTCATGTCATGTTAATCGGCAACACTGAGACTGGAATCAACCTTGAGAAAGCGGAGCTCAAAGGATCCCATACAGCGAACTAATATGAACATCTTCAGCATTTGTATCCAAGTGGGGATTTGAACCCCCGACATCTGGGTTGACATTTTAGTACAACAAAGAAGAAGAAGAGCAGTTCCTGAAGCTAGCCATGGGTATGAAGTGTTAGCGACTTTATTTTCTTAGCCTCGGCATATTAGGGTGGGTGGCCAATCCTCTCCCTCACCGTCTCATCTTCCCAACGACAGTGTACGGTCAGTGTACTCATTATAGCTGAGTTGGCTAGTTGGCGCAGGTGGGGCAGACATCTCGAACCAAATTTCTGCCCCGGAGGCATCCAACATATTAAGCAGCTTCTAAATTGTTTTCCTCACCTGGACAGTCAATATAGTGCGCTTATTATCCAGTAGACCTATTCCAAGTCTACGTCCGACCCAATCGCACTGAACGAACACTAAAAACTGTAACTCCGTAAGGTTGCCCTGAATAGGCGCGGGCTTCAACAAGGTGTATCCTGACGCATGTTATTACCGCGCCCTTTGAACCAACCCCTCATAGCTGCACCCCAAACTTACTCAACACGTCAAACAACCCAATTGCGAGCATTGGCTACCTAGTCAGCCCCGTTGTTGTAAACATTCTCCGACTCAAATGCGTCTCAGCGTTGTGCATCAAGCGTTAAGAACCCAACCGGCTGAGACCCGGCCAGAGGTGCCACGCTTGCCTGACCATGGACTATGGTTCATGCGCGACGCCGGCCAAAGGTCTTGAGACGGGCTTAGCTATTAGACATAGCCACTGGCTTTGGAGAGTCAGCAGAAGAAGAGAGGGCGCTAAGGTTGCATTGTGAGCCGCAACTGCAGCTCAGGCCATTTTTTAATATTACGTGCTGTCTGAGTGACTGTGTCTCTCGCATTATTTGTTGTACTTATATATATATATATATATATATATATATATACTTACGTATGTATACATATATACGTATGTATACATATGAGATATACAGTATTTATAAAATACATAGTCTGCTGTACATAAGGCCTACATTAACGTGCGCATTATATGCGGTTACATATGTAGGAGTTTAGCCTCTACGGCGTCTACGCAATTGCCCACATATATAAAATTTATATATATAATATATATACATACTTGAAGAATCACAGATTTGCTTATTCACTCATACTCTGCCTAGTCCTACTATAATAGACTGTGCACGTCACTGTACATATCGGCCTAGTATACGCAATCAAAAATGCGTTGGTATATTTAAGTTTATTGGGCCTATATATATATAATAGTATGATGAAACTTGATCTCGTTCCAAAGGTCGAAGAAAGAAAACATTTTTGCTACAAAACAATTATATATAGATGGCCTAGAGTAGATGAAGTCAGACAATTATATTATATCAGGAGACCATAGATGTGTAAAGTCGTGTATTTTGTAGATGCATGTTAGATAGCATGTGTAACCGCGTCGGTAAGGGCGGGTTCAGAGGACCAATCCCGCCATGCCCCATTTCAGTTTGGGGCATTAACTAGCTGCAACTGAGTTTGCACCAAAATGGTTAGGCTAGGTTTCACTTGCAAAACTAGAAGGGTCTGGGAAAACAGGAAAACTAATTCTCCTTGAAGAGGCGCTGTATAAATATCCGATATGAATGAATATATAAACGGGATGCAAGCTATAGACTACTTACGATTAGCGGTGGTGATAGGAAGACCTATAAGGAGCAGAAATGTATGGAGAAGTGCATGGAGAAAATGTCTCTTCAGTGGTAATAGTCTAAATTATTGGGAGAAAAACCTATGGTCGGGAGCGAAATGCATGGGGGAAATGTATCTTCAACAGTGGGGTACAGTCCGAATCATTGTGAGAAAGACCTTTGGGTTGGAGCGAAATGTGATCTTTTGGAATGAGACAAATGTGTCTGCAGTGAGATATCCGTTGCGAAATGTATGGGAAAATGAATCTTCAATTGTAAAGAGTCTGAATCAGTGGGTAAAGATCCTCTTTCCCCTACAGATCACACCATTTCTGTGTTTATGTACATAAATATTTATGTACATAAATTCTGGCAGAACCATTGCCCCGTTTATTAGTAACATAAGAACTAACAAGTGATTAGCATTGCTTGCTAATTTAGTTAATGTTGTGTGTTTGAATTATTTAATCGCCTCCTCATAGGGCATTGCTGATTCAGTTGTTAAATTGGCCCAGTAAAGTTGTGCGGGCTTTCCCAATCGCTCCCGTGGGGTTTATTTATGTCTCTGTTTTGCGCGGGTGTCTTTACAATAAAATAACAAAACAGTGCAGTAAATCATTTGACAAAGGTAAAGTTTTATACAGCTTTTTCAGAAGAGGTATCTTCTTAACTCGGCCTTCTGGCCGTTTTAATTAGACTATTGCTCTTCCAGAAGACGGAATGAATATGCTGACAATCAGAAGAAGATTTCAGCAAAGGTCATAGCTTATAAACAGCATTCTGAACAACTATCATATATTATCTCCTTAGAAAATCAACGAAATTAATACCGCGGCGATTCTTTAAGCTAGCGGTACACAGCAGAAACGATGGAAGCGATTGACAAAACCGGAGATCCTTGTGCCATGTGTTGCCTAATTTCAGTCGTCAGATGACCCAGATTCATAATATTCTCGAACTGAAGTTCTATTGACCGGAATTCATTTTGAGGCTTCTGAACATTTTACTAGAACATTTTCTTCTCAATCTACAAGTGTTATGCTCTGAATTGAGAAGATCCACAAAAAACATAGGCCTAGCTATGCGTGGATCGTGGACCCCACTGACACCTAGATTCCCTTTTGTCATTGGTGTCGTCTGCCTACACGATGTCTTTTGACACAAGTCACGACATTCAACAGGAAAACTTTTCTAAATGAATACGAAACCACATTCTAAAGATCTACGCAAACAAGCATGATTATTTAGATGAGAATTGTCTGTGGTAGGCCTACCTAACGTGATAATTAAGTAATTAGTAACCGTAATTAGTGTATTTGGGAACACCAACACCAATCGATTTAGAAGTGCGAATAGGTCTAGTAGTATTATTGCAGATGAACGATAATATAATTAAAGGCTTAGACAGTTGATATTGTTTAGGCGAATAAACTCCGTAACTTCGAAAAAATTGTTGATGATAATGGTTTTGCAATTGACAACGACTTGAATATTGATTGGTGGATTGCAATCATTTAATCAAAATGCACGCAGTCAATCAACAACAAGTAGGCAAATTAAGCTACGGTTGGATTGAAATTGAGGAGATGCATATAATGATGCCTTCGTACCTGATACAAGTCATTAACGATAATTAGTAGGCCTAGGCCTAACCCCATATTTCAACTAATCACCTATAGGCCTACCCACTGCATTTCTGCGGCAGCACATAAATGTCTAACAGGCCTTACGTAGGCGATTGGTCTATAATTAATTCTCAAACTCAGTGGTTTTTGCGGACCACGGACCATTAGCTATAAATAGCTCTAGCTGCCAACACCCACGTTCTCTCACGCTTCCAACGCATTTGTTTTCATAAACAGGTTTGTGGACAGATCTAGTATCGTCTACTGAGTCATGTCTGATCCCACATGGTTGCTCCTACGACCTGGATATGGTTGATCACCAGTGAATCAGTTGGTTTCCCCAGGGTGGGAATTGTCAAGGGGTTGGGGATTCAACCCCCTAGTCTTTCTTAGGATCCCCACAGTTAAAGTCTTCATTGCACACTCAGAGGGGCTCGCTTCCAACCCCCTCATTTGTGTTAGTGCGATTTAGCACTATTTGACTCTGAGTCTCTGACAAAGAGAAGATATTTCCATGGTGTATCATGTATGCATTTCTGAATTTTCTCAACAAAGGAATTGATTTTGATTCGAGTCTGATTTGCAAAACTGCTAGCTTTGAAATCAGCTGCTTTCAAATTTCGTTGACATCAGTTTGCAAAATACGGATAAAATGTTCAACCCCCACCCCAATCTTGTTCTGCAATTCCCACACTGGGTTGCCCTGCCACGGTTTTTGAAATTGCGAGACGCCATATTATACTTACATTACACTGCAATGCATTACATTACATTACTGGAATCTTGACATCACCACAGATGACATATCACAAAATCTTTCTTACTGACGTCATTGAACATCTATATTCATCTCGCATTTGATTGAAAGTATAACAGATATACAAGTCTACGATAAGCTAGCTCAATTTTACAAAAGCTTAATCAATTGATTTATTACAATCGCCAAATGAAACTACACAAAAAGCATATGTTAAAGCATAGAATTTCTATAATTCTGGCCCAAAATCATTCCTGCTGCACATCAGCCACCTTTGCATATGCGTATTTTATTGTTGTTATTGTCATTATTTTCTTTTGTATGTCGACAACTTCCAAAGTTGACAATCGAACGGGCTTATATAGGGCAGTGCCCGGCCGTTAACTCGCTTGATTTATTGCGTTGTCAGTCTTTTATTTTCGATAGTAGGGCCTTCGATGTAGGCTTATAGTGAAAATTAGCAAACAGCATAGTTCGGAATAAAATTGTCTCGACTCAAGTATCTTATAACAACATTTGCAACTCAAACTTTCAGTTTAGCATCCGACTGGTTTCGGGTTATCTAGAAATGAAGTTGGGACTTCCTTTTGTATCGTAATCGTAATCGTAAATTCGTAATCTCCAAACTTCTAAAGCGCCACTCGAAGGTCAAGCGCAGGGCACCACCCTAATCACGAGCGCTACAATGATAATCTTTATAATATTTCCCGCCAAGACAGCAGATTAGAGTGGTACCCTGACTGTGACTTCTTGCATGTTCATGTTATTGTTATGTAGGCCTATAATATTTTGTGGTTATTGAGTATCTTATTTTTATAAGTGTGGATGCTAGATAGTGTATTGCTTATTGTGTAGCACCCTCATTCGTTAGTTTGTGGTTCAAATCCCGGCCATGGCACAAATCTGTTTCGAGATATGGGTTCTAACTGTGCCCTCTAGCGAAACTACACTGTCAGTGGAATGATCAGACGGTGAGGATGAAAGACTGGTCACCCTGTGTCCGCCCTCATCTGTTGAGTCTAACCAACATGAAGTTGTTCGCACCTTTTACCATCGGGTCTACAGCGTAATGGATTGCTTCTCTTCTGAATTCATAAGTAATTTTTTTTCGATTCGTTATTTCATTCGTTCCTTTGTTCAAGGGTGTTTTCACCTACCTAATAATTACTTGTGGTTGACTTCTTATCGTTCTTGCATAAATAAAGTTCTCTGAAACTTCTTAAACAGACACCCACGGTAGGCCTACGTGGTCGATTGGTTAGACTGCTAGGCTCCTAACGCGAGGAATATGGGCTCCAGCCTCTCTGAGTCGGTTTCTGTGTAGAGACCTTCAGCAAATCCTCAGGGACGTCATTTCAGCTTTGTTCAGAGGGACAGGGTCCGCAGGGACGTCATTTGAGTATTTTTCCGGGGTGAAGTTGACACTGGCAGGCGATCTTGTTTGACAGATGGGGGGGGGGGGCAAGAGACACTTTTCAACTGATCTGGTAAAAAAGGTGAAAAAATTGATTTACCTTTTTTGGTGTTTCTTCAAATTTTGGGGAACAACTGTGTAATAATTCCCTGAATTTGAGTATCAGTTTTTGTATTTTACCCCTTTCTTCTTCCTCCTTTTTGTTCCATCATTTTAACTTTTTTCAAAAATCGGGCGGGGTGGGGTGATGCCCTTCCCCCCCCCATGACGTCCCTGCAAGTTCTTCACTCACAATTGGTCAACGCCATCGATTGATGTTCAGTCATTCGGTTGTGGCGCTTAATAAACGCAGAAATAATAATGATAATAAATAAATAAATAAATAAACGCGTTACGATTTTCAATTGAGCCTTAACGCCATGATAGTCGTCTAGTGATTATCGTGCTAGAATGTCAACTGAGAGGTCGGGGATTCAACCCCCCCCCAGGACTGACAGACCGTGACAGGCGCGAGTGATTTCTACAAAGAGCAAGAAATTCGGGTTTCCTGCCCGCAGACTCGAGGTCTGTCACTCAATTGGCAGAAGTTGCTGACGATCGACTCCTCCAGGCCGTGAAATGGAATCGGAACCACGTCCTCACAAAACTGTTCCCTCCTATCATCAAGCGCACTGACAATCTCAGAGTGCGACCACATGACTATGAGTTGTACAAGGACAGCAAGAACTTTATTCCAAGAATGCTCTATAAGTACATATTCTGAACGATAAAACGGGTCCTAACTAGTGCTTTTGCCAACTCTAATGGAACAACCCACTGTACCAGAATGACTCTAACAACCATTCGTAGATTATAATTATGATCCAAGCCTGAACGAGCGATGTTGTACCAGAATGCGGCGTGTCATCATCAGGGACGTATCTAGCGTTGGGCTTGGGGGGGCTTAAGCCCCCTAAACGAAGTTGAAGCCCCCCCAAACAAGTCAAGCCTTTGTATGCTTACGGCTAAAATTCGTATGAACACTGTATAAATGTTGCCATGTTCAAGGCTTAAGCCCCCCCCCCAAACGAAAATCCTAGTTACGTGCCTGGTCATCATCCTCATCCTAATAAGCGAATATGATATTATTATGTTTCCGCGCTACTTACGACCTCTAGCGAATTCGACTATAAAATGAGTAGAAAGGCACTACCCAGGTGCATTGGCTAGGTCAAGCGGCGAGTGGAGGGAGCACTCGCTAAACCACGGCTATCTAACATAACGTTATCATTATTGCTTACCCATCAATCATTACAAACTAGAGGGTTAAGTGGGCACCAGGGGCCGTGATATCTGACGGATGGTCAATCCTCAACAGGGAGACTGTGACGGGGGGGGGCTGTGTTTAGGTTGAGAGAAATGGAAAGGATGCGAATTGTAAGGATCAGATTTCTTGAAAACGTCTGACTTTAGTTCTCAAAGGAAGCCTGAACAGCGATAAACAGACGATGACGGTGAGTGATCGACGGGAGAATTTATCGAAATTGACGTGGAAATTCTTTCCAGCGGTGGTCTGTAGTGCGGAGAAGAAACAAATGGGATGTTCTGGGTTCAGGTTAAGAGAAATATGGAAAAGCCGCGGCTGGAATAGATCAGGGCATGTTTTAAGGAAAATTTATCACTGCACGTGGCGAGCGCCGGTGCGTATAAAAATCATAAATAGTTATGAATTACAATAATTATTCTTTTCGTGCACGTGCAAAACAGCGGTTAACAGCCTTTCATCATTACACCTTTTTGTAGTATTGCACGTTAAAACAATCCCTGGAATAGATCACGGTTAGAGTTAAACTTAGTATGAAACACGGAACATTATTGTTGCAAGCAAAAGTACCGCAATCGTAATCGTAATCTCCACATTTATAAAGCGTTACTCTACTAAGTGCAGGGCACATGCTTATTCACGAGCGCTACGTCATGTCATAGGACCCGGAGAATGTGCCAATTTTCAGTTTTACGCCTTCAACATAAAGGATTCCATAGCCCACGCATTTAGACGAGACTGCTCACCAAGGCGTCACGCTTCGTCGCTTCTCCTAACGATGGATGCCTCGTTACGCTTCATTGTATTCACACAGCGCTGCTACACAAGCAAGTGTCGCTAATCGCTCCTTTCCTGTCGTAAAGAAGTCCCAGTAGGCCGTTTGCCAATGAATTATTCCTTTCACACTTTATCTGCCCCGATCTGTTGCAGAGCGGGTTTTGGTGAGACGACACCTTAGAGGTGTACGTCCTTTGGCGTAATTGCAGGTTCTCCTGTCGCCAGATATGCATCGGGTAATTTAGTTTGGCTTACTTGGAATTCCATAAAAACAGCAATGCACTTGAATCTAGGCGGTGCATTTGCTATGCAACAAGGTAACCTTCTTAATGTAAATACTAAATTTACACTGTTTCCTATAGGAACCATACGGCCTTAACCCTGCTCACTTTTCAATTAATTGATCGGATAAGATCCTTCACCTCCGCCTGTCCGCCATGGAATAGATAGCCATATTGTGACGCCTTTGCCGATTCGTAAAAGACTTTATGTGAATATTCTGGTGCATACACACATACATACAAACATACTCACATACATGCTTGCATTCAAACATGCATGGATATATAAATAGCTTACTTACATGACAGACCAAATTGTCTGCCACCATCCTTAAACGCCAGATGGAAAACCCAGGGTAGGGAGCCATCAACCCATTCACTGGGGATTGGACAGATGGCAGAGGTGTGATCATCGCTCCAGTGACCTGTCACCCATTTAACTAATAATATTCCTCCTCGAAATCTCTAGGGTCACTTCATGTGAAAGTGGGTCATGGGTCACTCTGTGCATGAAGAAATGGTGATTATGATGACGTTGGTTGCTGATGGTGGTGACGGTTGTGGTGGCGGTTGTGGTGACGGTTGGTGACGGTGATAATGGTGGTGGTGATGTTGGTCGGTGGTGGCGGTAATGGTTGGTGGTCGTGGTGACAGTTGTTGGTGGTAATAGTTGTGACGGTTGGTGGTCGAGGTGGTGATAGTTGACGGTGGTAATGGTGATGATTGTGGTCCTGGTTGGTAGTGGTGATGGTTGATGGTGGTGGTGATGGTTATTGGTTGTGATGGTCGTGATGATGGTCATGGTTGGTGCAGTAATGGTAGTGATGATTGTTCGTAATGGTCGTGGTGGTGAATGGTGATGGAACTAACGAAGCTCAAGAGATCGATCTTCTTCCTATCCCGTCTTATTTTGTCCAATGTTGTTATTCCGCAGTCGTTCTACTGATTTTTTAAAGCATACGTTGCTGTGAACCATCGTACGTACAGATCCGTGATCGGTTAAGTGTTCTGCCGCATGAAATTCAAACCTTCCTCTGCAGTCAGATTGCTAACCGCAGCCATTGTGAAATGTGTCATCTTTTTCTTTATGTTCTCTGCCCATCGGCAGGTTCGTATGACCAATGACGCCATCGTTCTCTGTCTTGTGCTCTTCTCTTCAGTCCACTGTATCCTTCTTCTTTTGTCATCATCCAGTCTAGCAGCATTGCCCTCGGTCTTCCTCGCGTCTTTCTCCCCTCCATCCTTCCCTCCATGATGTCTCTTAGCAGTGTCTCACTCCTTAGGATGTGCCCGATCCATTTCCTTTGTCGTCCACGTATAGTACTTATGAGTGATCTTTGTTCTTCTACCATTTGCAGGATTTCCTCGTTCGTCCTCCGTTCCACCCAGCTAACTCTCTCCATTCTGCGCCACACCCACATCTCAAAGGCCTCCAATCTTTTTATGTCGTCCTTCCTCATTGTCCATGTCTCGGAGCCGTACAGCACAACACTCCACACCAGTGTCTTCACCATTCTCTTCTTTAGATTCTTGCTTAAGGTTCCTCTCATCAGCTCTCCTCTTTTGTAAAATGCATCTTTTCCCATGGATATTCTTCTTTTTATTTCCTCGTGGCATCTTGCATCGTCTGTGATCACACTTCCTAGATAGCAAAACTTCTCCACCTGTTCTATTTCTTGTCCGTTTAGTGTGATCTTTATTGTTTGTGGTATTATACCGCTTCTCTTGCTTATCTTCATTACTTTTGTCTTCTTTACGTTTATTTTCATTTCATATTCCAGTGATACCGTATTTAGACGATCCATCATCCTTTGTAAGCCCTCCTGGCTAGTTGCCAGCATCGCCTGGTCATCTGCAAATCTCAATGCCTTCACCCTTCTTCCTCCTACCTTTATCCCCTCCTCCATATCGTCTAGCGTTTCTCTTATGATCTCTTCTATATAGATGTTGAATAGGATTGGTGACAGTGGGCATCCTTGTCTTACCCCTCTTCCTATTTTTCCTGGTTCTGAGTATTCTCCATCAACTCTTATTTTCACTCTTTGTCCCATGTATAGATTACCTATCAATCTTCTTTCTCTCCAATCCACCCCTTTTCTTCTCAGTATTCCCATTAGCTTTCTCCAGTCTACTCTGTCGAAAGCTTTTTCATAGTCGACGAAGCAGATATATATGTCTTGGTCATGTTGGATGCTTCTTTCTGCTATTATCCTCAATGCTGCTATCGCATCTCTTGTCCCCTTTCCCTTTCTAAACCCATATTGGTCCTCTCCCAAGCAATTTTCTGCTTCCGCCTTTGTCTGCAGTCTCTTTGTTATAATTCTTAGCAGGATTTTTGATGCATGTGTCAGAAGGCTTATCGTGCGATGGTCTTCGCAATTTGTTGCATTCTGCTTCTTCTGTATTGGTATAATTATTGTCTGCAGGAAGTCCTTTGGCCATTCTCCCGTGTTGTAGATGTCCCGGCATAGCTGCACCACCTCGCTCATTGCCTTCTCTCCAAGATTTCTGAGTATTTCTATTGGGATGTTGTCAATTCCTTCCGACTTCCCATTCTTCATGTCCTTAATTGCAGCCAAGACCTCCTCTCTCATCACCTCCGGACCCATGCCGTCCTCCACCTGTGTTTCTTCCTGCTTCCGTTCTTGTTTCCTCATTTCTTCCTCGATGCTTCCACTTCCTGTATATAATTCCTCCACATATTCCTTCCATCTTTCCCTTATATCATCTGCGTCCTCCAGTAGTCTGCCGTCCTTGCTCTTGATTGCACCTCCTCTTCCTGTATTTTGCTTCTTGCTTAGTGATTTTATTTTACCGTACACCAAATCGCTTCGCCCCTGTTCCTGCAGGAGTTCCAGTTCTCTGCACTGCTCCTCCCACCACATTTCTCTTGCTTTATCCGTTGTTCTTCTCAGCTGGTTGTTAAGTCTTCTATATTCCTGTTTAGCCTCCTCTGTACTTTGATGTTTCCATTTTCTTCTCTCCTCCATGTCTTTTATCATCTCTGTTGTTACCCATGGTTTACGTGGTTCGTTTCCCTTTTGGAATCCTATCGTGTCATCGGTATTCAGAAAAACTGGGTCAGTGATTCACCGCTAATAGCTCTGCCTATCTCTGAGCCGAAGGAAACAGCTGTGAAGCTGTCGAACTTCTTTTTTGCTTTTTTTTACAGCGTTCGAATCCCACTTGAGTTAGATAAGGTAAGGTTAGTTAAGATAACGTGAGGAAAGATATGGAAGATAAATTGAGTTGCATTAAGGCAAGGTGAGGAAGGTGAAGTGAAGTTAGGTAAGGTTAGGTTGACAGTGGGTCCAGCAATCGGTAACTAGACCTATAATTAATTATCTGTTCCTTCTAATCAGTTGCTCGTGTTAACTCGTTCTCAACTTAAGACTTGAATAATGAAGGACTTGTTTTAAGTATTGTGTTGGTGAAAGTTCAATGTTTTATAAACTAAGAGCCCCTTATCAGCAAAGTAGGCCTACTAGACAAATATATAGCCTTTCAAATATACTGATTGAGTGCGTGGACTAAGATAAGTAACAAAAACCAATTAGGTGCTGGACGGCAAACCTCAAATCAATGCTGAAGACGATACACAGGAAGATAATGGACCACAGTATCAAAAGCCGCAGACAAGTCAAAAAGACTCTTATCCTTAGAGCACTTGACGTCATTATGAACAGCACGAAATGTGGATTGCGTTGAATCAAACGTATGGTATGCAAACTAGTATGGAAGATTGGGAGTTGAAAATAGGTACATGTAGCTTTGCATGCGATTCGAAACTATACACTCGTTCAAGATTTTAGATATGAAATTCAAAGTTGAGACGAGTATGTAATTAGACAGGTCGACAGGGTCAAGATCTAAACTTAAAGGGAAAGTTTCTTCAACACAGGATAATCTACGGCATAGGCAAATGCAGGTCGTATAGATCCTTTGTGCAATGAGAAATTGATAATTGTTGTAATGGTTGGACTCAGGACATCACAGCAGTCTTCCAGAGAGATGTAGGAATGGTGTCAAGAAGACAGGTATTGTTAGGTGAGGAAATGATCAGTTTTCGAACATCTGCAAGAGGTGTTGGCTGAAAGTAGTCAAAGGAGATGCAGATTTGGGTTGAAGGATATTGTCCAGTGCAGAGGACCTGATCAATTTCAATCCTATACCAGAAATTTGGCTGCAGACAAGGTCAAAAGTTTACTTGCAACCTCATGAATTGTCAAGCACGCAGCAGAAGACAAATGTAATTTCTCACAATGTAATTCAAAGCCAACGACCAGATTTTAGTTATGCAGAACTTTCAGCGATCAATCTGTTTAATTAGTTAGAACAAGGTTAAGAAGGTTAATTGGTGTAAGGCAATGCTAGTCAAAAGCCAATGTAAGTAAGTTAAAATACTATAAGGTTAGCCAGGATCTAATTCCGAGATCATGAGAGCTCTTCATAACTCACAAACAGGATCCGATCTCTTCAAGTCATTGGGCTCAGCCAAGGCAGTGTAAATAATTGGGCAATGAAGCTCGGACGAGTGAGTGACAATATACTTGACCAAGTGGCAAAATAGTCGACCAAGTGGCAAAATACTTGACCAAGTGGCAGCATACTTGACCAATAGGTGATGACAATCTAAAAAAGACGTCTTCGTTTGAATGGGTTAACAAACTTTACACCACTTAGGCCAGCGAAGGCAGCGCTTTTGTAAGGTACTAGAAGGTGCTAGTTTAAGTACACACAGAATATATACACACGTGCATACATATATACAGTATTACACACATACATACATTCATACATACAGTCTAGTGCATTGCAAAGTGGTGCTTAACATGTAGTGTGTATAAAGTCAAAGTAGTTTACGTTGAGTCATAGCCATAGTACTTTGGAAACTCGGTAATCGCAGTCTGTTGTAGCCTAGAGTCTCCGAATATGCGGCGCGCTGCGTAATCGAGGAAATGCTGATTGGAGACCTGTACTCCGCTACACGGCTATTAGTAAATAGCTCGCCACGTTCCATTTCCCGTTTATTTTTAGGTTTTGTTAATGGAGACTTCCTCAGTGTGTCTGTGTATCTGTGTCTGTCTGGCTGTTTCTGTGGCTCTGTCTCTGACTCCACCTCTTCTCTGGTATATCTCTGTGTTGATGTATCTGTCAGTATCGCTTGATCTTTGTCGCGATCTGTCGATGTCCGTAGATGACTATCCTTTTGTCTGATTACCTCTTTGTCGTTCTCTTCCGTCGTGTCTACATTTCCATCATTCTCTGTCTCATTCAGTGTCGTCTAGCTGAACTTTTTATATTACCTTTTCCCAATCTGTCTGCCTGTGTGTCTGTCTGTCTGTCTGTTCATATGTATTTCCATAAGTCACACCAGCCGGCCGTCCTGCCGTCGGTCTGTATATCTATCCAATTATCTGTTCGTTCGTCTGTCTGTATTACATTCACCTGAATGGGAACCAGATGCCTCATACAAAAGGAAACTCATTTAAGTTTTTAAGTGTAAGTGGCGACATCTGTTCTCTGCTATAAATAACACGCATTTCAGTCCATATATAGCACACAACCGCCTCCACAAACTCCAATTTAATACTGTGTCTTTAAGACATACCTACCCTACCTTACCTTACCTTACCTTGCATTTTATGCCATACCATGACCTACTTACTGCGCCATGCCCATTGTCATAGTAATTTAGTCTACACGCACTTTCAACAAATAAAATAGACTTGATCATTAACGATATTGAAAACATCCTTAGGTGCAATGCTAATTGTAATATATCGTTCATATAGCGCAGCTTTAAATATCACAAATCGCATACGCTTATGAAGGGACGCAAGTTATGCATTTATTTTCTATGCGACCAGCTATAGAGCTATACATGTAGGCCTATATCTAGACAACAAATTTTTATTAAAGCTGAAAATAAAATTTATTCCTTCTTGGTTTTTATAAACATAGGGTGGGTGATGGGTAAGTGGGACAGACCACTAAAGTGGGACAGCTAAGCTAGTGAGGCTTACATGCGTATTATGTCCAATACATCCAAAATCTAAAAATACATAGTGTATGGCAATATACCCGACGTCATTAATATGTGCGTACACACGTTTTATTGGGGGTATTTAATGGCCTTTGGTTGTGCGTATAACATTCAATTTTCGAAAGTCAGTGAATTTGCGGTATTCATAATTTTGATAACATTAACTTGCTAAGGCCCTTGTCGACACTAACGATAAATAATTATATTGAATGCAATTTATGTTGAAATATACTGACGAAATGAATTACCAGCAACGGTTTTTATCACCAAATGTCAACATGCATTTACAGAGCCTGCTGGTGTATAGGTGTCCCACTTTAGCGACAGCTGTGTTGTCAAAGTGGGACAGCGATCTGCTGCTAAAGTGGGACAGCCTATTCCAGCTGAACTAAGCACTAGACTAGTGATTAAGTCGCCTACTCACATACTGACCAGCAAGGAACATGGCGAGTTTCTGAAAGAGAAGGTCAGTCGACATAAGCCCAGTCTTGTTGTCCTCGAGACCAAGGTCTTGGTCTCGAGTGCACTCGAGTTCGTTTTTAAAAGTCTTGGTCTTGGTCTTGGTCTTGGTCTTGAGGTTCAAGGTCTTGGTCTTGGTCTTGGTCTTGAGGTTCAAGGTCTTGGTCTTGGTCTTGGTCTTGAGGTTCAAGGTCTTGGTCTTGGTCTTGGTCTTGAGGTTTAAGGTCTTGACAACAAGACTGCATAAGCCTAAGAAAAACAAGGGGGGGAGAGAACTTGAATGGCCCTACTTCTATTGGAAGCAAAGTAAAGAGACAGAAGAAAGAAAATGAAGTGACAGCTAAGCCGAAAAACAAGAAAGCAAAAAAGAAAGCTGCGACCGACTATAGGCCTACAAATGAGCCCTCCACTTGCTACGAGTGTAGTGTTGTCGAGAACAGTAAAGCCGACAAGAAACTCGCACAGTCTTGGATACAATGCAGCCGCTGTTTTCTGTGGTGCCACGAGCCATGTGTGGAGATAAATGGAATTTTAGATGATGATGATTTTTTTGTGCTCTCTGTGCGCAACAACTTACCTTCTAGCCTTCAGTTATCATTGACTATCTTTTTGTATGTTAACTAGGCCTATAGGCCTTTAAGTTTTTATGCTCATAGAGCCTATCAGTGTTGGACCACTTTAGTAGCAATAGTGGACCACTTTACCGTTTTCCGAAAAAATTGTAGATTGTCGTGCCTTCCTAAGCAACATCAAGTTATGGACCACTTTAATACCTATTTTGTCCCACTTTAGTAGCTCCTGGAATCAGACACAGTCTAAACTGTCTGTATATGCATTTAGTTTGGTCTGTTTTAATATATCGACTCCACGACTGCACGCCATTCCCTTAAGTGTCCCACTTACCCATCACCAACCCTACCTATAGCAATAATATCCTAATAATAATAGTAGTGGTAGTGGTAGTGGTAGTGGTAGTGGTAGTAGTAGTAGTGGTAGTAGTAGTAGTAGTAGTAGTAGTAGTAGCAGTAGTAGTAGTAGTAGTAGTAGTAATAATTATTATTATTATAGTTGCTGTTATAATGTTATTATAAGATAGCCTATATGAATAGCCAATAAAGCTCTGCAACCTAATAGAAATATGACAACCATATCGTTGACTTTTGGTCATAAATCAATTCCCAACTAAAAAATTCATATGAAGACTGATTAATAAAATCAGAAATTCTTCAAAATACTATCATTGAGTTGACTAAAATCCAAATCAAACAATCCGTTGTTGATGCAAAACATTAATTATTAGTCGTAGGCGGGACAAGCAGGCCTATGGAACCATTTCAAATGGTACACCTCTTCTCTGCAAAAACCAAATACTAATAACCAAATATTAATATTAATAATAAATGACTAATTGCCCACATACACAATACCTTAAACACAGGACTTTGTGTGACACAGGAATTTAAATTTTAAAAAACGCACAAATAGACGAGGAGCACTACATTTTCACATATGAACTACCTCAAAAAAACCTGTGACAAGCTAGATTTGATTTAAAATAATTTGAAATAAAAATTTGTATATGCAAAACAAGATAGAGGAAGAAAGGTATATTTCTATCTTTGTATGAATGTAATTAACGTCGCACTATTTTCTCGGCGCAATGGGACGGTTTCGCGTCAATTCGCTAAGTGAATTGGCCTGTTGATGTTTTGGTTGTTCATCGGATGTGCTTATTTTTCATAGTTATCTATGAAATTAAGAACATTTCTTGCTGTACTTTTGAAAATCTTGTGTTATTAGTTTGAAGTTAATAATTACCGTGAGTTTTGCATTGATTTTCTGTGGTTTTTGTGTTTGAGTATCTAATTATATATATATAGCGCCGGTCCTGACGTGGCTTTTGTGTGGCGCTGAGAAATTTCGGAGATTTAAATTTACATTAACATTACGCAAATGGATGGAGTGAGTTTTACGAAAGTGTTGTTTAAAAAGGTTAAACAGGCAAAAACCCTTGCTCTCTTAACCAAGAAGAGTAAGGTAAACAGAAATAGTCATCATTGATGACAGTGTCTTATTTAATCGCCTCTTGCTCATAATGGGACGGATGACCCCCAATAACTTAGAGCAGTATTTTGAATATGAACTAACCACTGTACCAACTGCTTTATTCAATGAACATGGTTTAAGAAAAACCAATAAGAGTACTCTGACAAAAGAGCTGAGGAAGACTCTAGGTAGTTCAGATGAATTTGTCTTACCACAAACATATGTTGTTGATGGTGGCTCCTTGCTCCATCGCATTGTCTGGCAGCAGACGGACACATATGGGGATGTTTTAAAACATTATGTTAATTATGTCAAACGCCATTATGGTGATAATTGCACTGTGGTTTTTGATGGGTATGTGAATGGGCCATCAGTCAAAGACCATGAGCATGCTAGGAGAACCAAACAGTCATGTCCGGATATTGATGTGATCGAAAGTAACCCTGTATACAGAAACAGTGCAGGGTTTCTTATGAATGCCAATAACAGGCAACAGTTTGTTAATCTGTTATCTATTCATTTTAAGAAGAGTCAGTATACTGTTTATCATGCCAACAATGATGCTGACACTCATTGTATGTACTGCACTCTGGACACAGCAATCAGAAATGAGCCAGTCACAGTAGTTGCTGATGATACAGATATTTTGGTCCTTTTACTCTATCTGTTTGGGCATGGTAAAGCTAGCATATACAAGACCATTGTTAAACACAAGCACACTGCCCCTCTCACTGAGATGCTAGGGACACCCGATGCATCACGTCTTGATATTATTCAAGCTGGCTTAAAGCTTCTGGCAATAGTATATGGTGGTAAGTCATGCGATTCATTAAACCATTTACGGTACATGACTTACATGAGCCAGCTTGCCACAAGCAAAACACTACCAAATCCTGAAAAGCTGCCACCAACTGAAAATGCAGCACAATGCCATGTTCTCCGGGTGCACTCTTGCAAGTTATGCAGTGGCGATCCTTTATGGAATTGGACATAGGTGCTGAAGAGTGGCGTTGAAAGGCCGAAAATGGTGTGCTTGTGCCAACTGCAAAGATCTCACACCTGCACCAGATGATGTTTTAAATGTCATAAGTTGCAAATGCAAAATGGTGAGGAAAAGCCCATGCAGTTCCCAGGTTTGTTTCTGTAAGAAACACGGTCTGCGGTGTGTTGCTGCTTGTAAGCACTGCTGTGGAGCAGTATGCGATAATGCTATGACTGACATAAGCACTACAGGCCCATACACAGATGATGATGTTGAGGCTGATGAAGAGGACTTCCAAATTGCGTTTGACGACAATGAGCTTGCAGAATGGGTAGATTTGTATGAAGAAATCATGCCATTAAGTCTGGATTAGATAAAAATTATTGGGGCAGTATTATTGGTGCTCGAAGTAGTCATTGCTGCTGCTGTGTTTTAGTTACAATCTTAATTTCTTTTGAAATGGGCTTATAGACTGATCAACCTGTACATTTGAGATGTATGTCTCCAGTAAAAGAATGTAAATAGTTATTTTGTTACTGAAATCCATAAAAAAATTCAATTAACTGATTTTTTTCTTTTTATTTGAAGGTAATTTACTGGTCTGTACGATTATTAGTATATATATTGAACACTGTAAATATGATATAAAAATGGTTTTATGTTAATGTATATAGATGTGAAGCTCTGTAACAGAATTGTAAATAAGATTCAGAAAGTTTGAAAAAGAGCCTAAATGGCCTTCCAAAAAAGAAGCATGAGTGGAGAGCCTTTGGGCTATAAAGTGAAGCTCGGAAAGAAAAAGAGCCTTTTAAGCCATCAAAAGAACCTTTACGGTCAATTAAAAAACAAAAAAAATAAAACAAAATAAACAGAGAAAAATATATATAAAGAGAATGAAAACAGAAAAGAACAGTTATGGTAAAAGAAGAGTCTTTGGGCCAACGAGCAAAGGAAAAGAAGCCAAGTGGCCATAGGAATTAATGATGTATATGTATATACGTGTGTATATATAGATATATATATATAAATATATTAAAATAATAATCTATTAAAAAAGGTGTACGACAATCACCTGTCAAATGTTGCAATCTCAGCAGTAATGGTGCAGTCTAATACTCTGAGATGTTTTGTATTACGATGGATAATCGGTTCCTATGTTACCATTAATAAACTTTTGAATCAGTTTGTTCAGTCTTCTGCATATCTCTGGAGTCTTATCCCGCGGACTAGATGGAGCATCCCTAGGTTCTGGATTGTAGTTGATCATCCTAGTATTTATGAGCACAGTAACTGTTACAATAATAAAAAAAATTATCAACCTTCAAAGGTGCATTTAAGCTGATATATGTGACTGTTTTTGAGGCGGCCATCTTGGATTTTGGGGGCCATCTTGAATTAAAGTAGTTGGCCTGTTTGGGCACTTCTCTCATGTGTACAGTACAATGTTATAGTGAGTTTTTTAATTTTCAGTTTGAGGTTCTAGGCCCTCAATGACTCCTTTATAATGAAGAAAGTGATATTTTTCAAGGAAAAGGGGGTCAAATTGGGTTTTGGCCCTAGAACAGGGCCCGGTGGCCCAATTTCTTTCTATCTTCACTACAGTGTATTACAGTATGTTGCAGTCACATTTCACTTATTTTCAGCTTGTCACAAGTTTTTTTGAAGTTTTGCCATCCATCGATCCTACTAAAAACTGGAAAAATAAAGAAACTAGAGAGACCAATAAATTGCTAACACGCCAGCATGCAATGACGTCATCCAGTTCCATTTATGTAGAGCCTAATTAATTTATATAGCGCCTTCACTGAAAAGGGCTATATATACATTTCTAGTTACATGCAAACATCATATAACATTTACACGAACAGTGCTTTGCAGCAAGCACTGGTACTACAGCACTGCACTATATAATACTCATTACACCTATACAGTGAATAAAAGCATGCACGGATTGCAAGCCCGCTTGGCTCCTTAGTAAGCATTTAACTTATATAGCGCCAATCCAGCGCCCGTCATTCGATCCCTGAACAGTCGAGGAGGCGAGGAATGTTTCGAAAATAGTTTCAAGCAACACGATCCTGTTCGAAATCTCTCCTACTTATAGTTCAAGTCGTTTTTTTATGTAGCGCACGACTGATAACACACCGAATACACTTTAAGGTGAGCAAAACAAAAAACAGGGTCGCAGCGTTCAGCCTTGGCCTATAATTAGAAACCGGCTTCAGGCCGTGACCCGCCTGACCTCTAGAACAGAGAGGACTCCATTTTGGCGATGAACTCAAGGTCACCGTGTAAAGTCCAAGGGATAATGTTTAGTCATGACCCTGACACGGTGCTGGTCATAACCTTGCCCGATCACAACACTTCTGACAGTTCATTCAAGTCTGCTACAATATAACGGATCAAGTGATCGTCCTTCTTTGGTTTAAAGTCACGCAGTCATGAATGGATGGTTTCCGTGGCTCACCGGTTACATCTCGTATTTGGTCGCTTCCAGAGCCACACGTAATTATCACAGGACGTAAACTTTCCCATCCGGAGGATGAGCTTAACCAGTGACCATCCGTTCCTTCAAGCCCCTAGAAACGCTATTTTTCAGAGTGGCCATCCCGACCACGTTTTCCGCTAAACTCAGATGGGGTCCATGGAAAGCGTTTTCCCTTGAATCCGCTCTTTGTCCAAGACCCTATAACATTCGAGTCACTAATTGTTCTCCTTGATTAACACGAGACCCAATTGGCTTAGCGGGACTCCTATTCTCAAGAGTTCCCATTGGTAGTCGAAATTACGATGTTAAGGAAAGTGTATACAAGTTTCTTTCGCAGAAAGCTCTTCAGTCACAGAGGAAACTAGTTTGGCAAAGAGGTTTCGCATAATTTTCAGGCGAGGGTGAAATCGACATTCAAGATTGTCCTGGTGAATATTAGGACAACTGCCTACAACCAACAGTTCAACCAACTCAGCCGCTGACCAAATCCAGACGAGTAATTTGACGAGACAGCCTTATGATAAGATACAGATAGATGTTTTCCGCCAGTCGCATCTTCGTTTTCTCGACATCATTATTACAGAATTGTGGCAAATCACGCGAGCTCCAATCGTGTAGAAGGCTCTGTGCTCCAAGTTTCCGAGTCGACTAGAAGGTTCGAATGCGGCGAATACTCCCATCGCACAGGTACCCTTCTGAGTCATAGAACAATGAACCCAACTAAGCGTAACGTAGCCGAAACACGAACTCAAGCATGCATGACGTTGCTAAAACACGATATCAATCAAGGGTAACTTGGTGAAACTGGAAACGGAGTGGAACGTGTCGTCACCCTCGAATCACTGACCCCTGCTCTTAGACGGAGGGTTCAGTGGATCAGCGGCAGTGCTGCTGTATCCGGAGTCGTCGAGTTGGCTCATCTGCAGTTTCGTCTTCTCGCTGGCATCCTGTCGGGACGATCGGCGACCGTCTCGCGGGTTCACCGGGTACTTTTGGTGATACCTCTTCCGGCGGACGATGACGATTAGGACCCCGAAGACCAATGCCAGCATCAACACTACTAGGACCACGACGATGATGATTACTATCAGCTGCTTCGATAGCACCTGCGCTTGGCCTGTTTCGGCCGACGCGTCTCCAGCTATCCCCGTGGCACGTTCGCTAGAAAATATGCCGCTACCCACGGACGACGAGGAGGCCGCTCCTCGATCAAACCCCGCAGACGTCGACTCGGGAAATAAATACCCGTCAATTTCGTCCCAGTTGCTGATCGTACTCGGACCGGATGTTGACACTCCGAGAACTGCTGGCCGATGGGTAGACTCCTGTAAGGCAGTCCAGATCTTCTGCAGACCCTGCGAAGTGGTAACAGATCCAGCAGTCGTTTCTTTGATCAAGTCGACACCTGTTGATTTTGGTTCGTTTTTATTTGTGGTTTGCGCAGGAACGAGAGGCCTCGTTGGGATCATCGGATACGTCAGGTTCGTGAGATCCATCGCTACGCCGTCAGCCCCGACAACCTGTACGTGTAAGTACGTGTAAGTGATGTTGCTCTGGATGATGTTTGTGCAGTTGCATGAGTACCAGCCAGACTGGTAGGGTCTAATGAAATTAATGGCCCAGTCGGCGATCGTCTTTGTGCGGGTCCTGTCTTCCGGTGGCGTAATACTGAGGACGTCTCCGAAGGGAGCTCGCCAGACTATGGCAGGGGCTGGGTCTGACTGGGCGGCGCAGTTCAGCAGGACGTTGGTGCCTTCGCCGACGTTTTGGCTTTGTGTGATGAGCGTTATCTGAGGTGATGTGCAGACGAAGTTTCCCGGATCGCGGTTCAGCAGGATATCCTGGGCGGGACTGGAGCACCTGAGCGATCCCACCTGTCTCGTCTCTTCCGCCAACCAGTACCGGAACCACCGCATCTCGCAATTACAATGCCACGGGTTTCCGGACAGATTGAGGGCAGCGATCGACTCCAGCAGACTGGACGCGTTCTCCGGAATTACCTGAAGTCGGTTTCCGCTTAAGTCGAGAACACGGAGACGCGGTAGCGCTCTAAAATTCTCCCAGCTGAGCGCAACGATTCGGCTGCGCGACAGATTCAACGTCTCAAGGTTGTCGAGCTGAGAGCCGAAACCTTCCGGGAGGCGAACGAACCCATTGCGACTGAGATCAAGGACGGACAGGTCTGGAGTGTGACGAAACAGTTCTGGCTTGAATGTCTGCAGCTGATTGGCGCTGAGGTCCAGGTGGGTTACTCTCTGCAGACTGGAAAGAAGACTTTCTTCCAGGCTCTCCAGCCCGACGTCGCTTAGCCGCAGCACACGGCAGGATGAGCTGAGACTGCTGCTAGACGTCTGGAGATAGATATAACCCAGATGGTTTCCGCTCAGATCAATGTGGGTGGCCGTCGTGTGACTAAGAAATTTCGTGTTGTCGAGCTGTGACGACACGATGGTGAGGGTTGTAAGGTTGACTCCTGAAAACGCGTCATCGGCAACCTTAAGTGGTCTCGAATTATTTGATACACTGAGCGCCCTCAGAGAAGCCTCAAGTGGTCGTAGAAACTCTTTGTCTAGACTGGTGAGGTTGTTCTGATCCAGGTTCAGCGACTGGATCTTCGCCGCGCCGAAAAGATCTTCGGAAATCTCTTGTAACCCGTTACCGCCGAGTCGCAGTTCGTCCAGGTTCAGTCCGCGGAAGAGGTAACTGGGAGGTAACTGTATATTGTTGCGATTGAAGTTCAGATGTCGAAGATGCTGAAGTCCCTGGAAGGCTCCTCCATCCACCGATCGAATCTTATTTCCGGACAGGTCAAGTACCTCGAGAAGCTGAAGGTTTCCGAAGGACATGCGTTCCAGGCTCTCCAGAAGACATCCGTCCATTCTCAGCCGGCGAACCTTCGATGCCGACGGGAAGCTGCTCCGGCTGATGCTCGCTATGGGATTGTTCCCGAAGTCCAGCTCCACGGTGTCGTTTGGAAACTCAGGCCCGACCGCCGTAAGACCCCTACCCCTACAGTCGACTAATGTTCCCCCAGTGGCCTGCTGACGACACTCGCATCGTTCCGGACAGCCGGTTGCAGAAGCAGATGACACGGTCGTCATGACAACGATGATGACCATGAGATAGCCATGGCTGCTACGTGAGGCGTAGGTCGCCTCCTGCTGCGACTGACCAGTGGTCATTGCCGTCCGTCTCCAGTTGTGGTCATTAGTTGCTACTTTTCGTCGATCAGGCTTTTCGTTGAACAGTGTTGATCACAGCTGCAACGCGAAAAGACAACCATCTGTTCATTTGTTTGAAACTATTACTGATAAAATGTTTGCAACCGTCTCAAACACGATAGCAGTCGAATGCAAGATAATAGTAACATAGTAATAAGAATTAGGCAAGCAGGCCCAAGTACACTTCAAGCAAGGGAGGGAGGAAGTCAGGAGAATTATTTATCTTATCTTAAGGGTGAAGTAATGTAACTGATTCTTTTCAGTGCACCTGCTAAGTACCTGTCAAAGGTTCCTGCAATACCGAACGTTAATTCTGAACGCCGGAGTCAAGCTGTGAATATTACACCAATTACAGCCACATATCAAACTGCAGCTGTATGCAGACAGCTTGCATAATTGAAACGGCGAGCGACATCTGGCATTGCGCAACACTGCCAAACCAAGCCCAGATACAAAAGCCACAGTCAAAGCCTCGCGCCGCTCTGCATGCACTGAGGATCCGTGCGCCGCGGGGGCTCGAATTTTCCGCTTGACGTAATATTCATAAGTCAACTCTTTATTCGACAGCATCGAGAAAAAGTTAATGCGGGGGTTGCCGTTGGGTGCAAACCGTTTTCGGAAATATATTTCCGAAGACATCCAATATATTGGAGCGGTTGCATACACCCTGCGTTATTATAAAACAATTAGCCTTCATAAACATGGATAGACAAATATACTCAACGCAATACAGAAGGCGTTTTTCAGTACACAATTAGGTCATCGATGTAAGCCAACACTCGAGTGGAGTTTTATATAGGTGGCGTGGTTGAACGTCGGTAGAAATTAATTTCACTAGTTTGTCGGTCAAATGATACCTGTTTCTCTGTAAAGGCTCATAACTGTGCAGCGAAGGACTTGTGGCCTACATGGCATGTAATGTCCAACAGAATGTTAGGTATATTTCTATGCTTGCAGTTAACGGAAATTACTTTTAGAGGGTAGTTCAGAAAGAAATACATCATGCTACAGCACATGATGATGAAATTATTCACAAACTGACTTTGCATCTTCGTCCTAATAGATTCGTAAGTAATAGGCCTATAAAGTTAACAATGGAGATATATGACCGCCTGTGGTAGGCTACGTATACAGCTTTACGTATAGAGCCTACACGTTATTTTTCATAGTAAACCCAAATATGTCAGATAATTATCGTCAATTAAGAACGCGAATTATGCATGGCTCGACTTCTGTGTCGTTTTCAATAATAGTTAGCAATTAAGGCTATATTATTGGCCCACAGCCGATGTAGGACAAATTATGCTTGCATACAACAAACGCTCAACAGCAATAAAGTGAACCTAAAACCGTTATATTTAGTCAGGTTAAAGCGACAGATGTTGATATATGTAGTTCATGGATGATTTATACAGGCAGTAAATTTTGAACACGTTATTAATTGCGACTGGCCAAATGTAGGAATCAACTAACTAGCACGTGAAGCTATATTCCCAGTGTTCCAATTTCATATTGAATGCCGCATTGGAAGTCCATACGAAATGCTCATAATTGTAAACACAAATTAGTCTAAATTAAGTGAAATGAGAGCGAAAATGACTGAAACTTGGAGTGGAATTGTATCAGAACAAGAGAAACAAATGTCTGTCGTATGTATCAACGTGCAACTGTTGCACGCCTTGGAAGTGCAGTTGACCTCACAAGGGAGTTGTTCACGAAAAACCCTCTGGCTCTCCCGAAAGACTTTCCTCTTAGACGGCAAAGGATACTGCAGAGAAACGCAATTGTGTCTCACGTCGAGGAAACTCCTATACGTGACAAAAAGTATATCATCGTAAGGAAGCCTGAACATCCATCCATTCGTAGCAAGGTTTTACAACCAGGCCTCGCAATTATGTCGCCTATTTATATCAAACTTCTTTCGGCATTGTTCAAACGATTTGCTTACGGGAGCTTTCGCACACAAACCCACCTTTGTTCCGAAAATAACCGAATTCCAAAATGCTGATGCAACATAGAACCATCGGTAAGCAAATCCGGGTATCAAATCTTGCTGCATCATGTGAAATTGACCCTTCTAGCTCTACAAGCCTTTCACGGAAGAGAGCCAGCTGTTCACAAAAGTCAGTGCTTCATCAGAGACATCTAATACTCATAAAGCTACGTTGACCATTGACACATAATAAACATGTCATTAACTCACTGGGGTGTGTTTGAAATACCAAATTTGTCACTAGTGTGCAACTTTTCACATGTCCATCAAGAGTCCGGCTTAACAGCAGGATCACTGGCTTACTTACATCGGTCGTAAAACGTGGCTGTACAGGTCGGATTCCGCAGAAGCTGAATTTACTCATTTCTCGATGCTGACTATTTCATCATCTCCAAATTCACGATGATGCATCAGATTCATCGTATGGTGTCTCAGCTGCCCAGTTGTGTGTGTGTCTCTCTCTCTTTGTCTCTCTCTGTCTCTCTGTCTCTCTCTGTCTGTCTGTCTGTCTGTCTGTCTCTCTCTCGTTCTCAGTGTGTCTCCGTCCACCTCTCAGTGCCCCTGCCCGTCTGTCTATCTTTCTGTCTCCGACTATGTCTATCTCTATCCTTCTGTCTATAGCTCCACCTATGTTCATCTTTTTCTCTATCTCTGTGTTTCTGTCTCTGTATCATTGCCCGTGTATTTATTTCTCTGTATTTTCTAATGTCTATGACCGTCTGTGTCTGCCTATCGGGTTGTCTGTATCCCTGCCTGTTTCTCTGTCTGCCTTTGCCTTCGTGCCTAGCTCCAGTTGTATGCCTAGACGGTTGGCTGACTTCGTCTCCCACCAAGGACAACTGGATCGTTAAGGACACATATACAGACTAATAATATGCTCCGGCCACAGAGTAATAATTCACAGCACATTTATTCACCGTTAATCTACTGTCGTCGACAAAAACCATTCCAGGCATACACACATATACATGAAGAAATACATACATATACATGTACATATAGGACTATAATTATTAGCATAAAATGCATTGTACATGTATATAGTATTAATTAGGTATACTTGAATGTATAGTACAGGCACAATCAGGGTTTGAATTGTAAAATTTGAACTAGGGTGTGTTTGAAAAAGTCAAAGTACACATCATAGTATAGACAAACTAGTTTCACGTATACATAAACAGTATCTTCCGAGCATAAATGTGAAATGACGCGTATAGTAATATAGTATCCAGTGTATAACGATATCTTGTGGCTGTCAGGGTCGTTGACGTCGACCGTATAATACACCTAGCCCTCTGTCTTTACCTCTATGCTGTAAAGCACTTGAAACCAAGCCATTCTGTTCTATCCTGGTTTTCTATCTTTAGGTCAATAGCAGGCGCTATATAAATCTGCTATCATAACTACAATACCAAAGCGCTTTAACACTAACAATATGACCTATTTTAAAACTATTTCCTAACTGATCATAAAATAATTTTTAGAACACTTGAAACATGATCTCTTTTGGTCTAACCACGCCAGTCTGTGCTGTTGGCAAACTTAAGCGTGCAAATTATCAGACGGCATTTACCTGTAGGTAATCCTATACCTCTCTGACCCGGCCTATGCGTCAGCATAAAGCGTTATAACCTCGCGTGTGCCGTTTCTTAATTAAACAAACGGAACAGTCAACTCAAACTGTTCGTGTATACATCCTTGTGAACTGAGAATACAAAGTAGGCAAGTGCACAAGTCGGTCAGCGATCAAGCCGCGTCTTAGTTAAGATTCTTCATCAGCTAACACGTTTCGCAGTAAGAGACTCGTTACGAAGGTATACAGACTTACCGTTGCGAAAAGCTCAGATAGGTACTACTGCTTTAACTATACGCGCAATTGCTTTTCCACTGATATGTCCAGTAACTCTTTCATCAACCGTGTAAGGACCAAGCGATCAAATGTTGTAGGTGAGCGTCTTGAATACAGCAAGCATTAATATATATTCGTCTCAAACACGACACCATATAGATTACAGACGAGTGTGTCATTACTCATTAGGCACAGTAATGTGTGTGGCCTAGGCCGGCGAACGGCCTAGTGGCCTGGCCTACCTTTCAAGCATGCTACGAGGAAGAGCGTCATCACTTGGTATGGAAAGTATGACACGTATGTCGTCTGAAACTCTACATAAGTCAGCACAGTGGGATTATTTTGCATACCTTAATCGGTATACCTCAAGTCATTAGTAAAACTTAATGCATGCTTACATGTATACCTACGCGTGCGTACTTGGCCTACTTAGCCTTACATGCATAGGCCTACACTTACACAAGTCAGAGAGACTGGTAGATTGACACGCAGAAAGATAAACAGTTACTCTTAGTCATACGACTTATCGTTTTTTTGGATCAACCTAGAGCAATACACAAAAGTATTACATACCATTTCTTAAAACAAACTTAGCAAATACTTACGTTAACAGACAGACAGACGGACGGACGGACGGACGAACAGACATACACGCAGACAGACAGACACAGACAGAAAGATATACATGCACAGACTGCTGGAATTTACTAATTAAAAATCAGTAAATATCTTATTATACTGTAGTCGCCGGAAGTGTATTACAGTTCACATTAAGTCAGTAAATTCCATGAAACAGTCAGACGCGTTAGACATACTTATTATACGCGTGTTTGTATCGCAGACAAACAGACAGACAGACAGACAGACAGAAGGACACATGGACAGACAGTCAGACAGACAGACAAACAGACAGAAGGACACATGGACAGACAGACCTTTCTCCAGCATGTCGTATTTCCCATTAACGTAAACACAGAAAGTAATCCTTAACAGTTCGACGCCAAGATCAGGACACAGATATTTCCGGTGATCGTAGGAGACTCACAACAGCGTCGTTCCGTTCGACCAAACAGATTTACATTTAGCCTTGAGGCATTCGTTGGGAACTTCGCGCGTGACGTTATATTTAGGCAAAACAACCATCCCACGCATTTTGGAACGCCACGGTTTTCTCTCAGATCAAACAGGTGCCCGTTGGTATACATCACGAAGCGGCTCGCCACGCCGGACAGGTCTGACTCAGTGCGGAAAGTCCCGGGTTGAGCATAGTCGCGCACACACATCGACTGACTGATCGTAGGGGATTTAAAATGATCGGCAGGAGGTTACTGACGACTGCAAGCAGATTCTTATGCGAAGACGTAGTATTGTTATATCCAACAGACAATGGAATCTTATACAATGGCGCGTGGTTAACTGACAAACTCACTAGTCAGCAGTTTGTCCGAGTTGCAAACAATTGCTTCCAGTTGCTTCTCAAAGCAAGGTATGGTTCGTAAGAGTCAGGTATGGTAATAAAGATTTCACTTGAAGCAACCATCGATGGAAGCCTTGTACATTATGAAAATTGCGCTACAGAAGTAATTGGAAGCCGTACTATACCTAATCGATTTAAGTAGCCTAAGAATGATACTAGGTAATTTAAAGCTTAAATTAGGCTTTGCATACTAACTATTCCAAGCCATACCTCGTTGATTTTAGGTAGCCCAAGAATGCGACAAGTTAAGGTTTAAATTAGATTTTGCATATTTAAATACCTCATCACTCCAAGTCATAAACAGACAGACAGACAGACAGACACACACACACACACACACACACACACACACAGACCACGAACATCGGCCGCCCACGAAGAACTAAACGCATCAAATTTCACTGGCTGCGGGTTGCGATCAGCGCGGCTTCGGTGCCCCTTTATGTTACCCTTTTGTGTTAGCCCTTTGTGTCAACCCCGCTCGTTGAGGAAAGGGCAAACAAACGACCGCAGTGTTCCGAGAGTGAGGGTTATCGACGCCCTCCTCAGAGCACGCATGGGTCCGTCACCCATCCACCCTGGATGATCTACGACTGTTTGCAGAAGATAACAGAGAAGGTGGCGCTCTTAACAACCCCAAGGGTGAAATCAACCACTAGTCTACCGCAGCTCCTCAAGATACCCCAACACGTGCGCTGTTACTTGAATACATACAGGCCTACATATGCACAAACACATAATACATAGGCCTACACATACACACAGGGCTGTAGTGATAAAATTAGAGGTGAGTACACGCTACCGGTTAGTTTTCCGAAACAAATTAGAGGTGAGTATACGCTACAGTATTTTGTGAGTATACACTACAGTATTTTAATATAAATAAATATAAATATTCTGCGAGGTCAGTATACGGTCCCTAGAGGTGAGTATACGCTGTATACCCGCGTATACCCTCGACTACAGCCCTGCATACACATGATCATCATCATCAGTTCCTGACGCCAGCCATTTGGCGGTGACGGGTACGAATAAATTATCTCCATTACCCTCGGTTATTTGTGAAGTCCACTGTCCCCCTCGCATTAGTCCAAGTTATGCTATGTCCTCATTTTTATTATCTACCCAGCGTATAGTCTTGGCCTGCCGTTGTTTCTTTTTCCTTTGGATTTTGCAAGCAGTGCATTGTGTGGGATTCTGTCAACTGGAATTCTCTCTAGCCTACCTGTCTACACCATCGGAGTCTTCGTTGAACGACTTTGTCTAGCAGAGTTTCAATTGTTTGAATACCTAGTGGTTGTCTTATGTCATCGTTTCTTATTTTCTGTAGTCTTAAACACATGCATATTAAATCACTATTGAATGTATAATTTCTGATTGCATGCATAATATTCCACGCTTCTGCCAAATAAACGGCGAGCCGGAAATGATCACTAATACTTTTGACCACGTGTTGCCATTCTCCATGCAGGATTACCTGTGGTTAACCATGGTTAACCACTGAAGGGGGCACTCCGTACCCAAGGTATATCATGCAGTAGACAGGATTTGGTGTTTAGAGATATACAAGGATACATGCATAAAATGCATACAGCGGATCTGTGTTCTGTGTTACTTCGTCCGTTCAGTCATCGATCGTTAATCGGTTTCGTCTGCCAGTCAGACAGGCAGACAGACAGACAGGCGGGCAGACAGACAGAGACTTACACATAGAGAAAGAGGAACAGGTGGAGAGCCACAGACAGAAAGGTAGATAAAAGTATGAAGACTGAAAGATTAAAGAGTTTTTGTGGTCGAGGTGAGAGAGGGGTTGGGGGGTTGGGGAGAGAGAGTGTTGAAGGGATCTTTCATCGCCTCAGCTGTTCACCTGCTGGTCTCGTATCACACAACAAATGGTACCATCCGTCCACATATCTTCATAAAGCACATCGACAACCCTGCATCGTTCTGCCTCCGACATAATATCACGACCATAACATATTCTATGACCCTATAGATCTGCCTATTTTCAAGACCAATAATAGGCCTACCTATAACCAGACTCCTCCTGTTCAGGCTCCCAAACTAATTGACTGTATTCTATGGTAGGATTTGCAGAGCGAGCAAGCGACGCATACACAGCGATCCTGGTGTTGGGAGTGTCACTAGGTGGCGAGAGTATCGGTTGCGCATCTAATTTGTGTATTGGATCACGATCATGTAAGGGAGTTCTAGACATTCAAGTTAACAGCAAGAGGCAATATGAATGAATCCAGAAATAGTGCCAGATATGGATTTTAGAAATCTAACCGATACGAGTGGACCGGATGTCGTGGCGTTCAGACTCCCAGGTCTAGCAAAACAGGTGTCCTGCAGCGACGATTGGTGTCCAGCAGTGTTTGGACAACTCCAGGATCAAGCAAACGAAATGTCCAGCAATGGTTGAACAACTCTGCAGGATCAAGCAAACGGAATGTCCAGCAATGGTTGGCCAACTCTGCAGGATCAAGGAAAAGGTATCAAGCAAAGGCTTGACAATCCCACCATTCTCAGATACGATAACTTATAGGTGAACGAATTGTTCTGAAGACCATTTCAATGTAAATGAATTATATTTATCGACGAATCCGAATCATACCTCATGCTTCATGGTGTCTCAAATGTCTTACGTGATCGCAGACGGACCAACACGCTCTTGAATGTCTTGGGAATGGTTGAGGTTGAAGGGGGAGGGAGTGTCACCGACTCATAACTGGTACAGCGCAGTCGAAGAAACCTTTACATGAAAACTCTTGCTTTGTCCACTTTGATGATTACTTCTTTATTTTTGAAGCTTCTTCACTCCTTTAGGCCTACTTCGTCTGAGCCTTTCTTCAACTCTCATTCCTTCAAATCCCCGTATCTCCAGCTACAAAATGAGACCGTTCCTCATCGTCAAATCACCTACTCTCTCTCTCTATCTCTCTCTCTCTCTCTCTCTCTCTCTCTCTCTCTCTCTCTCTCTCTCTCTCTCTCTCTCTCTCTCTCTCTCTCTCTCTCTCTCTCTCTCTCTCTCTCTCTCTCTCTCTCTCTCTCTCTCTCTCTCTCTCTCTCTCTCTCTCTCTCTCTCTCTCTCTCTCTCTCCCATTCTGTCTGTCTGTCTGTCTGTCTGTCTGTCTGTCTGTCTGTCTGTCTGTCTGTCTGTCTGTCTGTCTGTCTGTCTGTCTGTGTCTGTCCAATCTTTCAGGTTTCTCCACAGCCCTTTCATACACTTTGTCGCATTCTCTTTCCCTCTGCTCATACATCCGCCTGTCCTTCTGTCAACCGCAGATAGGAAGGTGAAACTTACACATCCCCGCCTTGAGAGACAGATAGCAGCTGCCAACGGGGAAGAATGAGGTCATGCAGCGATGTATATAATTACAGAGGAAGAGAAGAACTTCTGCTCTCTTCAGTAACTCAGATTATTTCGCTTAGGCCAATAATTATTTTATCTCATCAGTTATCTCCGCCCCACGGCTGCCAATCGCACCCTGATTGAAGAAAGCAGATTCGTAAAGTGCCGCTTCTAGGGAGAGATAAGGGAGAGGGAAGGGAGAGAGGAGGAAGAGACACAGGGACAGAAGACCAGCAGACTACTGAGGCTAAAGCGCGTTACCTTCTGACGGGACTTCAGATCCACACTATTCACTCTGTATGCATATTACATGTATCGCAGATATATATAGGTTGAACTCAAACATGCTGTAAATAGCTCCTGGCAAACTCCATCCAGATTTTTTTGGCGTGGACAGAGAGAATGCATGCCAATTGAAAACACATGGACACAGGCATATACAGACACAACACACGCGTCTCTAATAATTTTAGATTTTATATTTTTATAGTACAGGATAAATAAATACACGTGAAAACTGTTAAACACGGCAAGAACATTGGTTTAACATGTTTAATTGGTTTAACATGTTTAATTGGTTTAACATGTTTAATTGGTTTAACGTGTTTAAAAGAGCGCAGAGAACACCGAAATATGCACACCCACACATACGCACGCACATACACGCGGGCAACAGAATATAGGCCTACATATTATATATAATACAAAAGCATGTATAAATGGCTCTGTATCTTAATCCCAGAAATAATATACATGTAGTTCGTGCACATAATATCTCCCTTCTTTTGCTCAGGAATGCTTTTGAAGGAAACTAAATACCTGGAGTTTTTTATGTCACGTGTTCATTTCCCTCCCTGCCTCCCTCCTTCCATCCCTTCCTTTCTTCCTCCATCTCTTCCTTCCCTCCCTCTCTTGCTTTCCTCCCTCTCAGCTTGCTATACCTTTCTGTGTGGCACATTGGATTGGATATACGGAGTTCGAATCCCGTCTTGCCATATCATTCAGAGTTGGCATTTGGCATTTGTTGTCGAGTCATGCACGAATGCAAACTGCATGTGGCCATGCATGCATGAAGAAGCAAATGTTTTCTGTAGCTCGTTGTACCTGTAAATGCAAGCCTATGTATGTACGAGTGTATATTTGTTTGTATACTTATGTGTACATTTGTTTGTATGTATATATGTGCAGTGTATGCATTAATTTAAACATATGCATGATAATAGCACCCTTGTGAGTTACTTAAAAGGCGCTATACAAATGCTCTGATACAGACATACATGCACACATATCCACAATATATTACACGTACTGTAAACACACATATCAACAAGCATATATATATATTTGATATATATATATGCTTTCATGAATATGTATAAGTAGGCCCATTATAATTCTACTGAAGCTCTTTCATAGCGCTGTATATCACTAACTCTGTAAAAAAAAGAGTCTGTGATTAGCCGTGACCAATCACTAAGAGATTAACAAAGCCTGGATAATTGAAGACGTCTCTTCAAGTACCACATTATCAATGATTATCTGCAATAAATGATACCTATCTTATATAAATGTAAACGCCTACTAGTCTCTATTAAATGAATATATATGTACATATTCATATAGGTTCAATGTTATGCCATAAGATATTTCTACAGAGCCATTCTTAGCGCTTCACAGAAACTACCATACTGACTCACTATATAGATAGGTCCTGTGTGTTTAGATGACATATATCGCACATGCTTACAGACACAGTCAGGTTTGTGTGTGTATATAACTGTATAAAGTGTGCATGTATACATATATGAGATGTATGTGGACATGTGTGTATATATAATTCTATACATCATGAGTAAAGAGCAAATGTTTCCTATAGCTCTTGAGAGACGTGTAAACACTCTCTAAGTAACGTGGCCTCAGCTCTTGTTGACTTAACAAGTCTGATAACACAGAACACCAGTGCTAACTTAAACCCAGACACTTTTAACTGCGAACGGCCACATTACAGTCTCACACAGAGCAATGTGGGCAACATTGGCAGACAACTATAAAAAAATCATAAAACACACAGTTATTGTCTTAACTTCAGCGGACAAATAGCCAGAAACTTGTTTTAAGAGAACGGTATTATATATCACGTATATCATATATCACATATATCATATATCAATGTTCAGATGCACTACATGCACATGCACTTAAAACATAGCCACAGGAAACACATATAATACCTATTTACATGCATGCACACATAGCTGCATACATACATGGTATACAACTATACATGTATTTGCATTTGAGTCTATCGTTTTTTGCCTAATTCTGACATTTGCAGTTTCTTCGTCCTGCGCGAAAGCTACTCGAGAGTAAACACTCTCTAAGTAACGTGGCCTCAGCTCTTGTTGACTTAACAAGTCTGATAACACAGAACACCAGTGCTAACTTAAACCCAGACACTTTTAACTGCGAACGGCCACATTACAGTCTCACACAGAGCAATGTGGGCAACATTGGCAGACAACTATAAAAAAATCATAAAACACACAGTTATTGTCTTAACTTCAGCGGACAAATAGCCAGAAACTTGTTTTAAGAGAACGGTATTATATATCACGTATATCATATATCACATATATCATATATCAATGTTCAGATGCACTACATGCACATGAACTTAAAACATAGCCACAGGAAACACATATAATACCTATTTACATGCATGCACACATAGCTGCATACATACATGGTATACAACTATACATGTATTTGCATTTGAGTCTATCGTTTTTTGCCTAATTCTGACATTTGCAGTTTCTTCGTCCTGCGCGAAAGCTACTCGATAATTCTCTTTTGATCAGTGTGATCTAGCCTACGTTTTGGTGGGTCACTTCTGTCATTAGAGCTGCTTTATTTAGAGGACAATAAAACAGGTCAACAGGTCAACTGGACAGTTGACCTGTTGACCTCATGGGTGGGAATCCGTGAGTTTTATGAGCATTTCTTGTCAACTGATGACATTTTTGTTGCTATGGCATACAAGGTCTCATGTTAATAAGCGTAGAGCGTGCCTCTCATTAGTTTGTCTTTAAGCGGCGCTATATAACTCCCAATTAGAATTACACTACAAAGCGTGTATACTTTAGTTTTCCATTTGTGTGCTGTAGTGTCTGTGTTTACTAGAGATAGCTTCGAGGAGTGGCGTGTATGGATTTAGTTCCTTTGCTTCGGTGAGTTGTATATGTTAAGGCGGTCTGTGAAACAAAGCAAATATACGATGGATTGGATGGATTGTTTCGTAGCAACTGCCTCAGCAGCAGCAGCAGCAGCAGCAGCGTCTGTCGCTCTTGCATCTTATTATAGACAGAATCAAGGAATGTCTCATCAAAAGCATTTATGTTTCTTCATCGATTTCTCTCTCTCTGCCTCTGTCTCTGCCTCTACCTCTGTCTCTGTCGCTGCCTCTCTCTCTCTACCTCTGTCTCTCTCTGTCTCTCTCTCTGTCTCTGTCTCTCTCTCTCTACCTCTGTCTGTCTGTCTCTCTACCTCTGCCTCTGTCTCTCTCTACCTCTGCTTCTGCCTCTGTCTCTCTCTCTGTCGCTGTCTGTCTCTGTCGCTGTCTCTCTGCCTTTCTGGCTACATGTCCGTCTAACTTCTTCTCTCAGTTGACCTTTATAGCCTTGACCCTGCTTGTCCTTCGTTCTATCCCGTCCGTTTCTCCGCTTGCCTAAAGCTGTGTGTATGTCCGTCTGTTCGACTCTCTGTGTCCGTCTACCTATCTGTCTGTGAGTCTGTTTGAGTGTCTATATCTGTTCGAGTGCCTGTCTGTGTGAATGAATGCGTGTATGTATGTCTGTGTGTATGTCTATCTGCGTGTCTCTATGTCTTATCGACTGTCTGTGCGTGTGTCTGTCTGTGTGTATGTCTGGCTGTATGTGTGTTCGTCGTGTCTCTCCCAATGTTGTTTATCAAGCAGAAATGTTTTACTGACCCGCTCAGGTATTGTTTGCGATAAACATCACGATAAACGATTTGTAAATCTTTCCCATGCATTTGTTCCTCATATTCCCCTTTCCTTCATCTATGACTCTTATCTTCCTCTTCGTCCTTCTCATTGCTTTCTTTCTCATATTTCTCTTGTTTTCACTCCATCTTCCAGCTTTTTTACTTCTTCTTTTCCTAAATCCTCGTTATCCTTCTAGTTCTCTTCTTTCCTTCTCTTTTATGATGTTCTATTTCTCCACCTATTCCTTCTGCCATAACTTGCCTTCCACATATTCGACCGTCTTCTTTTCCTTCTCCTTATCTCTCTGGTCTTCCTCCATCTATCCACATATGTCTCCACATTCCTCCTCTTTTCTTCCTCCCATTCCTCCTCCTCTTCCCTTCCTCCATTCCTTTTTTTCTCCTACCCCTCCTCCATCGTCTGGAATCAATTGCCTCCGTCTGACATCTTTACACTAACGGATGAACGCGGAGTCCGCATCCGCGGCTGTTGCTGCTTCTGGCATTGATGTTGGAGATACTGGAGCAACGGATGCGGAGGCAGACCGCAACCCAAAGGATGGTTAAATGGCAATCAGTTGCAATCTGAAAGCACTGGCTATAAATTGAAACGAAATCATTCCCATCCATCCATCCATATCTTCCACCATACATCCTTCCATCTCTTCCACCCTACTTCTCCAGTCCGTTCTCGTTTCACGCTCTGCACCCGTCCTCTAGTACAGTCGAAGACACTAACGCACACATACACACATACACGTACGCATACATGCACAAATATACACGTAAACATATGTGACAGCCTTTACTGCAATGGCCATGCAACTAAAACATGCCAATACACATTGGTTGATGACGATGACTAGAACGATAGCAACGACTACAACGCTAACAACAACAACGACGATGATGATCACGGTCTTGATGCTGATGATGATAATGACGACGACGACAATGATGATGATGATAATTATTACGATGATGATGATGATGACGATGATGATGATGATTCACGCCTGCCTTTGTAGTGTCGGCGCGTGAAGTGGTTCATCGGCTGCTGAAGCAGAAGCCGACTGTCGCCAATGGTAACGAGATCAGCTGGTCGACTTGGGAAGTGCACTCCGACCGGCGATCAGTGCACTTGTGGATAGGAGTGCAACGATGACGCACACGCATAACCACAAACACCCACACAAACCTCAACTCATCTCAGATATTCGCAGAGGCCGACATTTGCTGAGCACTCGATGCTCAGGCCATTACTCATCACCATTCACAACTCAAATAATTATATGTATAGGCCCTATATAATATATAAATACACATATTATATATATATATATATATATAGCATGTAATATCTCAGATTTAATGCAGATGCTTATATTTATCTTTACTTGTCTCCTTTTCATCTAATATTTATTGCATATCATAAAATTCATAAGAATCGTCATCAGCAACATCAGCAACAACAACAACATCATCATCATCATCGTTATCATCATCAACAACAACATTGCAATTCTCCTTCTCCTCTTCCTCCTCCTTCTCTTCCTTCTCTTCCTTCTCCTCCTCTTCCTTTTCCACCTCCTCCTTCTCCTCCTCATCCTTCTACTCTTCATCTTCCTTCTCCTCCTCTTTCTCCTCCTCCTTCTCCTCTTTTTCCGCCTGCATGAAAGTTGTCCATCCGCCCATCCGCCCGTCCGCCCATCCGTCTACCCGTCCATCCGCCCATCCGTCCATCATCAGCCTCGATTTAAACAAACAGCTTTTATTATCTTACAACACAAAATCCGCACTAATGTAGGCAACGATCAGTACTTGATATAATACATGTTTTTTATAATCTATATATAGATATAGACATACACATATTATAGTTATATGCATATAAACCCTATATTGTATGTACGTATACAATATTATGTTTGTGTGCCATGTAAATGTAAGCGTATATCCACATGAAGAGCAGATGAAAGCCAGTGATGACACCAGAGCCTGTAAAAAACGGTCCAGACTCTGGTCTCGTTATTTTCCCATGGTTATGCAAACCGCGAGATGCTATGCACACAAATCCCTCTACCCACAAGCTGCACGACTCATCCCTACGTATGACGTATAATTATAACAAATACATGCACGTATATATACATATATATGGTAAGACAGACAGACAGACAGACAGACAGACAGACAGACAGACAGACAGACAGAGTAGTTATTTAGGTCTATGTTTTCGTAGTAATTTGTTTACGTATACCTGGATACGTTAATTAATCTTAATAGGGGACGTGTGTGTAATTACTGCCCGTGTTATTGCGGTCCTATTCTTACGCATTCATGTATGTGCAACATTGCATACATTTCAACACGAATCTTTAACATACCGTAATTATAATATATGATTATGTATTTAAAAATGTACATGAAGGTGTTCAAGTTTTTAATCTGAAATTCCAAACACGCCTCCCACTTGGAATTTTACACGCAATGGAACAGACCCAGTATATGTATACAAATGCATAAACAGACACGTAGTGGGCGTAGTGTTTTCAACCAGAGACCTATGCAGCCGTGGAGTCTGATGTGGGTCTGTTCTTTGAACGTGGTCTGGTCGTATAAAAACTGCGGCAGACAATCCATCATTTCAGATCAGACGCCAGAGTTTTCCTTTGCAATATATATTCAAGGACAGCTCAACTCACAACGCAACTCTCTATAGGTCTGTCCGACAGCCATGCTTTAGCGCCTCTGTTAGGATCCGAATAGGTGCTAAATAATTGAAGGGCTTACCTCAATAACCAGGTATGTCGACACACCTGTTGTCGATAAACCTTATAATAAACTATTTTTGATAGCACGGACATAACCCAATTTTAGAGTAAGTAAGTGACAACAACCGGGTATGTCAAATAACCTGATTGTTGCACCGGTTTTAATACAAAGATTACAAGAAAAGCACGACAATACTTGTTGTCAGGTATCTCGACATACCTGGTTATTGAGGTAAGCCATTCAATTGTTTAGATAATATCTATATTACATATGCTATCTATACCTATCACCGTATACCCACATACATACATTATGCACATATACATATATACATAGTTGACATACGTATATACATACATACATACATACATACATACATACATACATACATGCATGCATACATAGTACATACATACGTATATACATACATGCACACATACATGGGTTCCCACAACAGACTGAGGACGTTTACGGCTCGGTCTCCATTGTCAAGGACGCGGGTTCGGAGGCCATGCATACCAGGCTGCAGGCTCCTTTATACAACAAAGATGAGGCTCTCTCTCTCTCCCAACCAGGCGTCCCTCCCTCTCCCTGGAATCGCCGTTCGTTCGTTGTTAGTTGTTAGTCGTATACGAGTAGCTGACGATGCGCGTAAATTAGGCTACATATTAAACTTTATGTCCCGTAATATAACATAATCACCCTATCACCCATTCTGTCAGAGTCGTGTCTATCCTTCTCATTGTCCCTTGCGCTTACCCCCCTCTCTCTCTGTCAATCGCTCTCTCCTCCTCTCTCTGTCAATCGCGCTCTGTCTGTCTGTCTCTCTCCTCTCTCTCCCTCTCTCTATCTGTCAATCGCTGTCTGTCTGTCTGTCTCAATGAAGTGTCCATTTGTCTCTGATACCCTTGCCATATGGCCAGAGTTTCATGTGCCTGGCGCACAGCAGCCCCTCCACACCAACCTTCCAGCACCGCCCAAACGCTGTTAACCCCTAACCCTCCTCACTCATTCACCCCTTGGCTCGCACTTAATTCAACCAGGCACTTACACGAGACCTTCAGCCTCAGTTCAGTCCTCCAGATCCGCATCGTTATTAATAACGTTCTGTGTTTTATTTCAGACATGAGGAGAAAACCTTCGGTCTTTAAAAGGTCAAAACCCCATTTATTATTTTACAGCCTCCAGTTAACCGCAACATCTGTATACACGAATAAACCTAAACACTTCGTACGCACGCCTTTGATGGGAGCATGCATACATACATACATACATACAAACATACATACATACATACATAGGCGCCGACTTCTTGGGAGCCTTGGGTGCCAATGCACCCAGAGAGAAAGTTCAGTGGGTGCCTGGCACCCAGAAGAATTCACACCCCAAATTCATTTTTTTACACCTAAGCAGTAATCTCACAACGTGAAGAGTAAGACTTACAACTACAACACAAATACCCAACATTGCGTGACCTCACCGTCACAGCCCGTGCATAAATAAATAATTATTATTTACTTATTTATTATTTAAAATAAATAAATAATAACACTGGAACCCTTGACAAGAAATGGAGGGAGGACCCATGCAGTGTTTAATCTAGACACCTTGGGGGGGGGGGATTCCGAAAAAAAGACGAATTCCTAAAAAGGTCATAAAATTGAGACGAATTCCTAAAAAAGGGTCATCAAGGGCCATCAACTTTTTCTGAGCCGAATTTCTTAAAAAGGTCATAAAATTTAAAATTGTTGTGACTGGCCTTCGGACGCTCGTGTAAAATGCCAAGTGGGAGGCGTGTTTGGAATTTCAGATTAAAAACTTGGACGCTCGTTGGTCCCCCCGCCCCCACAAACCTTGTTTCCCCCAACCCCCAGAAGAGGGGAATAGATTAAACACTGGGACCCATGCACCCAGTGGCACCCAGAGACAAAAGCAAAAGTCGGCGCCTATGCATACATACATGATACACAACCATACATAAACACATACATATGTACGACGTTTGTACGTGCATAAATGCATATTAAACATATACATACATGCACACACAATGTCACACATATATACATATATGCACACACATACACATATACATACTATATACATATATATACACACAAATATACGTGTGCACACATACGTACATGTACACATACATACGTTTGTATATATCTGCTCATGTCGCCAGTTATACGTCGGATGTTGATTCTCCTTCTGCTTCATTTCGATGAGTTATTTGGTCTAAATGCAGAAATTGCTCCATTATTATTCATCTCGTCATTTAGGACGTGTTTACTTTTGTCGAGTCTGCGTCGGAATTATTTTAGTTTTTCACTGCGCTTTGGACAGTTTTTGTTGCATGTTATCGTGACCTTCTCTGACTGGATTGGTCCACCTATAGTATACAGAGGGAGGACAGGTATATGCTCGACAGTCAAGTCTACACCGAGAATTAAGTGTGGATCCAGAGAGGCAGAGTCTTTAGAGCGGCACCGAATGTCAATCACAGAAAGTGCCAACTTTCTACGGGTCTGCGGGTCCTTTGGTTATCCGATGGTTCGAGGGATTTCCTGACATCGTCTCGTCTTCAATCTAGCCCGGTTCACTACATTACTCGTCCGGTTAGCTACATTGAATAAACGCGAATATATATATATATATATATATATATATATATATACATAAATATATGTATATATATTATACATGCGAAAGCATACATATATATATACATGCGCATGCATACATAAAAACAGACATACATCATGTATGCTTGCATCATGTTTGCATCATGTTTGCATATAATATTATACATGCGAAAGCATACATAAAGTTCATACATTCACACGTTGAGCCGATAACCATTCAACAATGTATAAACCTACGTTATGTTCGAATTTAGGGATGGGCCCAGCATTTGAAGTTGAGAGGGCAACGAGATAGTGTCGTATAGGGGAGATTAAGAAAACAATAATAAGGAAAATTCGGCCGAATTTAGGAGCGTACATCCATCAACCTCCCTCCAGAATCCGTTGGAATTAATGATCCAACTGTTGCGGATCGATTAGTAGTCACGGTTGAATGACGGGCCACACGCACTGTCAGACCAGCTGTTAAGTAAATCAGGTCATTTAGCAACAGCATTTGACCCCGCAGTTGACCTCTCCGAACTCAAGTGATTATCTCTGTCTACGCAGCACACAAACAAACACACACACGAACACACACAAAACACACACATGCGCACGTACACATGCGCACGTGCACACACACACACACACACACACACACACACACACACACACACACACACACACATACAGTGACCTATATTATGCCAATCTGCAATTAAACATTAAATTAATTAATTAATTGATTAATCGATTGATTAATCGAATCAGTCGTGGTATGTTCATTCATTCATTCATTCTTCGTACAGATTCATTTCAACATTCATTCATTCAACCATCCACCCATCCACCCATCCCCTCGTCCGTCCGTCCGTCCGTCCGTCCGTCCGTCAGTCAGTCAGTCAGTCAGTCAGTCAGTCAGTCAGTCAGTCAGTCCGTCAGTCAGTCCGTCAGTCCGTCAGTCAGCCAGCCAGCCAATCAGTCAGTCAGTCATTCAGTCGGTGAATCGGTCAATCAGTCAGTCAGTCACTTACTTATTCATTCATTATTCATTCACTCAGTCCGTCAGTCATTCAATATGTCAGTCATTCTCTCACTCGCTCAGTCAGGGCAGACAGACAGGCAGCCAATCAATCAGCCAGTCAGCCAGCCATCCAATCGACCAGTAGATCATCGAAACGGTCAATAAATAAAACGTCTGTGAACTTCATGTCCAACGAAGCATCAAATCCAGAATTCAAAGGGTTAATCCCACTCTGGACAAATGAATTGACCAACAGCATCCTCTTCTTCCATCTTCTCTTTCAGCTGCTGCAGCAACAGCAGCCGACTGGTCAAGACTAATCAGTCGCCCTTTTATTACAAACATCAAGACGACAATTCTGTCCGCCTGTTGCTGCAGAGCCTGCTCCTCCTCGTTGCCAGAACAGTGGGTGTGCACCCATGACTTTTATCGCTCCTTTAGTTTAATGGCTAAAGGCGCCATATAAATGCCCCACACATACACGACCACATTTGTGGCTGATAAAACAGTTAAGAAAGAGGCGCTGTATGAGTGTCTTGCTTCATACAGTTGTGTCTGTTGGTACCAGACCCTGATGTACAATCCGACTTCTATGGATGTCGTAAACTGTGATTAGCTGCTTGGCTTGGAACGTCTCCCGGGAATCGCCTCCGCTGGACAGTCGGTCCATTCATACACGAGTAGCGGTCAGTGCGGTCAGCTAATTGGTTGCCCTGACAACGGCGATAGTGCTAGAGTCAGCCATGAACTTCTGTATACATTATGTACAAGTGAGACGAAGCCAGATGGAACAGTATCTTGGAGGAGGGGAGGAGTAGGTGGAAGAAGGGATTAAAAGAGGGTCGAAGGAAGAAAGGGCAGGGAATCAGAGGAGGACTGATGGAAAAATGGAGGAGAGGGAAGGAGGCAGAGAACACAGGAGGAGGAATGGGAGAATGTTGCATGCAGGAAGGAAGGAACTAAGGAAGAAAAGGAAGGAATAAGGAAGGAAAGAGAATGAAAAGGAAGTAAGGACAGAGGGAACCAAGGAGAAGAAGGAAAGAAGGAAGGAAAGTAGTAATGAAGGAAAGAAAGAATGAAGAAAAGGAGGAATGAAGGAAAGAATGAAGGAAAGAAAGAAGGAGTGCCTATTGGCAACACATGGAGAAAGAGTGTGGAACAGTAAGAGGGTGGAATGGAGAGGTGATAAATAGGATGGAACGAGTGCAAATCGAAAGGTTGGTTGGGGATAATCATTCCCAGGGTGATTAAGGCGGGTGAATCAGCGCGAAGGCCGTAGGCGGCGTTCTTTGTCATTGCTCTCTGGCTGACCGTCAGTGGTCAGCCACAGAGTAAACAATGGTCAAGCGAAGACAGTCAGCCCTTTGTATACATCTCAACTTTTATATAGCGCCTTGGCCCCCTCATAAAGGAATAACAAAACTCTAAAATATCCAGCCAACGTTGATCTTTAACCTTTTCGGTACTGAACTAAATTCGTGTGTTTGTATGTGCGCGTGCGTGTGAGAGAGACAGCAAGAGACAGAGAGAGACAGAGAGAGCGAGAGAGACAGAAAGGGAGACAGGGACAGAGACAGAGAGCAAGATAGTTGTCGTGACTCGTTTTTCTTTGGACATCGCAGCACTTCCAATAGCATGACATAGGCCTACCCGACGTCACGTAATATCACACAACATTCACGATCAAAGTTCAGATCACAACAGTTTCGCATAGCATCCCACAGAAATGCGCGTAAACTGGTGAGATTAATCAATGTAAGGTAAACTACTGTATGTACATGTAAGGTCATGCAAAGTAAGGCAATGCAAGGTCAAGTATACGGAACTGTACTGCAAAGCAATGTACGATAATGCAATGTACGGTAAAAACGGTAAGTTAAGAAATCTGAAGAACACCTGGCCAAATCCGTCCAAACCCACGTGTATCTGTCTCTCGTTTTCCTCTCTCTCTCTCTCTCTCTCTCTCTCTCTCTCTCTCTCTCTCTCTCTCTCTCTCTCTCTCTCTCTCTCTCTCTCTCTCTCTCTCTCTCTCTCTCTCTCTTTCTCTCTCTCTCTTTCTCTCTAACACACACACACACACACACACACACACACACACACACACACACACACACATTTCTGTGAGTAATCATGGTTTCTAAATAGAAATGGCATTCTTACCTAGGCTCTTCAGATTGTCCACATATTTTGTTGACGTCTCATTCTCCAGCATATTGTAAAAAATCCGCTAAGCTATTCATCTACGAAGGACTATTCCACTACAATTATTCCAAGCGTTTGCAATCATAACGATGGGCATCGCGCTGCATCACGGTAAAGGCTTCAGCATCCACTCTACTACCCGTCGCTCGGAATATCGCCTTCTGCTTCAACAGGGCTCAGTCGACTGTCGGATGCGGGCAGTAACGCTGTCAGCATCCTCCCCCAACGTAATAAACGGCGCCGGTGGGAGAAGAGGGAGTGGAGGATCTGGGCCAACTATCACCGTCCGCAACTCCTGCATCAGCAGCAAAAGCTGCAGCTTAAGCCTAAGGCGATGATGGCACGTTGACGCCAGAGACACGTGGTAAAATCTATAGACAGACAGACAGACAGACAGGCAGGCAGGCAGACAGGCGGACAGACGGGTGGGCAGAAAGACAGGCAGGCAGACAGGCAGACAGGCGGGCAGGCAGACTCGTTGGCTTTTTTCTCGCTGACTGACTGGCCGACATACTGACTGACTAGCTCACTAACTTACTGACAGACTGACAGACAGACACAGACTAATAGACAGACAGACGGACGGACAGACAGACTCACTGACTCACTGACTGACTCACTGAGACTCGTATAATGCTCATCGTGTTTTAATTTGTTCACTCATCTCTCCATCCCGCATTATTGTATTCATTCATTCCTCGATCTATCCATCCACCAATCCATCCACCTATTCATCGATCCATCATCATTCGTCCCTCCGCTCTGTCGTTTGTCCACCCGTCCATCCATCCATCTATCAGCCCAGACGTCGGGGTTCAACTCCCCGCCAGCACAGTAAGAAATTCCACGGTTTCAATTCCAACAGCGCCCCTAGCGAGCTCGACTATGACACGAATACAGCGACCGTTCAGCTGTCGATGTGATATCCAGAGACGGAAGAGGGAGAGGAGACTCAACTCACCCGACAACTGCCGTCATATTCCGAGACTAAGAAAAGAACTCCTTAACACGTCATAACCATGTCTGACACTTGATCTTAGCTTAAGGGCTTCTTCTTCTTTTTCTCCTTCTATTTCATAACCTATCCTTACCTTTGATTCGCTATACCAGGTGAACCAATCACCCGCAGGCTACACGTCTAGGGAAGAAAACGGTAGAATACATTTCACCGCAGACGTTGCCGCACAATATAGGGCTACCTAACACACAACGGGTTTCAAACCCGTAACTCACCCGTTCAACTGATCGTCCGTTGCTCTTCGTACACAACCATAATTTATGATGTTATCGATCGGCTAACGATCAGGACTTAGCCAGACTACAGACCCGCCTTTCCACGCGTATCGAATGCTTGTGTATGGTCTGTGCTTCGATCAACATACCCAACATCACGTGCAACTGACCCGATACATTTGCCAATCAAACGTAGACCTGATACGCTCGCGATTTCGTGGTTAGAACGTGTACCACAGCGTACCCGAAAAAACAATTGTAATACCTGTATGTGTGCAATACACGTCGTTCGCAGGTAGGCCTATGCTCTGTGCTGTATCGATGTCAGCTGTACATGAGCGTGTTGGCCAGCGTTTGCGCTTTATAGCAGCTGCTGAGGTCCGCCTACACTTGTACAAACGCGCGTAGATGACATCGCCTGTGCGAGCGTGTGTGGCATATATACTTGCAGCCAAAGCTGTTTCCTATATATAACCACTCGCATGGTCCTAGTGATGGTATGAACGCTTCGTTAAATAAACGTTACAAATCCTAGAGATAACAAACTCCGCCATTGCATGTACTCTGGCAATGCCAGTCCCAAGCCACCTGGATAAAGGAGGAGGCGACTACTAGGCCTATATATGGTGATAACAATGTCATCGTCGTCACCACCATCACCAACACTGCCATAAGTATATATATATATATATATATATATATATATATATATATATATATATATATATATATATATATATATATATATATATATATATATATATATATATATATATATATCAATATCGTGATCACGTCATCGTAATCGTAATCTCCACACTTCTAAAGCGCCACTCGAAGGCCAAGCGCAGGGCACCAGCCTATTCACGAGCGCTGGAAATTGTAGGTGAGCAACTTGTCCAAGGTCGCTACCCAGTGGTTTGAGGTACATTCGAACCTGTAACACTCCGGTAACAATTAAGGCACAGAACATACCGCTAATGACGCTTTGGGGTGGTGCTAATAATAATATTATGGTGTTCATCCTTTTCGGTCACTTGTCAAAGACAAGGCCCTCTAAAATTGTAATTAGAACTGTAATTAAAAATCCATGTTATAGCACCGCTTCGAGAAGTCTAATCAGAGGCACTTTGTATACGCTGGTTAAATGATGCTAAATGTCTAAGAAAAGGAATGTGATGAGTAAGCAAGACAATGCAAAATAATCTGAAGTCATCAGAGGCGAACTCACGCAAACACGCACACACACACACACACAACACACACACACACACACACACACACACACACACACACAAACACACACACACACACACACACACACACACACATACGCACGCACACACACACACGCACACACACACACACACACAAAGTCAAACCAACGTTTCTCATGTTTATTACAAGTCTTGCGATATTATTTGCATATAATTTATATTACTAATTGCGTATATATGCACACACACAATATATATATATACATATATATATGTTTATTAGGCCTATGTAATCCTGCACCTCAGACGTATCCATATAAGCATAGTTACATGAGTGTACGTGAGCAATATAATTGTGTGTGCGATATAAACACCTATGAATAATCAACAACATATGCACGAATAATATTCGTAGGCCGACGCATTTAATGATTGATTTTGATGAAACATTCGTTGTTTCTATATATTATGTAAACATGGATATATAAACCTAGACAGAGAGAGAGATGGAGAGGGAGAGAGGAAGAGAGAAACAGACGGTGAAAAGTTTTCTATAATATTACAGCAACCTGACAGCTGTAGATAAGAATAGCGGAGGATGCAAGAAGAATATACACATACACACACATATAAACACGCATACACACACGAGACAGATTGCGGATTTCATAGAACATCTCTCTCTCTCTCTCTCTCTCTCTCTCTCTCTCTCTCTCTCTCTCTCTCTCTCTCTCTCTCTCTCTCTCTCTCTCGCTCTCTCTCTCTCTCTCTCTCTCTCTCTCTCAGTCTTTTTCTCTGTCTCACTCTATCTGTCTCTGTCTCTGTCTGCCTCTCTCTATCTGTCTCTGTCTCTCTTTCTGTATCTCTCTCTCCTTTTTCTCATTGTCTCTCTGCCCATCTGTTCAGCTCTCCTTGTCTCTCTTTTTCTCTACCTATGAGTTAGACGGACCACCGATTTGACACGGCGGTGAAAGAGGCCAGTATACATTTACATACACAAAATTAAATAAATATTAAATAGGGCTTTTCAATATATAAGCTGGGCCTAAATTTAGCATCCAAATTAAACATCTCTGTGCTAGCGATGCTGTGCGGGTGTGTATTTGTGAGTTCAATGACATATTCCGCTCGAATAGTCAAATTAATCCATGACACATGCCGATAAACTGCCCTCGTATCGCAATCCACATTTAATGACTATAGAGGAGCTACATAAAACAAGCATCATGCATATAAACGCGTGTTTACACAATGCAGCGTTCTGCTTCGGTATGCATCGGATCGCATTCCTATAAATGTCTTTCGTGGCATGTGTATCGATTTTGGAATGCATACTTAGGCCTACGTTGTTACACGTGTGTCAGAAAGAAATGCCTGCAATGTTTACACACCTGATAGATACATGCATTCTCTCCTCCGCTTTGCTCTGCTCTCTTCCTTCGTTCTTTCCTCTTCCCTCTTCTCTTTTTCTGTGTAGTCCTCTTCTCTTTTCCTATCCTCTTCTACTCTGTCTTCTTCTGTGTCCGTCTCTGTGCGACTGAAGCAAACACAAGGCATCGTAATTTATCAGATACCCATTTCCTGTTCTTTTCCTCTCCTACTTATAGATTCCTATCCTATATATTCATCTCATCTCCTTTCCTCTCATATCCATTCTCCTCTCCATTCCATTTCTATCTATTCCTCTCCTTTATATTACGTTCCTCTCCATTCCTCTTCTCTCTATTCCTCTCCTGTTTATTTCTCTCCTATTTATTCCTCTCCTCTCCATTCCTCTCCTCTCTATTCCTCTATTTATTTCGATCCTATCTATTCCTATCCTCTCTATTCCTCTTCTCTCTATTCCTCTTCTGTCTATTCCTCTCCTACTTACTTATTTCTTGTCAATTCCTCTCCTAACTACTCTCCTCCCCTCCGTTTTTCTCACTTCGTCCTCTCTTCTCTATTCACCCGTCCTTCTGTCCATATGGATCCCATATTCATTCACTTCCGCAGACACGTTGTATACAAATACACAGCCAAATATGCATCAACACTATTTGTATTTTCGATGCTTAAGTATATTTATTATGTAGCTGAGAAAATTCCTGACGCATTCAGTCAATATACAAGACTTACGAGTAAGTAGATAATCCCTTAGTTTGGCTGGATCTAATGCCCACCCATCTATCGGTCGCTCTTTCCACTGCGCTGGTCCATCGTGGGATGCGTGAACTGCAGGCTGAAGAAAACGGACGAAGGGAGCGGAAGAGAGATGGAAAAGTGGGTTGATGATGCTGGAGTGCGTAACCATCCGGCATACCCAGCAGCTGACTCAGAAGATCGCATCATCCATCCTTCCATCCGTCCATCCATCCACCGCACACAGAGCATCAATTCTGCAAAGAGGCTGGGCCGTCAAAACATCATTCGCCAACACCAGCTCCAGTTTGTTCTTACTTACTCACTTCATTATTGCCTGTCCATCAACCATATCTATCTGTCTGTCTGTCTGTCTGTCTGTCTGTCTGCCCGACTGTCTGTCTGGTCCGTGTGTATCTAAATAAGTTAATAAGAAAGTAAGCAAGTCAATCAGTAAGTCGATCAGTCAATAATTCAATCAATCAGCAAGTAATCAATCTATCTGACTGCAAGTCTCTTCACGACTGAAAATAAAACGCAAGGCATCATAATCTGTTACCGGATATCGTTCTCCGGTGTTAACAATAACACCTTTGTCCTCCGTCGTTCAACTCCCTTCCCCCACTCTCGCTCAACATCCCACATCCAAAAATCGCCCCTTGATGCCGCAAACTGCGATGCAGGTTTTTCTGAGTGCTCCACATAATTACTATCTGTGTTCTGTGCCCAATTTCAGTCCAATTAAGTGATTCCTTAAGTGAATATTGCATTTTGTACGTTAATGTCTGCAACCAGCAGATACTAGTGAGTATTCGTGTATTTATGTAGGTATCTGTGTTACTGTGTATGCATGTATGCAGATCTATGCATGCACAGATGTATGCATGTAGGCCTAATTACACATGCATGTGCGTATGTATTATGTATGTATAATATTGTATATATAGATATGTTGCAAGTATATAAATTTGTGTATGTAGCCTATATTATTACTACTATACGAATATTACTACTACTAATATTAATTCGTGTATGTACGTGTGTATGTATGCATGTAACGTGTGTATACGTGTACATATACAATATGTACGTAGTATACGTGCGTATGAATGTATGTACATTATGTACACGTACCTATGCAACGAGTTACTTTTTTGTCCCCCTTGCACCTGTACTCTTTGGAGGGTCACAGTAACCGTTCAGTAACGACGTGATCATATCCCTACAAGCACACGTCCCCCGGATCGGTTGCGTCCCCGCCAGTAATTACTGATCCATGTCAGGACGACACAATAACTTGGCACAGGTAGGTATTTTGAAGTGGCAACGCTCATCCAGGCAGATGTTTCGCAGTTGTCCTAAAGTACGTCGTATTATTCAGAGTTCTTTGGGGTTAATTGGGCATATCGGTGTGGTATGGAATCAAGCAAAGATACATACTGACAAAGATGAGACAGACAGACGGGAGGATATATAATTTCACAGGCAGACCAAGATAGACCGACATATATAGAGCTATGAAGAGATGGAGTAGAAACTATCTGCCGTTACTAATGATGAAGATCACGATGATGATGATGACGACGACGACGATGATGATGATGATGCGAAGCACCTGGATACATCGTCAACTTGATGGAAGGAATTAGGCCTACTGCAAAAAGAACTGAGACGAGAGAAGTGCACAATGGTCGCTGTCATCTGACAAGAGAGCAGCGACTATGTTGTGGCTTATCTGCATCCGCAACAGACGCCTGCTTCAGCAACCTCCGCTTCTTCCTCCTCCTCCTCTTATCTGTTGGGTGTCACATGCGGACGAAGGATGCAAGACAGACTGCCCTCGATTCCCTATGCCTCCATTCATTCAATCCAGTCATTCAATCCAGTCATTCAATCCTGTCATTCTTATAACCCATGCACTCGTTCATCCATTCATTCACTAATTACTTCATGCATCCATTCATGCATTCATTCATTCATTCACTTCCTTCTGTACCAATAAATGCCTGCTAATACCAGACACTAGTGTGGCCTTGTTCAAAAGCTCAAATGCACATCGTCATTAATTGCCAGAATAGTCAAATTATAATTTTAAAAAGCGGTTTTAACAAAAAAAACTTACTGAAAATTTCTTTAAAAATACTACATAACTTAAAGTTAAAAACAAAAATGTTCTATAATTATATAATAAACTATAGAATGCTACATTATTGTGAGCCTGTAGGTGACTCTACCTTTCTTTGATCCTCAAGCCACATTAGCGCCACCAATAGGCTAGTAATAGTTACGCACGTAGGCCTATCACTCTACGTATCTGGACACTAGCAGTAGCAACTTTCAAGTAGGGGCCTATCTCACAAAACCGCTGCCTACGTTAGCCTATTAGTGATAAGTTACCAGTTCATTAAGAACAAACAGTTAATCAATACGCAAACAATGTGCTCAGATCACTAGATGTGACATCACTGGCAGGATGATCCGGCAGACACAGGCATAACACACACGGTACCATCACATATATATTTACTAAGCTATAATTATTATTTATATTTGGTACCATCATGATTCGATGAAACCGTAGTCTAGGATCGCATTACGCTGGTGCAGCCCAGTCACAATCCAAAAACCCGCGTATCAGTGTCGCACTTGCACACACGTGCTCACAAAGCACGCGACACTAAAAGGCTACGAAAGGGCGAAGGTCAGATAGACACACTGACAAAAGGAAACATACACGCACGAGGCAGACAGACGGAGACATACAGAGACTAGGACAGAGACAGACAGAGAGCAAAATATCAGAAGAGAGACAAAACAGAATGACAGAGGCTAAAACAGGACCACGAGGAGGATGTTGAGAAACACGAGGCGTCTAAAAAGGAAGTACGATGGGAAGTACGATAGTCTCTTATCGTCAGCAGAATAATAAATTGTAAACGGTTCTCGACAAAGCACCAACTCGCTCATCGCCAGATAGCGCCACAGACAGACTTATATTCAGTGCCAGTCCCCTCGTTACACTCAACCATTTGACCTATCGCAGTTATTACGGCCTGGAAAAAATTCTAGAATCACAATGGCGAATGATTCAAGCACTTCATAGCACGGTGGCCTCTGGCTGAAGACATTTATTCTTTTCATCTTGACCCTTCAGCACGCACAAATCGACAATCTACATACATCGAATTCCAAACGTTCGTCCAATTCTACTGCAGTCATCCGAAATCCAGAAATAGCTAAATTCCAAAAGTGTATGAAATTCTGGAAATTTGTCGAATTCTAGACCAGTTTCATTCTTCAGTTTAACCAACTTTCAAGAAAACCAATAAATTTCCAGAATACCCTGTTTTAAAATATGTATCTGTTGAATACTAAAAGGTAAGTCAACTTTGATTCTGTGCGACTGGTTAAGCGCTGATAAGCCAGTCAAATTTAAGAAAAACGAGACTGCCCAAGCCAGTCAAATTCCACCAGAAGAGTCATAAAACTTTCCCTTTCCCCAAAATTCCTAGTCAACTTACAAACCACTGAAGTCCAAGACATTAGCTAAATGTATTTCAAGCCACAAAAAGTTGTCAAAATTTTATGGCATGTCAAACTAAAAAGCCAGTCAAATTTCCAAAATAGGGAGAGAGATGACTTAAGTCAATTCAAAATGCCAGTCAAATGCACAAAATTGGAAGAAGTAGGCCTATATCAAGAAATGTTAAATTGCAAAAGCCGAGGGATTTAAAAAAGATCAGAAGATATGACAAATCGCAAAAGCCAGTCAAATTTCAAATATGGAATACAGAATCAGAAGATATATCAAATTTTAAAAAGCCTGTCAAATTTCAAGAATAGGGTGAACAGAATCAAAAGAGGTAAAAAAAGCCAGCCAAATTTAAAAAACAGGGCATCTATACAATATATGAGGATAACCTACCTACCTCTGAGCAGTACTCAGCACCTCTGAAGTTACTGAAGGAGCTATATAAATGTTCTGATACATACCACATCTACACTTCCCAAATCCAACCAACCACTCTCCCAAGACAAGAAAACAAACTCAACGAAAATTTACCAGATTGTTAAATCAACGAAATTATACAGGCTGTGTTGAATTACAAACGTCAATAGAATCATCACATCATATTTGGGTCTCGACGCCTTGCCACAGATTCTGCAAAAATATGTACAGTACAGAAACCATCTTCATTAAGTGATTAACTTTGTCAAATTGTTATTCGACTCGACAGACTTTGCCCGGGGCATTTGTGTAGAGACGGTGGTTAGTAAAAGAGGACATACGACCCTAAATAACACAGAAACTACTAGAAATATCTGCCCTCGTCAGCCCTAGCTCTACCCACGTGCATTCTCAGACTGCACAGGTACGAAAATCATGCAACAGGGTAAGATTAAGTAAATGCACATAATACCAGACATTGCTATCAACTACACCCCTTTCATCTAGTCCTGAGGCATAAGTTGGGGCTGAAAGATCATTTGGCGGCCAACTCACAAATGCGACTACAAACCTAGTCAGATTACATCGTGCAGCAGCAACTGTTCATCTGTAAATATGCATTGCACCAGGAATTTGAGCGATCAAGAAGTCAGCAAACATATGACTCAAGTACACTGCAAAGTACCACTTGTGAAGCCGAGGCGCCAGCCGAACATCAAGTACTATGTTGAGTAAGACGCTTAAGTGACACCACAACTTCTCCTGGAATGAGATGGATGGTATGTCCTGACATTCAACGCTAATGATGAAATGCCAATGTCAAAAATCACTGTGCATGACATAAACATTCCTATAACACTACTCGAACTTTTAGTCCTTATTTGTTTAATACATGAGGAATCATTTCTGAAACCAGCAGTGTGTGAGGGAGTGGAATAGTAATGATAGTAGTCAGAATGGTTTGGGAGCACATGTAGTAGCTGTAGTAAAAAAATAAGTTTCCAAATACTATACACAGCATAATTTGGTCTTTTACTCTGTTCAATAATGATATTAACAGCAAAATGTAATGTTAATAAAAAAATGACATTTTTGTAATAGTATACAATCTCTTCCGTAGTGATGCAGCATAAAGACTAGAGCCAAACAACTCCGATCCATTCATGTCACCCTTAAAGTTTCTCTTCAAGCCACTCAATAAAGTAGCCAGCTATGTGTAACACTAAGAAATCTTGGCAATTTTTTATTAACTCCACCTAATATTTTACCTTTTAAACAAAAATTTACAGTTTTATTGACAATATTAACAATAATATTAATAATAAACAGAAACAGGAAAAGAACAGCACAGCCACGCAAACCGTTTTTTGGATAATCTGATCTGAGAAGTTCTGTAGTGCTGAAGTTTAAATCCCGGGTTAGCTCGGTCCCTACACAGGAACCTTAAATGGCTTTGCACCCACTAAAAAGGGAAGCAGTGGTGATCTAAACTGATCAATTTACTGAAAACAGAGCAGCACGGAGGGCCATACAAATGCTATAGAAAAACCTATACGGTTTTAACGCAATAAACTGGTGTATTTTGATGCACTTTTCAAGACTTCCGTTGATACAGGAGCACGAGACACGATTAATTGCATTACACAGCACAACCTTTCTGGCACAGCAAGACAATACCTAGTCCAGAATTGAAAGCCCTGATCTTTATATAAAGACTTCTGGGTTCTTTACTGTATCAGTGCATTCTTTGGATATGCCTGTTATGACTGTTGTTTTCCAATAGCTATGCTTAACGTTGATATTCTCACAGCACCTCTATTGATTCTGTGAGTTACTTATATTTTTTACGTAATTTACATAGCAGCATATGTCGTATCTGCATCTGATCAGTTGAGAGATGGCCATTCACATGCACCTGACCAATTGATCGTATCATGCAAAGTGATGAGACATCGATTCACAAATTCACACATACGATAAATTCTTAATCACATATTTTTATGCAACAACCGTCCAAACGTTATAGGATCCTTTGGCTGAAATGCACGCAGGAGCAAAGCAGAGCAATCATACAGTGTTTCCTCTCAGGTCTGCTCAACAAATGATCGACAATTTCATGCAATGCACCAGGATTCAAATCCTGGTCAAAGGCAGTACCATTGCCACTCTGCCATGATGCATCTCTTTTTCACTAGAATCTTGGCATATTTCTGTTTCACAAACACACCTTTCGATGACGACAATTTACAAAACTATTTAAAAAAACACTCACAAAAACAGACACCAGGAAATCATGACAGCATAGTAGATGGCATTTGAGCAGAGACTCGCAAATTGTTTACAAATCACTCATTAAAACTATTGGTCAGTCTTTTTGCTAGTTGTGAATCAAATAACAACAAAATACAGGCAATTTTACTCTACCATAATGTCTGGCACCTAAAATAATGACCTTTATTCTTTCACACTGCAAACAAACATCAAAGTGGCCTTAATAACTGGTTTTAAACCAAGATAAAGTAAGGTAGAGAAAATCAGTAGCAGGACACTATGTTCAGATGACAGTATGCAGGTAAAGCAAAAAGAGGAAATTTATTTCAAACCCCAAGGACATACTTTCAGACAGCATTTGCAAGTTCAATGAAGTTAAAGCGCATTTGGTTGGTTTTCTCCGACACAAAAGCAACAGGTAATTTAAAAAATGTACAGTGTGCAATGCATAATCAGAAACTATCTAAAACCAGTCAGAATGTGGAAACAAACTTTTAAATCAAGTGCTCAGTCACACAGTTAATTTGCAAGTACAATCATCCTCCATATTTGCGTATACTGTCACTCTCACTTTTCACAAAAATCATAGTATAATTTAACAGTAATACAATCACCTATTATTAACATTATTCTGTTACAATTATGGAGAGAACTGTACCTTGAATTTAACTTCTGAACAACACAACAACATACCAGACTACAAAAGAAGTATCCAGGTATTAAATTATACAGCACTTTGTCATATAATCAGTCGGAGCCATGCCGTACCTCGCCAGCCGGCCAAGTGACATTTTCATTTGACAAGAATGACAAGGCGACAACAACAGAACCTGGAGTAAAATTCAGATCACTTGAAACCAGTCAAACATGAAAAGACAAAGCATTCAGATGTTTGGACCAACCAATTCGTTCAGAGACTGGAGGCAAAACTGAATCCCACAGAAACGAACAACTCCCCACAGTGATCTAGTTCAACCGGTGGCAAGGAGCCATGGCATTACATGGCTGGCAACAATAGTCTAACACAAGAGGCACCATACACCTGGAAGTACATGTACCTGTAGACCTGGTCAATAAATTGAACTCTTGCTATGTGGTGCATTAGAAAGACGCAAGAGCATACAACACTTTTAATTGTGGAAAGTTATTGTTGAGAGTCTCATTTAGTACAAAGCCAATCAATCAAAACACCTTAACAAAAAGGAAGATTTTGATCAAGGTTAAAGCTACTCAAACAACACACATGTGAAACAGATCAAGTCCGATCCAATGAAAAATACAAACCGATCTGCAAGGAAACGTTTGCAGTCTAACAAAACGATTCGCAAAAATTTCTTACAACGCCAAAAGCTGAACTAGAGGTAAAGCAATCACTCATGAATTCGATATCCTTTTCAACAAGACTGCGGAGGACAGAGTGGTGCGGAGGAGCTGTGTCGCCCCGATGTGCTGTCAGCGAGTGGAAGGACCAAGGTCTAAGGTTTCAACAACAGTCCATCAATACTTGATCGTCTGGCTGTTAACTGATCTTACAGCCAAAACTCACACTTAACAACAGTACCCAAACAAACAGACAAGCGCTTCTCTGAAACAAACGAGACGCACAAGATGCAGAAAATAATAATGCCTGCAATGCTGTGATGTAACGTAATAAATTTATGTGGTGCCTGCACACTTGAAACGACATGCAAGAAGATGTACCACGAATGGACAGCCTTGATTTCCAGAGGTGCAATCAATATCAAAAGAACAGAGGGAAAGGTCACTTCACTGCCAATACAGTTCAAATGGTATTTAATTCGCTCAAGCATTAACTAATATTATACCACAGTATAATTATAATTAAGGGTTTAATACATTTTTACTACCACTGCTGTTTCACTGGTTAGCTCATTTACTGGTGCATAACTAATTAAGATTCGATTTGCATAACTGCATTCCACATCATCATTATTATAGGTAGTTTTTATTAAAACTGTTATTACAATTATCACCACACATTTCTCACTATTGTTTTCATATTATCGTTGTAACTATTATGCACTAGCAACATATTTTTATTGGATGAATTTTGTCACTTAATTACTTAAATCAATGATGCTTCTCAAGCAGGTAATGTTAATTAAGGTTACCAAACATAACGGCAGAGAAAGATGGCCAAAATCCTTGCGTAAAGTCACAGTCGACCAAAATCAATTCCATGATGCTCTGCTCTGGCCAGTTGCCAATTGCCAACAAGCGAAGTCAAAGACAACAGCTAACAAGGTTTCTGGCTTGTCTTGTATACAAGTCATCTGCACTTAGTTCAGGGTTTATGCACCAGATGGCAGAGCAGAGTGGGGCAGGTGGTCAAACCGGAAATACGACCCGCCCAATGACAAAAGTGGATATCCAAAGAATGCTAGTAACAGTAGCTGGCATGCTTAGTATCGCACTACATCTATCATATTACAGCTATCAAACTACAGATACCATATTATGATATCTGTATTACTGATATCGAACTACAGATTGCATAATGGATATCGTATTAAGGACATGGAATTACGGGTATCATATTACCATCATTGCATCATGGTTACTGTTTCAAAGTTGTCGCCCTGTTGACACTATATTACAGATATTGTTTTACAGCTATAGTTATGGTATAGTTATTTTTTCACAGATATTGTATTACGGCTATCGGATATTGTTTTACGGCTATCGTAGTATGGCCACCCCAAAGTACTGCTGGTCATTGAAGTAGTACGGTAGTACCGTCAGGAGGGCATTAATGAAGGCCATACACACGAGAACTCTTGTCAATGTCTTGATATGATGTCCATGATCTCCCTTGTCTGTGCGAAAATGTGGGCAGGCAATCGACGTGTGGGCAGGCGGGGGAGAGGGAACGAGGGGCAGGCTGGGTGGGAGGCGCTATTGCCAGGCGGCTGGGGGGAAGTTGTTCAGTTCGGCCTGTTCGCTGACGGGAACACCGCCTACGCTGTAGTTCACCCGTATCCGCATCCGAAGTGGTTGCTGCAACAGAAGAAAACAGAAAGAACACCTGATAAAGACTTCAAGGAGATGGTGATACCCTTTCACCACATGGACTTTAAAAAAAGACTTCAGACCAATATAAACATGTAACAGAAACACCGCCTTGGATGTACTATTCAGACAGACAGACAGACAGACAGACAGACGACAGACAGACAGACAGACAGACAGACAGACAGACATATACACAAGTCCACACATATACACATACACCACGACAGGCAGACAAACATATGCATACACCTAGACAAACAAACAGACATGTAAGCAGATAAACATGCAGGCAATCAAGAAGAAATAGATATACAAACATCCAGCCAGAAAGACACTTTCTTAAGCATATACCCAGGCACAGTCAAACAGACACAGACAGGGAAACAAACAAAAACACCAAAGCAAACAGACTGATGTTGGTGAAGCCAATATATCACCTTTTCCGGGTTTTCAACTTTGATAAGCTGGGTGATGGCACCTGTGCAGTTGGGCGGCAGGACATTGCCCGACGGTGAAAGTAAACGTAACTGGAATGATGTCTGTAACACAACGTAACCAATTGCAACTTCATTATTATTAAATCATTATTATTAATATTACTGTTATTATTTCAGTAGTTAAATTCGATTTCAAGCACAATTAATACAGATGCCAAAAAATATTTATTATTATTATTATTAATATTGTCTTGTTTTCAACCATCCTCAATCCAACGATTGGTTGCACCATGGACACTTTTATTAATATTAATATAAACATTATTATAATTACATAATTGTTATAATTAATTATATTAATATTATAATTTATACCTAAGGCAGCAATGATTCGCTGGGGTTTTAAAAAATGTCTGCAGACGAAAATACATAGATCTGGAGTCGATTTATTATTTTAATTTTTACCTGAGGCATGCACAACCTAAAATAAAAGGAACGAATTTTTCCGGAATAGGCTAGTCTGTGTCGCGCCATGCTTAGTGGAAATGGCGCCATAGAAAGCAATTGCTCTGAAGCACCGGATAAACACAGGTAAACAAGTGTTGGTAGAGACACTGTTATCTGGACAAAGCTATGTCGAAAGCACTTAACAAATGCCACACTTTTCTCTTGTTATTTTTATAATTATCATCATTACTACTATTTTTAGCACACACAGATGAGAACTCTCAGGAACAAAACAACACTGCAGCAGTAATTTTTTCTGGAGGCATAAATAATTCTGCACAACTTAAAACAATTCTGCACAACTTAAAATATTTCCCCAAAACAAAAATTGAATAAATTATTATTATTTCTCTGTATACACATACTGAAAACTTCTCAAAGGTGCCGACAGAAAACCTTTTTTAACTACCATGTTGTTAAATACCCAAGTTTTTAAAATGAGAAAGTTCAAAGGTAGCCTTGTGAAGTGATGAATTTTTAGCTGTATAAGTTGCATATGTCGATTTTTTACACATGCTTGGGTCATGATTTATTTAACAGCTGGTCGTGGTCGAACAGTACAGTAACAAATAATGAATGTATGTTTGTGGGATGCCAACAAAGGCTACTTAATTACTTGCTTACAAATTGCTGTTGGTCACTTATACTGGAAGGCGGTATGGAGCCACATGTAAACCACAATGCGAGAACGTACAAAGGAAAACCATGGGAAAGGGAACACCCTTTGACCATGGGAAAGGGAACACCCTTTGACTCAACCGCCCAACCCAGAAGCGGTACCAACCAACGATTTATCGACGGCTGAGGACATAAAACCACAAGCAACAGAGTCGATCAACCTACCAACGGCCAACAAAGGCAGCAGGCAACAGGCCAAGACAAAAGACCCTGAGGAATAGCCCAACTCATAGCAACGGAATCCAGTAGGCTGCCACTTTCATGACTAGCAGCTAGCAGCAGAAAGTAACGTGGCTAGAACTGTACTGAAGCTTAAACGATGGAGTTCCGCCCAAGTAGTGGACACCTTAGATTTTCACTGATGTGGGTTGTGTGAGCACAATAAGAACAGCGTTAACTTAAGCTGACCCCGAGGGCAGCCGTGGGTGTGAAGTGTTTACGACTTCATTTTTCTTAGCCTTGGCATATGAAGACAGGTGGGCTAGTCCTCTTTCTCTCCCTTGCCGCCTCATCTTCCCACTGATAGTGTACGGTCAGTGCACCAATGGTAGCGGTGTTTGCCAGGGGCATAAATTGAGCCAAAAAACTTGAAACCAATTCCTGCCAAGGTGGAATTGTGTGTACTATAAATTAACATATTATAATAATAACAGTGCCTTCCAAAGAAGCAACAGAAACTAGACATTTGTTTCAACTCTTTGTACCAGCAACTCAGAATCTCCCCATGTCAAAGACAAACAAGACTTATCCGTTCCAGATGTCTGTAATATTCTCCAGACAATTTTTGCTCTCCTCAAAGTTTACCCTTACCTTTGGAAGAAATAACAATTTGTAGTGTTCAATGTTGGCATGCCTGCAGCTAATATAGCCGTTGTGTTTCCCACATGCTCCATTAATAAATCTCCACCGTCTCTTTTCCCACATTTTGCATCCATTTCCAGTCCACAGTGCATTCAACTCAATTCCATACTTTGCTAAGACGTGCTTCTAGCACGGAAAAGGACCTGGAAAAGAGGAAATCTAGAAGAAACCCATTCCAATGTTGACTGACCAATCACTGAAAACAACATTAGTATCTGCATTTCCAGACACGGCTTCGACGATAGTAGCCTCCACATAAATGCCACCCAACAGCTGCTGCCATCAATACTTCAGAATAATAATTAACTGCTAGTTCCTTGAAGGTCAAGAGAAACGAAGGTGATGAATGGGTATGAAGCATCCATTCCCATTTCTTCTGCAGTAACATTACACCCAATTATTGCAGATCATAACTCAATGAGCACTTAACGAGTTGTTTGGGTAAAACTTGTTCGTTTCGTCATATTTTGATGGTTCTGGTAACTAGATACTGCACCTAATGGTAGAAGCACACACCTATGATAATGATACATACTGGTATATAATATACTTGTATTGTGAGTGTATGTGTTCTTATAATACATCAAATGACACCTTTGCTTTCTGCCTTGGCTATGCAGAGTGTTAGAATGGTGTTACTATTTTCTCTTCAACGGTAACTGTAATTTCAAATTTATATTATTCCATAGCATTCAAGAGATACAGATCAGTGGCACTCTGAAGCTGACAACACAAATCCACAATGGAATAGAGTGGTTTTCAAATGCTTACAGAAAGAAAGGAGGCAAAGAAACGCAGAGAAGCCCAAGTCACAAGTTACAATACCACTTATTCCAGAAAGATAGGCAGACAACATAGAACAACCAGGTCACCTGCCCAGCAGAGTGAAGAGAAGCTGCCGACTAGAATGGAAAAAACTGAGCTCCAGACGACAAGATGGAGAACAGCCTGCAATACAAGATCTGAAACTCCATGCACTGTCTCATGGGTAAGCAATGCCCTTCCTCCACATGAAACTATTACAAGATTACTACTACTTTTTAATAATCATATTAACTATGAATTCCTAGTACTGTTGTTCTTGTAATTTTTTATTCATTACATTTCACCACTCTCAACACCATCATTGCCCTTCAGAAGTACTAGAAAAAAGGTCCCATACAAATGTTCACATACATCATCACTTATCAGTATTATTATGATTATCATCATCATCATCATCATCATCATCATCACCACCACCACCATCATCATTACTCATATACCATAAACACATTACAGGTTGTGCTAAAAGGTACTGCATTATCTAAAATTAATGCTCACACACACACACACACACACACACACACACACACACACACACACACACACACACACACACACACACACACACACACACACACACACACACACACACACACACACACACACACACACACACACACACACACACACACCCACCCACCTACACACACACATACACACGCATATGTTCAATTGTTCATACAAACACAGATAACATTTATAAATACAAAGCCTCCCCCTTGAAGATATCTACTGAACAGTGCTTGAGACAGTTTTGGCCTGAGGACTGGACCTCGGCTGCTTTAGAGCGACATTTGATAAACTCTTTACTTAAGGTCGTAATGTCTGCTAGCAGCAGACACTAGTGTGGTTAGAATGCACGAGACAATCCAATCCAGTGACAATCCAACAGCAGGAAGTAAGTACACATGCAACTTGTGTTTACCATTTCCACAGAACTGAAACCAGCGAAAAGACCATTTCGTCAATCAGGATGTATGCGATCCAGAACCATACAACACTCAGGAAACATTTTCAATCGACCTCAAGTGACCTGAAAGGCTAGTGAAAAAACCCAGGCACCCAGGCAATCACATGATCACGAAATAGGCGTTCACAATAGGGTGCTCCAAAAATGCAGGATACTGGGCCATTTATCACGACGACAAACCTTCAAGCACTCATCAATCCTTGAAACCCTGAGCAAACAAATTGCTGTGCACTGGACTTAGCGTCCTTCCGCCCATCAACGTGCTGAGATCATTCACGTGTCAAGTACACAACCAGCTGACTCAACTTATCACTGCTTCTCTCTACTTCACAAAACACTTGTTTGTTGAGACGTATTAAGTCAATCATTCAATTTTCAAGGCATGTCTGCTAACTGAAGTCACAAATGCAACCAGAAACCTTATGCTACAGACAGAAATGTCTGCTGATATTAATGAACCTCCAATCAGTTTCTAGAACTCCTAGTAGACAGGCCCACAGCAAAGTACACCATCTACATCTACATCTAGAACTTTACAAGTAAATTTTAGAAGTAGAAGACACCAACAGCAGCATTACCATCATCGCTGTCGTCGTCATCATCACCTCTCCTCATCATCAGACATTATTATCATTCACATCAGTCATCATCTACCACTGATCGTAATCATGATTAACCATGTATCATCATCGCTTGTGAATAAGCTGGTGCTTTGCTTTACAGTGGCACTTTAGAAAACTGGAGATTACGATTACGACGATTACCATTATCATCAGTCAACATCATGATCGTACCATTATGATTATCATCATCCACCGTCAATCCTCATCTGTCCTCCCCTGTCGCATCATCATTCATCATCCATCATCTAGTTTATCAACCTTCTTCATCAATCATCATGCTGGGATGATAGGTTTTTTGATTGATTGATTATTCGTTTATTCTCATCGCACGTTGACACACCGCAACATGTTACAGCAAACAAATGAAGAAAAATATAGGAAATAAAGTAACTAGTGATCTCGACTATTTAAGGGCAGAATACAAGACTCCGTGATCAAGAAGCAGAGTTAGATCGGCTAAACCTCATAACAATGGACATCAGTATAGCAAAAGTCTCTTTCGTAGACTGACCTTAGGAACTGCAGCCTGAAATACAAACTCCTGCAGTGTCTCGTTGTTCATGTTCACTGCCGTCAGCATGATGCTGATCTGCGTTGGCTCTGCCTGGTTACGCTCAAAAGCGAACACGATCTTAACACCACCCTTCTCATACACCGTCATGCCTGGAATTGCTGGAAATAAAGAGAAAACAGGATTCAAACAGCACATGTAATGATATCGAATGTCTGAATGATTGAATTTTACGACACATCAGCACAAGAATGGCCATTTTAGAGCCTCGGCTTGATAGCAATTTGAAATAACAAAATAAGTTCATATACAAAATTAGAGGTATAATCACCACATAGGAACGTAATCTGAAATAAAAACGTATGCTCACACACAAAATGAGAGGCATAATCACTCGATATGCAGTGGTAAAGCAATAAAAAAGTACTACCCGTACAGTGAAACATCGTTTAATGTTCCAACCAATAACAAACGACTCTGGTTTACCCGTGGTGCCACCATGACTCCCGATGCCACAAGATTAGCACGTGGGCATCATTAACCCTTTAACGACAAGCGTGCATTAAAATGTATGGAAAACTAATCCCTCTCGTTGTTAAAGGGTTAACATGCGGTAGTTTAATGAAAATGATAGTGCTAAGGTAGTGACCGATGATGATGCCGAGAATGCTGTTTAAAACCGCTGGTGACCCGTCAAAATAGCCCCGTCAAAATAGCCCCGTCATAACAGCCCCGTCAAAATCGCCCAGCGTCAAAATAGCCCCGTCTAAACAGCCCCGTCAAAACAGCCCCGTCTTAAACGACAGAAAACACAGTGAAAATGTATTCCACAAGATATATTCATTTATAAGAAGATACTAATAAAAGGTACTACTATAAAAAAAACAGACTACAAGCATGGAATGTTAAATGTTTTTCTACGAAACGCGAACAAAAGTTTCTAGGTATTAGGTAATAATTGTGACCATCTAAAAAGAAAGTTAATGTCGATGTCTTAAGCAAGAGCCTATTTACTAAGATTATGCGCTATAATAACGCGAAGGTATTCCAGAATTGCAGTAGCGCCATAAGTTTCACTGACAGTTTGCAGCCGGCGGTTTAACTTAACGTACTTCGCCTTGGAGGATCCGGCTGTCTAAACCCTGAATTGAAACGGCCGATAGCGATGTCTACACTGTCCTGCTCTTTCCGAAACTGGTCTACCAGTTTATACACAGAAGGATGGTGGCAGTCCATAGTCTGCTGGAAAGCCCGATCCCATGCTTCGACGGAGTAATTCGTGCGAGGTAACCCAAGAGTTGTTAGCTCGCGGACGTTCCACAGAGAAATGGCGAAGCGAGGATCTGCTCTCCGGTGCCGTCGTTGTTGGCCGACGTAGGTGTCCTCCCAATGCTCAACCAAGGCGTTCATTTCCGGCGGAGAATTCAACTTATTAGCCGTTATGGAACTGCTTGACTTTGGCGTTTTTATGGGGCTATTTTGACGGGGCTGTTTTGACGGGGCTATTTTGACGCAGGGCGATTTTGACGGGGCTGTTTTGACGGGGCTATTTTGACCGGGCTATTTTGACGGGGTGCCAAAACCGCTGCCATATTTCAGATACCGATGCTCGCAATGCGGCACAGACGCTGGCTAAGTATCTCAAGGAACATGGTGCTGAGTACATCAAGATTATCCAACTACGAATGTTGCATCACCTCCGTACAGGGTAACGGCAAGCCACCATGGCACATGGGGGGAAAGGAGAAAACCAGCCTTCCACAGCCTTTGTTGACCCCCCTCTCCATCAGTGCACGTGGATTCCTCAGTGAACATCGACGCACGTGAAAATTCTTTGTCAGTAACTAGGTAAACACAGCTGTAATTCTCTTTCTTTCATTGCTCAAGCCCAACAAAGTCTTTGGTGTTAGCTCATCAAACATGGCTGCTCTTCTCTCCCTATCTTGTCCGTGGCAAACTTTATTGGCTGCTCGCAATCATCGCTGCCCTTCTCCCATCTGAACTATGTTGAAGTTTTTGATGCACCGCCTGAACGGATGCACCCGCTCCCTTCTCTCGTCATCAGTGGCAATCATTATTGGCGACTCAGTAAATGTTGCAGCACTACTCGATTTTGAGGCCCATGGAAGCCTCTGATGCACTGTTTAAGTACGTGTGTCAATTCCCTTCTCGCTGTCTCGTCCATGGTAACCATTGTTTGTGACTAGAGGCTCATAGAAGCATTTGATACACTGCATTTTCTAAAATAATTAAGTTTTTTTCGTTTTTCTTCTGCATTTGCAAAAATGCATGTGTATTTGCCAAGCAAAGGTAATTTTTCAGCAAATAAAGATTCGCCAACTACACATTTGTGCAAAGGTAGGCAATACATGTACATTACTGCTATACCTATCTGGTAAACTCGTTAAGCCATGCACCCGTAAAGCACAGTTCCAACGGCGTGCCTCCCACTGGCCACATGTTCACAGTGTTTCACTGTACATGTATTTAGATTCAGTAAATAGGCTAAAAATGAGTATACAGATTTAACTTCGGAGTAATAATAAATGGCTAGTACTTTGACAAAAAAGGGCCAGTAAAAATATATGCAACATATTAGGCAATGCTATAATGATACATATAATGTATACCAAAAGTAAAGTAATGTAAATAATTTATTGAATAGTATATGTAAAATAGGGAGGGGGATAGAGTAATGATAACACTCATGGCCATGAGAGCATTAAGTTCGCGGATCGATTCCCTTAACCCACCTCTAGAGTAACGCCTTGCATGGCTGCCAAACCGTGTGTTTAATTAAGATATTGATTGTACTTTCATGTTTCAATGTAATCTTACTGCATCTGTCAGTTTGAAATAATAAAGATTATTTTAAAAAAATGTTATGTCTTAGCACCTTTGTTCACAGACAGTGCTTTTTTTCTGCCAGAATGCTCTTTTTCAGCAATTAAAAAATAATTTTGTTATTTTAATAAAAGAATAATTTATTTGAATTTAATGTGACATCCAAAATTTCCTTGGGGAACCAAGGCCCCTCCCCAAACACCAACCCCATTTTTTCTCGAGCTTCGCAATCAATTGAGGCGTTGAGCGCCAGAGTGGCCTAACCCCATTGGACGTAGTTTTGAGAAAACGTAAAAATAAGATTTGAATGCAAAGCATAAATCAGATAATTATGCTTTATGCGGTTTTTAACTATTAACCAATTACTCTGATCCAAGTGGCATTTCCAGGCTGGTTGTAGACTAAAAGTTGATTACTATGTTCACTTTATGAGGTTATTTGTCAAGGTCAAGTGTGGGTTAGGCCACTCTGGCACTTACGAAATTCAACGAATTCCATATGTTTTAATATTGATAAACCACTTTATGTTTTATAGTGATTAACCAACAAGAGTTAAATGAATTATTGGTAACTGAAATAGCATTCAGCACAATTTTGCCCATAATGGATCAGTTATACCTGGGACTAACATTGCATTTCAGCAATCTTAGTCCCAGGTTATACAGCCGAGTCTCCGTCCATGACATCGGAACATGGGCGGTAGTATAAAATCGTACTGTTGCTACTATTATTGTCTCATTCACCTTCTCCAATACTAAAATTATTGTTATCCGACAACGATTTTATCAAATCAGCCTTAAACCAACACTTTTACGGCTTTTGGCGACAATTTTTCGGTGAGCGATATTAAGGCACGTAACGCGAACAACAGGGTTTTAGAGGGTTAGGCCACTCTGGCATTAGCACGCTGGCCAGTGCCAGAACAAACTTTCCATAGACTAGCGAATACAAAGTAGAATGTGGGTTAGGCCACTCTGGCACTAGTAGATACACAGTAAATGAATTGATTGGCGTCATAAACACCATATTGGAAAATTTGAGGGTTAGGCCACTCTGGCGCTCAACGCCTCAATTTAGCCCTTCCATAATTGTTCAGTTTTCTAGAAAAAAGCACTGTGTACAGGTTGTAATATACAACAACGATTAAAACACATATGTAACATAAAGTTCAATAAATAAAGAATACATTTTATCAAACCCTACATGTGATGTAAAGCTACACAAAAGACAATCTGTTATCATATAACATAATTTGCCTACACAAGGATGCTTCACAGAGTGACAAGGAGGAGGAACAGCTTCCACTTACCAAAGACGTTGTTGTTAACGTGTGAATCTGAACCAAGCACTGAAATGTTGCTTCCCGCACTTAGGCTTAATCCATCTAGTGACAGTCCAACCGAACCCACATCTGGCTTCCCTGTAAATACAACGAATACAACACAATCTAATTTGGCACTGAATGGTAATGCAACTGCACAATTATGAGATAGGTTCTTAAATCTAAGACATCTTATACAAATATTCTCATTCATATATACATACCTACATATCGCAAGGCTAGACAGGGGTGGACAGAGAAGCCCTCACCTGTGTTTGCGGGCATGGATAGGTCAATGTCGCCTAGTAGGTCAAGGATGTTGTCTTGCTTCTGTTTGGAGGGTGCCACAGGTTGGCTGACAGGCACACTGCTCGTATCGCTGTCAAACAAGTCCAGAATATTTTGGCTCTGGAAAAACAACAGCGCCGTGAAGTTTAGACAGATATGGGCAAATATGTACTATGTATGCCAGAAGGACTGTCACTGACCTAACAAGTCTCTTTCATTTCATGCTGTTACTACACTGGTCCATGCTCTGATCTGCACTAGGGTAGACTTTGGCAATGCTGTGTACATTGGCCTTTCCTCCTCCAATATGCACAAACTCCAGACTATCCTTAATGCTGCTGCTCGGCTTATAGGTGACATTCCTAAGTTTGCCCACATTTCTGCCTTTATCCGTGATTCCCTCCACTGGCTCCCTGCTCAACAGCGAATTCAGTTTAAAACCCTCACTCTCATGCGCAACTGCCTTACTGCCTCTGCTCCGTCTTACCTAATGAATTTTTGCAACCCAGTTTCTTCCTTGCCTGCGAGGACTTCCTTGCGATCTTCGGCTCGCGGCCTTATGGTTGTCCCTCGCATGCGATCTTCCACGGCACAATCCAGAAGTTTCGCCTATGTTGGCCCCTCTGCTTGGAACTGTCTCCCCTTGTTTCTCCGCCAAGAGCTTCTTGCCCTCTCCCCTCTCCAGTTCCGTAGACGCCTGAAAACTTTCCTTTTTGCCGGTGCCGGCATTGATGCGGGTTGAAAGCGCCGCTGATTTGAGTGGCGCTATATAAGTTTTCTGTTACAATTACAATTACAATTACAATGTTCAGAAGAAATGGTTCAGCAATATTCCCAGCAATGACAAATTTCTAAAACATTTCATTATTTCATTTATTTTTATTTAGAGCATTTATATAGCACCACTTGACACAATTACTCAGATCTGGTCAACATGAACAGAGAAAAATACATGATATCAGACATTTGGATAGAGCTATTTTCTATTACCAAGTAGTATTGGGAAAGATTCATCTGTTCAGGGTCAATAATTTCAACAACGAATTCTTAGACGACATGGGAAAGTCTAGCCCAAAATCCTCATAAGCCAAGGCAAAGTTAAACATAAAGTAACTTGAAATTTTATGTCGAGGGTGACCATTCGATAGCCCATATAGACCACTCTCACCCCATAGCCTTTACCATAAACACAATAAAACGCCGAAACTGTTCATTTACGAGGCAAGGGTAACTTGCCTCTTTCGCAGGCATCAGGTTGGTCAAACTCTGGGGCATTGGGCCATTTCCATATTCCGATTCGTCATTCTGAGTGGCATCTCCGTTGGTAAGTGCCGTTCCACTGCTACTCTTTTCCAAGATTGGCATCCTTTCCAGAAGACCAATCCTACAAGAGAAACTCATAAACTCAGTCTTTCTTCATCTGCTAAACAGCAAAATCTGAAAGCTATAAACCAAAAAAGCCCTACAGACTGCCAATATGTTAGCATTTCCCTCTGTGCTCTTGGCATTCTCGATAGCTGGTCAGAAGCTTTGGAATTCAGAGCCTAGTTTTATATTCTCTCAGTCTTTAATGTCTTTCAGGTTAAAACTTGAGACTAATCTTTTTCATCTGGCTTATTCACTATAGCCTGACACTGGTTTTCCTTTGGATTTCAACTAAGCTTGTGCAACAAGTTAAAATTTTTGCCGATGGCTTATGTCTTCATCTGAAGCCGTCAACACTTGAAGTCTTGGGCATTAGTACAAAAGCACTATAAAAGTCACTAGATCAGATCAGTGATGGTACCTGATTGAATCTGCAGTTCTGAATAGCGCACAATATTCAATGGATCTTTGCTGGAGCTCTGCGTTGAGGCTGGCTGCGTAGATGCTGATCAATCTTCGGATTTGACTGCAAAAGAAAATGTCACGCATTCATGATGTTATTCACTAAAGCATATACAGAGCACCTAACACATTTTAAAAAGCCACTTTGAATTTTAGAGTTCAAGAAGTGCATGCAATTAATGGAGAAGGCCTTCACTGGTAAGCAATCACAGACTCCATGATTTTTACCCATCTAAGGCCTTCAGACGATTGGAAGAGGTTATGAGGGTAAGATAACTCATTTCTTAAAGAGTCTATGACTCTTAACACCACTAGAAGAAGGTTCAGCTTCTATAGTTCTGTCATTTACGCTCCTCAGTAGATAACCTTGAAGGGGCGCTATATAAGACCTCTGTAATAATAATAATTTACATCGAATACCAATTCGATGTCAATCCTTTATGAATATTTAAATCAAATGTAGGCTACAACAATACACGGAAATTTCGCAGAAATTCGTTAAGCTTTAGTGAGATAGGAGCAGCTGTACAACTCCATAGATGAAATGCAACATTTAATCAAAAAGAATGTTTCGGGATCAGTGCAAAAAATGAATAACGTAAGAAGAATACGTCCATTAAATTGTTGCTCTGCCTATCATAAATACCACTCCACTGAAACTGCACTAATGATAATTCATCACAGCCAGGCTTCTTGTTGCCTGACCTATCAGAGTTCAACTATTCGACAGATCATCCAAATCATTATGATTAATGACTGAGTTTCGCATGAATTGACCATCAACTGAAGCCTTTTGCATTACGATAACAGAACTATAGACATCATTAGGTTAGGATATGAAAATATGATGGTAGACAAACAAGGTTTGGCTTACGGAAGAGAATTGTTAAATCTTGTGCTAAGCTTAACAACTGCTGTGATGGCATATTGCTTCGTGATTGCCGACGAATTGTTATTCACGAGAATCTTCTCCATCACTTCAAGCACCTCATCCTCTGTAACCTTCCACACAAAAACCAAAAAATTGTTTTATTTCCAAGGTAAATAAAACTAAGAAAGATGGTGTCTAAGAAGCTCATACATAGAAAATCACCATCAGCCTTGCAGCCTGACCTCTAGCCATACACATACAACCTCTCAGCGCCTTGAACACTTTAACGATGAGCTGCATTGGCTTCCCAGTCACATTTAATACACTCTCATCGTTAAAGTGTTAAGAGATAATCAAAGGTGCTACACAATAAACACGATTAAACATCCATTACTATCTACAATCCAACTGGATTACATTTTTATGTAACGTTTAATGCAACATTTTACCCAACTGCACTGACCATTCCTTTCAGCTAATATAACTCGACACTTTTCGCACAGCACTTTAGAATGTTTTCTGAAATATAATACATAGTGAATCGCTACACGAAGCACCACAGCACCAGGCCAGAGCACTACATCCCAGCCAAAAACCAAACGAACGACCACACCAGTAAACTCACCTGTATCGGCTCATCATCTTCGGAACAGGTGGTGAAGAGAAGATCGCCATATTCGCCGATGCACCACGAGGCCACCTGGACAAGTGGCTGCTGTGAGATGTCTGCACACATGGCTTTGTACAGCTGCTGGACCGTGTACGCGTGAATCCCAGTCGCCTCCTGTACGAGCTGAACAAGGCTGGCCACAACGTCATCTCGCACATAGTTACCGGCCTACAGAGAAATCACATATAACACTTCTGCTGCACGGTGGTCGATATATTTGGCAGTCCACTGTCGGTAATCATCTGTAGGCCTCAGCCTGCTAAGCAAACTCCTTGTATAGATTCTTGACAAGTAATTGATCTTGAGCACATTATAAGTGCAACAAATAAATAAAATCTATACATATAATATCCATATAGTGTCCGTCTGTCGGGGGACGCTACGTCACAAACGGGTTCTGTTCTCTTGACGACGGCGATAACCAACGATACATATAGGCCTATAATATGACGTCATAATATGACGGGCAAATACACTAGTAAGTAATAGTAAGCTCTGTTTAATCTTCATATCAATTCATGTACCTGTGGCAAACCATTAATTGTATGCTGACCTAGTCTAAGGATTTACATCATAATAATAACACGAACAATAGCGCTGTAACGCAACCATGCCGCTACAAGGGCACTGAATGGGCATAATGCCCAAGACATCAATTGTTGGTTGCTTCAGATGAAATCAGTCACAAATCATAATCCGCTGGATCCGCACTGCCCAATCCAAAGGTCAGAAAACAAAATGTTCAGGATATGGTGGATAATCAAGTCAAAATAGATCAGTCTGAAATTTCAACCTGAATGATGTTAAACAACAGTGAGAATACAAAGAATTGGGCAGTGAATTCCAAAGCTTTGCTACTTAAACATGTGGAAATTTCTTTCTGTTACAAGAAGCGAAACTCAAACTGCAATTATATTAGAAACATTAATATAACGTCTCTGAAGAGCCTATCCGTTGGTGAAACTCACAGTTGTTAGAATCTTCAACATTGTATCAACATGCCATCGTTTGTTTGGTGCATATCTGCAAACAGACAAATAAACACAAAATTTAATCCAGTTCATTACACTGCCACAGTCACGTTCTCTTAAATAAAATTCCATTCTCAAAAGATTGATAAACGAAAACACTACATGATAAGACTCATCCTAAACATCAGTAATCCCATGCAAAGTAGTGGCAGTCCTATAAAGCCACCATAAAATCAATTTAGAGGCACTGAAGCTAAACCTCTGGAAGATCGGAATACAAACTTCTCTGCAGCCATGACGAGGTTGCTCGAGCAGTCTGTCTTAAATTCAGGATCGCACTTCTCGAGAAATGAGATCAGCTCCTTCACCATTCCTCGGATGTTGTTGCTGTTGATGAGCGCGAAGCACAGCTCCATCGCTCGCCTGGAAGAAATAAAATCTGAATTTTAATATACTGTTATTTCATAAAATCAGGCACAGCTTCATTACTCGCCTTAACAAGGACAAAAGAAGAGTTTTAATAGACTATAATATCGCCTAATACTTGGGCACACTCTACTGATCATCTTCATGGGAGAGTATAATCACTTGAAACTTGGGCAAAGCTCCTTTGTTTGTCTTCACAGAAACAAACTCAGAAGTTTAAATGGCTTTAACACTTGGGCTCAGATTTTTTACCCTTCTGATATTAGATTTCTTCTGAGTCAATTACAAGATTAGACTACAGTTTTACTTTGACCTGGACCTTCAATGCTCAGTGTACTATACGAACGGCACTACAGAAGTTATCAGATAACATTAGCCTTCTCTTGGACAGTGCATTCATGAACTTTCTCAAACTCTGTATAAATGATTGAGAAGGAATCTGATCCAAAACCACTTAAAACTGAAGTAACACAGTGAAACAAGCACTTATTATTGGCAGACAATGTGACAACGGACAGGTGCTCAGAACCACTAATACCAAATGCACTGATAACAAACAAAAGAAATAAATAACTACAAAAGGGTGGTAATACATCCAACTACCTTTTGATCGACACATCTGGGTCCTTGAGACAGTCGACAATAGTACTTCGTTGTCTCTGGACGGCATTGTAGTCCGCATGTACCACCTTCAGCAGAGTGTTCAGCGCTACGTACCTAAAAGCACACAAGTATGCGGTATTAACCATAGCTACAAACCTTTAACACACACTTGGCACCAACAGGAGGACTCTAATTTATTCAGACACATATAAACAAAGTACTTAAATTTATTGTATTTGTCAATTTATATAGCACCTCTTACCCTCCAGACAAACACACACAAAAGTGCTGGATACAATATATTGACTACCAGGAATGAAGGTGGTGTAACAATAATAAGCTTAAAACTTAATATTACCTTACCACAGTGGATGAGGTAAGAAGCTAAAATATACAAGCACCTACCTAACTCTTTTACATTATGCTGTAACCTTACATTATTCAATTAATGCAAAAGACATTAAATTACATTGCAAAAAGTTTTAAATCGTATAAAATGTTAATGTATTGCATTCCAGTACATGTTACATTAAATTCTATTACACATTATAATAAAATGTTACATTTTACAGGAAATTACATTACATTCAAAAACATATACATTACTCCAGTCTGGTACAAAACCAGTTAAGCAGGATTGACATAAAACATTTACTAACAAGAAACAATGGATGCCACCAACCTAATGTTTTTATCACTGTTCAGAAGAAATCGTCCAAGAATATTCACAGCCAGGACCTGATTTCAAAAATAAAAAACTTGGTAATGAGACGCCATGCAAATCAGTTCCTACAAACCAAAATATGGTCCAGAACTAAAAACTCAATGCGTTATATAAAAATCAAAACCACTTTAATGTCATGTGATGTGAGATAGTTGCTTATATGAAAAATATCAACAATTTCAGCTGAGTTCCAGATGCCTTATTGATTGTGACAATTGCAAAATGCATTAAAACACAGCAGCGCCCAGCAGGAGAATCGAAAAGGAACAAGTGTTTCACTTAGTATGGTCACCCAGATTCTGCAATTAATTACACCCAATGTAATTACAGTCAGTGTTATAATTTCAAGTCATCAAAGCATTGATTATCACACAGATATGAACAAATACACAATAAATAATACTGGTGCTGGCAAATAAGCAATTATTCTGTACATAATGAATCAGGCAATTAATTACAGGCGGAAACAATAAAACTGTTATAATTTGAAATCATGAAACATGTTATCATACAGAAATGAACAAAATGGTCCACATACAAAAGCAGCAATGTGTCCATTCGGTATCAAGCAAATACTGTTTTAAATACGATGGTGACACTCTACAACATGAAACACAAGACCCACCCTTAGTCCGCTCTCTGACTCAATGTCCATGATCGTCAGGCATGTTTCATAAAGGATTGCATTACCAACGTTTTTACTCGTCTCTGTGTTGGTTGCCACCTGAAGAAAATGAAAAACAGTTAGCACCCAAGTTGCAACACAGGTATCAATCTTGCTTAATCAACCTTCTTTGTTTACAAAACAAAATACTAATACTGACAGATCAATTACTTCATATCCTATTCAAAAGAAATTAAATAATGCATAAATCTTGTACTGTACTGTAAGTGTACTGTATCAAATGCTCATCACATTCAAGTTACATTACAATGAAGCCTTAAGAAGAAAAAGCAAACTCACTTGGGCAAGAATGTCGTTCATGGTTTCGCTTGTGTCAGCATCACCTTTGCCGACAATGCGAAGCAAACGCAGGATTTTTACCTGCAAAATTCAAGGAACAATGCAACACAGGTATCAAATTCAATCATATTAAATTATTTCACTAATGCAAATAAACACTAAGGCTCTAGACAGGGTCCATTACTCTTTACCCAAAGTACAAATGGTTCCCCACGAACAAAAATCACACCGGACGCTGTTAAAAGCATCTCCAAATCAATTAGCATGCTCATATTATAGTTCACCCAGGGTAGTAATGATTACTCCGATTCTCTAGCCCACACCCAAAGGAATAAGTCCTAAAGGAGCAATAAAAAATTGTGTAAGAAACATGTCGAATGGCTTACTGCTGTTGCTAATTTTTTTTATTACAATTAGGATATCGATATCATGCAATGTACGGGAATTCAATTAAAAAATCACCTCCAACTGGAGAAATCACTGTTCTCAAGCACAGATGACAAAGAAACGTATTTTAATCTGCATACAGAAAATTCCAACAATATGGGCCAGTGTTATAAAAAAAACACGCGAATCCCTCTAAAACCACTCAAATAAAGTTTAGAATACAGCACTGCTCACCTGCAAGAATGGATCGCTTACACCAGACACATCATGTTCTGGGGAGTAGCCAGCCATTATCAAATTCTTCAATATGCGAACCAACTGTGGTACCATCTGCACAAAGAAGTCAAAGCATGCTCAGGTAAGGTAAAGAAGAAGCAATATGGAAGATTTAAGCCTCATTCCTAGGTAAGTTTCAATCTAAGGACTAGTATTAAATATCATTCCTAGGTAAGTCTGTCTAAGCATGAATACAGTTCAGACCTGTTAATATGCGGTAGCCACATGTCAAAGGGTCTGCACACAACTCCCTGACGGAAGCTATGCAAAGCTGATACAAACTGCTACACAGTAAGTTCCTGTACCTATTGTCAATGGGTCTTACATGCTAAACAAGTTTCATCAGATCTATGTTATGGTACAACTGTGCATTAAACGGATTTGCACATAAATTGGAGCATGTAAGTGGGTCTCTACTGTATGAAGTCTCATTCCTACATAAGTATTCTAAGGAAAGTTTCATTCTAAGGTAAGTCACAGTCTTAAGTATCATTCCTATGAAGTATCGTACACAAAAGCAAACAGCATTGTTAAGAAAGTATCAGTGATAGGCGCTTAGCTGTTCACATGTATCCTTCCCAAGCAAGTATCAATCCTGGGTTAAGCATCAATGTCAGCTGATTAGGCATATTAAAAGTGAAAACCTTTCTGAAGTGATTGAGCATGTCCATGCTCCTTTCACACATTTCGATCATGAGGCAGATTGCCGTCAACAGAACTCCTGCAATGCATATCATCACACAATCAACTTGGAAAAAAGACGATTATGCCAAACAATAATTCCACATGGCAACGGACTATAAACCCAGGATGAGAGAAAAAACACAAGTCTACCATTTCATATCTATGTCCAAGATTCAATGTTTTGAGTGAACAGGTGCTAGATAAAAGTGCACCAGCGATTGCAAATTTACTGTCAATTTATACACTCATAACAAGTTATCTCATTATTGGACTGCGGTTGAATTCACCTCTGTAAATTATCACTGACACGGATGCACAGTAACTGGGCAAATATCATGATCCTATATTTATTTGTCGTCCATGATCATGTGTAGCAAAATTTCGTCAGGATACATTCATCGAGCAGACTAAGTGCCACTTTTCCAATCTGATGTTTAAGTGCCACTTTTCCAATCTGATGCTTAACCAGACATTGACATCTGGGCTTCAACTCAGCCCTATAAACTGTACTGGTAGGGAATCGAGTACCAATGTAAGCTAGCAGGCTAGAATAGGGGTACTGTCATTGAATCGACATGATCACTGTTGCAACTCAGCCAAATGATCCTACGATCTCATGATGTAATGTAAGAGAACACTTTTACATCGCATCTTACGAGCCTCTCAGAGGCACTCTGTACGCAGCTATCAGTCATATGGATAAAGACATGTCGTTGAGGTAATGATCACTCTTCTACGACGTTTCTATAGAGGCATGTGAACATGTGTAACCTATGTACCTATATGCTTCTGAGGAGCTTCTTCAGAGATGTGTACACAACTGTGCTTTTGAGGAGTTGCTATAGTCATATGTCAACAAGTGTTTCCTTTTTTACGTTTAACAAACTGGTCCTAAAGAAGCATAGACCGTGCAAAGCTCACCATGATTTTTCTCATTCAAGAGAAGGCGTGTGGCCGGTATGAACATCTCCATGAGATCTGGCACTTTACGCAGGATGCGCACAGCACACAAGGCGGCCTAAATGCAGCAAACACATGAACTATAGCCACAAATTGTAAATTCTAAAACATTTTTAACCATGCCATACAATTCATTTAACAGTATTGTAACAAGATTGATTGTGTTATTGTTATTACTATCATTATAGTTATTATTATTATTATCATTATTATTGTATAGGCATTTTAGTTCCATGGTGTTTACAGTCAGAGCCATCATGTTTGTGTCTAGCTACCGGAACTAGAAAACATTCTGAATAGGCGTGCCTTTAGGACAAATCACAAGAGCTACACTATATATTACAGCGATCTCTATCGTAGCATGTCAAGCCTGGAATCTACTGATTCCAGGTTTGAGCAGATGCCGTGTAATGATCCTTTACAAGTTGTTTGTTCACACTTGTTTCGTGCCTCAGCTTTACTGACGTTACATGTGTACAAGCATAATACATAAATATACAAAAAGAAACCATACTCTAGTTCTTGTTTTCCATATCCTTTGGACAACATGCAGATGGGACTATTACTAAGTAGCATGTAATGCACTGTAAAAGCAATCAATTACACAGCATCAGTACCTATCAAATACATGTACTTTGTGAATTCATTGCACAGTCAACATCTATTGTGAGTGCTGCAAAGATAAAAGCAATAAAGCCAAGCAATAATTCATAAGCGTAGTACACACGCAATTGTCAACGCAGGTGTTGCCACAACTGAAGTAACAAAGAAAGACAGAGAAGCACGATTTCTATCTTTAGCATTCTCTGACATCCACTGAAACTTTGAGACTTTTGTTAATGAAAAATTAAAGCCAGACTATCTTGCCTTCTTTTTGATGTATGCGTTGGAAGATTTTATGAGCTTCTCCACCTCACCAGCCAGATCTCGACTCATCTCAGTCGAGCAAATGGAGCCGAGGGTGCAGAGAGCCAGGCTGACAACGTACTGTGTTTGATGATTCAAGTCACTACAACATCAATCATTCATCACTGCATTTCAATACACACACTACACTCACCAACCCATGGGGACCCGACACTCCACGGGAACCTCCAGATGCACTGCGCTTAACAGTTCACACTGGAATGATCAGTGGGTTAACATATGAGTGCAGTGAGCATTCGTTTGACTGTCTAATTCTTCATCTCCAGTGCAGTGTGGACCAGGACCTCTGAATATGCATCATCTATCAATTGTGAATAGGAATTTATTCGTCGGTATCTGTGCATTTGTGCAAGATTCCCGACAGACCTTCACTGGCTGCAAGAGCATCATTTGTACCACATTGGGCTTCTGTTTTGATCTTCTTTTACAACTCTCACATCAATCAGACAAGCCCTCTGTGAAGTACTTAATAAGGCATTATACAACCATCCAGACATGTATACATACATCTCCACCACAATTTAAGCTAAATGTGCCTTCTTGTGCACTCAGCCATTCCTGAGGAACAAACTTCCACTGAAATATAAACTTTTCTGTAAGGAACATTCTTGGCTGGTTTTAACAAGCATCTTTTCAGCTGCAATTTAAGATATAAGCCAACAATGAGATGTTAGGCAGCCATATTTCAGCCCTTTGAAATATTATTTTACGGTGCTGTATAAATGCTCAGTGATCACTAAAAAATATTCCAACTGACATTCCGACTGACCGACAGGGTTTCATGACATATTAGCACAAAAAAGTTCCATTTAGTTCCTTGGGACAAGTAGCATTTTTGAAATAAAATAAAACATGAACAACGTAGCAAGCCAGCAAAAACAGTGTAACAGTAAACAAACTTTTTTAGTGAATTTGTCACAAGCAGATGCACATCCTGCCTCTCATCAAGCAACAGCATTGCGCCAAGATAACCGATTCGTTTATCGGTGAATCGAGGAGATGCTATCAGTTTTAGACACTCCAACTGAAATTAATAAAAGCAGCATTCGTAAACATTTAGCAGATGCTAGTTATAAATATTCAACAGATAATACAGCAATCAACACTCGCTCAGCATGTGTCATCTTGAGAAGAATCACCCCAGTTAGTCACCACTTAGCAACCATGCTGACAAAGATCAGCAAACTGAAACAGCCAATATTTTACCATGTACCTCCAGTACCTTGAATCATCAGCAGCAGTCCAGGACTAGCAAGATCTGCTGACCAAAGAACATAACTTCTCTACAACACAATCACTATCACAAATGCTGATCATGGATCCCAAATTTTATTCAGCTTTCAAAGGTGACACTCATCACAAATCAACTTTGATAACCCTTTGCAAGCCAGGCATTTTTAGTACTTGTTCTGCCCCAGCCAGATATTTTTGGGGTTTTGGTCCATTTCACCCCTTTAGAATAATAACATCAACCATACATCTCATCAACCAACAAAGAAAGAACTGATGTGTAAACAGAATTTTTTAAATTCATTAATGTACAAATATACGGCATTTATTTCTTTGTATGTGCTTGTTTTTATTTTCAGATAGAGCTAGTACTATAGCTCAAAACCTGGTGCATCAGGAAAGACCAATGTATTTTATAGCTTATCATAAAAGACTGCAAAACTTATTACTTTACAAGGGTGTTCAAGTTTTATATAAACAAATATAACCGTTACTTGAATAAGCAGCAAACCAAAGTTCAATGAGTTACTGCATGTATTATCTGTGGTAGTATGCAGTACTTTGCAGTACAGTTTGCCTTGTAACCCATCAGAGTGTGGCAGCTTTCAAAGCAAGGCATTTTTGGAGTCTGATGCCACTATACACTTTGATCAGAACACACCCAGTCCTGGTGCCAGATCAGAAATGACCAGTCAGTATTTGGTGCAGCATGGTAGGGAGCCACCGTACGAGTCCGACTGCAGTGCCCCAATGCTGTTTACAGAGCTTAATATCAACCCCTACTCCTTACAGAACTGTCATCTGAATGCTCGCAGTGGCTCTAGAGAAGAAGCTGGTCGACGATGGAGGAGAACCATGCACAATTTATGCCCGTCCAAAATAATTTTCACCTGTCCTTTGGACGGGTGGCTGGCTAAGGCCTGACTTGGTAGGATGGCTCACAAGCAACTCTGGTGACTGGTTGCTCATAGTTAGCAAGCAGCCCTCGTATGACATCCATATAGAATTCTGTGGAATCAAAATGTTGACTTTGGTATAATTGACAAAATATGAAGCTGGTGTTGACCACAGACCTCCAGAATACAACCACACTCTTGTCCACACTCACAGCTCATTTTAGTGCCACACAATTTTCTGGGTGGCATTGAGGTGCGTGATGCAGAGATGTTTCAAGTACCTAAGTTTCAAATACACGTACGAGCACAAGTACTTAGGTCTGAAGTAGAAGTACGAGTACTGTGGTCACGAGTTCTAGTCCTGTGGCCTCCAGTACAAGTACATAAAAACTGTACTTGAGTTGTACTCAAGTACAAGTACCAAGTACAACATCTCTAGTGTGACGACAGCTCGAACTTTTTACTGACGGTGGCAGGCTGGGTTGTCAGAAGGCAAACAATTGGGAATGTTATTCAGATGAAAACACTCCAGAATCGTAACAGATCACACGTCAGGCATCTCCACGATGTCATCAGCTGTGCAGTGGTCTGCATAATAACTGGATATTTTGATGCATGTGCTCCATACAGAAAATTGCCAAAACATGTTCAAATGTCCCCAATATTACATCAGTCCAATTACTCCTCCATGCAAGTGATCGCAGGACTTTGTTTGCAAGGCACTCACTCACAAAACAATTCATTTCCATGAAAATATGACGTAAAATTCAAGAGAAAGAAGCGGGACAAAATTTCACATGCAGTTGACTGGCGTGCTGACTAAAAAAATTTTAACCAATTTCTGTCATAGGCTAATGCAACATTAAATCCCAGTATAGATGACACAGCAATACCATCCTGAATTTCATCCTCGGTATCACTAGAAAAGTCTGTTACATTGCTAGTATGAATGCTACAAATCAAACTAAAGCTTGTACTGCACCTACAAGTAGCCATTCCAAAGCCCTCAAAGATATCGTCCGAATATGATTCCCCAAAATCACATGCATAGTCTTGCCTTCGCTTGCCACCATGTGGCAATCAATAACTGGCAAGTAAGCCTGAGGAAATTGCCAACTTTCTGGTCTAACATCTCTGCAAGCATCCCACTATGTATAAATCACAAATCACCCATGGCAGACTGGTAGCCCATTTATTGCTCCAATTACTTGTGCACTTGTTTACACAGGAAGATCGCTGGTTCCCTAACATCAACTGCTTCAGTAACACACCTATAATGTCACAATTTTGTGCCACATGGACAGTTAGTCAATGGCACAACTTTGCTCCTGTAGCACACAGATGGTCAACATGGCTGTCAAAGACAATGTTATAAGGACACACCATAGGCTGCCTCTCTGTCTTACAGCTGATCTTCTGGATATTGACATGATTAAGGCTTGGTTTTGGTGTGCCATCAGTTGATGCCTAGTGTATTAGACACCGGCACAATAGAAGTTACTAATTACAATTACACTGGTGCATTATTGTTATCAATATAGATGTGAAAATGATAGTAACCCCTGTGCAACCCATTATATCAAACAAATTCAGCAGTTTCGTTAATCAATGGGTATTAGCTATATATGTAGTTGTTTATACACATAATTTGCATCACAGTTAATTTGAATAACTGTTCTAACAATTCAGCACCACTGAATTTACAACTCCCTGTCAGAAGAAAATACTTAGAATGGTCTAGCATTGAAAGAGGTCTCTAGTCCTCTATGCAAGATATACAGTTCAATCAAATAATTAAAATTACCTTAATTCGCATCGCATTAGATCAGTAAGTTAGCTGCGTACAGTACATTTGAGAGGTTCTAAAAAAGGTGCTATACAAGTGACACATGTATCTAATCTAATCTGAAACTTTCTACATCACTGTTGTTGTAATGCACAAGGCTGTTTCTAACCAACACTGCATCCCTAAATCAGAGTACGTAAATAAGTGACACCAAATTGCCTTCAGACATTAAGTACCTGGCCAAAATGGGCTGGATACCCAAGCATGTGAATGTAGAGCAACTTGGCCACGTTGCGACATCGATAGGTGTTGTCCTCCTCTCGAAACGTGTCTCGGATCTGAGCGCATTCCCTCTGAACAACGGCACGTTCCTCGGCTGCTGTCCTTGCCGAGCGAATCTCCCTTATAAGGTCCCTAAGTCTTTTTGGAGTCGGCATCTTTATATGATGCTGCTGGCCTAAATAATTTAAGCATTTACTATTAATTCAAGTTATAACCAATTCGTAAGTTACTAATTAATTTAATAAAAACTTTTCACCTGTGAGGTTTGATGGAGATAAGCCAAGCTATTACAGTATGCAAATGTCTACACTGCTGCCCTATTTTATTAAGTACAAATTAAGTTGTACTAACTTGTATTTAATTAACCACAAATTATTAGTGAGACACCAAGTCCCATTGGTAGTAGTCGCCTTGAAGGGGAGCTATATAAATTTCGTTGATTGATTGATTGATTGATTGATTGATTGGTTTAACCTTTTGACACCTTGCCTTTAATCTGATCTAAGTACTTCTATAATGACACCAGTATATATCATAACTCACCCAAACTTCCTATTTTCACCTATCCGGGCTATCCGTCGCTCTGTCTCATCTCTAATTTTCACCTAAATTGTCCATGCATTTGTCTGCTCTAGAGTTGACTACTGCAATTCCCTCCTCATTGGTCTTCCCAAGGTTCGTCTCACTCCTCTTCAGTCCGTGCTCAATGCCACTGCTAGACTACTTGCCCGTCTTCCTCGATTCTCTCACATCACCGCTTTTATGGCAGAACTCCAATGGCTCTCGCTTTCTGCCCACATCCAATTCAAGGTCCTCATCCTTGTCTCTAAGGCTCAACTTGGTTTTGCTCCGAAATATTTAAAATACTTAATTCTGTGTCCACACTCTGCTACTTCTCTCTGTCTTCTTCATTACTCTGAACATTTGGATCTCCTCATTCCCTGTATCAGGACTTCACTGGCTCAATCTAGGTCTTTTGCTTCCATTGGTCCTGCCCTTTCTCCGTCAGTTCATTCTTCTATTCTCTCAGGTAACATCTATTCCTCTTTTACCTTTCTTAAAACCTGCTTTTTCTCTCGTGGTCTATCGCACTGGGAGCACTTCTGAATGGCTCTCCTGCTAGAAGTGCTTTATAAATGCCCGAATACAATACAATACAATAGGCATCAGTCAATGGCCACTTCCAGTCAAAATACAACAGACCTGTCAGGAAAACAAAAGTCCAGCAACCATGGGGAAGCAAGTTGAAACAAACGAAGCCTAATTTTAGAATTAAATGGCTGAATGATATAACGACAATGATAGGCAACAAACTACAGCCTGCTGAAGTGTGACAGAGTTCAAATAACAAACAAAAAAGATACAATGAGAATAAACTACTGATTGTTTATCTGTGCAGAACAGAAACATTGCCTGGACAGAAGTGGATCTGAAATTTTAATTTCTGGGAGCCAAAGTAGTGGGAGGTGTGTCACATGTATAAGAAAAATAAATTAAAAAACTATCAGTCCACCAAGTTTAGTTGGGCTGCACATAAATTATGACTCAGGCTCTGCAGTGGTCCAATTCTATCTCTAAATCTAATCTAATCAACATCTTACTTACTTACTATTGGTACTATCTTAATCCTTGTTCTTACTACAATCATTGTCATCAGTTCCTGATGCCAGGAATTTGCAACATGGCTGTGAACAGAGATTTCCTTATTTTCATTTTACTTCTTGTTTAGTTCCAGCATTGTTTAGAGTTTGTGGGAACACCATACTTGTGTTGCATTTTATCCCTTTTATCTATTCTCCTCATTACTGCCCCCTTGTGTACGTTTTCTTCAGTAGTTCTAATACAAGGCTGGATTAAACGATGAGATTAGTTACCAGTAAGCATTAATAGACCAGTGACTAGTTACAGCATTGTCACAGAAGTTCTTAGTCTAATATTGGAATTCACCGAGGTAATGCTGCCGTCTCAGGAAATGCCTCTCTATATAAAAATGTTACTATAGCGCTACCGTAATTAGTACAAGGTACCAAACAATGGTTGCTGTAAAGAAAGCGAACAGGCAACTCAAACTCCCAGTAAGTCCACACAATACGGCTGTCGTCACAAATACTTTCAATCGTGTAATTTCATAGATTTGGATACAGGCGATTTCGATTAATTACCGATAACCATGGCCGATTTTGCAGCAGCTACTTGGTCACAAGGGCAGCATGTCACCAAGGAGCCACCCTCTATTCACCGGCGCTTGGTACGGCTCTCGCGGCAGAGGTAGTAAGTCGAGAGTCGTAAGCGCCTATTACACAAAACTGTTATTCATTTTGTTACGGTGCGTTTTTAACTAATGTGCTTAATTAGCACCAGAATCAATAATTAAAAATAGAAGCAGTCCGACGGTATACACCCACCAGCTAATACGCAGGCGTCCGAATGTGCAGTCTTATTTGTTTAGCACGCACATCCACAAGACGCTAAATGATTATAACGCGTATTACGTCTGGCCCAATGTTATATTCAAACCAGACAAAATGCGCAGATTTACCTTGACTAAAGACAAAATTAAGTGTTTTATCCGCAATAACACAACAACATGTACGAAACCCTACGCAAGATGGCCGTCGGGGGTCGAATCACTGCTGTTTTTCCTCGTAAAATTATTCCACCCGTAAAGCTCTATTACTTGTAAATTTTAGACAACAGTAAAGAATGGGTACATAATTTATTTAAAGGCAAACAGAAATATGTTTCAAGGCTAGTTTCTGCTAGTGAGCTGAATTTTAAAATGTAATGAACTTTAAAGCACATCGGCGTAGTGATACATAATGCCGTGGCAGTGTTGCAGCGAATGATTATACAACAGTAAGTAAGAAAGATTATTGCGAAATCTATTTAAATCCTTGTTCTTCTAATTGAATGTATACATGTAAATGCAAAACAATTTATAAAGCCGCCGAATGGATTCGACTCTACTCATTTCTTCAATTTAATTTATTGGATGAGATCGTTCACCACTGATGCACGTTTGAATAGGTGCCAACTGTCACTTGATTATAACATGCCATGGTCGCTAACTATGAAAGTGTCACGCGCTCAGTTAAAGAAAGACTAGGATTACGGATTCTGGTTCGGGAGACATTAGGTCGGTTTTCTATCAGATCCCTACTGTGACCCATACCATGTTTACATGTGAAATCATAAACGTCGCAAAATTCGTTGATGAGATAGTTGAATGAACGAGTTGGGCTACTGCAGATCTTTTGAGCTGGCATGAATGCATGATAGAGGTAGGCCTATTAAAGGTTGCACCGAAGTTTGCGTTAGGCCTAGTTTTCTACATAATTTATTTAACAAGGGTTACATAACATTATCGATTCTGTTTTGACTGAGCGCTGGTGAATAAGCTGGTTCTCGCGCAATACATTTGCAGTAGGCTACATAGCATTGCTTGAAAGACTTTGGGTATACGGCCTAGGCCTACTGTTAATTTTAATGTCATATTTTCCGAAGACTTAAAACGGCGTTCGACTGTCTGTCTTCTAATATAAAAATAATTATTTAGGGCGCAGCGTATCGTGGGCAACGCCACGTGGTGACGGTGCAAGTTTTAAAAATCGGATATTCGCAGGCGCTCAGTCAAAGTCTAAGAACGCGGGTGGGCTATTCATCAATTCTGCTCGAACTTGTGAAACTGGTTTTTCGTTTGTGTCTGATCTTGCAGTTGTTTGATGTCTAGGCCTACTTCCAAATTATTATTATTAGAAAATTTAGAAGCAGAAGAAAAACAGCAGTCCTTTAAGCTAGCCCTGAGGGCAGTCATGGTATGAAGTGTTAGCGACTTCATTTTCTTAGCCTCGGCATATGAGGGCGATTGGCCAGTCCTCTCCCTCGCAGCCCCATCTTCTCACCGACAGGGAACGGTCGGGGTAGCCTACTCATCAGTGTTTAATCTAGTCCCCCTCGTCTGGGAGGGGAAACCAGGTTTCTGGGGGAGCAAACAATTGACACAAAATTTTGTCTTCCATCTTTCAAAAGTTTCAGACTTTTCCAAAATTTTTCCACTTTTCATCTTCGAAAAAAGTTGATGACCTTTTTTTTTTTTTTTTTTTAGTCCTTCACCCAATTTTTTTGCTTTTTCCTCTGTCAAAAAAGTTGATGACCTTTTTTTAGGAATCCATCTCTCTGGGGGGGAAACCATGTATCCACATCGATCCTGGGGGGGGATTTTTCCTCCCCTGACGGTCTGTACATTGTAATATTGCTCGCCTCTGGGGGGAAACATCAATCCTGGGAGGGGGAACTTTCCCCCCCCAAAGACGTCTAGATTACTCACTGCCTACTCATTATAGCTGATGTTGCTAGGGGCGCATGCGGAGGAGAAATCTCGAACCAAATTTCTGCCCTATGGGGGATTTGAACCCCAGCTGACCTATATCGACCGACAGTGCAGCACGCTAACCACTGCACTATCGAGCACCTTCAAATTATTATAGCTTCATAAATCTAATCTAATCTAATCTAATCTAATCTAATCTAGCTGGCCTCTAAGTTATCTGGGCATTCAGTTCAGCGCCTTAACTCTCTCTATAGGCTATGTAGGCCTATAACTATATTTAGGCCTATAGTTTAGGCCTAGATCTAAGGCCTAGTTTAAGAACATGTAAGCCTCTATATGGCCTTGGGTCTGTAAGCCTATAACTTAGAGCTATTTTCTTAGACCTATGTATACATATCTTAGAACTGTGCCTATATCTGAGGCCTATACGTACGTACAGGCTTAGGCCTATATCTTATGTCTTTGTATGCCGATAGAATGAATCAGATAGTTGTAAATCTGGCATGAGTTGATTTCAAAGGGCGGAACAGGTATGGCTATGCATGGAGCCATTTCTAAATTTTAGCGATGAGGTGCGGGTTGAGCGGCGTGCATGGTTGGATTGTGAATAACTGACGAAGATATTATGGCTGGGAGGATTGGAGTTTGTGTGTGTAGTGAGTGACAGAAGACTTTGATCAGGCAGTTTAAGAAAGTGGGATGATCTGAGAATAGGAGTCAGTGTGTGTGTGTGTGTGTGTGTGTGTGTGTGTGTGTGTGTGTGTGTGTGTGTGTGTGTGTGTGTGTGTGTGTGTGTGTGTGTGTGTGTGTGTGTAGGTGTGTGTGTGTAGGTGTGTGTGTGTGTGTGTGTGTGTGTGTGTGTGTGTGTGTCTGTGTGTGTGTGTGTGTGTGTGTGTGTGTGTGTGTGTGTGTGTGTGTGTGTGTGTGTGTGTGTGTGTGTGTGTGTGTGTGTGTGTGTGTGTGTGTGTGTGTGTGTGTGTGTGTGTCAGTGTGTGGGAGTTTTAGTGACAGCATGAGTGAGAGCATTCTGGATAGCTTGAAGGCAGTTGTATTCTATCGTGGTGCGTGTCTTTATTCGAGAAAAGTAAATACTCGAGGTAGTTTAGCTTAGCATGGACTATGGATGTAACCATGGAGCGTAGCCAGGAAACAATTGGGGGGGGGGTCAAATTGGGGGAGGGTGGTCCATTGGGCATGGTCGCAGAGTAGAGCCTACTGGGTCAGTTTGAAAGTTGTTTTTGTATTCTGAAATTTATTAGGGGGATGAACCCGTAAACCCCTCTTAAATATGCCCATGGATGTGACAGTATTTGATGCCATTTTGAAGTCAAGCATAGGGCGAATTATAAAAAGGTCACGGATATTCACCAAGAAAGAATGGAAAGATTCCTGCCAGCATGCCCCCGTGGAGCCCATATAGAACTCATATACATAGGCACAATTTGTGTGTGTGTCTGTGTGTCTGTGTGTGGGTGTGAAGGAATTGATACCCCCACTTTTTAGACCAAAGTTACGCCCCTGCTCGTATAGGTACCATAGAAATGCTATCTGGTATGGGTGATATGATCGAAGAATATGAGGTATCGATTGGTGGTACCGGTATATCATAACTAAGTTGCAAGCAGGAGAATTAGTGGAGTTGGTGTGCGTAGATGCAGAGTCCAGGTTGAAAAATATATTTATAAAAGGATCTGGAGTTTTCTTGAGTTGGTCACGCAGGTCTATAAGTATGAGTTAGGAATTTTAGATGGGTTCAATCACAGGAGATTAGATGTCATTCAGGAGCAGATTTGGGTAACTTCACGAAGAAGATGATCTATTGAATATTTGGCTATTGTCAGCATGTACTGTAGGTGATGGTAAATTGGGGGTGCTTTAATTAATGGCTGGTGCGTGTGTTAAGGGTGAACAAAGGAGGTCCAAGAGCAAAGTTTTGTGAAACTCAAACAAATGAGAGGGCATAATTAGGACTTCTGATGTTTTGCGGAGAGTGTCCCAGTTAAGAGCTGTCCTTGACTCATTGTCTTCGGAATAACCAGATTACGATTTACCGCTAGTCTATTGTAAGTTAGTAGTAGCCTTCTATTAATGCAAGACAGAGCCCAAATTTTACAAGATAAACAGTTGTTGTAGTTGTAAGATTCACCGTCAGGCAGAATAAGCCAAAAAAACGGCGTCTGTAGCAGTAAACTCTGGGCGTTTGCAACGCTTACTCCATGATAGTACCCTATATGCATAGGCTATGCCTTAGCAGAGTTAGCTTTACACATTTGTTCCGTCCCACGGTCACTACTCATAATTATCACCTCAAGTTGTCCAACGGATCAATTTGCAGCACTTTTGTGAGGTACCTAAAAAGCGCTATAGCATATATCCGATTACATGCATACAAACATATATACATAGCCTAAACACATAAATACGTATACATACATAGGCCCTACATAGGCCTACATACGTACACTTCACCTCGTCCGTACACCGACTCACAGCTAGGCGTGGTGTTGAACCCGAATCTGGTTCGCTCCAGGTGCTTTGACTCTCCTTTTGTCATTGAGGCCTATACTCGTCTGTTTCAACTTGCTTAGGCCTACCTACCTGCAGTGCGTCTGATTTGAAAATAGTAGGCGGGTTGGAAATCGATCGCGCTGGGACGGGTAGGCGAGCGATGCGCGGTCGACCTTGGGAGCTAAGTTTTTGTGTACTGCATATATTTTGTGTATCGTATTCATTCGTATAGCTGCATATAATAATCATCTAGGAGGCTTATCTCAATTCAGTTCTGTTACATAGGTCTCTTGAAGAGGCGTTATATAAATTCTCTGAATGAATGAATGAATGAATGAATGAAAATTCACTAGAAACCTACCATTGAAGTAAAATGACGTGTGACGGCTGATTTCACAACGCTGGTTGAGGCTAGGGTCGCCACCTTTCTAAACTTGGAAGTCGGGACGCAATTTTGGAGCACCGAAATCGTTAAACAATCTCACGATGTTGGACCAGAGGCGCAAGTGAGTAATTTTTTTGGGAAAGTAAATAATTAAATAACGATTAAGATGCATGATTTTGAACACGGGAATGATATCAGGATGTGCTTAAATGTCGTTATTTATGATATTTCACTTCGTCTGCATTATAAATTTATAGTTTGAAATTTTTTAAATAGGGACATTTGGCTGTTCCGAGGGACGCGGGACATTTACCTTGATATTTGGACAGTCCCGACAAAGTTGGGACAGTTGGCAACGCCAGTTGAACCTTAGGCATACATTGAACACTCATTTTTGGCTCTACCTTTCAGCCGGCAATCCATTCGAATTTTATCGGCACTCTTTCTGCAGGACTTGCAGTAAAAAAATTTCACAGTCCGACGGTTTTCTATTTCGACTACATCGACATCGAACCAGTCGCATAATTTCCATGACTGATACGTGGTCAACTATACATTATTATTCGACTTGCTCATCTTATCCGCCATTGTTGTTTAAAATAATTTCCGAAATCGGTGATGTTACGGATGATGTCACGCGGCGTGAGGTTTCGGCCGTGTTGTTATGGCCAATCATATTGCATGAAATTGGAGGTTATCAGCCAGCAGTAATTAGAACAGGTCACGGCCATCGATATCTATCGATGGTCACGGCACGCATTCACCGCTGCCGCAAGTAAGTAAATTAAAGTAATCTCAGTGAGGTAAATAAAATAATGGTCTGACTCAGGGGCGGATCCAGAAGGTCTATCAGGGGGTGGGACCAAAAAAATTATACATACATACCAACCATCTTCTCGGAGAGGAATCAGTTTACCAACCGACCACCAACAAACTTTTACGGAATTCATCTCCCAAAAAAGTTGATGACCTTTTTTGGGAATTCATCTCCAAAAAAAGTTGATGACCTTTTTTTAGTCATTAACCTCTTTAATGTCTTCAGTCAATGTCTTCAGTCTACATCTGTGGGCCCACGTCCTGTGTACATTTTACTCATCCGCGCCTACGGTGGGGGTGCACGCCTCTATAAAGATCATAAAACGCCTGTGTAAATAAAACAAAATATCAAATGGGGGGCCATGGCCGGATTGGCCCCTCTGGATCCGCCCCTGGTCTGGCTTCAGGTTCGTCTATCGTCTTGGAGTCTAACTCAAACTCAACGACTGTGTCACCGACGGTGAGAAGCCTTCGGCTAGGCGATCGGTAAATCGCTAGCCGGTTCCTTTGCTAGGCGAGCGACCAAGGAGAGCGATCGATCGCTCGCCTTAAATCAGACGCTCTGCCTACCTGGTAGGCCTAAGCAAGTAACCTGGCTTCAGCTGGTTTCCCTGACCTATCGTTTGTTGACCTGTAGGGTCCTTAACCAGGATTTCACTTTCAGAGACCATCGATTGAAGCCATGACATTGTGTATCATTATTACAGCTCTATTGAAGTCATTATAATAGAATCCGTTCTCTACTAATGAAGCTCGACCTTTCACTTGACCTTGCTAAGAGAACAAATTGGCCTACAGGCCTATCCATGCATAGGCCTACGTAAACTCTCACCAAATGGACTAGAAGTAGGCCTACGTCATTCTGCAAAGAACAATAATTTATTTAATTGAGCAGTTCGTTTTCAAGATACTGCTTTTCGACATGTTAGGCTACTACTGAAAGTTTCTGATTCTATATACAGTAATAATATGAGTTGCTTCTGAGCCCCGCATAATAGTTTTGGTTTGAATAAGGCATCTTCTAATCCAGTGACTGATTTAGGGCGACGTAGGCCTACCTACAGAAGGCCCTACAGTTTTAAGACCAGGTAGAAATGTATTTATTTTTGTGCAATAAATAAAATATTCGTTATTTTTAACTATAAATAAAGTCTATAATTACTCATGTGCAACGGGCGGTCGATTCGGTAGCGCGCCTCGTATCTATTCCAACGATTTTGGGTTCGAGACTGCTGAGCGGAGTATCATCGGACTCCATGTAACACTCCTGCTTTTTGCGACAGCATGCCTCTGTCACCAAGCAGTATACCAGTATACAGGACAGGTACCGACGTGAGCTGGGAAATAAACGAAAAGTCCAGCAATGCAGTGGCCCCGTGTCCAGCAGCCGAAGAGCAGCGAACGAGACCTACGTTGCGTCAGACTGTCATAATTATAGCCTACTTGGAGAATCAATAAATTAATTGGTAGTCATTTAAAAACACTTTGAAACACAACTCAGTTGTTAGAAACGAAAAGAATTATTCATAAAATGTTCTAAGCGCAAAATTTAAACTTGAAAACAATTCGTTGTTGAACAATTCAGGCCCTGCGTAGGCCTATATTTTTATGTATAATATTTATATAAAATCTGGAGATTTGCTTCAATGTCGTTGTTTCGCGGAAAGACAGTTCGACACATGCATTCGTATATATATATATATATATATATATATATATATATATATATACATATATATATATATAATGTAATCCAATCTACATCTAATATGTTTTACCTACCGAAGAGTCTAGTCAAACGATTTAAATCCAATCCATTGCTCACACTAATGTCAGTATCGGCTTTGATATGTTCAGATCTATTCCACTAATCATTTATATGTATATGACGTGAATGAAGTTACACAAATAACCTCATTTCATATATAGCCTCCGAGCCACATTCACGTCATACTCTATAGTTACTAATTTACTAATCTTACCCCGTTGCATCTGATGTAATCTAATCGACTAAATCATTATTCAAGTTAAACGAATCGTCTTATTCAGTTCGATCCCATCTCGTCTAATCCTGTAAAGTCCTGACTAATCCATACGACCAACGGACGTCCTTCTCTATAAAGGCGTATACGGAGAAACGGATATTATTTTCCATATATCATCATCTCGGAAAGAAAACGCTGCCGGAAAACCTCTTCGAGGAATCGTACCATAAACTGCTCATGAGCTGCAGCGTCGAGGCCACACCGTCGTCATAGAAGATGTAGACGTAGGTTATATAATATTATGTAATATGCAAGGAGACCAAATTAAGAGTGGAATGCAAAGGGATCGGACTCAATCAGTTAACCTTGGCAAGGCGATGGGTTTTTCAGGAGCTACAAAGACCTGTGACGCATAAATTCTTCTTTTGTTGCGCACTGAAGCGCAATGCTTGATAAATAGCTGACTATATATATATATATATATATATATATAATATTATATATATATATATATATATATATTACATAAATTATATTGTCAGGCTATATGTATATATACATACAGAAATGTCTTCTAGGCCTACAAAATATGGTGGACTAATATTGACATCAACTTTCTCCGTACTTCGTATAGATCAAATTTAAGAGTTCCTCGGCGAGATGTATCCTGAATATGCGGTCCTGGTGAGGCTTGTAAAAAAAACAACAAACAAACAAGAAGAAGAAACAAGAGCCAGCAACGGGATTCTCTGCCACTCCTCTAGGAATGCCAGAGAAAGGAGACGAATTCTTCGTATTGCAGTTCTCCGTCCTTGTTCGTATCGTGCTTGGCCACGAGATCCTCGATCTCTTCATCGGAAAGACCGACCTTGTGAAGTATCGGCTTAGCCTCGGCCACCGAAACGGATCCGCTCTTGTCCTTATCGAACTCGTTGAACATCTCTCTCACTCGTTCAATCCTAAACAACACGGAAAATAATCGATTTACTGCGCTTTCTTCGAGAGTCTCGTCAAACGCGAATAAATCAATAGACAGTGTATCGACCAAACCTAGGCCTACGTAGATTGCTGCGGACGCGATAGCCTTTCACCTTTTCCTCCGATAATCCCTCACGTCTGCCATGTTTTAACGAGTCTCGTTCACGGATTACTGCTGTAGTCGAGGTGTAATTTATTGTATCAATTTGTGAAAACTCGTAACTCTTAACCTCACTTCGCCTACGTATTCTGTTTGCATTAAGCAGACGATCCGATTATACATAGCGACTTTCTTGTAAGCGCTATGTAAATTGATATACATACATAGCCTACAATGTCATACATACATACATACATACATACATACATACATACATACATACATACATACATACATACATACATACATACATACATACATACATACATACATACATACATACATACATACATACATACATACATATGTGTACATACATTCATATATACATTTTTAAAGAAAGTAACATAAACGTTAGGCAGCGCATGCTCGATCTATACTATAGACTCGTGGAATGGTTTGGATCGCAGCTTTTAAGAAGATGTTATAGCAAGGATTGGCTGCTGAGTCTTCACTGTCAGCTGAAGTTGTTGTAACACGGAGCAGGATAAATATCTAAACTATTTAAAACCCATGTTATATTCTGTAGTATCTTGTTATGTTGTGCTGCGCTATGTTATGTAGTGTAATGTTATGGTGTAGTGATGTTGTGTAATGCTACAGTGATGCGCAAAAGTTAGGAATCACTTGCCGATTTTTGCAATTCTTTGATTCATTGTTCTGTATTAAGGTAAATATTAAATAGTGTATCGTATCGTATCTGAGAATTTATAAAGCGCCGCTCACACCACAGGCTATTAAGACAGCCATTCGTCTCAGCTGTCACAGCGTGATAGCCATGAAGGAAAAAGGTCTTCAAGCAGCAGAGAGAAGAGGATGAAGTCTCCACCAAAATCTTACTACGGACTGATATGTAACGGACTGAAGGAGGTAGGTCATTCCATAAGGAGGGGCCAAGGATGGCAGAGGCACGTTGAACCGGTAAATATACGCACGTAAAATAATGTTTTCTTATTATTTTGGTTATCATTTTGTAACTTTGTTTCTTTGAAATAAAATGACAGTAATTTCTTATATAGGCTACCACACGGTGGATATGCCGATATTAAAAAGTCAAAAACAAGCAAATCACCGGCCCAGCCTTCTTCTGTATATAGTACCTATACAATATGTTGAAATGAAATAACAGACATGTACTGTACGATCGTAAGGCTTCTCTATCAACCTATACAGTATATATATCAAGTAGTGGCCTTGATAAAGGCTGGTTTTGTGTGTCAATGATGGATCACTAGTTTATGGGCCACTACTTGCTCTTCACCACTTATTATCTGCAGCGTGTCGGCATTGAGTGGACTAGCTTGATGAGGTCGTCGTGGGTGACGACACGGCTCAAGGCGGCGATGAGCGACTCGATCAGCTGGTGGTCTGGTGTCTCTAGAAAATCTCCCAATATGTAATAGAGCATTTATACAGCGCCTTTTCAGTACCTCACAGAAGCCAAGGCTACGATATGCCAGATATTCTCAATTGGATTCGGATCCAGTGATTGGGCGGGGCAGCCCAGCGTCAAGATGTTGTTCTGGCGCGATAGCATGCATGGAGCATTGTCATCCTGAAACAAGAACTGATGCGGGAACAGCCGGTGGGCTGATGGCACCATGCACTTCTACAGCATGCCGATGTACAATTGCTCGCGTTGACTGTTCCATCGGCGATATGCAGATGTCCGACGCCACTGGCAACCATCAGTCCCAGGTCATGATCTTCAGCGAATGCTTCACCGTCCCGTTGATAGTTATTTCAAGAATCATGTATGCATAATACCCTGCCTATGCTGGATTTCTCACTTCACTTGATATTCAGCTCTGAAAAAGGCTCGCAGTTGGCAAATATGTGAGAAGATCCATACCGCTGACAGTGCCGTCTTAACAGCATTGTAGGCTCTGGGCAAAGCAATGCAGTGCTGCGTGTGGAGGTCACGCACACATTAATATTTTTGGTCTTTTTAATTTGGGGGCCCTAGAATCGTGGGGCCCCTGGCGACTGCCCATCGTGCCCATGACTGCTCGAGCAGACAAGAAGCTCTTCGAGAAATCGCAGTTCTTCGGCCACTGCTTTCATCAGTTCTTGCGACCTCATCGTGAGGAGAAGTAGGCCTACTCACTTCACAAGACAGGACATCCTTTCATGCTGCCTTTTGTTATCTAAGTTGTTTAAAAGCAGCTTTGTTAATCGATGTATCATAGTTATATTTTGCTGTGCATGTGTGACTTTATAATCTGCTCCTGTTATAGTTTATTTTCAAAATGTTTGTAATCATTGTAAACATGTAATGCATGAGCGTTTGTCATGTGCAAATAAAGTCTATCGTATCGTATCGTATAGTATTTGGAGATTTGTATAGCGCCGCTCACAGCTGAGGCCACTCAACAGCGCTCCCAGTGCGAAGGCTCCGAGAGAAGAATAAGGTTTTAAGCACGGAAAGGGATGTACTTTCTTACTTACGTCAGGTTAAGGCAGTCCAGCTTGACTTCTTCTCCACTAAACCTCCTCACAAACGTGTGGGCCTGTTGCCAAGTAGGCACAATGTGCTTTCCTCGCTGAAAAGCATTTCTCCCACATCTCACAACCAGTGCCGCCGGCCTTAGGATATTTCGAGCTACGAGAAGAGTATATTGTATGGGCCCCAAAGACACAAGTCAAATTGTTTTTCAGTGCTAATCATTTTATTTTAGAAATTAACACGGTTCGCACGCCCCTAAGGCCGGCACTGTCACAACGCAGCTGGTGTACGACCGTGCCAACATGAATCCGTTGCGCCTCTGGACGTCTATCATCAGCGGTTTGCTGCGCGCCGTGCAGCCCCTCAGACCGAACTGCAGGCATCAACTACGGCGTGTTGATGAACTGGCCACGACGTTGCACTTCTCCCACCACTCACTCAGCAGTTCAGGCGACAACCGCTTGCGGTTGGCCAAAGATAAGCGGCGAAGTGTGCGGCTCTGGCATGACCTCGACGCGCGTGGATGACCGGGCCGAACCCTGTCGACCATTGACCCGTCCGTCTCCTTATCCTTCTGTGGGATCTTGACTACCGCGCTCTGATTGCAGCTGAGTCTTCTGGCGATCTGCCGGCACGAGAATTCCTGTTGATGCATCACGGACATGCGAACTCGCTGCTTCATTGTCAAGTTCCGATCGGTCTTCATTGTTGATAGTGCGTGATGTCCAAGCCCTTTCACTCGCGCGAGCTCCTTCCTCCGTGATTGGTTGACAAAAGAATTCTTGACGGCGATGTTGTCTTAAAACTGAAATGGACCGGGATGGAGGTCGTGGCCTACTGGGATCCATATCCCGCTGCCCAACGGGGCTCATTAAATCCTCCGCCGATAGGCTAAGTGGAAATAAACACTACGCTCTATAGGAGCAACTGTGTTATCCTGAGGCACAGCAATCAATGGGCTTAAAATAATACTTTGTTACTTAGTTACTACTTCGGTCACTAACACGGCTGACGAATGAAAGGAAAGAAAGCAGAGGAAGCGGAAGGAAGAGATGGGGTTAGAAAATAGGATGCGACAACTTTAGACCATTGGTAGGATAGGACGACCCTGGTGTAGAGATCCCATTTGGAAACAAGGTCCGTTCAGCTCGGCGACCAGAGAGAGAAGGAGAGACGGAGGAACCATTGCTAAGGCTGAAAGGCACAGACTACGCAATAAAAACATTAAGTCAACAACGGGGCAACATTGGTCTTCCTTATAGTCAAACAAGAACTGTCAATTTTACGAGAGATGGACCTGGATTGGAAGCTTTTAAGGCCGAGGCGAACTCACGCAAAACGCCGTCTGCCCCGAGTGCAAAATACATTCAATTTACGTCTGCCGAATAAGCACACGGTAGACTCCCTGTGGGATCGGGAACGGCAAAATAATCCTATTCAGTGTATACGTAAGACATGCAACCCGGCGATACACTAATTACACGAAAGATAATCCTTCTTGCGTGGCCAGAGTAACGCCGCAGCTTCGCAAAAGATCCAGGACTGGGTTCGAGCCAAAGCTACAGCTGTTCCTCAGGGCACCATTATTGATAGGGAAGTCTAATCCTTATTGGCCGCTTGGAGCGCCGATGTACGGCGCCCAGCGCAAAAGCGACAAATCCAGAAGTCTAATCCCTACTGGCCGCTCGGAGCGCCAGTGTCTAGCACAAATGCGACAAACTTATTCATGAAAAGGGCCGTGTGAAAATCGTATACCGTTAGACGGAGAGTTTTATCTGTCGGACACGTTGGTTGTTTTAGTACCAACACAGGTTTTAATGCTTCAGAAGAGGACCTGTCGCTGAATCTTAGAGGTCTTGTTTGCATGCATCTCAACCAGAAAATCCATTGGCTTCAAAAGGATGAAGGACTGAATGGCGCCAGGTCTTATATAGGGTTACATGTCTAGACAACTGGATGAACGAATGAATGAACGAACGAACGAATAAAGAAATGAAAATCGATAGATGGACGGTGGGACGGATGGACGGATAGATGGATGGATGGACGATAGGAAATGTGGATGAATCAATGAATTAACGAACGAACGAACGAACGAAAACATTGATGAATGGATGGATAGATGGATGGATAAGTGGATGGACGGATGAATAAATGAATGAATGAACGAACGAAAGTATATATGAATGGATGGATGGATAGATGAATGGATGGATGGATGGATGGATGGATGGATGGATGGATGGATAGATGGATGGATAGATGGATGAACGAATGAATCAATGAATGAATGAGCGAACGAGCGAGCTGGTATAGTCTTACTTGGTCTTGACCTTGGTGTAGAACCTGACAAACTCTTCGTAGTCCAGCTGACCGTCTCCGTTGAGGTCGTAGCGTCGAACCAGATCGATCGACTGCCTCTCCCCGAAGCCAAGTTCCTTCTGGAGGATACTGTGCGCCTCTTCCAAGGTCACGACCCCGTTTCCATCACGGTCGTACTCCGCAAAACGACGCCGGATATCCGCACGCCTGCATTATGGGAAGACAGGATAAGATCGACAAGGCAGTGGACAGGCATGTTAAGGAAAGGCAATGCACGAAGCTGCAACGTAAGGAGCTAACGCGATAATCCAAATGTACGAGAATTGAATGTAAAAGAATGTAACACACAAGAATGCAATGTACGAGGAATAGAATGCAATTAACGAAATTGTTAAGTATACGGATATTATTATATATCGCCTGGATACATAACACGTCGTATACGTAGACCTATAGGCACGGGTGCGGATAAAAATATACAGTTATTATAGGAAAGAAACGATGATGTTTTACTGGCGAAAGTCCATTAAGGGAATGGACGTTATCGTTTTGAAGAACTTTGTCATAAAGGGTCTCTGTCTGTCTGTCTGTCTGTCTGTCTGTCTGTCTCTCTCTCTACCTGTACAACGCCATTCTAAACGAAAAGTAATCGATATTTCACACAGTTCATTTAGGTAGGTAAGAAATTATGTGAGATGAGATTAGAAGGGGTTACATACATGGGCGGCGATCCCGGGGGGTCGAGGGGGACAAGATCCCCTCACCTAGAGAGTGGGGGGACACACCATACATCTGCCCCCCACCCCCTAATTTTGAAGAAACACCAAAAAAGGTCAACAATTCACGCGCGAAATTTTTTTTTGCCTCTTTTTGACCAGATCAGTTCAAAAATATCCCCCAACTGTCAAACAAGATCGCCGCCAGTGATTACATAACATTGCATCGCATATAATCACACTATTATAGATCACATTCCTGTAGATATAGCCTATGATTAACTGGACCTGTGTTCTTCGTCGGAGATGGCCGATAGACTGGTTGACATGGCCAGAAGGAATTCGTCAAAGCTCAGATATCCATTGCTGTCCACGTCATTCTCCTTTATAATCGCCTTAACACACACACGCACACAACCTTCTCTATAAGATTCCATTATCTCTTTAGTTAGTTACTCTTCATATATAGTGAATTTGTTTATTTTTGGCATATATTACATTTATCTCTATCCTTATTGCACCATTTTATAACGACTTATCAATCCATGGAACTGAAGTCTTACATGAATTACTCAAGATCTGTGACGGCTGGCAGACAGACAGACAGACAGACAGACAGACAGACAGACAGACAGACAGACAGACAGACAGACAGACAGACAGACAGACAGACAGACAGACAGACAGACAGACAGACAATCAGAGTAGCACAGAGACAGGCAATCAGGCAGACAAGCAAACAGACAGAAAAGAGGGAAGGTAGACAGACAGACAGACAGTAGGCAGGCAGAGAGACAGATAGGCGTATATAGGCATGCAAGCAAGAAGACAGAAAACGTATATAAATATATATATAACACTGTCGATAGAAGTATAATGTTCATATGCATACTGCATATATTGCATATTTAATTTATATGTATGTATATATGTACACGCATAAGCTCTATAAGGATTAAGTAACTAAATCGCATTATAGCGCATAGAGCTTATTTAAAAAACATAGATCTAGACCTGGAACGGACATAGAGCTAAAGCGTGTACCTCGTCTATACCTGTGCTATTATACACGTGTAATCCATGTTTCATCTAAATGTCAAAGATAATTAGCGACCGCCATAATAATATTATTAGTAAACATGTAATTTAATTAACTCAGGTAATCGCGTCGGGTTGTGGTGTGCGTGCAGGTGTGAGTATGATAAAGGTGTTCACCGATGCATAAAAAGCCCCTTCTGAAATGCCACAAGGGACATTACGTCCATTTATGCTGGGCAGTTCTTTAATATCGCTCTTACGGGAAAGGTTATGTGTAAACTAAGAACTGTCTTTGCCCGTGCGTTTCTGCCTGGTTGTCTCTCTGCATTTCTGTTACTGTCTCGTTCATTCGTTTATCCGACTATCCATCCATTAACCTACCCACTAGTTCTTTCCTTCCGTTCATTCGTACTTTCATTCATCAGTTCCTATACACCTTAATTCTCTCACCCGCTAACTGTGCGGAGGAAATGGACATTACAATCACCCCCACCCAGCCAAAGTCGGTCTGCACTGTTTGATTGTCGGGGTGATTGAGGTTGTCAGCCAGAGATGATTGAAATGACTACATCATCGGTGCGTGGACGACCGTGATAAGAACGCGGAACAAGATTAATAGCACATTCGATCCCTGTCCTCTTGTGTTGGCGCCGATTAAGACGAATCGTTCAATGCATTAGTAAGGCAGAGGCGTAGACAGAGGCGTAGAGAGAAAGAGAGACAGAGAGAGAGAGAGAGAGAGAGAGAGAGAGAGAGAGAGAGAGAGAGAGAGAGAGAGAGAGAGAGAGAGAGAGAGAGAGAGAGAGAGAGAGAGAGAGAGAGAGAGACAGACAGACAGACAGACAGACAGACAGACAGACAGACAGACAGACAGACAGGCAGGCAGACAGACAGACAGACAGTCAGACACAGACAGACACAGACAGACAAAGACACAGACAGAGAGACAGAGAGAGGCAGGGAGGAAGAGACAGAAGCACAGGCAGGGAACGAAGCAGCGGAAGAGATAGATGCACAAGCGGATAAAGAGACAAAGGTGCAGGCAGAGGGAGAGATAGAAGCAGAGAAATAGACAGAGACAGCGGAAGGGGCAGGCACAGAGATAGATTAGAGCAGACAGGCAGACATCTAGGTTGGCAAACACTTGTCGCTGTACATTTATGAAGCGCCTGATGACGACTGGTGAAAATTTGACACAAAAAGCCTCAGTCCCATACATTGTACAGCGTAATCCGTCTTCTGTGCATGGTAATGACACCTGCGGATTGTGACGTATGCACCTGGACAAGGAGCCCTCAGTACAGGTATCATCTCCGTCTTTAGTCCAGCTAGAGGATATCAGGCTACATAGAACACTGTGGATCTTTCGGCTTAGGCGCATACAGTGGCGTACGGAGCTGAAATGCCGCCCGGGGCGAGGACCCAAAATGCCGCCCTTCACCCCCAAATTTTCTCTAAGATATTGTATGACGATCGTATTCGTATTCGTATTAGGCCTACATGTAGGCCTACAATTTTATTTTATACAGTTTATAGCCTTTCTGAATTATTCACTTTTCACTGTTTTTTGTAATTATCCGTTTTAGCTAGGCCTATACATTTTAAACTTACGGAAATATATTTTATTAGATAATAAAACATTTTACTGCATGACTTGCGACTCTCGCTGACTCGCTGTCATGACATTGTGTACAGTAGGCCTACACACATGTCATACTACATGTATGTTACAGTTACCATATTAACATTTTGCAATTAACGTTAGCCTTTTACGGCGGGAAAATCATTGATTACATCATCAAAATTAATTGGTTTAGCCGTCTCGCTTTCAAAAGACAGCTTTGCCAAATTCGTCAATCGCGTCTTGCTCATTGAGCACCTTAAATAGGGGCCTAAGTTTTAATCAGTTTCAGCTTTGACAAACTTCTCTCACAGCTAGTAATACTGACACCTGACACACATTGTTAAAAAATGCATAGGTCGTAATGATAAAGATTGAGAGGTACTCCGCGTATCCTCACTTCACAGTTCCTAACTGAATACTAGTACTAAACTCTATTGAAAGGATAAGTATTGCTTTCAGATGACAAAATAATGCACTCACTTTCTGTCAAAACGAGACCAATTTTAAAATTAATTTTAAAAAGAGAATTAAACTTAGCGGTGAAGGGCAGTGGTGGTGATAATGATTTGTTTGTGATTAAATTCTATTCTAAGTAATTAATTCGTTTAGCTACCTAAACATATAAGTCTTATAGGCGTGTTCATGTATTATGCAGGGCGGCATAACAAGAATATGCTTTAAAGTAGACTATGCTGCATGCAGTTAGTCTCTTACTCTGGTTACAGTTTAGGCTACTAGACAAATGCGATTCCACTTCCTTTTCTACAATTCTGTGTAGTGTTTAACGTAGACCTATGAGACTGATGCCGCCCCTAACGATCAATGGAAGCCAAGCCGACTTGACTAAAGTGGCGGTTTCTTTCTTCATCTTTTTCTTTCTTTCTTTCTTTTTCATTTTTATCCAAAATTCACTCTTTTTTATTTTTCTATGACCCTATTTTGCCGCCCCTGCAAAAGTGCCGCCCGGGGCGACTCGCCCCCTCTGCCCCCCCTTCGGTACGCCACTGGGCGCATATACGACAACGGCAATCTATACCTCATGGTATGCGTATAGGGTGTACCTCATAAGGAACCTCCTGGTAAGGCATGCATATCTCCTACAGAATGGAATATACTGCATGATGCACTTAGGTTATATCTGTCATGGTACTGAAGCCGCGTGTAAGCAAGCAAGGAGGAGTAAGCTGAGATCCCATAGTGTATTCCATTCAAATGCCACCTAAGAAGTTAAGAGAGATAGAGGTGGTACAGAAAAGAGGATGAGGTTGGAGATGCACTTCACTGACAAGATTGATCACAGTTAGCCATGCTGCCAACAGCTCCGATAGGAAAGACTGACGCGATGCTGATATAACGCCTCGAGTTTCTCGTCCTCGTCACTTTAATCTAGCCGCGTCGGAGATGCATAAGACAAGGTTATTGATAACTTGCTGAGTAACGAACCACGCCAGGCCAGTTGCGAACCAAGTTATTCACCATCAGAAGACCATGATTCCCTTTTAAGTGACGTAGCTCCTGATCAGTTTTAGTCAGCAAACAGAATTCACTAAAGGAGACTGGCTAACCCATCCCATAACTAAGTCGTCACGTTTGCGCTCCTAGGTAATCAATGGCAAAGTAGGCAAAGGTATCAACCAATTAAGCTATGGCAACAAGTAGCTTAATTCTCGATGTAATTAGTGGTAAACAGTCAGTGAGGCAGACAGGAAGAGTGAATTGCAGATATATAGAGCAGCCTTTCGGAGGTCTGGCTACGAAGGGGAAGTGTCGTAGCTATAGATGAACCTCCCAGAGGCCTGCTAATTAACATCAGGCGACGATGGCATGGTTTGACCATATGTCTATTAACTATAGAGACGCTAATATTATTCAATGCTTGGGCAGATTAGAGTAGATTATGATTCGTCGTTGCTGTCGCTATATCATCGATCTAATTGTGCTCATATAATCTCATATGAATCCTGGAGGTATACGCATGTTCAAGAAGACAATGACAACAAAAGCCAAAGGAACATTCGTGTCCTGTTCACGGTCCAGTGGTTGCCCTGCTAAACAGACTGAGGTCAGAGCACTGTTATCGATCTTAAGAACTACATAGACTATAGTAATAACTAGTGAGTCGTATGCCTATTAAATTACCAAATAATACGTAAATTATGCATCATAAGATATTTAGGCAAGCCTAATAAATCCTGACAAAGTATGCATATAGTATATACCTGGACAAAGTAGATAGGCTGTATACCTCGGATGGTACCAAATAACGCGTGGATTATACCGCCTGTGGTTCATGGAGTTCTAAGGTATTATAGATTGTACCTCAGCTCAATGACAAAGAACATGGAGAAAAAGGTCAACGCATGTGAAATGTGGATATGGAGAAAGATGTTGAGAATATCATGGACAGAGAAAAGGACGAACGAATCAATACGAGTGGAGATTGGTGTCGAGAATGAAGAGTCATTAAAACAAAAGGCGACAAGATCGAAGCTAGGATTCTTTGGTCATGTTATGCGATCTGATGGGCTAGAAAAGGAAATGATGTTGGCTTGTGGTGAGGGAAAAAGACGGGGTCGACCAAGGAAGAAATGGATGGATGAGATTCACGTTGTAACTGGCATGAATCTGGAACAACTAAGGGACCTGACTTCGAATAGGAAGCAATGGAGAATGTTTATCATGACGATCGCTAGAGCTCCAGGAGTTGACAGCACAAGGTGACAAGGTGACCTCAGCTAACTAGAATATATACCTCGATATAATAAGTGTAGGTTATACAATAATATACTTCCCATAATTTATTATAAGATATCAACTCATGAGGTACTTAGATAACTTACATGATAAATAGACTATAGCTAGCAAGGTAAGTAGAAGGCATTCCTGGATAGAGCACATATACAATGCCTTATAAATATTTCCTACCTGTGGATTTTACCTTTTAAGTCACGTGGTTTGTATCTGATGAGGTAAGTGAAACATAAACCTAGATAGAGATGCGTATACTTGATGATGAGGTACATTATGTGGCTGATGATGATACCTCTATCTGTTCCTCGTCGAGCTGGTATCCCATTTGCTTTGAGACCTTTCTCAGCTCCCTGGCACTGATGACCCCGTCTCCGTTAAGGTCAAACATCTCGAAGTGCTTCCGGTAGACCCGGATCTGTTCCGGGGTCAGCTTCGCCTTGAATTGCTCGGCCTTGGTCAACTTCGTCTTCTGCGTCGTTTGTGAACTCATTCTACAGTTAAAAGCAGGCAAGGTATATGGTATGGTATGGTATAGTATGGTATAGTATGATATGGTATGACATAGCATGACATGACACGGTATGACATAGTATCGTATGACCTGTTATAATGAAGTAGCATACTATGCGAGAATTATCTAGCAAAAAATCCAAATCTTTGCGCAAAATCAACTAATTTGTTCAAGACTGAGACCGAGACCGCATGGTCCAAGACCAAGACCGAGACCAAGACTATATGGTCCAATACCAAGACCTAAGCCTCAAGACCAATACCGTAAACGCCAATCTCGATTTAAATATTACATAATCCCATCATTCAAATCAAATGTTTATTACATTTAATAAGAACTAAATCAAATCACGCAAGGTTTTGCCCAAGTCTTGCCCTGTGAGGTCTCATGAAGAGTCCACTAAGGCTAACACCCCCACTAAGGCTAACACCCTCTCAACAGGTGCAGATGTTGATGGGATCAAAAAGAACTAACGATCGCAAAGACCATCAAATATCGACAACAACATTTAACAAATACTCCACGCTCCACTCTCGATCCCACCCAAGCTGTGCTGGCTTCAGGTATAGGCGACATGGGTGGCTGTCTAGAGCGGCATTTCTCAAGGGGTGGCAAATTCCGCAAAATAAAAATAATATAATTAGTTAATAAGAAATTAAATGGAAATATATGTTTTTAGCAAGGGGCGGCATTTTTGTCCTTGCTGCTTACCTATAGCGGCCTATAGCGCAAACCTGTCAGAGGCCGCCTTTGCACCCAAGGTCGAGAGCAAAGGCAAAGACCGATACCAGACGCCCAATACCAAGACCAAGACCAAGACCGCATCTTTAAGACCAAGACCAAGACCGGCACATTCAAGACCAGGACCGAGACCAAGACCGCATGTTTTCGGTCTCGAGACGGTCTCGGGACCAAGACCGCGGTCTCGAGACCCCATCACTGACATATACATAGCCTACATTCATATATATATATATATATATATATATATATATATATATATATATATATATATATATATATATATATATATATATATATATATATATATATATATATACGCCTCTGCCTACGCCTGTTCCGCTGATGAAACTTATATAAGTTTATATAAGGTGTAAGGCTGAAGAAACTTATATATATATATATATATATATATATATATATATATATATATATATATATATATATATATATATATATATTAGGGTGGCCCTTAGCATACAGCCAAAAAATAAAAATCATGAAACTTAGTCTGGCATACGTTCAATCCATGCCAATTATAGAAATAACATTATGTGCCAAAAAAGTTTGGAATTGTATAACGTTTAGTGGTGGCCCTCGAGCTCTGAAATTTGTTTTGTACAACCGTTTAGCGGTTTCAATCACAAAATTTAAAAACATTTATTCAGCACACTCACTGTCACTCAGTCTTTCAATATGTTGGCTAAGAATACTAGTAGGCCTAATAAAACAATGTTAATGTATTGAGTGCTCACTGTCCAGTTATTGTTCCCTGATAAGCTGGTCACTTCAGTAGAGTAAATTATCAGTTCAGGACAAGAAAATGTAAGAAAGTTATCATTTTCAATGTCACAAGCCAAACAATGTTTGTCCATCACTGCCTTCTACTGATTTGACGTGAGATTTCTTTTAGTACAGTCAGGGAACTGTTGTCGATGTTCACTGACAACCTGCAGAAGAGACTGAAGCTGATCCTCATCTTTTGTTGGCTTTTTATTTAAGTCCTGGATGAGTGCCACTCCACGTTCAGCTCTGTCATTTACGACAGCCAACAATTTCAGTACTGCATGTGCTTCTCGAAATGCTTCATCTTCTTCCCAAAGAATCAGGATCTGTGGAAAGCATCATATCAGACAGTCCTTGCAGACCAGCACCTGAAACAGTTTCTTAGAGTTGGTTGTGCAGAACTGTTCGAGACCTCTGGTGCCTTGAAATGCATCTGACTTCACACTGGGTCTTTTAGGCGGATGATCTGGGGCTTCTTCTTCCATGGCAGCAATCATCAGTTTCTTGGAGTCATTGGATACTCTTGAGTCAAAAAGAGCAAGCCCAATAAGCTCTTCAGACAGGTACCAGAGATCTTCAGAAGCCCCAGCTTCTTGCTTGTAGCAGCAGAAAATTTTGTATGTGGGTATATCAGAAGTTTTCCCATGAGAGTGAAGTCATTCAGAGGAGCCTCCACAGCAGTTATCCAGGCTCTCAGGTAGACAACAACCGAAAAGATGGCAATGTCACGAATGCTGCGTTCTTCTGCAGCAGTCTTTATGAACTGGGCACGAAAGAGCCACATCTTTATCATGTAGATAACTTTTGCCATCCATCGTGCCCGATGTATAGCGCCAGGTATTCGAAACTGAATTCCATGAGCAGGAACATCTCCAAGAAAGACAACTGAGAGCTCGAGAAATTCTCTGTGATCGTCTCTTGGTTGTTCAGTTGCCAGATGTTTATGAACAAATTCCAAAACGTCAAAATGGTGTGGGGCCACCAAAGATTCCACCGAAGGGTCTGATGAGGTTGTCTGAAATTTATCGCTTTCAATGAATTGCCAGTAATCTCGAAACCTCTTGAAAAGAAGATTATCGGGTCCAGTAGAAGTTCGAATTGAAGTTTTTTCGAATGCAGCCCCAACAATTAGTTCCATAACGTGTTGGCGACATGCCAGGAAAAGGAGATCTTATGTATCAAGCAACATGCACCTGAGCGATTACCTGTGTTACAGCCACTTACAGGCTGTCGTATCGAAGCACAAAGCGACAACCTGATCCTGAATATTCCACTCAAACACTGGAATACTGCAGATGCTTGAGCTGAGCCTGTTCCTGAGGATAGTTTTGGAATGCTCAGTAACTGTTCAACTCCCACATCTGAGATAAGAACTGGAAGACGATCAACATGTTTATGTGATGTCAAATCTTCCAGTATCTTCCCGTCCCAATGAACGGTTAAAGGAACTGTTGCGGAAAATTCGGACTGCAGACTGTTCGATTTGGTGGTTCTGTTGCTTGCCCTGTTGCTTGACCTGGTTCGTTGAATGGAATAAGAGCTGATATAATAATAAGTAAGTAAGTATTAAATACTAAATGTTGAAGCATTGCAAACATTAGCAAGCCAATAGAATTTATTAATGCACCGGAAAGTTTCAATTTCGATTTAAGCTAATTTGGAAGTTTACTCGTGTTAACTTCAAACCTGAGTAGTCCCCGGAGTCAGTCGCTAAGGAGTTAGCGACTGACTTGATGAGTTAGCGACTGACTTAGCGACTCAGTCGACTAAGTCGCATGCTTATCGACTGACTAAGTCGCTTAGACTTATCGACTGACTTAGCGACTTGCTATCGACTTATCAGGTAATCAGGTATGTCTATTGAACATACTTTATTACCTAACAATATGATGCATTTTACTTCTTACTGTACTGACCATGCCATCATTTCCGATGGAACCCATATGGCCTCAATACGGGTCCAATGTGGACTATGTGGTTTGCTGACAGAGGACAGACTGATGACTGTGAAAATTAATGTCAATGTAAAATATGAAATTGAGCGCTTGATAAATCTATTGAAGCTTGGAGGATTTATAGTAGTACCCGATCTTACGGCCAGCCAGTTGGCCGAATCTGCTGATGCGCGCCTCTTTCAGGCAGTAGCAGAGAACGAAAATCATATACTCCGTCACTTATTCCCAGTGTGAGAATTGTAGAAAAAGACTTGGGACTTTAGACTTTGATCCATGTAGAGTTGAATTTGTTAATCGTATTTTGCAAACTGATGTCAGCAAAATTTGTAAGTAGCAGATTTCAACCCTAACAGTTTTGGAAGTCAAACTCTAATCAAAATCAATTCCTTTTTTGAGAAAATTCAAAAATGCATACACGATACACCATGGAAATTTGGTCACTTTGTCACAGATTCAGAATAAAATAATGCTAAATCACACCAGCACAACTGAGGGAGTTGGAAATGACCCTCCTTGGGTGTGCAATGAAGACTTAACAATGGGGTCACAAGAAAGAGTAGGGGGTTGAACCCCAGATTCCTCGACAATTCTCACCCTGCTTATTCCCCCTTCTTTGAAATCATCAACACCATCTTCGTAATACACTGCATAAATTCACTTTACCATGAAATACAACAACAGTTACTCAGGCCCGGCTCAAGACATTTGGCGGCCCTAGGCAAACCGGCAAACCGGCGGCCTTAGGCAAACCGGCGGCCCTGAGCAAACCGTCCGAAATTTTTAGATTTTCGTCATGGTAATTTCGATTTCGTCCATCTCTTTTGGAATTTCATCTTACAAAAAAGTTGATGACCTTTTTTAGTCATTCGCCTCACAAATGAATGTCGTGACATTTTTTTTTAGCAATTCACGGTTACACCTGCGCGAATTATTACACCAACACTATAAACCAACACTATAATACTTCCATCTAGCGAAGAATAATAATTAAATAATTTTTGAAAAATGGAAAATTGGCGGCCCCTAAAAATCGGCGGCCCTAGGCGGCTGCCTAGTTTGCCTAACGGACGAATCGGGCCTGCAGTTACTATATCGCCCGTATTCTCTATAAGAACTCTAACTAACAGAGCAAACTCTTTCTGTTGTAATGTACCAAATTGTGGCTTGTCAGCTTGTTTTCCTCAATACACGAATATTGCATTATACTGTATTGTAAGTGTTGCTTTGCTCCTGTCTTGCTGCTGATGCCTTCGTCAAATCGAAACTTGGAAACCGCGATTAAAACAACAGGCAAAATATTAGGTGAACAATTAAGTCGCTAGCAGTCGATAGCTTAGCGACTGGTTTCGACTTGAGGGCTTAGCGGCGGCGGCGGATGGCGGCGGCGCCGGGGACTAAACCTGAGAGCTCCAGGGCCACCCCTAAATATTGACCAATTGTAAAGATTTTTTGCACTTAGTCTTTTATTCATAATTGGAATAGATTGGAAGGCTGCCAACAGAATATTTAGAACTTTCATTTTTAAGGGCCACCCTAATATATATATATATATATATATATATATATATACATACATAAATACTTTTTAAATTTTCTATATTACACCTTCAACTATATATATTTTGACAGGTTTTTGTACAGAGGTAACTATTATACATAGATATAAGCATTACATAACACAGGCTAACAATGGTTTTAAGTGGTTCAGAAGACGTGTAGTCTGTGTTAGAACCACTGCACATTAACTTGGAACGCTTAATAGCCCAACTTTCATAACTTCTTCTTAAAAGCTGCTATAGTGTCCACTGAGACAGTACTATCATCCAACCCATTCCACAGGTCTACAACTCTTGCACTGAAGAATTTCTGCCCTATAGTGTTCCTTTCGGCTTCTTAAATAATTTATACCTATGTCCCCGAGTTGCCTTGTTTGGTGCTAATTCAAAGAACCTGTCCCACTGCAGTGCTTCCTTTCCAGCGATAATTAGTATACATGCGGTTGTATATATATAGGCGCCCTGCAATCGCGATGGAACTAATCTAATCTAATCTAATGAATTATATAGGCCATTAAAGTTCCTCAGGTAACTTCTACCCAATTTCTTGGGGTTTGCATTGATCAGCATCTAAATTGGTCCGAGCATATCAAAGTTGTATCTACAAAAATTGCAAAAAATATCGGGATACTAAATCGCCTAGCATTGTATGTACCACAAAAAACCCTAATAAACTTTTATTATTCGCTATTATATCCTTAACTAGCATATTGTAGTATTGTCTGGGCAGTGCCGGCCTTAGGATATTTCTAGCCCCGTTGAGAATATACTGTACGGGCCCCCCATGACACATGTCAAATTGTTTTTCATTGCTAATAATTTTATTTTAGTAGATTACTAAGAAGTACAACAAGTTAAATTTAACTATACACGAGAATTCTGGGATATAGAGGAATCTGACTTTTACTTTATTGACAAAAGAGAAGATTTAATCGAGACCATAATATTATTATTAGGGTGTCTTGTTCGTGTTAATTTTCTGTGACATTTTCGGGCCCCCTAAGTTGCGGGCTCCGTGCGACCGCACGGTTCGCACGCCCCTAAGGCCGGCATTGGTCTGGGCTTCTAATTATGCCCACAGACTGTACAAATTGACCATTCTACAAAAAAGAGCAATACGAGTGATAGCAAGGATAGCCCCTAAATCCCATACTAAACAACACTTCATCAAATTTTGTATACTTGGAGTTGATCAGATTAATATTCTACAACTATGTGAATTTATGTATAAATATACACACAACAGTACTCATTACCTAGTATCTTTAAGGGTCATTTCAACTTATCTTCCGACACTCATGGATATCCTAGCAGACAAAGTGAATTCTACCGAGAGGTCTCTGCTCGCACCAATACCAGGAAATTTGCCATAAGAGCCTCTGGTCCATCGGCCTGGAACAATATTCCCTCAGAGATTCGACACTTGACGAATCTGTCTTCGTTTAAGAAAACTTTGAAAGCACATATACTGAATACTTAGTTAAATATGCCATGCTGCCCGAGTTACTGTCTTGTCAAATTTAGTTAAGCTTGCATCTAGTTAAGGTTATTTTGGATTTCACCAGCTGTGCATGTCTTTTTTTCTTCTCTACAGTGAAAAGAGGCTATAATATAACGTTTATATTATGAGAAAGCCATTTCGCTATTTGTTACTAATTCATTTATGTTACATGGGTAACCCTACTTAGTGGGCATATATAGCCCTTTTGGGTTACCATTTGTCGCCAAAACTTCCATGCCTTTTTTTGTACGCTGATTTTTGTTGTTGTTTTTTTTTGTTACAATAAATTCTTGATTGATTGATTGATTGATTGATTGATTGATTGATTGATTGATTGATTGATTGATAGAGCGCCGTTATCACAATGCCCATGACATCGATCAATTGTCGCAATCAAAAGCATGGTCTACTGGAGCAGCCAGGTTGAAATGTACGACAGATCATGGAAACGAGAAGCCAAGCGTATACGTATGCGATGGGTTGGCAAGTTGAAAGAGAAGAGACTAAATTTAGACATATATAGGTGAGACCAAAGAATTGGCAGATGAAGAATTTGGCAGTATAGTGGTGATGATGAATCGAGTCATACAGACACCTTCGTGATCTTGCAGGTGCACGAAGCTTACACGCATGTGCAGGTCTATTTGCGTGAGTCTCGGAGAATACCTGCGCTCACCTGAACAGGTAATTAATTAGCTAAAGGTTTATTATTGATGCTCGCCTGTGCCTATAATAGACCGGCTCAGGTAAACGATGCCAGGAATAAAACGACGCCAAGAATAATGACAGAGAAAACCTATCACAGTTTCAGCGGACAAAATCTTCGTGTTGTATGGACGATCTTATGGAATCCCTCCCCTCCTTCTACAAGAATGCACCCAATAATATATATATACATATATATATACATATATATAATATATATATATATATTATTGGGTGCATTCTTGTAGAAGTGGCTGTTTGGGTATATATTACATGAGGGCCTACATATGTATTATATTTGTAGTAGCCAGTTTTTTCAGATCAATGATGCCACTGAAACTCTGGACTTCTTTATGGCGGTAATGAAAACGAAGCTTAATGTGCCGTATACGATAGAAGGCCGGCCTGCGTTGAATCCGATGTAGACCTACGCTCGGTTCCTGGTGTGCCATCGATCCACTTTGCCACTTGTTATAAAGGCGCTGTAGAAGTTATGATTATAAGCTCGATGTAAACTTGTAACAGGCACAATGTGTGGTTATATGTAGGAATGATTATCGTCGTTATCATCATTATCGCAATCATCAACAGCGACATTATCCTCGTCACCATTCATCATTGTCGTGATTACTAATATCACTCCCTCTACTGTCATTACTGTGATATTAGTAAATATCAATCTCTACACTCTCATTACTGCTTCCACTTTAATATCAATCCCTATACTCTCATTACTGCTTCCACTTTAATACTACTAGCTAACAACCCCCATTAATGCTCATACCACTCCAACTCCCATGATAAAAACAGCAACAACAACTTGAATACTTATAGGCGTAACTTTGTATTCTGACGGTGGTGTCTGGTCACCATTGCTTTTGAAAGTGGTAGTGACAATCACCACCAGTTTTTGGCCTGTGCTGAAATATTTTTTGTGACATGACAACGTTATATTGGTTTGAAGTAAGTTGAAGTTACGACAGTTAACGGCGGTGTGTTCTGGTAATTATAATTAGTAACTTCTATTGCGCCGGTGTCTAATGCACAAGGCATCAACCGATGGCATACAAAAACCAAGCCGCAATCAGATCAATATCCAGAAGATCAGTCTGTAAGACAGATAAGCAGTCTATGGTGGACAAGCAATTTGAAAGAGTTGTTTTAAGTTGAGAACGAAATGACACATGCGACTGAGTAGAGCGCACAGGCAGAGGCGTGTTCCAAGAAGTAGGTCCAGCAACCGGAAACCCTCTTTCACCAAGAACAGTTCTTGATTTAGATATGACCACACAAAGATTATTGGTCACCACCACTTTGTGGGGCAAAGCTATGCCCCTGCTACTCTTACTATACTACCGTGCACTACTATACCACAACAATTACTACTATTTCTACAATTACTATTAACACTAAGTTGAGGTGCTCGCAATATTTGGAGTACGGGGAAAGTGGTGGATAGGTGTGGCAAAATGTTATAGTACCATCCATTCCCTAAGTTTTCTGGCATAATTGCTTTATATGCCCTAAATCTGCCATTGTTGCTACCTGACAATTAGGCCTATACCTAACTTGTCTTTACGATCTGTATATCGTCTCAGTTTATAAGTCAGTGCTTTGGGTCGTTAACTGTTTTTAAAGAAGTCCATCATCAGTGCACGTTTGATTGCTCGCATTCTCTGGCTTCATCTGCTTCGACAAGCCTCGACTTGAATCGTCAACCACCCGCGGAAAGTCTTTGACGCACCTGCAGCAGTTGGCATGCAGGTAGCACCGTCGGTGACCGTAGCGACATAGCAATAGTCGAGTCGCAGAAACAACAAAATAACAGCAGGCTGTCGTCTGAATGCAACAACAGACGAATACATCACTGGCAGTCAGTTATCGTCGGGATCCAGAAAACGATGAAAAACAATAAATTGTTTACAACTTGCCCGTAATCTGCGTGCATATATCATTCTATCATTCTATTGTGCCCGTGTAGGAGGCTGGATACACTCCCGGACAGAGACTCCTGGGATTGTTTTTATCCTAGAATATAATGACTGGAGATTTAATCGATACTATACGACAAAACACTCCAACCTGCGAATAGACACTACGGGAGTGTTTTCCTGTGATATTGGACCAATGAGTGGTGGAGTTTGTTCTTCCTATAGGACAAATTGAAATGATGTAGTTTTAGGTAGGAGTATCTTCTATGTAGGACCAATTAACTGGTAGAGTATACTGACGCCGCTTGACATCACATTTACCGAGTTTATTCTTGTTTTGAATTCACATCTACAGCAGCTTGATAATTTAGGCCTATGTAGCACACTATTAGACGTATTATAAAAACAATAAACTCCCCATTCAATCTGTCCTAGGAAGAATCAACTCCCCATTCAATTTATCCTAGGAAGAATCAACTCCACCAGTCATTAAAAACAATAAACTCCCCATTCAATCTGTCCTAGGAAGAATCAACGCCCCCATTCAATTTATCCTAGGAAGAATCAACTCCACCAGTCATCAAAAACTATAAACTCCCCATTCAATCTGTCCTAGGAAGAATCAACTCCACTGGGGTTTCTAATAACCAAAAGGAGTATTTTAGTCCTAGTAACAAAACATTCCGCCGGTCAATTAGTCCTATTAAGAATTAACTCCGCCAGTCAATATATCCTGGGATAAATAGACTCGTGGAGTGTTTAAAGGAAGAGTCTATTCAGCCTACTACACCGGCGTCTAATGCACAAGATACATTCTTCCTTCAAACTCAACTGCACTGTCCATTACAGTTCATTATTATTTTTTATGCCCCGAGGTGCAAATTATTATTATTATTTTATCATTATCCTCATTATTATTATTAAAAATTTCGCAAATGTTTTCATTCATTGTGTTATCATTATCCGGTAATAGTAAAATCAGGATTCTGGTTCCCCATCGTGCCTAGGCACGCGATAGCATTGAACCTCTGGATTGTGATGGATATTTTTTGTAACAGGAAGGTTTCTCGAGGATCTTCCGTTATTCTTGTCAACCGTCGTCCTGGTTCTTTCATAAACGCCGAGTCTTCCTGGTCCCTGGGAATTTATTAAATTTATAAATTATAAATTTATAAATTTATTATTATTATTATTATTATTATTATTATTATTATTATTATTATTATTATTATTATTATTATTATTATTATTATTATAACCTAACGATACTAATGTGTTCATGTCAGATAAATCCATTGATGTGCTGGTTAATAGAACTAATGCCGAATTAAGGCTTGTAGAATGGTAAAGCAAACAAACTGTCGTTAAATCTTACGACGACGAGTTTCACATTGTTTCGTTCACGAAGGAAAACTGTTCCAAATTAAACTTATATATTCCTTATCGGTTTACCTATTGGCGCCATTGCATGTTATTGTCTGGGAATGTATTTTGTTACATGGTGATCAATAAAACAATCTGAATAATTATTATCATCATCGTCGTTGTCATCGTCAGTTTAATCATCATCATTAATACCAACGTCAACAACAACAACAACAATTATATTGCGATCAACACCATCACGACTTCCAAAAGATATTTAAAAGGCGCCATGCCTGTTTTGTCATAATTAGGCCTATCATCGTCGATACAATAAGCAGCAGTTATAATATTATGTCAAAACAACCGATATAACAATCAAGCCAGCATGTAGTTGCAACCAACAAAGCAATATAGTTATAATGACCAAAGCATCAAGCATACGAGTCAAAAGGTGAGATGTATACGACATGTAGCAGGTATTGTAGTCGGTGAGTCCATTGATCCGCCCTATTCAGACACATCACAGAACATTCGTCAAATCCATGCGACGCAGCGGCCGCCTCTCTCCACAGATAAACACATCCGCAACAATGGATGTATAGGAACATTGGACTTCAATTTGCCGTTGGCGGCTTCCCTCATCAATAATTCATCACCACGCCCTTTTATGCGCATCAATAAACACGACATATAGGGTATACATAGGGACGTGACTGTCTGTGAAGTTCCTGGGGGATCGTTGAACGGTTGAAGTATAACAGAGGAAAACTAACATACTGAACGAATCTCTCTCTGACGTTAGTAACGTCACTTGCAATTGTAATAGCAGTCACGAATTTGCATAGCGCCTCAGCGAGAGGCTTCACTGAGAGGCACTCTTCAATTAACACAAAACCATCTTAGTTATCAGGCGCTTACGGATTTGTTTACACTCTACAGTCAGAGACTGTAACACGCAGTGCTGTGTTTAGCTTACATTTATTAAAAATTACTGTTCAGTCATGCCCAAGTCATAGTAGCCTAGTGCAAATGGACGGGCGAGTGGGGGCCACTGCCATCATGCAAGAGTTCTTTTGCTCAAATCTTTATCCTAGCTACAGTAAGTCAATAATTTAAGAACGGCAACAATGACCAAGCATCAAAATGGAAACAGTTATGCAGCATTTAGGCCCTACAGTGCAATAAACATGACGTTTGTGAGTTGCGACATCTAAAGTCTACTCGCAACTACCACAGTTGTTGTCGATGCAAGCGGAGTTTGTGGACACTCATATCTCGCCTCGGCTGCATTGACACCAACGTTATACGGAATCTTGCAAACATGCATTGAGTTGTGTAGACGGAACTACTACCCGTTTTGTGACTCTATATATAGGACAGAATTTGGCCTTGTCGTTGTCTTTCACAGCTGCTACCGCTACTGCAGAATCACGCTCTCCTCTTGCTCGACTTCATTAGCGTTCTGGACGTTCGTTGAGTTTTCTTCTTTGCAGCTTCTTCCGTCTCAAATTGCCTTTTGTAGGGCAAACTTTTTAAGACTTCTGCGTGCTATACGGTCTATACCTTGCATTTTCTCTTGTCAGAGCTTGAAAATTTGGTTACATTCAGGCCCACTAGCTGACCAAAGTTGGTCCTCGCAGTGGGACTAACGGAAGACAGGGTGACACTGGATTCATCTACTTTGAAGATATTCTCCTATGGTAGGAGTTGTTTCTCGCTGTTGTCGAGCATGATTTTTTGCAATTCATCGAAGAACATATCGACTTTGGGTCTGTTCACTCCGATGCTTTCTGCATTGAAGTCGGATCTTCTACCCATACGGATAACTGACGATGGCTTTTAAGGAATCCAGCAAGCCAGTCTTTCCGTGCGGCTTTCCCACTGTCGTAAAATCGGTGCTCAATTCCATTAGTTTCGCAATAACTAACACTAGTTCTCTGACGACCTTCCTGATCATCAGTTAAATGGTTGGTCGACCGGCAGAACACTTCATCACAGCTGCACCGTCCACGCAAGCTCTTTTCACAGTCCTGAAGAGTTTGGCGTGGAATTCGAAGCTGTTTAGCGACCGCTTTCTTTGGACGCGCTTCAACAAGCACAGCCTTTACTGCTAACCTGATGGCATCGTTCGACCATTGGGCATATCGGGACTGGCTCAGTTACCTCACCCAGTCATTCATTTTACATGTGCAAATACTCGTGCGCTTTAACTATGCAACGAATGCTGCCAGAATTAAGAAGGCTATTAAAACGTTGCCAATTAAAGCAAGACAGAATGGTAATTTCGGCACTGTCCAAGGGCAAATTTCGGCACTGCCAGAATTAGATAAGAGTTGAATGCCGAAATTACCTCATAGGTAAGCATTATTCTGACGGTAGGCCTACATAGGAAAATAATCGGATCCTATACACTTTAATATCGCTCAGGGTTCTGCAGTGCAATAGTTATCTGTGGAGAAATTAGATAAGAGTTGAATGCCGAAATTACCTCATAGGTAAGCATTATTCTGACCGTAGGCCTACATATTATCGCTCAGGGTTCTGCAGTGCAATAGTTATCTGTGGAGAAAAACCACTGCATTTATTTATAGGAACGATACACATTTTTAGCAACGATGTCTCTGAATTGAAATACAGTTAACAAAATGCATCAAAACGAAAATGACTCGCCAAGCGTGCTAAAAATACGCTTCTTACAAGGTTTCATAACTTTTCCTATATTACAGCGTCCAGAGTCGAGACCAGCGACGTCTCACCATACAGGTTTATTGCTGCACGCTATTTTCTCGGGGGTGCCGGAGTTACCTCCATGCCGAAATTACCCCACTTTACCCTATAGCACAAAATACATCAATTTACAAAACTATATTCTTACTTTAGATTTAAGATCGGGTAGAGCAAAAGTTTGTCCACTTCGTCACGAGAACGCTTAATTGTCCTCCCCAAAACGAGGCAAGAGCTGATGAAATTGAAGCCAGATCAGTTCGCGTAGCCGACCAGGCTACCAACCTGTTTAATCTTATTATTTGTCTAATGAAATTTCAATCAACAGCTATTGAACTCCTATTGACTTCCAGAGCTTTGATGTATACGCCACTGAAATAAACTCCAGACTTTGGCAATAGATAACTAAATATTGTCTTTCCCGGAACAATTCCATCGTCAAATATGCTCAACGCGGATCTTTTACATCGTCTCATCTTTCCACTCCAGATCACCAGCAGCGGGAGCAAAACGTTGCCGACCTCCCTCAACGAACATTCCGGATGCGGCCGTTGCCCTGGCGTGTGCGTCTCAGCTGGTCACCCGATTATAGACGGTATGTTCGGCCGCTCTGTACGAAGACGGCGGCGCATACAGATGCCCAAAAGCATATAACTAGGTGAATAAAAGTCGACTAATGTCATTTAGCGAGGCGCCGTGTATGTCAAGACATCGTCTCATCGTCGAAACACGACCGGGGTTCTATAAACCTTATCTCGGGCACACATATCCGCACTGCGTAGATAAACCCACGTCGTGTTACCTCATTTACATCTATTATCGCTCACTGTGTCCGGTCAGCCCGTGCTAGAAGAAGAACTCTGACCCGGCTGGGAGCCGCGTCTTCCCCGAATATTTAAATACGGCCGCGCAACTGAAGTGGAAAGTCTCCACTGCGGGAATCCTACGCCATTAGGCGATATTCGAAGCGGAATGAGTCGCGTTCCATCGGATGCCACGTCACGCCTTCCATATTAGCAAAGACTATACTAAACATTGGGAGGGTTAGATGCATATCGGCCGTCTAGCGTCTGCTGGACGCCCAGTGCACCAATCAAGCAGATGTGTCTAAAAGCTATGCTATGTATTGTCGCGTAATGTATAGCTGATAGGCCGGCACAATCATTCCCGGAAAGGTTTTTAATAGACGTTTTTCTTTGTATACCTTACATTGATATTAACACGAATTAATATTTAGTTATTTACTAAATCCGTCTGTGGGCCCCGGCCTATGTGTCAGCTACTTGAAACTGTTGATATTGATTTTACTCGTGATCCTATGCACTCAACTGAGGAATGTCGTCCCGGCCTGATGTATACGCCAAAAAATTTCAGTTGCACTTTCGAGGAGTTCCTCAAGTGCGCTTTATGAAAGTCCATATACATACATGCATACAGTCGTGAATTCCAGGAGAGGGAAGGGCCTAATCTTGCCCCTGTGTGCCCATGTCTGGAATACAAGTGAAAAGCTTGATACGAACTAGCTTGGATATCGATTTGGCTAAATACAGTCCAGTAAACAGCAGACAAATTTGGTAAATAAATAAAAGTGTGCAATTTGGAAGGATATAGAAAACAAGATTATTGGAGTGAGAAGAAGTGACAAAGATTTAATGGACGAGTAGAAACTAACAGAAGAAATTATGAAGAAGTCAACCGAAAACAACTGCTAAGACTGAATGAACGACTGACTGCATAACAGACTGGAACGAATGGATTAAATCTTACACTTTTATCAAAGAAATTGTATCCGTCGTGAGTAGCCTAATTCGGGTGTTTTAGGCTAGCCTGAGTTAGCCTCTAGTGCAGTTGTAGACATGGTAATACTGGTGCCTCGTAGTCTATTTTTCCCAAAAGCTGCGTGCTCTTTCCGCCGGACTTTAGCGCAGTAGATTAGTAACACGGCGTTGGGGACATCATCGTAATTACGTTTAAAACCAGTTTTGACTGGCCAACAACACCCAGTTTTTCTGGTCCCCACCACTCCATTATCTCACCGAACTAAGAGGATGCCGATCTATACCATCTAGGCTTCCAGAGGGTCCTGAAACCCACGGACAATTATAGCCAATCGACTTCCAGGCAGCCCGTGGAATCCACGAACGCTTATAGCTTAGAAGTCCTCGAGTGTGACAACTTTCACAGTGTGACGATAATATCTGTCACATCTGTCACGTTTAAGCTAGGAGTGTAATAACAGCTTTAACTATTTAAATTAGGAATATACGCCAAGTTGAATATATAAAAACGGTGCGGCGCTCCTGAGTAGGTATCTTGAAGGGGCTATTTTAAATTCACAGAACGAATGAATGAAAGAATGGAAATAGAGAGACTGAGAGAGAGGTAGAGAGATAGACAGAGACATTATTTAATCATAATCATAATTATACCATAATCGTCATCATAGGCGCCGACTTTTGGTTTTGTCTCTGGGTGCCAGTCAGGGGCGGATCCAGAAGGCTTATTTTTTTAGTCATCCGTCAAAAAAATAAAAGGGGGCCATGTCTCCTAAAATTTGGCGACTTTTAGGAATTCATCCCCATAAAAATGTAACGACCTTTTTAGGAATACCCCAAAATTTAATTTAAGGTCCGAATTCCTCTGGGGGCCAGGCCCCCACCGAACTTTTTCTCTGGGTGCAATGCACCCAAGGCCCCCAAGAAGTCGGCGCCTATGATCATCATTACACCAGTAATATATACTTTTTTCGCTTAATACAGAAAGAAGTAGAATCACTACTCACCAGATGATTGGTTTTTTTCTTGGGTGGATTTCCGTTTCGTCCTGTGCAGCAAGAATTGTCCTCAAGACCAAGACCAAAACCAATGCCAAGACTTTTGGTCTCAAGGGCAACAAGACCCCTGCTTGGACTCGTCAGGACGTGTTTTACACGCCGACGGCCTCCTCCCAGCTAACTGCTGGTCTTCCGCCCCCATGTGTAGAACACGATTGTTGAACGACAAATACTATGTAATGATATTTCAGGGTCTATTGTGTTGCCTGTATTGGAATCGTCTAAACTTTTAGTGAAAAACAAAAATATATCCCACAAAAAGCTGCGGGGGCACAGGCTTATTTTGATGGCGGCCTGAACTCGCCACGTCACAAAGCTATCAATGGGCTCCTGCGGTTTTTAATTATGAGACAAACGCCACTTTGCCACACACCGCGCCCTGATAACGATGCCAATATAAATCTTTAAAATTTTCACAGAGCTATGCTATACTCAGCCTTATACTGGCACGGCATCAGCTAAAAAATCCGTAATAGCCAGGCTCGAAGGAAAATTTTTGCCATGTTAGGGCATCCGTCCTTATAACAGCGCCGTATGAGCTCAAAATTTGTTATAGCCTGACTGTAAGGAAGAATTAAAATTTAGAGAATTTAACGACTACAAATTAATATCATCGTCCTCCATATTCTCCACGACAGGTTCACCCAAGGCTGCTAAAATTGCATCTTCTACCTGTTGAGGCAGTTGTAAATTTTCACATTCAGAATCTGAATCTTCATTTACGCCCACCTTTAGCCCGTTAACTTTCTCACGCAGCGACTTCCGTTTAATTGCGAGCTGCTTTAATTTTAACGCTGATTCATTCAGCCGTTGTTTCGTCTTTCTATAATTTTGATTTATTCTTCTAAGCTGCATTTCTGCAGATTTAATTTTCTCTTTTTTACTAACCTCTTTAAATGGAATATCAGCTAAAGCTCGCAAAAATTTCTGTTCCTTGTCCATTTCCGAATGATTATAGCACGTTTACCGTTCAACAACCGTCTTCCGACACATGGGATGTCAATCCAGACTGAGCAGGTCCTATATATAAACACCCACGTTGCTCTGCCTGCCTGCCCACTTCCATAGTAAGCATGCAGAGACTCTTACGCACAGCCTGCCCAGCGACCAAATTTTGCGACGGCCCATATAAGTCGATAGTTAAGACTCGCACAGAGACTGGCAGGCGCGCGGCTACCCCAGCCTGGCCCAGCCAGCAAAGTTTAGCACAGAGCCGCAAGGCTAGCCAGCAACGACACATGAGATTCATGACAATACAATGAATACATATGCATACATACATACATACATACATACATACATACATACATACATACATACATACATACATACATACATACATACATACATACATACATACATACATACATACATACATACATACATACATACATACATACATACATACATACATGCATACATATGCATACATACGGATATCGTCTGGCCGCTATGAGGCCATTAGGGTTCAGCCAAATTATTTGTGCTTTTATGAGACATTTGATATTAACTATAGCTTTTGACTTAACCATTGTGCGGAGAACCGAAACGGCAGACACAGGCCAACGCAGACGCAGACAGAGACACACACAGAGGCGCACACAGGCACACACACAGAGGAAGACATATACCCGCATAGAGGCTTTAGGCCACATCATTCGACGCTTGATATAAAACAGATGCGTATTATTTTCCATCAGTGCAGCGGTCTCTGACAACTACCTAATTGTGATTTATTGCTTTGTACCCACATAGAGGCTTTAGGCCACATCATTCAACGCTTGATATAAAACAGATGCGTATTATTTTCCATCAGTGCAGCGGTCTCTGACAACTACCTAATTGTGATTTATTGCTTTGTATTATATTCCATTAGTAAGCATCCTGTTTCACGTGATGTGGCTTTGTTTAGCGCTGAGAAATCTCGGGGATATAGGCCTACATTACATTTACGTAAAGTTCATCCATCATCCTTTCCATCTATCTATCCATCATTTTCCGTCCATCCATCCATCCATCCATCCATCCATCCATCCATCCATCCATCCATCCACCGCGGTCTGGGTTTACAACAAGCGAACCATAAACACAGGCCAAAATAATAAGGATTTTGACCGATCATCACCCATATCGACGCCGTGCACTTTCAGGCGATGACTGTAAGCCTTAAATCCAACAGTGGCCTATTTTTTATGTACTGTGGCGCCTCATACGGTGAAGGAGTATAAATCATGTTTAAAGGACTTGTATAATTAAAGACTTGGAAGTCCTTATTATTTTGGTTATGGCAACTATGTACTGTGGCGCCTCATACGGTGAAGGAGTATAAATCAATAACAATAATAATAATAATAATAATTAGCCTTGTTTTGAATATTTTTTCAATTTAAATAAAAGAATCAGTTGTGGTATGTATAAAAACATAATGTTGGGGCAAAACTTCTGCAAGTGGTTGGTTATAGGTAAAACAAATCTGTGCTGTCGCAGATGTATTGGGGAGCACTGTTTCAAACATTTAGCACAGCTGCGAAATGGTTATGAGACAAGACCGTGCGCTAAATGTGGAAGGGGAATCAAAAACCACTTAGGTGAGTGTATACGTTGTGATTATTACGTCATAAAATCAAGAGTTCGACGCTGCGGACTAACCCGTGAATTCGAGAAAGAATGGAAAAGACTAGCGAACATAGTAGTAGAGTAAAAAAATTCTCTATTAAAGAAAGGATTCCATTATTGTATTGAGATAATACAGACGAGCAAGCGACAATCGAATATCTAGTAAACAAAATTTCATTTTAAACAAACGATTCTGTTATTGTATTAAGGAAAACTTTGCCACAGTAGTATAAATAATTTATAACTATGGCATTGTCTACGAATGAAAAAATTGCACAATTGTTGGGTGAGTTTACTGGCCCCCCAGCTCTTCGAGCTGTTCTAAAAAATATCTTAGACGAACCTATCCCAGATGCAGTCAAAAGGCGCTTACTACAGCCACTGCTTCCAAGGCCAATTCCTCCAGTGCGCAAGCATAGAGGGGCAAAACGTAAATCCCTTCTAGCACAATTCGACCCACTCCTAATTAAGCAGGATAGAGGTGGACCACCGCCATTTCTAGTACACAAAGAGCTCGCCAACCAGCTTCTGAGAGACTTCCGTGCAGAAGTACCTCTTAACCACAGGCTGGAAAGAGATGCGTTGGCTTTCTTGAGTGCAATGGAGCATAACATTGAGGCGCAACTCAACGAAGAGCTGTTGAAACAAGACGGTCTGAAATACTCGCAAGTGTTGACAGTTGAGTTGGAAAAGCTGGCTCCGACCGTTGACATGTTGTACGACGGAAACGCGACCCCGGGTACTATTACCAATACGGCCTACTTTCGAAGCAAAGCAGCGCCAATTACGAATGCGAGTAAAATCCAAGGGGCTGTACGAAAGGCCAAGGCCGAAGTACTAAAAAGCCTCGAGGACTATACCAATGAGGGGTCAGGCTGGAGGGTGAGGCGGGTCGTGGCGGTAGACCTCAGCGTTGCAAAATATCAACCATTTCGTGCAAGGAGCTACTTTCCTACACCAAAGTATATACCCCCTCGTACGGTTATTAATGTAAAGAATAAAGATAACCGATGCTTCGAGTGGGCCATATTAAGTGCTATGTATCCAGTAGGTCATGGACAAAATCCAGATCGCCCAACTAAGTATCGGGGCCACCTCCTCGAGCTAAACTTCGATGGTATAGAATTTCCAGTGAAGGTCACAGATATCGGTAAGTTCGAACGTCAGAACCCTAATATAAGCGTCTCAGTCTTCGGGTGGGATAAAGCTTTGTATCCAATTTATGTCTCAAAGCAGACCAATAGAGACTATAATATCGATCTTCTACTGTTAGTCAGTGGTGAGAATTACCACTACGTCTGGATTAAAGACCTTGGCCGAATTCTTAATCAAAATAGCAAAGACAAAAGCAAGAAACACCCATGCCGTCGCTGCCTACACATATTCTGTAGACAAGACTTACTGGATGCCCATATCAAAGATTGTCAGGGCATCAGTGAGAAGCCTCAGCGAATTGAGATGCCAAAAGAGGATGAAAATATCCTCAAATTCCAGAACCACCACAAACAGATACAAACCCCATATATCATATACGCAGACTTTGAGGCGTTGAACATACCAATCGAAGGTGCAGTCATGAACCCCAGCAAGAGCAACACCAGACAGATAGCTGAGCAGAAACCGTGTAGCTTCTGTTACATAGTGGTTCGATACGATGGCCGCACCAAGAAACCAGTTTTATATCGTGGAGAGGACGCCGTGCAACAATTCCTACAACGAATACAAGGCGAGCTGGACTCTATCAGACAAAGGCTGGCCACCCCGGCTAAGATGGTTATGTCAGCAGTTGATCGCCAATCATTCCGCGAAGCTATCGATTGTCACATCTGCGGAAATGCGCTCGAAGAGGATAGAGTTCGCGACCACTGTCACATTACCGGTAAGTATCGAGGTGCCGCTCATAACGCCTGCAACCTCAAACTTCGAATATATCCCGATAAGTGTAAGGTACCGGTGGTCTTCCACAATCTGCGAGGTTACGACAGCCACCTCATAATGCAAGCGATCGGAGGCTGTGAGGCCGCACAGGATGAGGCAACTGAAATTAACTGTATTCCAAACAATATGGAGAAATACATGACATTTAACATTGGACAACTACAGTTCATTGATAGTCTCCAGTTTCTAAACAGCTCGTTAGATAAACTATCAGGAAATCTGTCGCTAGAGGATCTCAAAGTCACAACGGCATATATAAAGGAAAATTTCGTTCGCAATGATAGGACAAAACTAGATCTGTTGAGACGAAAGGGCGTATATTGTTACGAATACATCCATGATTACCACCGCTTCGAAGAAGACCGACTTCCACCCAAGGAAGCGTTCTACAGCAAGCTCACACGAGAGAGCATTTCTGACGAGGATTATCAACACGCACAACGAGTGTGGGACGAGTTTGACTGTAAAACTCTAGGTGACTATCACGACTTGTATCTCCGTACGGATGTACTCCTACTGGCAGATGTCTTCGAGACCTTCAGGTCCACATCGATGAAGCACTACAGTCTGGACCCGGCTAACTACTTCAGCCTGCCAGGAATGGCCTGGGACGCATTGTTGAAAAAGACGAAGATCGAGCTCGAACTTTTAACCGATATAGATATGCATTTGTTCGTAGAGAAAGGTCTCCGAGGTGGAATCTCGATGGTATCTAAGCGCTTCGCAAAAGCCAACAACCCGCAATGCCCCGACTACGATACCACGAAGCCAGACAACTGGATCATGTACCTCGACGCGAATAATCTTTACGGCTGGGCGATGCAACAGCCACTACCAGTTGGAGGATTTAGCTGGGAAAGTCCTACTCTCGACGAAGTGTTGGAAACTCCAGATGACGCGCCTGAAGGCTTCCTACTTGAAGTCGATCTCGGGTACCCGGAGCACCTCCACGAATCACATAGCGACTATCCCTTAGCACCGGAGACCCTGTCAGTCCAAGAGGAGTGGTTGAGTGACTATCAGAATGTGCTTATGAACGAGTTGGGAGGCAAGTTCACAAAGCATGTGAAGTTAGTACCAAGCCTACGACCTAAGGAGCGGTATGTGGTCCATTATAGAAATCTCAAACTCTACCACTCGTTAGGGCTACGAGTTTCTAAAATTCATCGTGTCATTAAGTTTAGACAGGGGGCATGGATGGCTCCATACATCGAGATGAATACGAAATTGAGAGCGAAGGCAACGTCGGAATTTGAGAAGGATTTCTTCAAGCTGGCTAATAATGCGGTCTTTGGAAAGACCATGGAAAATCTTAGAAAAAGAATCAGAGTTAACCTGGTACCGACCTCAAAAGTTGACAAACTTCGTAAACTAATTGCTGACCCGGCCTACATATCACACAAAATCTTCAACGACCAACTCGCCGCGATTCACAGTTTGAAGAACAAGCTCAAGTTAAACAGACCTGTATATGTCGGCCAGGCTGTCCTCGACCTCAGCAAGCATCTGATGTACGACTTCTGGTACAACGATGTGAAAAACGAGTACGGAGAAAAAGCCCAGTTGCTATATACAGACACTGACAGCCTGTTATTTCAGGTGGAAACTCCGAACGCCTATGCCGATATGTGGAACAAAAAGCATCTATACGACCTCTCCGAGTTTCCTAGAGACAGCCCCTACTACGACGTCGGGAACAAGAAAGTCGTGGGCAAGTTCAAAGATGAATGTAACGGAGTTGCCATAGCCCAATTCGTGGGACTGCGCCCGAAGATGTACTCGATCTTAAAATCGGGTGGTTCAGAAATCAGGAAAGCAAAAGGCGTTCAGAGAGCAGTTGTGAAGAAGGATCTGCACCACGAGCTATACAAGGAGTGCCTGTTCGAACGAGAAGAGATGCGGCACACACAAGTCGTGATTCGAAGCCACGACCACCAGATCGGAGTGTACGAGCAGAATAAGATCAGCCTCTCTCCATTAGACACAAAAAAGTGGATAGAGGCCGATGGGATAACAACGCTGGCATACGGGCACTACAAAATCAACGACGGTTGAGTATTCTATCGGGGGGTAGCTCAGTGCCCATAGGCACCAGAAGCAGCTCCTCACGGACAAAACCGCGGCCAGGCCCATCAACTAGATGGTATAAAGCCGGTTGCTCGGCCTGCCGAACAACATCCAAAATAGCGTGGATGGTGAGCGACCAGTTAGGGTCGGTGGCTCGTTTGCTACCACCCTCAAGCTCGCCGGGAGCGTACAAGTATCGGACGAGTACGTCGTGTCCGAGAACAGGCTCATCCAAGCCCCACAAACGAGTTTTCATTTGTGAACGAGAGGGCTTCTGTGTCACTTTAGCAGCTTTCATCGCTTCAACCGGCTTCATGTCGAGCAAGCGCGTCGGCTCATCGTTTAGTGTAGCTACAACTTCGGGCAATCGTCGAACCCATTCCACCGACCGTTCGGATGACCCCCTTGCATCCAGGAGCAATTCCTGAGCGTATTGAGCACCGAAGAGTCGCTCAGCTAGAGTACGGTTAAAGCGTTCAACGATGCCCTGTTGGCGATGATTTGCGGCCTGTCCGCGTCTTACAAGAACGTCGTGCTTCGCCAGCAACGGTGTAAAATCACCCATAAATTCGCGGCCAGGGTCGACCTGAAGAAGTCGAGGCCAAGTCAATGGGCCCCTCTTATAGATCCGGCTTAAAGCGGCGGCGACTTCGGTCGCACTTTTGTTTATCAACGGTTCAGCTTCTTTGTATCGTGAGGCAACATCAACAACAGTGAGAGCGTATTTATAAGTCTTTCGACCTACTTTATCGTGAGGTAAAAACAAGAGATCGGCTTGGTGTACGGCGTTTGGTCGATTTTCATCGAACTTTGGACGCGGTATGCGGCGTGGAACGGGAAGATAAATCTGCCACACCGCTTGTTTCTTCAGCCAATCACGAGCCTCCGCCTCGGAAACTTTGGCGGCTGAGGCTAATTTCTTCACCGCAGCCTTACCTCGCCAGTAACCTCTAGGGCTGTAATAGACAGTTGAAAGGTTCTTAGACATTTCAGTAAAACTATATATTACAAACAGGTAAACACATACACAAATGATTTTCATTTGCGTTTTCATAAATGAAACTCATTTATGGCCCTTTGTTCTGACACCCATCCCCAGCCTCGACTTCGCTGACATAATGGCCGATACCAGCCGCGCATCCTTCTTCTCATAATCCGGAGTTTCATCGGTGAGTGCGATCTTCGACGCGGCTGCAGCGAGGATGTCATCTGCGTGGTTACGCCCCGGAGTATCTTTATGAACTGCGTAAGCCACATCATGGTGGAGGCACGCACGGTCGAGCTGATTAACACCGTGATAGCGCTGTGACAGCCGTTTATCGAGTTTTGTGAATGGTCCACAGTAAGAGTACTTTCCCGTATTCTGAAAAGAACCTCCCGGATTATCTTCCGAAGACATACCGGATGGAAGACTCATATGCATCTCAGGCAGAGGAAGAGCGTTGAGGGCCCTATTCAGTAGCGAGCCTCCATAAGTCTCACGAGACTTATGCTTTCGCACTTTCGAAGGCAAAATCTGGCTCTTCTTTGCACCGCAGACGGCACAGGTTCCCTTCTTGGCTGGCCGACCGTTTCGTAACTCGACGATTGTTTCATTTGAAGTCTCAGTATGTTTCTTACATCGTAGGCAATACATTGTGTTCGTTGAATACAATCATAACTCGTTGTCTCTATATGGAAATAACAAATTTCGATCTCGAAGCCGACGATGGGAAAAAACACCACCATTGGTTGTTGCCATCAAGCATACGATGCATAATCTGTGGGCCTAGCGGATGTGGAAAAACAAACCTACTACTCAACCTCCTTCTGAAGAAGGGGTACCTACGTTTTGACCGGCTCTATCTATACTCAAAGTCTCTGGGACAGGAAAAATATCAGTTTCTTCGGGACTGGATAACAGAACTCGAAAAAGTTGCCGGGAAGGAAGTGGCTTCCTTTCACTCTTGCTCAGATGAAATAGTTCCAGTTGAATCATTAAATAAGAATGCCAGAAGCCTTCTAGTGTTCGATGACGTCATGCTTGAAAAACAGTCGCCCATTGAAAGGTATTTCACTATGGGTCGACACGGTGGCGCGGACTGCTTCTACTTAACACAGAATTATTTTCGAATTCCGAAGCAAGCGATCCGTGACAATGCTAATCTTATCGTCCTCTTCAACCAAGACAGCAAAAATTTGCGAGCCATTCACGATACGTTCGTGGGCGGCGACATGTCTCTCGATGAATTCCGTACGTTCTTCAGCGAGTGTGCTGCCCAACCATATGGATTCGCAGTCATAGATTTGACGTCCAAGGTGTACGATGGAAAATATCGTTGCGGGTTCGATCGCTTCTATAAGCCCAAGGCAAGTATTTAAAGACATGATATAGGCAACATATAGTCGACATATAAACGCGATGTGGACAAAAGTTATCGTTACTGATTGATTGAATGTGTATAAAAAAACCTTAGCGTGACAGTTGTGACGATATTATCAGTCACATTGTGAAACTTGTCACACTTAAGAACTTACAAGATATAGTCGACACACAACCACGATGTGGACAAAGGTTTCTTCTAAACAGGAGCGAGACGCGTTAACTCAGGATTATTTAGCTCGGAGAGATCGATTGAGACAGCGTTTCGTGGATGAGAAGCTCGGTGAAGCCAATCTTCAGTACGATGCGGCAAAGCTTTTCAAACCAATAGCCACAGCCACCGCTGAATCCCAGGTGGCTACGTCTAAGGAGCTGCAGAAAGTTACCAGCGCTTTACAGGATTTGCCGGCGCAGATTTCAGAGTCTGCTAATTTTAACCCGATAGCGGCGTTGTTCGGTGATTCGGCAGGAACAGCTGCTCCAGCGCTTCCAGCGCTTCCAGCATCCCGAATCCCCCACGCATTGTTAGTCGATCCAAACAAATATCTCAACGTCGAGGCAATCATAAGGCACGGTTTCAGACCTCCGAGCGAGCTCGATTTAGCCGACAAGGCAGGTGCTGAAAAGATAATCGGTGAGGTCAATCACTATAATCGCCACACCCTGGGCAAAGAGAAAAAGATGGCTAAAAAGCAAAAAGACGAAGAAAAGGTAGATGCGGTGGCTGCAGATATCGAAGCCCTAAGGGAATATAAAAAGCGAATCGATACACTGATAGAGGGCCACACCCTCATCAAAAAGGGAAAGGGTTTCAGTGTTCCAGCCGTTCCTCTGAAATTACAAGGTAACGCCTTGGGTGAGCTCTCCGTTGACCCCGTCGCGTTGTCTGCCGGTAGACTGAGAGTGTTTAAAGGTGGTAACCTCGTTCTCGAATCTCCGGCCGATGAGTCGTTGTTCAGCCTGTTAACGAAACGCTTCGTTAAGACTAAGCAATACTCGCCTCAAGCAATTGAAACTTTTAAAAAGCTCGTACAGATGTCTGGTCTGCCTATTCATGGCCGGAAAAGTAAAAAGTTCCAGCTGATTCGAGGCGGCGCGGTGCAATTTTATAACGATCCAAACGCCCTGGTAGAGAGGTTGCAGCTTTTGGTGGCCTCTAGGGCCGCGGGAAACACTGGTCTCGGCAACGAAATCTCCGCCATTCTTGACGAGTTACTGCGTTCCGGTGCGATCTCCAAAGAGCTGGCACTCGAATTGAATAGAAACATGCTCATAAAATAGAAATAGAAAACAAAATTCATGGCTCAGATGGAACGCTCGGAGAAACTGCTCGAAGAAATTCGAGACCTTTTGCAGCCTAAGGAAAATTTTAGTATAGTTGTTTCCTCAGATACTACAGGGTGGACCACGGCTTTCTCACCACCGCTGTACCTGGATCCAAAAAGACGCTTTGAGCTTGCTTTGGTCAATCTTGAAACTTATAACTCGATCCCGAACATAGACAGCACAAATAACAAGTTCGTCTACAGCTCCACCAATGGACAGACGTGGAAGACGATCATTTTGCCCGACGGAAGCTACGAGATCGCACAGATTAATGACGAAATCAGCCGGCAGTTAGAAATGCAAAATCCGCCGCCGCCAGGTGTTGCTCAACTCAGCTTTGATTCTCCTATTACTGTAGGAGCTAACGCATCTACCCTTCGCGCCTTCGTAAAGATAACGAAGGCCCGTTTTAAGGTAGATATGGCCGCATCTACCATCAGGCAAACGCTCGGTTTTAACCCTCAGACGCTTAGTCTTGGTTATAAAGAGGGAGAAAATCCAGTCGATATTCTCCGGGTGGACACAATCCTGGTAAATTGTGATATTATCTCTGGATCGTATCGAAATGGTAGCCAGCTGCCAGTAATCTACAGTTTTTTCCCGGATGTGTCGCCCGGCTATAAGGTAATCGAGTCTCCGAAAAATCTAGTGTACCTACCAGTAGCACCGGCTGGCAACGTACAGGGCATTCGTGTGTGGCTGACCGACCAGAATGGCGAACAATTAAACCTCCGCGGTGAGACAGTAACTATAAGGTTTCACATCCGCAGTGCGTAGATTTTCACACTTAAATATTCTCATGTTTGTTCTTGGAATTAAAAAGCGGCGTCGTGTCGTGGGTGGTGGACTTTTCGACTGGATACCCAAAATCGCGGGCTTCCTTGGCCGTGCAGGCTCCTTCATTTCGGCGAATAGAGGCACAATCACAAACGTTGCCAAGGCGGTTGGTAATGTCGCGAAAGCCGGCGCCACAACAGCATCTGCCGTCAGGCAAATTGTTGATGCCGTGAAAGCGAGACGCGCTGCGGCCGTAAATGAAGCTCATTTACGAAATGAAAATTCATCTGCCGCGCCCGTTGTTCCCGCACCTTTGGAGAAGGCGCTCAGCGACAAGAGCATCGAATACTTAAAACAACTGGCTGTGAGTCCGCCACCCGTTGTTCCGACAATGGCCGACATAAACAGCCGCATTGCTGGATCCGGTTTCAAAACTATAAAGCCGAGTCGCGGCGGCAAGGGTCTGTTTCTTGCAAAATGAAAAAAATTTCCGACTAATTCACAAAACGCAACAAAATGTTTAACCCACCACATATGAAATTAATTTGCAACATGATTAATAATTGAAGCTTGAACTTTTTTAGCTATAATAATGGCAGCATTTGACGTGCCGAGTGAAATGTTGGACATCGCTTCGGCGGTGCCCGATGACAATAGCATCGAATCGTTTGAATACCGCGAGTATGAATCACAAAACCCTGCGGCTATTAACAATGGCCAGGCCATACAGATAGACATCCAGAACCAAGACATTTTCACACAGCCTTCTAAGAGCTACCTTCTTGTGGAGGGCAGGCTTACATCAACTGGCGCGGGTTACATCGCAGACTCGCTGGTGTCATTCGTCAACAACGCCATCCCGTACATGTTTTCTCAGATTCGATACTTGGCTAACAACACCGAGATAGAGAATGTCATGTCTCCTGGGCAAGCCACGACGATGAAAGGCATGCTGGTATACGGCGACGACTTCTCCAAAGGCGAAGGTTTAAACATGTGTTGGCAGAAGGACACGAGTGCGGCGGCGGCGGCTGCGAATATCGGCTTCGAGGCCCGTCGACTGATGATCATTGGAAAACCCGTCCCTATTGGAACGTTTTCATTCATCGTTCCCTTAAGACATCTATTCGGTTTTTGCGATGATTATCACAAGGTCGTATACGGGATTAAACACTCCTTACTGCTGAGCCGGCAGGGGGATGCAGACGCGATCTTCAAGGAAGCCGCTGCGACCAATGGCCAGATCGCGCTGACTAAACTCTCCTGGTTCATGCCGCATATAATACCCGCTTTGGAGTATAAAAGCATGCTTATGAAGCAGATTGAAGCCAAGGTTAAGGTACCTGTAGCATTCCGCGCCATGCAATGCGACAACATTGCGGTGCCACGAGCGACGACTTTTTCCTGGCGTTTGAGCGTTAAGTCGGGCACGGAAAAGCCACGCTGGATTCTTGTTGCTTTTCAAACTGGAAAGAATGCACATCAAGGCCAGAATCCGGCACTGTTTGACCATGTGCAGGTTCGCAACATTTTCGCTATGCTCAACAGCGATCGCTACCCGGTTGTTGACATGAATCTCGACTTCACCAAGAGGACAACCTCTCGCGCTTACAAGGCCCTACGTGACTTCAAGGAAGAATATTGCGGCATAGACGCGCGTGAATCGTCATGCCAACCGACACCAATCGAATTTGTAGATTTGTTTCCGATCTTCGTTCTGGACGTGCGGAGGCAATCTGAACGACTTAAAACCTCTGTACAGGACATACAAATCAAGGTGGACTTTAACGAAGGGGTACCAAATAATACGACAGCATATGCCGTCCTGATCAGCGACCGACTCCTGAATTTTGAATCGGATGGCAGCAAATTCAACGTCGTTTACTAGAAATCGTTTTTTCACATTTAGATACAAGGCCCTCTTTTAGATATATTTTTTCCAAAAATGAAAACTGAATACGTTGCGTTCGGCCTTTCACTGACCGAAGGGCAAAAGCAAACATTGGCTAGAGCTGCGCGAGCCGGCACTGGTGCCACGATCCGACTCGCTCATGGCCAGCTTCGTGGAGACGATAAGCTCGCGCTGACAAAAGTTCAAGCCGCCCGAATCGTGAGGAAGATTTCGGAAGGCGTTGGCATGGAGCTGAGATTCACCAAAACGCAACTGAAAAAGATGACAAAATCGGGCGGATTTCTTCCACTACTGGCTCTCCTCCCGCTGATTTTTGGCGGGTTAACCGCGGTGGGTGCCGCGGCTGGAGGGGCCGCCGAGGTGGCAAAGGCCGTGCACAACAAACAGGCCAGCGATGCAGAGGCTCTGCGCAAGAAACAGGCCAGCGATGCGGCCCAAGCCGAGAAAAAACGGATCGACGACGCGGCTTTAGCAGAGGCGGCGCGTCACAATCGCGAACTCGAGGCCCAGGTCCGCGGGACTGGTTTATATCTCGGGCGTGAGACTCGTGGTGGTTGTTGCCCAATGTGTAAAGGATCGGGTCTCTTCATCGGACAAAAAAACTAAAACCGCTGAGCAACTTTGACATAGAGAAAGTTGCCAGAGCGCTGCCGCATTTCCGCGGTGTTTTCATGCGAGATGGTCTGCCCGCCGTGGCTCGTGAGAAGGAGTGTGGAGTTGTTAATCTGGATTCCGGTTCTGGTGATGGTACTCACTGGGTCGCCTATTGGATAGATGGACCAAAAGCCGTCTATTTTGACAGTTATGGGCTGGATCCGCCTCTCGAAATTTCTAGATATTTAAAAAATCCTATAAGAACACAAACATTTCAGCTACAGGGGCCAGATGATGTGGTATGTGGTCATCTCTGCCTAGCCGTGCTAATAGAGCTCGCTGCTGGAAAGAATTTTGAAGATATCGTGCTTGACTTATGTTAGACTTTCGTCACCTTTTTGTATATAAAAAAATGCCGGTTGATAAATTTGGAAGAGACGGTGGAGGTGGGGTGGGAGGGGGGCAGATAAGCGCCGCTGGGCTCGTCCACAAAGCGGGTGATACCATGATGGGAATTCTGTCGGCTGGAGGTTTTCGACTGACAAACGTGGGAACGCCCACGATGGAAACAGACGCCGCGACAAAGGCTTATGCAGACATCATAGATCAGGACAACTTACAAATCACCGGTGGAACGATGTCTGGTGTTCTAAAAATGGGTGGACACAAAGTTACTGGGCTGCCCACAGACGCTGGTGCGTCTGAAAGCGACGCTGCGAGCTGGGCACAAGTGGTACGATACGCGGACCAGAAGGCGACCGCGGCCGAAAATCATGCAGACCAAAAACTTATCGATGCCAGGCAGTACACGGACGAGAAGAATGCGGGGCTGAGAGATTCTGTTAGGCGGTATGCAGATGACAAGGACCATATTGTTAAAAGTTATGTTAACGAGCAAGATGTTATCGTCAGGAATGCGTGCGTGCTCAAATCAGGCGGCGTAATGACTGGAAGTTTAGTTATGGGTGGTCACCGAGTTACTGGGCTCCCAACGGAAATTTCAGGATCCGATAGCGACGCAGCGAGTTGGAAACAAGTGTCAACAGCGGTCGCTGGCGCTCTAGTAAAACTCGATAGAGTACCCACGGAGTCGTTGCATGTGGTGAATAAGCGGTATGTAGATTCCCGCGACGCTTCTTACAGACAGTACGTGGATGAGAAGGTCACCACCGCTAGAAGATATGTGGACGAGAAGCATGCTATCGTAAGAGGCGGGCATGTGCTCAAAACCGGCGATTCTATGACTGGTGATTTGACCATGGGTGGCAAAAGAGTGACTGGGCTGCCAACAGAAATTCCAGGATCCGATAGCGACGCCGCGAGTTTGAAACAGGTGACGCAGCTGATCAGCAGCGCCACTATGAATAATGATACGGCGCCGGCGGGACCAAAGTACTTGACTAACAAACGGTATGTGGACGCGAAAAACGCTGAGATTGGAGCTTCAGTTAGACTCTATGCGGACCAGAAAGCTGAAGCTGCTAAGACGTACGCCAACGAGCAAGATGTTATCGTTAGGAGCGCATGCGTGCTTAAAGCTGGCGACGCAATGACGGGTGATTTAACCATGGGTGGTAATAGAGTTACTGGGCTCCCTACGAGCGCAGCAACGTCCGAAAGCGACGCGTCGAGTATGGCACAAGTATCGAAGCTGATCGCCGACAACATGACAAAGAGTGATAGAGTACCAACAGAACCGTTGCATGTGACAAATAAACGATACGTTGACGTGAAAAACGCTGAAATTGGAGCTTCCGTTAGACTCTATGCGGACCAGAAAGCTGACGCCGCTAAGAGATATGCCAACGAGCAAGATATTATCGTTAGGAACGCCTGCGTGCTAAAATCCGGCAGTACCATGACCGGTGATCTGGCTATGGGTGGTAAAAGAGTGACTGGGCTCCCAACAGAAATTCCAGGATCCGATAGCGACGCTGCGAGTTTGAAACAAGTGACGCAGCTGATCACCATCGCCACTACGAATAATGAAACGCCGCCCTCGGGACCATGGTACCTGACTAACAAGCGGTATGTAGACAGTGAGATAGCTAATGAAAGGCGATACGCGGCGGGCCTCAAGATTCTCAACTACAGCGGCCACATTCCGCCCCTATCCAGAAACGTTTCCGAAACGGGTTTTATTGCCTCAGCCAACGAATCTTTACCCACTAACCCGCCTCATATGGCATTCAACTCGGGTGTGAGGGGTGAGTGGAAGACGGCGTCCAGATCGAGAGCCGATATTTTGGATCAGGGTAGTAGGACTTGGTTACAGATTGAATGCCCGACGGCTGTGCGAGTATGGAAGGTTAGTCTGGCTGGGGGAATTAGTTCTACTGCTCCGCGTATCACGTCCTGGAAGATTTATGGGACTCCGCCCGATGATGAAAATAGTTTTGATGAGCTCATCACCTCCAATGCCACTTTGACTAATTCTGCGCAAGAGTTCACCTTCACAACTCAGAGTTTATACAAAAAATTCAGGCTGATGGTCTTGGCCACCAGCCCACCACAACCTACTTTTGGAATAACCCACTTCCAGATCTATACATATTTTAAACACGAGGGACAGTCAGTAGTATAGAAAAATATGACTGACACGCACTACAAGATTCGGGGGTATCTCCGTCAACACGGAGAAATAGACATGTGCAAATACAGCATAGACAGTCTAGGTGGTGTAGGCCACTGGGGGTACGACATCCCGAAGCCCACCGCAGAGCTATTGACCGCGGTGCCTCAACAACACATCGACTTCGTGTCTGACGATTACCACAGCCGCGATATCTATACGGCGGCCGGAACGGTAACCACCAGTGCGTGGCAAACTCTTCCATTGACCGCTGCGCGTTTTCCGTGTATAAGTTTGCAAACCGCCAATGAGGGGGTTTCGTTAGAGTGCGGGTTCTGGAAGCTAACAGTCTTTGGTGTTTGCGGTGGTGATGCAACAGTTCGCGTTATAGCACCGGCAGCTGCCGGGGGTAGCATCGATCGTACAGTCGATATTTCAAGTGGGCAATTTGATGTAGCCAGGGCAATATTCGTTCCAGGACAAACGAGTTTCCGAATTGAAGGCAAAAAGAGAGGCGTTGAAAGTACTTCATCTATCGACTTAAACGTAACTTTACTAATAGAGCAACTATAAAAATACAATGTCTTTGTATCCAACGCTTACGGAGCCGACAATTTCGTCAGACACGAAGTCGCAGACGTTTCGTCTGCAGAAGATTGGTGAAGTAGAAGCATTCCTGAGATCTGAGGCGATAAGTCGAGGACAACTGTGCAAAAAGTATAAGAGGGTTGTAGATGTGGCTAATGGGGCCTCGGCCGGCCTTGCTATAGTTAGTCTTGGAACTGGGGTGGGTGGGGCAGCTATGTTAGCCACTGGTATTGGTTTTATTCCTGGTATTGTTCTGGAGAGTTTGGCCATAGCGACTAGTTTTCTGGATATTATTGGAAATGTTATTAGTAGAAGTTTTGTTGCTAAAGCTTCAAAACACGACGAAATTTGTATTTTGGCGGAAAGTAAGCTAAACACTGTTCATGACCATATTTCTAAGGCGTTGGAAGACACGGCTATTAGCGATGAAGAGTATAAGCTTATTTTGGGAGAGGAGGAGAAATATAGAACGATGAAACGTGATATACAAAGCAAGAATGGAAAAAAAGAGTTGCCGAGTCAAAGCAAAGACCAGGTGGTGGCAGAACTAATCAAGAAACTAACCAGCGCTGGGTCTTGCCCACGAACCTCAAAATAAAAGTTTTCATCGTAGGTGGTTGGAGTAGTGAGTCTGTAATTCCTAGCGCGCCACCACCGTACGATTAGTGGGCTATAATTTTTTCTATTACACTCCAATGGTTTGGGCCGGCCTCGTGGGAGGGTCTCGGCCGGCAGCAAACGACACTCTTGCGGTTTGATGTGTTAGGGCAATCCACGATCCTTATTTTTTGGCTTTGGCCGAATTGGCTTAGAGACGGTCTTTATATCAAAGGACTTCTATTGAGCCTGATTTCAAAGACTCACTTAACACCACGATTCAAAAGACTTCTAAGCCATGATAGCCATAGGCACTGCTTGGAAACCAATCTTTGACAAGGGTCTGTGGGCCCTGTCCCGAAGCCGCTCAGTGTGACACTGTGACACTTGTGACCATATTATCAGTCACAACTATGAAAATGGTCACACAAAGCGTTCGTGGGCCATCTGGAGGCCCTGAAAGTCGGCCTGCTATAATTGTCCGTGGGTTTCAGGACCCTCTGGAAGCCTAGATGGTATAGATCGGCATCCTCTTAATTCGGTGAGATAATGGAGTGGTGGGGACCAGAAAAACTGGGTGTTGTTGGCCAGTCAAAACTGGTTTTAAACGTAATTACGATGATGTCCCCAACGCCGTGTTACTAATCTACTAGCGCAGCCTCGTTTCAGTAGCTACAGACGACATTCGGAAATGTAGCCAAGCGTAAGCGCATGTCTCTACTTAAGAACCAGAAGAAGAACAGACTGACCATAGATCAATTATTAAAATAGCTGCGAGTGATTTATCTTAACTGCGACGACGGCGTCTCTCGTGCCGCAAGGCATGCCGGTCGCATAGAAAGAAAAATAGAGGGATCGAGACGGCGACGACGCTTGCGCTGGTGTCAGACAGACGCCATCTTGGCTCCGATAAAAAGATTTAATTAATGCATCCGACCAAACCCGGAAAATTACCAGATTACCTGATGGGAAAACGAAAGGGCGGAGCAGTCGGAACGGACTGTGTGGGCGTGGAACGGGGTGCAAGTGAATGGGCGCGTTAAATGAACGCGATTCGTGCACGTGAATATCAGTCCAATACAATCCTCTCTAGCTTAACCTTAAGTATCCAATCCAATCACTCAGTCCAATCCATTTTATTGCATTCTGTTGCATTCTGTTCTATTATAAGCCTATTCTGTTCTATACTGTTCCAATTCAGCCTATTCTAGTAGAGTCTGGTATGGTTTAATCTAATCTAACCGATGGTGCATCTAGACATGGTTCAATGTTTGCAAAGACTTTTCGGAATTTTTCGGGCAAGATGTATTTTCAAAATGTGAGATGTATTTTCAAAATGTGATCCATTTCACCCGGAAAGCTCGCGTAGGATGAAGAAGTCCATCTCCAGGGACGTAACTAGCAATGGGCTTGGGGGGCTTAACCCCAAACGAAGCTGAAGCCCCAAAATAAATCAAGCCGTTGTATGATTATGGCTAAAAATTAGTATGAACACATGCTTATGGCTAAAAATTAGTATGAACACTGTATTCATGTTGCCATGCTCAAGGCTTAAGCCCCCCCCACCCCCAAACGGAAAAGTCGTAGTTACGTTGCTGTCAATCTGACTATGTGACTAATATCGCACATTTACAAGGACCCGAACAACGAAGCTTAAAGAGACCACCGGTTCTCATTAGCTTTTGTCAGTGGCGGCGATCTTGTCTGAGAGGTGGGGGGGGGGGACAAAGTCGGCCATGGTGACCGAAGATAATTTTATTCTTCTAAAAATTCTCCCCCAACAAAATTTCTTGCTACAAATTCATAACCAAAAAATTTCCAATTCATCTCCTGAAAAAGTTGACAACTTTTTTAAGAGTCACCAAGTAAACATTTTTGTTCCGTAGACTTTTTCCCAAAAATATTAAATCTCATCTTCAAAAAAGTTGATGACCTTTTTTTAGTCATTTACCTCTTTTTGTTACTTTCTTCGGATCTCCCAACAATGATGTCGTAATGTCCTTTCTTATGAGTTCGCCTACAACGTTTCTTACCTTTTTTTAAAATTCTTCCCCCCAAAAAATTTACACTTTTTTCACCAATTTCTTCTACTTTCTTACAATTTCCGAATTTTCGGGGGACACTTCTGTTCAAAATGTAAGTTTTTACCTCATCTGGTCAAAAAAGGCTGTGAAAACCATCACGCACAATTACATTTCTTCGCCTTTTTGGGGTTTCTTCAGAAAGTGGGGGGGAATGTATGGTGGTTCCCCCCACTCTTAAAGGTGGGGGACATGTCCCCCCCGACCACCCCATTATCGCCGCCCATGGCTTTATCCACGGTTTTCAATTTTTCTCATCGTTTCGGGTGCGGTTTATCTGTTTACGCGCCTTCTGCAGGCGCTAATCCGCGCACTAGGTGCTAAAGGTCTTCAGCGACGGTTTGATTGACGGAGCGACGAAGAGGCACGCCGCAAATGGAGATCCAACCCCGGGGGAGAGGAAAGTAAGCTTTCCCCCGGTCGAACTATTGCGCTTAAAGAGCCGCTCTATACCGCATTGTCCTTATATACATAAAATGTATATATATATATGCATAAATACTCCTAAGCTCTCACATACATATACATTTATACATCCATACATACATTTATATATGTATAGAAGTATATGTGTATGTCAACAACTACATTGTATATATGTATATATATATATATATATATATATATATCACACCACCAAATCATATAAATGACGCCTAAACGATACCAGTGTGGTGAAGACGCTGATAGACATCAATTATAAGGTCTGAGCTATTTGATAATTAAGTGCAGTCGTTGTAGCTTTAAGCCAGAATTACTAGTGTCTGCTAAAAGTGCTAATACCATGCAGACGATATTGTTTCAAGCCACTGTATGGTAACACATGTAGAAAAGACCAGACCATCTTCTTCTACGCCTCAGTGCGCACTAGACATTAATGTTTGTCAGCCACAATAAGATGTTAAGTAAACCAGATGTTTTGCCTTAAGGCTGGAATGAGGTCAGTGGCTTCAGACAGTTTACAATTTATAACTCACTGTTCATCGCACTGACACTGTGCTGATGAGGCTGGGACGATCGTCGCCATAAATTGTCTCGTTATAATAAACATCAGTGTGTTTGGTCTACCATGAGCATTTAGTTGCTGTAATAGTGGGACAGAGTTGTTTAACAGCTGACCATGATGCTATTCAATGAAACGTTACTTTGCGGGCATGCAACCGGTAATAACAATAATAACAATAATATAAAAATTAATAATAATAGTAATAGTAGGAGTAATAATAATAATAATAATAATAATAATAATAATAATAATAATAATAATAATAATAATAATAATAATAATAATAATAACCTATTTATATAGCGCGATATATTAACCGAGGCTAAAAAGGGCGCTGTACATGAGTTCAAACAAATCAATGTCAGTCACATGATTGTGGAATAAGAAAGGCATTGAGCTGAATTTCAATGTCTCTAGACATACGTTCATAGTGTCTGCTATAACCAGATATGCTGCCCTTTAAGTGTGGTCAGGAATGAATTCCAAGCAAATAGTGGGCGTGGTCGACTGTGGGACGGTGGGTGGGAAGCCTCAGCGGGAATCGAGTGGCCGAAGGAAGCATAAGGGGAAATTGATTCGACTGTTGACACAATCAGTCATTTATGCTGATGCGTTCTCAACCGCATCCACCAGTGCATACACCACAACGACCATCACTACTACCACCATCACAATCTATGTAACACCACCACCCCATCACCAGCCCAAGGCCTTGAGCGGTTGGTTATAAGGCGCTATATAAACATATACATATATATATATGCATAAAAATATATATGTACATACATACATACATAACACATATGTACATACATACATACTTACACACATGCATACATACATACATACATACATACATACATACATACATACATACATACATACATACATACATACATGCATACATGCATACATACATGCATGCATACATACATACATACATTCATACATACATACATAGTATTACATACATACATACATACATACATACATACATACATACATACATACATACATACATGCATACATACATACATACATGCATGCATACATGCATACATACATTCATACATACATACATACATACATACATACATACATACATACATACATACATACATACATACATACATACATGCATACATACATACATACATTCATACATACATACATACATACATACATATTACATGTGTAACGTTGCTTGGTCACCCAGACGGTACCTTGCGGGGTTGTCGACCAATGACAGACACGATGGTATTGTAGATATGCCTAACTTCACCCAAAAGTTCCGTACAGCAAACAGGAAGTAATTATCTCTCCAATGCTCAACTCTCTAGTGCTTAAGATCTAGCTTATTTACACAATTTTCGGTCGATGGCCTAGTTACTCACCCAGTTCAACGCCAACCAAAGAGTCCTTTCCTCGGGTACTACAGTAGGCCAGCCCATTCAACTATTTGCCCCTTGGATGGCTGCTTCTCTGTCTGTCTCTGTCTCTGTCTCTGTTACTGTCTGTGTCTATGGACCTGTCTCTCTTTTTATCTCTCTTTTCTTGTCCCCAATGTGGGTCTACTCACTACACTACACTACACCACACTACGCTACACATACATACATGCATACATACATACATACATACAAACATGTCATACATACATAAATACATACATACATACATGCATACATGCATACATACATACATACATACATACATACATACATACATACATACATACATACATACATACATACATACATACACACATACATACATACATACATACATACATACATACATACATACATACATACATACATACATACATACATACATACATACATACATACATACATACATACATACATACATACATACATACATACATACATACATAGGTCTACAAAATACATAGGTCTACAAACGTACATACATAATACATTCATAATAAATACATCCATGCATACCTACATGCATATGCATTATGCATACATACTTACGTACTTACGTAGCCTATTTTCGTACGTTCGTACGCACAATGGTTGATGCACGCGTAGATGCCTAGATGCCTCAATGACATTTGTCACCAGCAACTGCATTCCTGTGTGCATCACGGACTTGCATAGGATTTTCTCGCTGGATTCAGTGCTTGACCTGTTTACGGATGTCTTCGTCTGGGGTGGGTCACGTGGGTCAGATCGAGCCAATGGGGAATCACGTGGCCATGGCAGAGATGGATGGAGAGAGGCATTCGGTCAGAAGAGAATGATTCTCTGAATTATGAGTGATTTCGCCTTGGAGAGCCAGAGAGTCATTGATGTCGAGTGACGTCGCCCGTGAAAAGACTCCGATGTGATGTATGCTCTCCGTCCCCTGTGGTTTCTCGTTCTGATTAATATTTGCTCTTTCTCCGTTGTCTTCTACTTCCTCCTCCTCCTCCACGACTTCGTCTCCATGACATTCTTTGCATTCTTATTGCTGTTCACATTCTTATTGCTCTTCACATTCTTCTTCTCCTTCTCCTTCTCTCTCCTTCTCTCTCCTTCTCCTTCTCCTTCTCCTTCTCCTTCTCCTTCTCCTTCTCCTTCTCCTTCTCCTTCTCCTTCTCCTTCTCCTTCTCCTTCTTCTTCTTCTTCTTCTTCTTCTTCTTCTTCTTCTTCTTCTTCTTCTTCTTCTTCTTCTTCTTCTTCTTCTTCTTCTTCTTCTTCTTCTTCTTCTTCTTCTTCTTCTTCTTCTTCTTCTTCTTCTTCTTCTTCTACTACTTTAAAAAAAAATTGCAATTTTATTTATTCCGGATATTTCTATAGCGCCTCTCGAAGTCAACTACTACTCAGAGGCGCTCCCGACTACAGCATTTGATACTGTGCCGGAATTTTCACGCCGAAGCGCCGAAGCAATTGCGAGTGAAGGACTTGCCCAAGGTCCGTACGCAACGGCTAGAGTGGGATTCGAATCTGCAACCCTTCGGTCACAAGGCGCCGAACTAACCACTGAGCCACCACGCCCCACAAATACTTATACTCCTGCTACTTCTTCTTCTTTGCATTCTTCACATTCCTCATCGCATGCTTCGTTTTTGCATTCTTCGCATTGTTCTATGCATTCTTCTTCTGCTTAGCATTCCTCACATTATTCTTCTTTTTCACCTTCTTTTTCTTCTACGTATTTTTCCTGTTCGTCTTCTTCTTCGATTTCACATTCCTTACATTTTTCTTCTTCTTCTTTACATTTGTTCTTGTTCTTTAGCTTCTTCGTCTGTTTTTCTTCTTCAGCTTCTTCGTCGCATATATTTTTGCATTCTCCTTCGCGTTCTTCTTCATATTTTTCTTCACCTTCTCTTTCTCTCCCTCCTCCTTCTAATCTCCCTCCTCATCCTCATAGTACCATCATCTTTATTACGATCCTCTTCCTCTTCTTCATTTTCATCGTGCTCATCATAAGCCACAATGTCATCATCATTATCGTCAAATTTTCTTAATCAGTCAATTAATTGATATTAGTGGCAACAACAGGGTTATTCCAAAATATCAGACACTTCACTAATAAGTAAGCATGTGTATGATGTTTTTGTAAAGATGTATCTAGATATCTTATGTATACATTTATGTATGCAGTGTTACATATTTACACATGTAAATATAATTATATGCATTCTATTTAAGTAAAACACATACCGGGTATATATTTACTTATGCAGGTATGTATTCATTTAGAATTATATTAATAATGTATGTACTTAAGGGTTCGATGACAGTTCGTTGCAAGACGAGGCACTAATTGTATAAGAAGCTACAAGGCTTATCCAAGGCTTATCCTTCTGATCAATAGGACCGAATATTATGTAACTTATGTTAGGCTGTAGGTTGTGTCTGTACAGCGCCCTTGTAGCGGCATGGTCGTGTTACGGCGCTATAGAAATTGTCCGTGTTATTATTACAGCTTAGTGATGGCGATGCACTTTGCAAACTACAAGAATTGTTATATGTGTGGTCACTATTACAGTGCTAGGCTATGTGTATGCAAGTTACAAATATTTCAACAGGTTTAAGATCGGTATGCGCAGCATTTCCTTTGCTCACTCTATTGGAATTTGTCACCCCACAGTGGAAAGACTTGTTTCAAAATTACAGAACAAGCAGGTCCCCCGAGTCGATTGAAAAGTGAAACAATCCTCGCCGATGAGGCTACTTCAAAGCGAAAGAAGAAAGCTCGGGTTCTAGATGAACATTTACGAACTGTGGCCGATTATTTTGAAAATTATCTTACACCTACGGAGGATGTAGTCATAACAATAACTTACAGGCTTATAGCTGGCAGATAAGTGATTAGCATCTTGCTGCTAATAAAGTGGAAAATGGTCTGGCAAACTGTTGTTGCCATATACTTTGTAATTAAAATCAATCGGTACAGAATCTGATTTGCCCTGTTCAGAATTGTCCCTGCGTCGAATTGTCCCTGGTCCGAATTGTCCCTGTACCGAATTGTCCCTCCACCGAATTGTCCCTGCACCGAATTGTCCCTGCGCCGAATTGTTCCAACTAAGAATTGTCCCTGCTCCGAATTGTCCCTGCTCCGAATTGTCCTGCTCTGAATTGTCCATGCTCCGAATTGTCCTGCTCCGAAATGTCCAGATCCGAATTGTCCTGCTCCGAATTGTCCTGCTCCGAATTGTCCTGCTCCGAATTGTTCCTGCTCCGAATTGTCCTGCTCCGAATTGTTCCTGCTCCGAATTGTCCTGCTCTGAATTGTCCATGCTCCGAATTGTCCTGCTCCGAAATGTCCAGATCCGAATTGTCCTGCTCCGAATTGTTCCTGCTCCGAATTGTCCGGCTCCGAATTGTCCGGCTCCGAATTGTCCTGCTCCGAATTGTCCTGCTCCGAATTGTCCTGCTCCGAATTGTCCTGCTCCGAATTGTCCTGCTCCGAATTTTCCTGCTCCGAATTGTCGGGTCATCGTATTTATGTATGTATATATGGTTTGTACGTTCGTGCGTATCTGCTCATTGATTCGTTTTGGAATCTCTCACGTTTTCCAATAATGTCCTTTTCCGTTTAATAACTAGAAGAAACGGAAACGAAACTAATAAACGAAGAAGAAATCGAATTTAAAAACTGCGAGTGGAAAAAGAAGGAAAAAATAGGCGGAAAGCACCAAGGAGAAAGATTAATTGTTTTTCTGCCAACCTGTTTCAGTTCTGAAGCCGTGTCTTTAAATCCAATCGCTCCAAGAATAACAGGACCAGACCTCAGCAGCCCTCTATGACACCGCTATCGAGGCAGGATAAGGCAGCACCAGCAGCAGGACCACCACCAGCAGCAGCAGTAGCAGCACACGAGAGACGACGGCGTCGATGACGAAACGCCGATGCAGCGACTGCCGTGGAGATGCTGTGTCGTTCGACATGTCACTCTGTTTCAGCAGCCAGTCGCGCGCGCCAGATGCGATGATTAAAGGAAGGAAGGAAGGAAGGAATGAATGGAAGCAAACAAAGAAGTAATGAGATAGGGAATGAAGTATGGAATAAAGGAATGATGAAAGGAAGGGAGGAAGGAATCGAAGCAAACAAGAAGGAAGGATTGAATGAAGGATTGATGGAAGAAATGGAATAAAGCAAGAAGGAAGATGGGAAGGAAGGAAGGCAACGTAATAAGACAGAAGGAAAAAAGGAAGGAAAGACAGAAGAAGGAGAAGAAGGAAGGAAAGAAGAAAACGAAGGAAGGAAGGAAGGAAGGAAGGAAGGAAGGAAGGAAGGAAGGAAGGAAGGAAGGAAGGAAGGAAGGAACGAAGGAACGAAGGAAGGAACGAAGGAAGGAACGAAGGAAGGAACGAAGGAAGGAACGAAGGAAGGAACGAAGGAACGAACGAAGGAACGAACGAAGGAACGAACGAAGGAACGAACGAAGGAACGAAGGAAGGAACGAAGGAAGGAACGAACGAACGAACGAACGAACGAAGGAAAGAAGGAAGGAAGGAACGAAGGAAGGAAGGAACGAAGGAACGAAGGAACGAAGAAAGGAAGGAACGAAGGAACGAAGGAACGAAGGAACGAAAGAACGAAGGAACGATGGAAGGAACGATGGAAGGAACGATGGAAGGAACGATGGAAGGTATGAAGAAGGAGATTAAAGGCGAAAGAGAAGGAGATTGAGGATTCTGCAATTACATACAAGGACAGCAATGATTTAGATTTTAGAGACTGCGTGATACACTAACACACGCAAACACACGCGCCTAAACGCACAATCACAATCGTGTATTGGTGCCATCAGCACAGAAGGAGGCAGAAGGACCTCTTTGTCTCTGCCTCTGTATCACCTAGTATACCTGATCTAGACATGTGCGACTTAAAGATGGCTGAAATGTATTCTGCCTAATCACACGCATACATATTAAGTGTGCATGCAAGTAGATACTTAATGTGTAGCAGAACGTTTCTACAGCGTCGTTTATTGGCCTTTTAAAGGCGTTTATGAATGAATATATATATATAATATATATATAATATATATATAATATACATATATATAATATATATATACATTTACGAGTGTCTGTATATTAGTTTAGACGTGGTGTCTTCTAA
>OY744605.1:69450692-69458192 GCA_963556255.1 Allolobophora icterica
GCCTGCCTGCCTGCCTGCCTGCCTGCCAGTGGCGACACTACACCAGGGCGAGACAGGGCAAATGCTCTGGTAGAACTGCCTTTCTCTGGTCGTTGCCCTACCAGAATTTTGCCCTGCCCAAAATGTGTGCGGGGCATAAATCACCTCTGCGCTGGTTACTTGTATGACTGCCCTGGCTATGAACTTGTTACAAAAAATGTCTAGCTCCGCCACTGCCTGCCTGCCTGCCTGCCAGCCTGCCTGCCTGCCTGCCTGCCTGCCTGCCTGCCTGCCTGCCTGCCTGCCTGCCTGCCTGCCTGCCTGCCTGCCTGCCTGCCTGCCTGCCTGCCTGCGTATGTATATAGGCCTATGCTTCTATTGCTTCTATTCGTATGTTATTGGCGTTTCAACGTCAACTGAACGATTAGAAGTCAACACTGTCGGGGCGTCTCCAAGGCACTTCCACTTCGTCCCGCACACTCCATCAAATAAAGCGTAAGCCCCGTACAAGGAAAACATGATATCCAATATATATATATATATATGCATATATATAACATATACATAGATATTTATTTATGTGCCTATATACCTACATACATACGCACAAATGTGCATATATATATATATATATATTACATGTGTATGTGAATGTATATACAGGGTGGCGCAGCAAAAGTGGGACCACCTCATGAAATCTTGTGCAATATATATCAAATTATGTTTTGGGCGTTTTTGTAACTGAAAAATATCCTTACTCACTAACTCAACGTATGACGTCACTATTTCGTGAACTTCCGGTCGCCATCTTCATAGTTTATGCCATTTGTACGGAGCTCCTTCGCACATGGCAAGAATAACGATCTACTTCCTTCTTCGGGAGAATGTCACCTTCATAGAACCAGACATGTGGCCCCCAAATAGCCTGGACCTAAACCCTATAGATTATGCTATTTGGGGTGCTCTTCAACAAAAAAGTCTATACCTTCGTCGTAAATTTGAAACAATAGATCAATTGAAACTGGCCATTGTTGAAGAGTGGCAAAAACTCTCTCAGCGGTTTATAAACAGAAGCATTGACCAGTGGCGCAGACGTTTAGAAAGACTGTTGAGAACCGAGGAGGACACATTGAATAATTTGATTTCTGATTTTGTATAAATTATCTTTTGGCATTGGCAACAATTTACTTGTTTTTCTTAGAAGAAAAACTTACACAGAAATTTATTACTTGATATTATACTAGGCGGTCCCACTTTCTTTGCGCCACCCTGTATACACGTAATTTAGATGCTGCTGCACAGAGGTCGTGTTAAGCTCTTTCTAGTCTTTGTAGACACTGTCATGGCTTCTTGATTTCGTCTACTTCGTCGCAATCCTCTTTCTCCGCCTGCTCGTCCTCCTCCGTCCTTCCGTTCTTCTTCTCTTCTTCCTTCCTCTCTCTCTTCCTCCCTGACCTCCTTCCTTGCCTTCTACCTTCCTTTCTCCCCGTTCCTAAGCTTCTTTCTCAATCGCCTATTTTTCTTTTTCTCTCTCCTCTGTATCTTACATCCTCGTGAAAAGTCACATCGGGTTCCATTCTTTGCCAGTTTAAATCTTCTTCCTTTCTCAATTTCTTCTTCTTTAAAAATTCCGATTCCCTTCCTCTTCCTCTTCTTCCTCAACGTTGTTCAATCCTCCCAGTCTTCCTAATTTTCTTTCATCCTCCTCCTTGTCTCCATTTTCATCCACCATAATCCTCCTCCAAGCACTATCCTGAATTTTTCCTTCTTCACCGCCTTACCCGAATGAGGCGGTCTCATTCGCTCCGCTCCATCTCTCTTCGGAACGACAGGACAAGATGGGATGTCATCGTCAGTCTTCTGTCCAAGCAGCAGCAGCAGCAGCAGCAGCAGCAGCTGCAGCTTCCTTCCTCCCTTCTGCCTCTCTCCTTCCATCACTCATGGGTTAAGTGCAAAGAGCAACAGAAACCATCCAGAGCTTCAGTAGTTTTTACTGCGATGTATGTATTTGTGAGCGTGTGTATTTGATATATTATTAAACACCATCTCAACAGCTGTATGCATGGTACATGAAAGCCATATTTGTACTATGATGTAATGTTACAAATAATTTATCTAGCGCCTTTTGAAGAACACCAAAAGCGCTGCGAGTATCAGGGAGTAGTGATCAGCGACCAAGCTGACTCATTACTGGAGCACGTAGCTCACTGATGTCTACTCGCGCAGTGCCAACAATCGAGGACTGTCCAAACAGGAGGATCTTGAATCCCAATCCGTTCCCAAATGGGAAGCCAGTGCAACATGTTTCGCATATATTCAGATATAAGTCAGTATTTTTGCGGACTGGGCACCACTCGGCTGGCACAGCCGAGGACCGAACCATAGGATCACGGTAGCGTTGAATCAAAGGTTACGTTAGATGACGAAACTGATAGAAGCAGGTTCGGCAAAGCGAATTCACGTGCATACCTATTACATACATACATTCATACATACATACATACATGCATACATCAATCAATCAATCAATCAATATCTTTTATTGGCACCAACGACAGTATTTCAACAAGTTGTTTAACATAAGATTTCGATAGTATTATGTCGAGTTGCATTATAAAGTTAGGAATTAAATTTTAAATAAAATCGTTTAATAATAAACATTTGGAACTCGCCATTAATACTTCAGTATAATGAAAACTTTATTGTACGTGGTCAATTAAACGTAGCACTGTCATTGACAGCAAATGGCATCCCCTAAGGGATATGGGTCCCACTAATGCAGGGATGCCACTATGACAATGTACATTCATCAAAATGATGTAGTAGGACTGTGGTGCCATTGTCGTTTCATACTAGATATTAAGGTGAGATAACGCACACAAAAAGTGGATCTTAGCTAGCTTAACTATCCTTAACTACTGTATTCATCTCCAGTGTGACGCCCGGATTACAAGGACACGCATAATAGTTAATTATATACTAAGGCTTACTCAATTCATGTCGGAGGAGGAGAGGAAGCATCGCAGTTTCTTTTTAAACAAATACATACTAGTACTTAATCTTATGTCTTGAGGCAGTGAGTTCCAAGTGGATGGACCCATAGATTTTATTGAAAATAATCTAATGTTAGTGCGTGCTTTAACTGGACGGTATAAAGAGGCTGATCTAGTGTTATGTTCATGTACCGTGGAAGCCAGAGCAAAGTACCCAGCAAATGAAACAGGAAGTGTGTTATTTCTATATCTATAAAATAGTACCCCAATTTGAAAGATCCATATTTGATTTAATTTAAGGAGATTGAGGTCTTTAAATATGGGTAAAGTATGGGATCTATATGATGAGTTACTTATCATTCTTATCGCTTTTTTTTGCAATATGTGTAATTTGTGAAGGCGTGATTTATAGTTTGAGGCCCATATGATATTGCAGTAGTTTAAGTAGGGAAATATCAAGGAGTAATAGAGGTTTAATTTAATATCTTTTGGAAGAACCCTGGCAACTCTAGAGATTATTCCAATGTTTTTCGCCACCTTTGACGCTATGTAATTAATGTGAGATTTCCATGTGAGATGTTGATCAATAACCACTCCCAGAAACTTTATAGATTCAACCCTCGTAACAGGGACCCCATCCAGTGTTATATTCCCTATTGTCGGCTTAATTTTCCTGTGTGATTTAAAACATATGAAATTTGTTTTGTCTACATTAAGGGTTAATTTATTTGCTAAAAACCACTTATTTACCTTAGACAATTCCCCATTTATTACTTCTAGAAGGGATTCCCATGAGCTATTTGAATAGTAGATAGTCGTGTCGTCTGCAAATAATATAAAATGAATCGTAGAAGAGACTCTTGCAACGTCGTTAATAAACAGCAAGAAGAGGAGAGGTCCTAGGTTCGATCCTTGTGGAACTCCCGAGGTAATAAGGCCAGGTTCCGATAATACGCCATTACAACTTACTCTCTGTTTACGTCCTTCTAAATAGCTTTTGAACCAATTTAATTGAACTCCTCGAATTCCATAATTTTCTAGTTTATTTAATAATATTTTATGGTCGACTGTGTCGAATGCTTTCGCCAAGTCTATGAAGATGCCTACTGAGTAATCATTGTTATCTAGTGCTTTCGAGATTTTATCCTCCATGTCTATCAAGGCCATATACGTAGAGTGGCCTGCCTGAAAGCCGTGCTGAGAAGGGTGAATCAAATTTAGAGCTGTTACAAATGAATTAAGTCTGGAATACATTATCTTTTCTAAAAATTTGGCAAAGAATGGAAGAACAGAAATTGGCCTATAGTTGGAGAGCTGCTGTACATTTCCCTTTTTAAAGACTGGTATTACTTTGGCCTCCTTTAACAAGTCTGGTACAATCCCACTACTTAACGAGCAATTTATAATTTCCGACAGAGGATGGGCAATTTGCTGAATAAAGGGCAAAGCTAAGTACGGATCAATGCCATCCAGTCCCATTGTGTGTGTTTTTTTTATAGTTTTCCCAATATTTATTATCTCCTCTGGGGAGGTTAGCAGAATACCTAATGAAGATATGTTAGGCGGGGGTAGATAAACATCATGTGTACATAAAGATGTGGGTAAATGTTCTGCTAGGTCCCCGGGTATTTTAATGAAATAATTATTAAACTCATTTGCCATAATTTCAGGGTCCTCTACCATCGTACCATTAATTATTAGTTGATTAATTTTTTTACAGTTATCTTCCGTTTGCAATGCTGATCTAATTAACTTCCAGGTAGCCTTGAGGTCTCCATGATGTTTAAGAAATTCATGAGTATAATAAAGTTTTTCAGCCTGAATCCTTAACGTTTTAAATTTATTTCTATAATTAACGAATTTATTTTTATTAGTATGGCTGGGATTTTTTAAGTATTTAATATATAACTGATTTTTTTTCCTACAAGATTTTAACAGACCAAATGTCATCCATGGCTTATTATTCTTGGCCTTTTTTCTTTTGGTGTTAGCTTTCATAGGAAAGGCGTCTGTATAGGCCTTCGTATAATTAAGAATAAAGCTTCCATAAGCATCATTAACCCTGGCATGTTGGCAATGCTGATGCACAAGATTCCAGCTTTCATCTAACAAACTGTTTGAAAATTTTTCAAGGCCTTCTGGAGTGACAGTTCTATTTTCCAAATACTTACTATCCACTGAGAGTTTTATATCATATGAGAATCGAGCTAATACAGGCAGATGGTCAGAGATATCAGATAAAATAATAGTAGCAGTCTGGAGCTTGGACCACGCTGTACAGAATATGTTGTCTAGCAGAGTTTTAGTGTACGGTGTAATTCTAGTTGGTCTGGTGATTACTGGAAGGTATTGGTAGGATATTAGATTATTGTAGAATAAATTTGTATCTTTATGTTCATTAACCTTTAGAAGGTCTATATTATAGTCCCCAAGAAGGAAAATTTCTTTAGATTTCGTTTTAAGATTTTCCATTAGCTGCTCAAATTCCGCCAGAAATTCAGTTAGGCATTGTCCCGGAGGGCGGTAAATCACACCTATTACTGGAGAATATCTTTTTAGATTTAGGCGTAATAATAAATATTCAAATTTTGAGAATTCATTTCCGTTTGGAGTTGGATCAACAAGTTGATAGCTAAGTTTATCATTGATGAAAATACCCACTCCTCCTCCTCCTCCTTCCCCTTTTCTAGCCTTGCCTATAAATTTATAGTTTGGTAAGTAGACTGTGTTCAGTCCGCTTTCATCTAGCCAGGTTTCAGTTACAGCGACTATTGTTGCCTGGGTTTTCTCCACTATCTCTCTAACTTCAGCTACTTTATGCGTGATACTTCTGCAGTTTATATGCAGCATAGTAAGATTTAAATCGTTATTTTTTCCGATTAGTTGATCTTTTTGAATTTTATCAAGAGTACTGTAATTACTTGTCCAAGTTACATTTTTGTAAAAGTTTTGGTCAGGGTCACTACTATTTTCATCTACCATAGTGCTATTCTTTTCGTTTGAAGAGAAGACTTCAAGTTCAATATCTTGTAGATAGCGCAGACTTATATTATTTTTTTCCTCCCCCTCATCCTCCTCGCTACTCGTAGAAGCTTCTAAGGAACAAGTACCGACGTCACAACTGGAGATAATTGGGATCGCACTGGAAAACAGGGCAGAAACGTGCGTATATGCCCTCCCTTATACATACAATTCGATAATAAACATAAGCATAAGAAGTAGTCCGATATTCATATACAGTTCTGGATCATCACACTGCATGCGAACTATCAAATCAAACATGGCTAGTATCTGTAGCCGTTATATACGTAACATTTTTAACGACTCTCATTGCCATAATAAACATAAGAAGCATTCCAACATTTATAGACTGTTCTGGATCATCACACTTCTGGATCATCACATTTCTGGATCATCACACTGCATGCGAACTATCAAATCGAACATGGCTAGTATCTGTAGCCGTTATATACGTAACATTTTAATGACTCTCATTGCCATAATAAACATAAGAAGCATTCCAACATTTATAGACTGTTCTGGATCATCACACTTCTGGATCATCACATTTCTGGATCATCACACTGCATGCGAACTATCAAATCAGACATGCTAGTATCTGTAGCCGTTATAAGCACGTAACATTTTTAGCGACTCTTATTGCCATAAGAAACATAGGAAGCATTCCAACATTTATAGACTGTTCTGAATCATCACACTCCATGCGAATTATCAAATCAGACCTGCTAGTATCTGTAGTCGTTATATACGTAACAGTTTTAGCGACGCTTATTTCCATAAGAAATATAAGAAGCATTCCAACATTTATAGACTGCTGTGGATCATCACACAGCATGCAAACTTCCTAATCAACTATGTTATATCAGCAGCCGTTATATACGTAATATTTTCAGCGACTCTCATTGCCGTTAATCAGTTTAAGTATAATCAGCTAGGCTGTGATACTCTGGTTAATAAGTTGGCTGTGATACTCTGGTTAATAGGTTTATGCTGTTAAACAAAAATTTAAAAAAAGAAGCGATAGAATGATACTGCCTACAGCGACAGTAGCATACTAGCCAGTAAATTTATCATAAAAATGTCAAAGTCTTGAGATTACTTGTTCATGTTATAATATCATTGCAGCAACAGTTCAATGAATTCATCAGGGACATCTTAAATTTATACTTCCTTTATGGAGATATAATTGTATAAAAGTAGAGAAGCGTAATTTATAATCCAGAAGTCAGGTGAGGAGCAGCGCTTAACTCAATTCAATCAGGTTATAGAAGACTTACAGGTATTCCTCGTTAATCAGCGTTCCGGTTATTCACTTGTGGTCATTCGCTGTTTTTTTTTTACCAGCATCAAGTTTCAAGTCCCATGCCGAAGTAAATCCTATATTTCCATCAGAGCCAAGGTCCTATATTTCCATCAGAGCCATATATATATACATACATACATACATACATACATACATACATACATACATACATACATACATACATACATACATACATACATACAT
>OY744605.1:69460692-69575758 GCA_963556255.1 Allolobophora icterica
ACGGGCAGTCACTTTGCCGCGTGAATGTGATAGGTGATTTAGGAAAAGCGAGCCTGCAGATAAAGCGAATAACAACTAGAACCCACGCTATTGTCTATTGAGACTACGAACTTTCAATTAGAAGGATGATAAAATATCTAATTATTAACATCCTTTTCAGTTGTTGGATAGTCAATAATAATTCAGTAAAACATAATAACCCGGTATTGCTTTCATAGATAAATGCTGGTATTAAGAGCCTGATTTGCATTTTGTGTTCATTAAGCCCAGTGCTGTTTTTCTAGAAAAAAGGTTCCGGAACTGAACAATATTATTATGGAAGGACTAAATCGAGAGCGAAGCCCTAAAAAAACGGGGTTTCGGTTCTGGGAGGGATCTCGGTGAAACCTTTCCCAAGAAATTTTTTGACGTCACATTAAATTAAAATAACTAAATTATTCTTTTATGAAAATAACTAGATTATTTTTAATAGCTGAAAGAGGTGCCGGAACGTCGTTACAGAGCGTTCCAGCAGAAAAAAGCACTGATTAATTTAATTTCCATTTTGCATTGTTTTAATATATATGGTATTGCCAATACCGTATTGACAGGAAATCAACTCCGCAATGCCTTTTTATGCTTGGAGCCCAGCTCATCGCTTCCTGCCTTGGGACCCGCACGCCCTAGGGCCGGGCCTGACTCTATGGACCCCCCCCCCGACAGAATTACATTGAATTATGCTGTCCGTATCTTACAATACATTAAACTGGGTTACACTATTCACATCCTACCTGTTCTACCATAAGGTACTCAACAGTACATGACATTATATTTCATTAAATAAAATTAGAAATACGATGTCATCATCATACTGGGTTTCAGTCTACATTAGCCTACTAGCAACGTCTGTTGCTACTTTTCATTACGCTACTACACTAAGCATTACACTAAATCGCATTACATTACATTATATTCAAATTCAAATTTTCGTTTATTCATCAACCAGTTGACACAACGCAATTGGTTACAGTCACAGATAGCCTAAGATAGGTAAACTAATAAATAGAAATCTATCAGCTAAAATCTAATATCAGCTAAATGTAGCATTGCATTACGCCCTGTAACCCTACCCGACCTTTCGTTACGTTACATTTGACTGCGTTTCATTTAGGCTGTATTATACTGGCCGTACAGTGCATAGCGCTACAAAAGCCGTTTCCCATCCGGTGCGTATTTCCTTTGCTTTGGTCGCATTTTGTCCTCCTCTTTGAAGTAGAAGCTCCGTCTGGAGTCGACCTTTAGGGAAATATAACTTACATTGAGCGCTGAATCCATTAACCGGTTGCGTCACTTGCTCTCCGACTCTGCCGGAGACCTTTCGCTCTAACGACAGAAGGGCTGATGCGTTTAACGTGTACGCAACATTAGCGCTGATGTGCGATTTAGTGCTAAGAGTTGCGCTACATAATTAACTAGCGAAGCGACCTCTATCGTTTGATGCCCTATTCTGCAGGCGTTTTATTAAATCATTTACGTGGCGTGTTAAGTGATGAGCGGTGTCGTGATAGGTCTAAACGAGCGACCATTACTGGAGGCCTATCTTAGTTGATAGGCCTCAGAACTCGTATGCATAAAAAGCAAAAAGGTTTATTTGAGGCCTGGAGACATTTTTAGTTTGAGACGATAAGGTAAAGCAGTCTTTTAGTCTAGTTTTAAAAAAGCATTAGCAATGAGGTTTAGCGCGCAGCAGATAAGAAGGCTAAACTACGAATATCAGCCAGAGTTGTTGGTTGGAGTAAGGTTGGAGTAAGCCGGTAGGTGGTATAAGCCATCAGAGGTAGGAACATCAGAAAATCGAAGTCTGAGAGGAGAGATCTTGTCTGATGGCTAAGAATCTATTGGCAGAGGAAGAGCGTATACGAAGAAGAGCATGGCTGTATAATACCAGGTACTCCATCTGTCGCGGTGCACGATCTCATTCACTGCCTACTATAGCAACTTCAGAGAAGAGCTTCCGGAGATACCTTAAGAGAAGCACTTGAATTTGGCAGATGATGCAAGTTTCTGAACACACTGGCGTCTAAATTTGAAGACACGAGAAGGTGAATGTGAGCATCGACAACACCTTTTAAGCCAGCTGCACAGCCTCACTGCAACAGCAAGCATACATCAGACAGCTCTGCGTTCCTGTTTCCAGTCAACCTATTCGGCGGTTGTTGCGTTCAGAGGCCCGTGGAGACCTGTTGGTCCCACGCTTCTGTGCAACGATGCTGGCACATCGTGCTTTCTCATGCGTTGGACAATCCTTCTGAAACAATCTTCCATTGAACCAACGAACTTTTTCGTCACAATTAGCAGATCAAGAAACATTTTAAAACCATCTTTTTTAGATCTGTTAGATAGCCATATTAAGCGCTCTTGTGCGGTTCCTAAAGGGCGATTTCAAAATATTCACATATATTAATACATACATACATACAGTGTTGCGTATGAGTTAACTCATATGAGTTTAAACTCACGAGTTAACTCACTTGCTGTGATTTATGAGTTTGAGTTAACTCACCTTAAAGAGTGTGAGTTATGAGTTTGAGTTAACTCATATTTTCTGTGAGTTTGAGTTGTAACTGTCAATTATTTTAAACTCAACTCACTCTTCGGCACTCGGCACATATTATGTTGAAACAAGCCTTTTTTTATATCGTCGGCTTTCCATACTGGTGAGTGGCGACGGCAGGGAGGGTCGTAAACACTGCTAGCGGACAGTATTTAAGCACAGTATATTTTGTATATTGTGAATAGTTAAGAACAACATGGCTGAAGTACCGTGTATTCTTAATGGAAAATATTTTTCTGTTACAAGTAGGCGTGATGGAAAATTTTTTGCTCGATTCAAACGTGCTAGTATGAAACGTGTGAGTTTATGAGTTAACTCATTTAACAAGTGAGTTTGAGTTAACTCATTTCACTTAGGATGAGTTGAGTTTGAGTTTAAACTCATTTTGAGGTGCGTGAGTTGAGTTTTGATTTAACTCATTTCTTGTGTGAGTTTACCCAACACTGCATACATACACAAATACATACACACATACTTACATACATACATACACACAGTGCTTTTTTCTAGAAAAAGGTTCCGGAACAATAGGTTCAGGAACTGAACAATTATGGAAGGGCTCAAATCCCGAGAAAAACTGGATTGGGGATTGGCTGAAAAAAGCACTGCATACATACATACATACATATATACATACATATATACATACATACAGTATGTATGTATGTATGCAGTGCTTTTTTCATACATACATACATACATACATACATACATACATACATACATACATACATACATACATACATACATACATACATACATACATACATACATACATACATACATATATACATACACACATGCATAGGCCTACATACGTACATACATACATACATAAATACATACATACATACATTCATACATACAATACATACAATACATACATACATACATACATACATACATACATACGTACATACATACATACATACATACATACATACATACATACATACATACATACATACATATATACATACACACATGCATAGGCCTACATACGTACATACATACATACATACATACATACATAAATACATACATACATACATTCATACATACAATACATACATACATACATACATACATACGTACATACATACATACATAAATACATACATACATACATTCATACATACAATACATACAATACATACATACATACATACATACATACATACATACATACATACATATATACATACATACATACATACATACATACATAGGCCTACATACGTACATACATACATACATACATACATACATACATACATACATACATACATACATAAATACATACATACATACATTCATACATACAATACGTACAATACATACATACATACATACATACATACATACATACATACATACATACATACATACATACATACATACATACATACATACTTACATACATACATACATACAACAGCTATATCTGAGTTCTACCAGGACTGGGAAGGACGTGCAGCAACCATCTTAGAACCATTAGTGAGAACGCGCTGGTCCAAGATACCTAATGAAGTTAAATTCATTGTACAACAAGTTCGCCATACATCTGTGTCTGTGCTAGGCACGAGTGACCACTGCAGTGGAAAGGCACGATGGCCGACTTTGATGGCTAATACAATGAGCAATTTACAATGTCACTAACTAATGAAAGACGATGTGGCAGGTGGTTTATTATGAAAAGGAAGCCTCATTGGTTTTTGATACGATAATGGTTGGCTTAATGCCTATAATCAGGGCTGTAGTGGTAAAATTTGAGGTGAGTATACGCTACCGGTGACCAATGGCGTAAAAAAAATTTGAAGACCTTTTTTTAGGAAAAATTTCTGACTTTTCACCAATTCTCAGAAAATTTTCAGACTTTTTACGATTTTGTCTCTGAAAAAGTTGATGACCTTTTTTTTGTTTTTTTTTTGTCATTCGCCCTGAAAACCTTCAAAAACCTCTCTTTTTTGAAAAATTTTCGTTCCCAGAGGTAAGTATACGCTGTATACCCGCGTAAACCCTCCTCTACAGTCATGAGTATACGCTCTCAAATTTCTCTAGAGGTAAGTATACGCTGTATACCCGCGTATACGCTCGACTACAGCCCTGCCTATAATCTATATAAACACATACACTCGTCATATACATATATGCCAACATTTGCATGCATGCATGCATGTAATCATGCTTGCATAATTATATACATTAGTAAACCTAGACAGTTGTATATAATAATTACTAGAGTATTTTCCCGTCTTCTTATGACGGCAGTGTATAGGCCTATGTAATTATGTCGTTGGTAAAATGCTTTGATCGCCGTCGTCAAGACGACAGTACTGACGTCACAAACGGTTTCTGTTTCACATTAGAATCCAGAAACCGTTTGTGACGTAGCGTCCTCCGACAAACACACGCTATATGGATATTATATGTATAGATATAATATTGCATGAGGCATTTTTCGTTGTATATTGTATACTTAACAACATTTTAGCATTTCTCCTGTTTTATTACTATGTTACACAAATAATCACCAGCACAGATGTGTGTGTATGTACGTATATAATTATATATATAAATGTATGCATACAAACAAGTATATATACACATCTGTGCATGTGATTATTTGTGTAACATATATACTATGTATATTTGTATATGTGTGCATAGTTGGGCGTTGCTGTGTTGATCCCTATAGCCACATGCTGCATGGTATACGGTTGGCGGATTTCCCGGCTTTGCTTCCCTCGGTCGCACTTGTGTCCCTCCCATCATCCGGGCGATAAAGAGACGGGAAGGTGGAGGGGATGAGATGGGGCGAGAAGGCAGGACGTAAGCCGGCGGATAATTTTACGTGAATAGAAGATGGTCGGCGGAGGAGAAGGAGGAGCAAAATGAGAGGAAGAAGAGGAATAGGAAATGAAGAAGAAAGAGAAAAAGAAAGACGGGGGAAGTGAAGCTCAGGAAAATGAAGCGGACGAGGAGGAAGACAAAGAGGACGAGGAGAATTAGGAAGGATGAGGATGAGGAAGAAGAAGAAGAGGATGACAAGGAATAGGATGAAAGAAATTAAGATAATAAGAAGAGTAGCAGAAGGCAGTCTTGTTGTCCTCGAGACCAAGGTCTTGGTCTCGAGTGCACTCGAGTTCGTTTTTAAAAGTCTTGGTCTTGGTCTTGGTCTTGAGGTTCAAGGTCTTGGTCTTGGTCTTGGTCTTGAGGTTCAAGGTCTTGGTCTTGGTCTTGGTCTTGAGGCTCAAGGTCTTGGTCTTGGTCTCGCAAGACCAAGACCAAGACCGGCTGTCAATGTGAACAGTCATTTTACAAAACGCAAGGATTTTAAAAATGTATCCAATAATTACTAATACAATTGCTTTAGTATTTACACGGTGTGAATGAGGCTTTACTGTTGTTTTGGACAATTATTTTGACTTCCGGTTATTTACCATAGAATGATTTCAAAATAGACTCACGATTTGTACATTTACATCAAGTGCTTGAAAAGCTGCTCTGTGTGCCAGTGAATTCAACACTAGAACGTATTTTTCACATGGCAGAATTTTTAGGAGGTCCCACAGGTCACGTCTTGGTCAGAAAATTCTGAGCGAAAATTGGTTTTTATAAAATACAACAGGCATTTGGAATAACATTTCGCATGAAGGACTTTTGTAAATAGGAATTCGAAATTCTCTGCAGTCTACATTTGGAGTTGTTTTGTTTGAATAAAATAGAAGATTCATGTTTTAATTAAAATAGCGAGTTGTCCGACTTGACAGTTTTTTTTTAGTAAGGAATAGAAGTCTGTAGATGGTTGTGATTTTTTGGGTATTTTTCTGGGTATTTTTTATACGTTATAACTTGAGTTTCAAAGTCTTGGTCTTGGTCTTGAGGTTCAAGGTCTTGGTCTTGGTCTTGATCTTGAGGTTCAAAGTCTTGGTCTTGGTCTTGGTCTTGAGGTTCAAGGTCTTGGTCTTGAGGTTCAAGGTCTTGGTCTTGGTCTTGGTCTTGAGGTTCAAGGTCTTGACAACAAGACTGGCAGAAGGTAAGGAACTGGAGGAATAGAGAAATGAGGACGAGAGGAAATAGAAAATGGCAATGAATAGGCCCTATAGGCAAATGTGCAGAAGGGGAGGACTAAGCTGAGGAGAGTGCAGAAAGAAGAAAATGAGGAGAACGAAGAATAAGAAATGTTCTAGGGAGGAAGTCCATGAAGGAAGAGGAGGAGGAGTAAGACGAACAACAAGAGAAGGAAGAGGAAGAGTTTGGGAGTACGATTTTTACATGGTTCGAATGGAGCTATAACTGCCCCGCTGGTTGAAACTATCTCCCTCTTGAGATCATCTACATTTCCTCAGGCATAGACTTGCATATCGCTCCGTACTTAAGACCATGGCCAGCCAATCTTTGCGAAGTTGTTCTATTGAAGCATAGATTTCAGAATTCTTATTGTTATGTTCTTACACAAGCGCTGTAAAAGCTTTCATAAAATTTGCCCTTAGGTGGTATGGCTCTTTCCCTCAAATACGGTGTGGTGCCGTCAAAATGGGTCATAAACGCAACCCCAACAAAATTTGCAATAGTGTGCTGTTAGGAGAACAGATATTTATCATAATAAAATGATATAACTTAAATTAGGCTCACCTTGTCACCTTGTGCTGTCAACTCCTGGAGCTCTAGCGACCGTCATGATACACATTTTCCATTGCTTCCTGTTCGAAGTCAGGTCTCTTAGTTCTTCCAAATTCATGCCAGTTACATCGTGAATCTCATCCATCCATTTCTTCCTTGGTCGACTCCGTCTTTTTTTCCCCTCACCACAAGCCAACATCATTTCCTTTTCTAGTCCATCAGATCGCATAACATGACCAAAGAATCCTAGCTTCAATCTTGTCGCCTTTTGTTTTAATGACTCTTCATTCTCGACACCAATCTCCACTCGTATTGATTCATTCGTCCTTTTCTCTGTCCATGATATTCTCAACATCTTTATCCATATCCACATTTCACATGCGTTGACCTTTTTCTCCATGTTCTTTGTCATTGTCCACGACTCACAACCATACAGAACCGTTGGAAAGATTAGGGCTCTCACGAGCCTTTTTTTGTATCTATGCTCACAAATTAGGCTTTGTCATATATATATATATATATATATATATATATATATATATATATATTATATCATTTTGAAATTTATCAATAATATTGTTTTTACAACGAGGTATAAAGTGCTATTTTCTTACATAAAGTGGTAATGCGCTAAATCGATTGCAGTGACTCTAGTTGTGGAACATACATACTCCTTTCTTCTATAGGGACGGAGCTTCAGAATGGCGTTCGTACAGTTACTGCTGATCTGTTCTGCGCCGTGTCTCAGGTATTTATTGATCTATGGTTACATGTGTATATACAAGGGCATCGATTTATACCTTATATACATGTAGAACATTGTAGACTCTATACAAGACATATACAAAGGGGAAGAATACATAAATATTTATTTAAGAATAAGAAAAGGGACTCTCAGCCCTTTACGCTCCCTCTTCCCCACCTCTCCTATACCTTTCTCTGTCATTCTGTGTCAATTTTTTTATTTGATAACGTACTCTTCGTATATATATATATATATATATATATATATACATACATAATTATATATGTATATATACATATATAATTATGTAGGCAAAGAGACAGTGCCGCCATCTAGTGACTACCACACTGTTCTAAAGTAATAGCTTTAATCACTAGAGGGTGTCACTGTTAAGCACATTGGAAAATAAGACTCTATAGCTAAATGGTTATGTGCTGTCGGATGATGGTTGAGCGGCTAACGCGTCGACTTTTCGCTTCTGCGACTAAGGTTCGAATCCTGGTCCAGTCATTTGAAATCGTATAGATAGTATTGTCGCAATGCGTTTGAATACTATCCACAATGCTCTCGCTCGTGCTGTCATTATGTTGATATTAATGCCAAACATCGTCCAAGGTTCGGGAATGGGCCCATCAATTTCATTTCAGTAATTTCTAGGCTGGTCACTGCCCACTCTGCAAATAGCCTCCATAAATACGCTGATGATTGCTACCTGCTGGTTCCGTCTTCTAACAATGCGTCGGTGCCGCTGGAGTTGGCACGTGTGTCGCGATGGGCTGCAGAATGCAATCTGAAGCTCAATCACAAGAAATCTCGTGATATGTAATTCGGGGCCCTAGAGGGGGCGCGACCGGGCTGAAGCCCCAGGGGCAATGCCGGGGTTGGAGATTGTCACTAGTATGGAGATCTGGTGGGGGGTCACAGTCACGGATACACTGGGATTTGGAAACCACACTCATCGCATATGCTGGCGGGCACGCCCCTCCATTTATGCTTTACGCACCCTCTTTGCCCATGGCCTGCGCGGACCGCCGCTTCATGATGTACTGCGTGCCACAACCTTGGCTAGGATGCTCTATGCCTCTCCTGCTTGTTGGAACTTTACGAGTCGGAGCGAGAGAGACCGCGGTTTGGGGCTACTGTACGTCGCCTCATCCGTTACCATTACCTTACTGATGATACTCCTACTTTTGAGCAACTATGTCTCAGAGCAGAATCTTCCCTTTTCTCGACAATCTTGGCGGTTGAGGAGCAAATATTGTATGATCTGTTCCCACCGATTAGGCCCTCTGACTACCATCTGAGACTGAGGCCCCATGATCGCGTTATCCAACCTGCCGATAACCTGGTGGTAAAAACATACATTACTAGGATGTTATATGGGATCAAGACTGTTTAGAACATATATAATACATATACGTGTGTGTATATATAAATATATGAGACCTAGATTAGAACTGTTGCGGGTATACGGAAAGATGTAGGCTACATGTATACGGTTAGCGGAAAGATGTATGCGGTTAGCGGAAAGATGTATACGGCTGTACACCAAAATACGGATAGCAATTGGTTGAATAAAGAATATTCTTTATCTTATCATATCTTACTAAAACTCCCGAACACCACTACATCATTCCTATTCTGTGCTTTTTTTCAGCCGGAACGAGCCGGAACGGCGTTCCGGCACCTTTTTTCAGAAACTAAAAATAATTTATTTATTTTAATGATAAAAGCAATAATTTAGTTATTTTAATTTAATTTCAGTGTTTTTGAACTGTTTTCAGTGTTTATTGAGACCCCTACCAACCCCCTTTTAAGTTGAGACGAAGGCGAGTACGGTACCGGTAAAATTGCACGCGCTCCCAACACAATCCATTGGGAAACTTCGGTTGAGATGAAGACGCTGGCATACCATTCGCGATGTAGGCCCTAATCTACTATCTTTGTTTTTGGTTGTCTAATAATTGTCCCCACTTAATATTTCGTATAGATAGTATTGTCGCAATGCGCTTGAATACTATCCAGAATGTCCCCGTTTCTGTTGAATGGCCTTTTTAAAAGTCGGATTGTAAAAGGGGGAGGGGGTTACGTTCCATGTAAAGATTGGTTGATAGGTTGCAGGATTCCGGTGACGCGGTAGTGTAGTGGTGTGTTCTGTGCCTTGTAACCGGAGGGTCGCAGGTTCGAATCTACCTCAAGCCGCTGCCTAGCAACCGTGGACAAGTTGCTCACCCACAATTGTCCAGCGCTCGTGAATAGGCTGGTGCCCTGCGCTTGGTTTTCAAGTGGCGCTTTAGAAGTTTGGAGATTACGATTACGATTCCAGATGCCCTAACAGCTGCTGCACAAGTACTTAGGCCTATCAATCCATAACAAACACACTCTTGCCTGTTTTAGGCTCCGAAGAAGCATGGTTTATCATTGAGCAGCTAGCTGCCATGTAACCGTTAGTGTAATCCTAGTTTCTTTCTAAGGTTTCACATAATACACCGTCTTCGCTTCGATCCTCCCCTTTCTCATCATTGTCTCCACAACCCAGGCGTCTCTATCCGCTAAACATAAACGCGCGATCATTCGTCTTCGTGTCAAGAAGCCGGGACTCGACCAGACAGACCCGGCCAGCAATCGTCCCATCACGAATTTGTCCTCCATCTTGAAACTGGTCGATCGCGTTATTCACAAGCAATTATCCGCTGTCTCTGTGGATCATACCATTCTTCTTAAACTCCTGCAAGTACAGTTCGGTGTCATCGCCTTGGCTATTCAGTGGATTGCTTCGTTCCTTTCCTCGAGATCTCACAGTGTCAAACTCGGTGGGTGCTCATCAAAAATCTTTTCTGTCCAGTGGCGGCGCCAGACATTTTTTGTAAGCAGGGCATAGCCAGGGCAGTCATGCAAGTAACCAGTGCAGAGGGCGATTTATTGAGAGCGCTGTAGCGCGAGCTTAAAATGGTGACCATAATCGCGCTACCGCGCTTGCCATAAATCGCCCACCTCCCCCAGCAGTATAGGGCCTATTTGTCTATAGTCAGGAAGTCAGATGGGCGAAGCCCCCGGAAGCTGAACGCTTTTTGACATTTGTAAAGCAAATTATAACATTTCAATGAATTAAGTGACTATATCTCAGGATATAACAAATATGCCCGAACAAATTCTGGACAGGGTAAAAATTCTGGCAGGGCATCGACCAGGGCAAAGGCTTTTTTACCAGGGCATTTGCCCTGGCGCGCCCTGGTATAGCGCCGCCCTGTTTCTGTCCTCTTCGGGGTCCCCCAAGGATCCAATCTCGGTCCACTTCTCTTTATTCTATACACATCCAATATTGTTAACATCGCATCACAGCACGGTCTCATCATCCCATGATCCACTCAGCTCTACATAGAGCTCTCTGGAAAGAACATTGGCAATATCAAAATTAAGATCGCTGCATGCGTTCGTGGTATCCAAACCTGGTGTGCATCCATACCCCTAAGCCGCCGCCATTAGCCGCCGAGCCGAAAAAATGTCCGCAAGCCGATAAAACCGCCGGAAATTTTACGGCTTAGCCGAAAAACCGCCGACAGTTATTTCACGGCTAGCCGCCGGAAAAAAGTTCGGCTAGAACATACACACAGTTGTGATTATAAAGTTTCCACGCTGGCTTGCTAATTTGTAATTAGCGTTCAATGAGCGGTAAGTGCTGACGTCAGTCACATGGCCGTCTCATCGTCTATTGTAAGGGCCCTGTCCAGGCTATCCTATAGTTGCATATATTCCGAGTTCTACTTCCGGTTTTATATTCAAAGTTAAATATTTCTAATTATCTCTCATGCAAGTTAGTGCAGAGTGCGCACTCTTACTACTCTGCTTCAAAAGCGGCTGCAGTCTATTGCCAGAATTTTCACTTTTTTTGTTTCTGTGTATCTGTTTCTTTTTTCTCTCGCTATGCGGCTAGGCCTACACCTATTAATGCATGTCTGGTAGCCCTATTATTTTGTGGTTCTAACTTCCAATCAGTTTTACATACTCGTAAATCGTAATTGAATGTGAACTCGATGCAATGTACGTATGTGAACTGAAAACATGAAATGTCCGTTTATTTCTTAACATAATTATTTGAATTCATTTCTAAAATTATTTTCAGACTGAGTGAATATTGCCCACCTTTCGATTTAAAAGTAGTCCCTAGTGTATATTGTATTACTGCGTTAATGATTGATGCACTTATAGTCGAGAAAGGTAGTTTACGCGCTTAAAAAGCGTAAACTACCTTTTACGGCTAGCCGAAAAGGTAGTTTACGCTCTTTTACGGCTAGCCGAAAAACCAGCCGTAAATTTGCTCAAGCCAGCCGTTAACCAGGAAAATTACGGCTTAGGGGTATATGTGCATCCATGCGTCTGAAACGAAATGCCATTAAAACAGAACTCATCTAGTTCGACCGTCGAGACAGTTCGGATGACGATAAAATAATGAACTTCTTAACTTCGACTCAAGCTGTTCCATTCCACCCTGAGGCACCCTCTGACGTGGTTCGCGAGCTCAGTGTAATGTTAGACTGCAGTTTTAACATGACTCGTCGCATTTCTTCAATTGCCAGAGCATGTTACTTCCACCTTCGCCAAATTCGACCAGTGAAAGGCTGTCTAAATTAAACTTGCCTCCGTATTCTTGTTCAAGCCCTCGTCATCTCTCGCCATGACTACTGCAACTCTGTCCTATGCGGTCTTCCCCTTACCGACACTACAACTTCTATCTTAGTTTTCCACACGGCCGCTCATCTAGTAAAATGTCTTGGTCCTAGATTTCGTATCTGAAACAACTACACTGGCTTCTCATCCGCGCTCGTATCGCCTTCAAAATCCCCTCCTCGTGTACCATATCCAATCCTAAACATCTCCCTCGTACATGAAATCTATGGTCACGCTATGTTCTGCTTCAAATTCTAGAGGACTCCGATCGGCCACGCGAGGGGATTATACAATACATCGCACCAACCGGAAGTTTGGTAGTCGTGCCTTCTCGATTTCAGGACCCATTGGATGGAACAGTCTTCCAACTACACAGTGTGATTCTCCTTACAGATTTTATTTTAGTTACAGTTAGGGGAATATAGTTAAGGGGTTTTCATTTTAGTTATAGTTCCAATTATAGTTAGTATTGTTTTTAGTTATAGTTATAGTTAGGCCTACTGTATTTTATTTTAGTTACTTACTTAATTACAGTAAGGCAAAGCGACAGTGCCTGCGTTACACAATTTGCTTAGAGTTTCGAAAGGCTGCTTTAAAACAGCTGGTCTGCCTCCTCTCTAGATGGGACCCAGGAATCCGGATTCGCACCTATTTTGACTACTCTCCTGAAAAATCCGCTAGTGAATAAGCTGGTGCCCTGCGCTTGGTTTCGAGTAGCGCTTTATAAGTTTGGAGATTACGAGGATTTGTATTTTCGCATTTTGGAACTCAATTTTGTGAAACGGTTGGATTCGAATTAATTTGTGTTACTGGCTTCGTAAGGAAAGCGATTCATAACTACGTACACTTTTCGTTATTATAGGCTACTGCTTTTTGATACGTTAACATTTTCGCCTCATCCTTTTATTTGCTGGTGAAGCATATTTCGTTCTGTATCTAAACTAAGGAATCTATAGCCTACATAGTATTTAGGCTAAGTTATTACATTTAATATATATTATGTAGGCTATATATTTCTATATAATTATATCAATCTTATTTCACCGACCATTACCTTCGATTTGCAATGTCATCGTAATATAAATAGGCTGTTATTACGCATACTGACGAATGCAATTTCAGCTAACTTACTCGTAATGTGTTTAAATTCAACGAAACTTAACCACGCCGATCATCTATGCAATCATGTGACAAAACCCCCTTTACGTCGTCTTCGTCTTCTACTTCTTCACTTGGGGGGTTGGGGAATTAGTTTCTTCGTCTCCCCCTTGATAGCCACCACCGTCCGCGATTTCTAGTACCAGGATGCCGTTGATGGATGGCTACAAGTTGCACTGTCGTTTCTGTGGGAGGTTCGACCCTAGTTGTATTCTAGGGCTTTTCGATATCGATCGATACTTCTGTCTTTCAAGAATATGGAGGTAAGTACTTTCTTTACGAGTCAGAGAAATAACAAGTTATCTGCTGGTTAACTATAATTCTTCTTCTTGTAACCCAAATCGATTAGCAACATCAATTGTACAGTTTGATGAACTGAAGAATATATCTAAGAAGCTTATTATTCGAAAAGAAATGACTCACAGTTCAACACGTTGACTGGAAACTCAAAAACCACCAGATTTCAATATCAATCGGTGACTAACTCATAACTCGGCAGTCCCTTTAGTAATCGTTACAGTCTTTCAACTTTCTTCGTAACCTATACCTTCTCAGATGTCTAAGTAAAAGATCGTACTATATCTTCTCAGAAATCTAAGCAACAGATCACGCACCCTATACCTCAAGAGATCAGCAACAGAACAGCGCATTAAATTGGTACGCCCTTATATAGTCTTCCACAGGGGGCCTGAGGCGCCATGGCCTGTCTGGCCATGGCCTATGGCGCCATGGCCTGTCTGGCCATGGCCTGTGCAGCCAGGGCCTGTGAGGCCATGGCCTGTGCAGCCATGGCCCGGTTACCATAGATACAATATGACGTCACAATACGTGAGGCCTTACATATGAAAATGCATGGGAAATTTCCATAGGAAACTAAAATTTTCCACAATCCCCCCTTGCTACCATCGCGAATGCCCCCATTCGCGGCAACCAAAAACCAACCAAAGAGATTACCCCTTGCAACATGTAAACATGAACATTTTGTACTATCCAACATTATAATCTAACAGAAAAACCCGTTGTTCAGACATCTTTCGCCCGAACTGGAATCCGCTATAATGATAGGGACCCACACTGGGCAACAAAAGAACTGCTACTTGCAACACGTAAATATGACACCTTACACGACCTGGAAACAGCAAAAGAAATTGCTCCTCGCACATGTAACATAAACGTTGTACATAATCACAACCTGGAAACAGCAAAAGAAATTGCTCCTCGCACATGTAACATAAACGTTTTACACAATCACAACCTGGCCATCATACATGAACCATCCACCCTTCAATCACCATCTTCTGAACTGGAGTCGCTGACGACAATGGGAACCCATTTGGTCCCAGGTTTCTGAGACCCAGGAGGAAAGTCTCCTTCCGAGTCAGAGCTGATTGGTATTGGCTCCTCCTTGATCGTTTGATCAGGAGCGCTGGATTTATCTGTGACTGGCAAAACGACATCCTGCTCCACACCTTCGGCGAAAACATCACACCATGGCAGATTCCAGTCTTCTGAGGATCCAGTCTCCTCGAGGTCGGCCCGAGGGGTAGTAAGCGAGGTAAACAGCAACACGTCAGCACAATCTGGTGACGGATCACTTGGGCCTGGCAGAGGCGTATTGAGAAAGGAGGAAAAATCGGCGATATCCAGATCCGGCAGAGAGGTAGCGTCACCCATCGGGCTGAGAGGGGAGAACAAGGGATTGACGACGTCCAAAGAGACTAAGTTACGTTGCGATGCGAACCATTCCTCTCCCGGCAGAGAGAGAACATCCTCCCTGTCCCAGTTGTCCCACGATTCCGTTTGCGTGGCACGGTCTTGAGTACCACTTCCAACCGGAGGTCCTCCACTTTCGCCTGCCATGGAAACAGACGAAAGGACATTTCCCTGGAGTACACGTTCTGAAGTTTCTGTTACCCTTCTCACAACAACGGACTGGCTACTCACGACAGACGAATGGAACCGTGCATGATGGCGCCGAAGTGCCCTAACAGAGTTTATCCCTCGGAAGACAGAAGGACAGTTATTGCATCGCACCAGTGTCCAAGGCCCCATAGTGCTGGTAATACCGTCGACTTAATCCTATTTCAAACAGAAATACATCTAACACTAATTCACTGCATCTACAGCAAATACCGTTCACGTTTTAAAACTTCATTCTAGGCCTTTCTGCACATAAAACATTTTTAAGCTAGCGAAGTCAAATGTTCAATTACCTTACCACATAACTAGCAAAAGAACACTTAAGTAACGAACAACAATGGCGACCGTTCATTCAAATCCCAGCAATTGCATTCGTTCTTAATACAACGCTAAATTGCAAAATCAAAAGTCGTTAACTTATTTTATGGTTCCAACAAACGAACTTTAAACATTAAACGTTCAAATTATTTGAATTTTCAGTTACCTCTTGCACAATTAGTAAAATAAAACGATTTGTGAAATTGCGATGCAAACAACCGATTAGAAGGACCGTTAATTCAAATGTCAGCACAACTACTCTGCGAAATGTCAATCGTAATCGTGTCATTCGATGCCAACACAAGTTCTCAATTCAAAACTATGCCACATTTGAAATGAATCGAATGTTCTGAATTTTCCACAAAACAAAACCTTCCCCCACCATTATAGGACTTAGGGCAATGGCTTCAATAGGAGAAGAACTATTCCACCGATACGGTCTCCAAATTGCCACACGACGATCTCCCTGTATAGGCAGCACCTCTGAAACACTAGGAGGCGCCATTTCCCTGGGGGATTCAGCATTGGCACGAAAAGGTGAAGTCTGCTCCATGGCGTCTAACAACTCAACCTCATCCACCTGAAAAAGTGACTCCGTCTCTATGTCAGCTAAATCAGGAGGCAAGGGCACCTCCTCCAAGGCGTAGCCGAGTAACCAAGGTAGGTCAAGGTCCATGAACAATTCCATGACTTCGATCACGTCTAGCAAATAGTCATTTTCTCCCTCCATCGCAACTGCTGAGTTACAAAAACATACAACTATTTATAGTGTGGGAATTATCATTACAACAATTAACAACTTAAAAATCTAAAATAACCTTAAGTACATGCAGTACAATTGCAAAACTCTCAATCACTGCACACATTTACGACACACTTCACTTTCGAAGATGACAATAGAAGCCGAGTTCTTTACACTTTTCACACAAGTTTTGCAGGTGAAACTGAGCTCTGTCACCGTCAATCCGTACGTGCTTTGAGAGTGGCCGCTGTTTACGTGGATAGACGTTGATTCGGCACTGGAGACATTCTTGACCCATATTGGCCCAGCTGTTGCCAGACAACCAACATCGTTTACATTTAGAACATCTAAATTCCCCGAAACATCTCTTCACACCTTGATACGGTGTAAGCCCGTGATCGCGCACCCGTGCCAGGACACAGTCCTGGATGAAATGCCCCTTCAAAAAGCATAGGTGACAGAGGTACGACTCTGGTAACTGTCGTCTAGGCTTCGTAACAGCTCGGGACACGCCAATTCCTTCTTCAACCGTGTCTGTAGAAGCCAAAAGCGGAGGATGTCCGTTTCGCCTAAAGCGACTGTCAACTTCTCCAGACGGCGAATTAGGAGACGCTACATGTGCTATCGGCAAGTTCCCCTCCTCCTCACTTCTATCCATGTTTCCGGACGTGGCCGTTCCGTAAACTCCGAACTTCAAATGACCGCCCCAAAGAAAAACGGCAGAAGCTGCTGCGTCCCCACCGAATGACGCAATGTTCATAGTGACGACAGGGCAGATGCTCTCTCACTCGATCGAACAGACAACTTCCTCTACAACGAAAATTAATTGTTGTTAGTCGGCAATTCACAGCACAGTCGATCGATCCACGCATCAATCGATCTTCTCCGGTCAACGCGAGTGCCGACCAAGTTCCAACGACCGGAGGGGTTTGCCAAACGCGAGTTTATTGAGTGTAACGTGCCGGGCGGCGAGTGATGCGTTTAGGACGACCGTTGTCCCGGTCGACATCGCTCCCCGTCGGTTCGTTCAACACCGTTTCAGTTTCATCCGACGTCGCATCATCAAAGCACAGCTTTAGTTGTCGACGTGCACCAGGAAAGGTTTGGAGTGAGCTGTTTTCCTGATGAGGTAATTCACCGGCCCGCGCTGCTCCACCACGACGAATGGTCCGGTGTACATGCGCGACCATTTGGGGCTACGCCCCTGATGTCGACGCGGCGTAAAGTAGAAAACTTTGTCACCAGACTTAAAACTGGCAGGACGAACACGCAGATCGTACGTGTGTCGGCGGCGTTCTGCAGCGACTTTCAACTCTTCGCGTACGACTCGGTAGGCATATTCTATTCGTTCCTCGAGGTCACGAACGTAGTCGACGTAGGTTGCCGTGATGAGGTTGGTGTCAGGAGGTCGGCCGTAGACGAGGTCTGTTGGCGCTCTGGTCTCCCGACCGAACATCAGGAAGTTCGGGCTGAAACCCGTCGTCTCGTGCAGCGACGCCCGGTAGGCGGCGAGGACGTGGGGCAAGACTACGTCCCAATCCCTTTGATGGCTGCATATAACTTTCCCGATCATGGCATTCAAAGTCCTATGGAACCTCTCTATCATATCATTCCCACTAGGGTGGTAACTTGACGTCCTAATTTTATCAATTCCCAATAGTTTACATAACCCCCGGAACAAATTTCCGTCAAAATTCTTCCCTTGGTCAGTAAGGATCTGTAACGGGGCCCCATACCGTACAATGACCGTTTCTACTAAAGCGTTAGCCACCGAGGTAGCTTCTTGATTGGCCCAAAAACAGCATTCCAGTGTTAATGCTATGGCAACCAGAACCAGCAGGACTGGGAGAATTGGTCTCTTATCCATCTTTATCCCGTTCTGTCTCACTGTCACCGTACTGTCCAAACGTTCGTCTACTGCAGTCCTATGCGGCAAGGGCTGTCGTCTTAAAGGCTGTCGTACCGGTCGTGCGTCTCCCGTATCGATTTTATGCATGATTACCGAAGTCCTCCCGAGGTCTTTCTCGGAGACTGAGAATATATCATAATACTCTACTAGTAATCCCTGCAGTCGCACCCGATCATCCGGACTTACCTCCTCCGGAAGATCTTCTGTCAACGACTCCAAGGAAAAAGTCTCTTTGCCTTGCCCTTGTCCTTCGTTGCTAACGCTGCTATGTTTAACTTCAACTTCAACTGGATGCAGGCCCCCTAATACCTGATCTCTGGTAAGCATCACCGGGTCCTCGTTAAGGTTCACCACTCTTACTTGAGCCGCGTCCACACGGTCACCCACCACTACTCTGGCCAGATGGACCCCTGGTTGAATCTCTGCAGCCTCAGTCATCCAAGCAGAAGCTGTAGCGTTTAAATCCCCATACTGCGTCTTAACTGGTACATCCCGCTGACTCTTAGGAGCTACCATAACCTCCTCAGCGACGATCACCCGTCGACACCACATGGACCCGTTGCCACGTACAAGGGGAATACGCCGACGGCCAACGAACAAGGCCCCTGCTCCAAACCCTAAACGGCACCGGTGTTTCCTTAACCAATCCATACCCAACATGGGTTCGGTAATCTGGTCTGACACCAGAAAATTTGTAAAAATGTCAAACCCCGGTCTAATTTTAATCGGAAGTTCTAACTCCCCAAGGACCCGTATACCGGACCCATTTGCAGCCATCAAAAAGCGATTACATGAACGTAAGTCTAACCCCTCAACAGTAGAAGATGGTACTAGGCTTACTTCTGATCCAGTGTCGATCAGGCAGGTCTGCGGTTGTCCGTTGACTGTTCCTCGTATATAGATGGCGTTATTACTTGCGCGATTCGGAAATCTCGGACGGGCTGTGTGGTTGGCGACAACTTCCTCAGCAACATCGGCCGACTCGGTTCCGACCGTCGTTGTTGCAGGCGGGCGATTTGAAGACCGGCGGGCCTGTCGGCAGTTACGAGCGATGTGGCCGGCCCGGCCACAGTTGTAGCAGGCCGCCGTCCGTCGTGACGTCTCTTGGTTGTCTCTCGATGGGCGGACATCCCGTCCGGTCGCGTCGGTGAACGCAGCTTGGCTCCGCAGCTCCCGGAATTGTCGGTCGATTCGCGTCTCCAAGTCTTGTTGCCATCTTCGTTGCTCCTCACGCTGTTTCGCGAGAAACCGGTCGAGCTGTGACTGGATCTGGCCGTTGACGTCGGTCTCCTGCGTCCCTCGAACTCGATTTGACGGCCTTCTCCGGTCATCCGCATCCGTCGTTCGCTGGTAGGCCTCGAGACGAAGCGCTGCCCGGTACGCCTCGTCCAGAGTCTTTGGCTCCCGCTCGCGTACCTTGAGCGACAGCTCCCGGTCCCGCATGGCTTCCAAGAAGGAATCTCTGGCGATGATCTGCGTCGTTTCATTGGATGGAACCGGATACGCAAGAACCACCAGTCGTCGAATATCATGGAGAAGATCACTGAGGTTTTCATCGGCTCGCTGGCGACGGTAGTAAAGCTGCGCACGGAAGGTCTCAGCTTGACCTTCTGAACCATACCGTTGCCTCAGCCGTTCGACCAGTTCGTTGTAGGTCACGTCTCGACGGGCGCCAAAATCCCAAAGTAACTGAGTAGCGGCTTTTTCCAGCGCACAGCGTAAGTAGTCGACCTTGTCCAAGCCGGTCCACTTATTGTGCCTCGCACATACTTCAAATTGTGTCAGGAACGACTCCAGAGATCCTGTTCCATCGAATTTACTAGGTTTCATTTGCATCGGTCTTGTTTTCAACAGGCCACCGACGCTCTCCAGTAATTTCGACATCGTTGCTGCCTCGTCCGGTGTCTCGTGATTGCTCATCTCCGTCGGCCTCGGTTCGTCGAAACCGATGCTTTCAAATAGTCGACTCCGTTCTGGTGGCGACTCTGTTGTTCTTCGTCTGGCCGCAGGCGTCGACGCGTTCAGCGACTGATCAGCCACGTCCAGAAGCGTATAGCTTACCGTTCTTCCCTCGTCCTCCATTCGAAATTCAACGACAGACTGTCGATCAATTTCAATTTCTTGGAACCCCGATTATGGTACCAAATTGTGACAAAACCCCCTTTACGTCGTCTTCGTCTTCTACTTCTTCACTTGGGGGGTTGGGGAATTAGTTTCTTCGTCTCCCCCTTGATAGCCACCACCGTCCGCGATTTCTAGTACCAGGATGCCGTTGATGGATGGCTACAAGTTGCACTGTCGTTTCTGTGGGAGGTTCGACCCTAGTTGTATTCTAGGGCTTTTCGATATCGATCGATACTTCTGTCTTTCAAGAATATGGAGGTAAGTACTTTCTTTACGAGTCAGAGAAATAACAAGTTATCTGCTGGTTAACTATAATTCTTCTTCTTGTAACCCAAATCGATTAGCAACATCAATTGTACAGTTTGATGAACTGAAGAATATATCTAAGAAGCTTATTATTCGAAAAGAAATGACTCACAGTTCAACACGTTGACTGGAAACTCAAAAACCACCAGATTTCAATATCAATCGGTGACTAACTCATAACTCGGCAGTCCCTTTAGTAATCGTTACAGTCTTTCAACTTTCTTCGTAACCTATACCTTCTCAGATGTCTAATAAAAGATCGTACTATATCTTCTCAGAAATCTAAGCAACAGATCACGCACCCTATACCTCAAGAGATCAGCAACAGAACAGCGCATTAAATTGGTACGCCCTTATATAGTCTTCCACAGGGGGCCTGAGGCGCCATGGCCTGTCTGGCCATGGCCTATGGCGCCATGGCCTGTCTGGCCATGGCCTGTGCAGCCAGGGCCTGTGAGGCCATGGCCTGTGCAGCCATGGCCCGGTTACCATAGATACAATATGACGTCACAATACGTGAGGCCTTACATATGAAAATGCATGGGAAATTTCCATAGGAAACTAAAATTTTCCACAGTTCAATGAGCGGTAAGTGCTGACGTCAGTCACATGGCCGTCTCATCGTCTATTGTAAGGGCCCTGTCCAGGCTATCCTATAGTTGCATATATTCCGAGTTCTACTTCCGGTTTTATATTCAAAGTTAAATATTTCTAATTATCTCTCATGCAAGTTAGTGCAGAGTGCGCACTCTTACTACTCTGCTTCAAAAGCGGCTGCAGTCTATTGCCAGAATTTTCACTTTTTTTGTTTCTGTGTATCTGTTTCTTTTTTCTCTCGCTATGCGGCTAGGCCTACACCTATTAATGCATGTCTGGTAGCCCTATTATTTTGTGGTTCTAACTTCCAATCAGTTTTACATACTCGTAAATCGTAATTGAATGTGAACTCGATGCAATGTACGTATGTGAACTGAAAACATGAAATGTCCGTTTATTTCTTAACATAATTATTTGAATTCCTTTCTAAAATTATTTTCAGACTGAGTGAATATTGCCCACCTTTCGATTTAAAAGTAGTCCCTAGTGTATATTGTATTACTGCGTTAATGATTGATGCACTTATAGTCGAGAAAGGTAGTTTACGCGCTTAAAAAGCGTAAACTACCTTTTACGGCTAGCCGAAAAGGTAGTTTACGCTCTTTTACGGCTAGCCGAAAAACCAGCCGTAAATTTGCTCAAGCCAGCCGTTAACCAGGAAAATTACGGCTTAGGGGTATATGTGCATCCATGCGTCTGAAACGAAATGCCATTAAAACAGAACTCATCTAGTTCGACCGTCGAGACAGTTCGGATGACGATAAAATAATGAACTTCTTAACTTCGACTCAAGCTGTTCCATTCCACCCTGAGGCACCCTCTGACGTGGTTCGCGAGCTCAGTGTAATGTTAGACTGCAGTTTTAACATGACTCGTCGCATTTCTTCAATTGCCAGAGCATGTTACTTCCACCTTCGCCAAATTCGACCAGTGAAAGGCTGTCTAAATTAAACTTGCCTCCGTATTCTTGTTCAAGCCCTCGTCATCTCTCGCCATGACTACTGCAACTCTGTCCTATGCGGTCTTCCCCTTACCGACACTACAACTTCTATCTTAGTTTTCCACACGGCCGCTCATCTAGTAAAATGTCTTGGTCCTAGATTTCGTATCTGAAACAACTACACTGGCTTCTCATCCGCGCTCGTATCGCCTTCAAAATCCCCTCCTCGTGTACCATATCCAATCCTAAACATCTCCCTCGTACATGAAATCTATGGTCACGCTATGTTCTGCTTCAAATTCTAGAGGACTCCGATCGGCCACGCGAGGGGATTATACAATACATCGCACCAACCGGAAGTTTGGTAGTCGTGCCTTCTCGATTTCAGGACCCATTGGATGGAACAGTCTTCCAACTACACAGTGTGATTCTCCTTACAGATTTTATTTTAGTTACAGTTAGGGGAATATAGTTAAGGGGTTTTCATTTTAGTTATAGTTCCAATTATAGTTAGTATTGTTTTTAGTTATAGTTATAGTTAGGCCTACTGTATTTTATTTTAGTTACTTAATTACAGTAAGGCAAAGCGACAGTGCCTGCGTTACACAATTTGCTTAGAGTTTCGAAAGGCTGCTTTAAAACAGCTGGTCTGCCTCCTCTCTAGATGGGACCCAGGAATCCGGATTCGCACCTATTTTGACTACTCTCCTGAAAAATCCGCTAGTGAATAAGCTGGTGCCCTGCGCTTGGTTTCGAGTAGCGCTTTATAAGTTTGGAGATTACGAGGATTTGTATTTTCGCATTTTGGAACTCAATTTTGTGAAACGGTTGGATTCGAATTAATTTGTGTTACTGGCTTCGTAAGGAAAGCGATTCATAACTACGTACACTTTTCGTTATTATAGGCTACTGCTTTTTGATACGTTAACATTTTCGCCTCATCCTTTTATTTGCTGGTGAAGCATATTTCGTTCTGTATCTAAACTAAGGAATCTATAGCCTACATAGTATTTAGGCTAAGTTATTACATTTAATATATATTATGTAGGCTATATATTTCTATATAATTATATCAATCTTATTTCACCGACCATTACCTTCGATTTGCAATGTCATCGTAATATAAATAGGCTGTTATTACGCATACTGACGAATGCAATTTCAGCTAACTTACTCGTAATTTGTTTAAATTCAACGAAACTTAACCACGCCGATCATCTATGCAATCATGTGCTGATTTCAAGATCTTGCTGTTCTCCGTAATTGTTTTGCAGTCTGTCTGAAATTAAATGGACTAATTACAGTTCTGTCAGAAAGTATAGAAACAGCTCCTTTGGGAAAAAATGAACCTTATATCTTTTTATGCAGTGACGTAAAGTTACAAATTGTATACTTTTCGAAGTTCGGGGCCATCCATATATTATGTACGCAAAAATCCGGGCAAATTGGACCCTTCCCCCTTCCTGTTCGCACGCGTACTTTTTTCCACCCCCCCCCACCTGCGTACATACAGTTGACGCACCCCCAAGACCAGCTGCAGAATGTGTCAGTTACACAGGTCCAGGCAGCGACTGTCTGCACTTTAGGCCAGATTGTAGGATGAGTAATCCATGGACTCACTGCTGAGTTGTGTGATAGTTTAATAATAGCATTCAGAGGTAAGATAGCATACAAGTGACACCTCTTCCACAGTCATACTTCCTCTGGTGGTACCAGATAGTTGGAAAGACTGAACTCTAGCTCACTTGAAGGCCAATCAATCTGCGTACGTACATTATCAGTAGACCCCCACACCCACATTTGCCAGCGTACGCAAGCACATGCATTTCGGTTACCTCCCTCCCCTCCATGCATACGTAATATATGGATGGCCCCTTAGACATTGTAAATTTGTAATTTTAGCAAAATACAATATTTTGCAATTTAGCAAACACTCAACTATGTGCAGTACTTTTGTTGTATGGCACTGCACTCTGGGATTCCAAACAGAGTTAAACTGGCAAGGTTCTTGTTCAATTTCTCTGCCTTTGGGCAGGTTCAAACGTCCAATTGCGCCTCACCTCTCGATGAGACTTCCTCCTTCAGTTTACTGTAACCATCGTGCAGTCCAGCAGCATCCTTCTAGGTCCTCCTCTCATTCTCTTTTACCCCATTCTTTTCTTGTTGAATACCTCTCAGAATGTGATCAATCCACTTCCTGTGTCTCTCTCGTATATTAGCAAAAAGAGATTTTTAATCATCCGCCTTATGCAGCATATTTTCTTTTGTTTTATGAAGTTTTATTGCTACAATCACAGATATTAATTTTTCCAATAATTGTGTAACCCAGATCTCAAGGTGGCTACTTTAGCTTCCTGGTCTTTCTTTGCCATATTTTAAATGAGCGTGCAAGAAAGCAATCTTATTCAATCATTAATTTGTGTTGCTAGACTGTCTTTTTCAAACTTTCTATCACCATATCTTGGAGGCACAGTCACACATTTGTCTTCAGTTTCGTATATGCATCCCATCTTCCTTCGATAATTTTATTTGAACAGTTGCATTTTCTAATTCATGATAGGTTTGCGATAACATGGAAAAGCAGTAATAAATTCAGCCGTTAAATTTGGGTTGTGGTCAAGATATCAAGATGCAAGCAAGTAACTACAACAAACCAAAAACATACATATGTGATTTTTGTAACAAAACGTTTATAGAGAAATCCAGTCTGAAAATCCATAAAAGAACCCACAATGGAGAAAAACCATATAAGTGCGATTTATGTCGCAAATCATTTGCTCAGAAGAGTGCGCTAGACAACCATACAAAAACTCACCCTGGAGAAAAACCATTCAAGTGCAATTTATGTCACAAAGCATTTGCAGAAAAGACTACCGTGGAACACCATAAAAGAACCCACACTGGAGAAAAACCATACATGTGCAATTTCTGTCACAAAACATTTGTAGAGAAAAGTCATCTGGAACGCCATAAAAGAACCCACACTGGAGAAAAACCATACAAGTGCAATTTCTGTCACAAAGCATTTGCAGAGAAGACTACTGTGGAAGGCCATAAAAGAACCCACACTGGAGAAAAACCATACAAGTGCAATTTATGCAACAAAGCATTTGCATGGAATGCTACTCATGAACGCCATAGAAGAACCCACACTGGAGAAAAACCATACAAGTGCAATTTATGTCACAAAGCATTTGCAGAGAAGACTGATATGGAATACCACAAAAGAACCCACACTGGAGAAAAACCATACATGTGCAATTTATGCAACAAAGCATTTGCATGGAATACTACCCTACAACGCCATAAAAGAACCCATACAGGAGAAAAGCCATACTTGTGCAATTTATGTCACAAAACATTTGCAGAGAAAAGTCATCTGGAATACCATAAAACAACTCACTCTGGAGAAAAACCATACATGTGCAATTTATGTCACAAAGCATTTGCATGGAATACTATACTACAACGCCATAAAAGAACCCACACAGGAGAAAAGCCATACTTGTGCAATTTATGTCACAAAACATTTGCAGAGAAAAGTCATCTGGAATGCCACAGAAGAACCCACACCGGAGAAAAACTATACAAGTGCAATTTCTGTCACAAAGCATTTGTAGAGAAAAGTCATCTGGAACACCATAAAAGAACCCAAACTGGAGAAAAACCATACATGTGCAATTTCTGTCACAAAGCATTTGTAGAGAAAAGTCATCTGGAACGCCATAAAAGAACCCACACTGGAGAAAAACCATACAAGTGCAATTTCTGTCACAAAGCATTTGTGGAGAAAAGTCTTCTGGAACGCCATAAAAGAACCCACACTGGAGAAAAACCATACAAGTGCAATTTATGTCACAAAGCCTTTGCAGAGAAGACTACTGTGGAACGTCATAAAAGAACCCACACTGGAGAAAAACCATACAAGTGCAATTTATGTCACAAAGCCTTTGCAGAGAAGACTACTGTGGAACGCCATAAAAGAACCCACACTGGAGAAAAACCATACAAGTGCAATTCATGTCACAAAGCCTTTTCAGAGAAGACTACTGTGGAACGCCATAGAAGAACCCACACTGGAGAAAAACCATACAAGTGCAATTTATGTCACAAAGCATTTGCACAGAAGACTGATATGGAATACCACAAAAGAACCCACACTGGAGAAAAACCATACATGTGCAATTTATGTCACAAAGCATTTGCATGGAATTCTACCCTACACCGCCATAAAAGAACCCACACTGGAGAAAAGCCATACTTACAATTTATGTCACAAAACATTTGCAGAGAAAAGTCATCTGGAATACCATAAAACAACTCACACTGGAGAAAAACCATACATGTGCGATTTATGTCACAAAGCCTTTGCAAAGAAGACTACTCTGACACTGGAGAAAAACCATAAAAGTGTTATTTATGTTACAAATCATTTGCAGAGAAAACACATCTGGAATGTCTTAAAAGAACCCACACGACAGAAAACCAAACATGTGTAATTTATGTCACAAGGGATTTGCACAGAAAAGAGTCCTAGATCATCCTATAAGAGCCCACACGAGAGAAAGGCATTCAAGTGCTGTTTATGGCCCAAACGATTTGCACAGAGTGGTTCTCTCAAATGCCATGTAAGAAACTACTCTGGAGAAAATACATACACATGCAATGTATGTCGAAAATCATTTACACAGACATGTCCTCAGGAACGCCATGCACGAACCCACAACGGAGAAAAACTATGAGATGCACTTTATGTAACAAAGCATTTACACAGAGTGACGCTCTCAAAAAGATGGTAAAAGCCACAGAAGTGTAAATTATGTGATGTTGCATTGCTCAGAGTGAGTGTATCGGCTATCATGCAAGACCCCATACTGGTAAAATAATAATGTAAGAATGAATTATATGAATTTGTTGTGTCGAACATAGGGCAAATATGCCATGCAAGCACTTTATTGTAAAAGATTCAGTACATATCGATGGCTGGAAGCACAAAGGTGCTAAGCGCACTTTTTTGGGTTTTTCAAAAAAGTAGTGCATAATATGCCTGGAAGAAATATACATCGGAGCACAAAGGTACTAACGTTTACGATGTTAATTTGGATCACTTGGCACCAAAAACACAATTGGGCTAAGTCTCATTGGCTGAAATCCATAGAGCGCAAATAGCTCAAGCGCACTTAATACCTATGTGCACCCTCTTTTTTTAACGCCTTGTCTTTGTTGTTGACTTCCACGCCATTCGCCATTACTGTTTATCGTCGTCCCCGTTACAAAAATAATAAAAGTTACATTAAAAATAACAGAAACAATATCTCGAAATCTTTATTATTGAAATGCATAAACGAGTGCATCGTTTCAGTTCTGCAAAAGCGCTTCAGATGATCATGGACCTTAATGATTCAATCGAGGAATCCAGTGATGATGGTAAGCTTATGAATAGGAACCTTAGAAAATGCTGTAAAATTATGGAAAATAAATGTTGATGTTTGGGAAATTAAGTGATTTAAAGCTCGAAATCGGCTTATGTGGTAAAATTGTAAAAATTATGCGGTATTATGCAGTAAGGTTTGTGCTGCATCGAAAGGCAATGTCATGGACGTCTCATCGGTATTATTAAGCAACTACAGGTGGGATCGTGACCACCAGAACACACCTGCAGACGCATAGACCGGTATTGCTTGCCATAGTGAATATTAAAACCAGCGATGCATCCCTCCGTGTTTCTTTACATTGTTTAACTTGGGTATGCATTTTGTCTGTCTTAGGAACATCTACTGAACATCTGGCAACTGATTTGCCTGCAACTATGCTTCCTCTGGACCTCGAGATTTCTTCTCCGCTTAATCGTACACCTGCTATGACAGTTGAAGGGCTTGATCCTACACTTCCTCTAGTCTTGGAGCCTTTTTGCAGAGAGGTTTCTGCAGTAGAAGTGCTCGACCATTCACACCCGCTGGCAACTGATTTGCCTGCAACTATGCTTCCTCTGGACCTCGAGGTTTCTTCTCCGCTTAATCGTACACCTGCTATGACAGTTGAAGGGCTTGATCCTACACTTCCTCTAGTCTTGGAGCCTTTTTGCAGAGAGGTTTCTGCAGTAGAAGTGCTCGACCATTCACACCCGCTGGCAACTGATTTGCCTGCAACTATGCTTCCTCTGGACCTCGAGGTTTCTTCTCCGCTTAATCGTACACCTGCTATGACAGTTGAAGGGCTTGATCCTACACTTCCTCTAGTCTTGGAGCCTTTTTGCAGAGAGGTTTCTGCAGTAGAAGTGCTCGACCATTCACACCTGCTGACGTCCGAGCCTTTCAACCTTCATGTTGCAAGTATGGCCACTCCGATGGAAAGAACTCGTACCCGTAAAGTTATCATCATTACTCGCCTAAGGTAGTTCTTTGTACTATCATTTCAAATGTGGTTTCAATTATTATTTTAAGATGTAGGTCTAATAGTCATTGTCTCTATGGAGTAGTCATTTTCTTGTATTTCTGCCATTATAATTGATGAATTAATTTACTTAAACTACTCTTATGATGAAAATACAAAAGTTAAATTAAACTTCTGTTAAACTTGTCATCAGTTACTACAGTGTACTATGATTATGAATGTTTCATTGTAATCGCAATGCATTCTGTGAATGTGAACTTCAATAAAGGAAGATTATTAAATTATTAAAAATGAGTGTTTAATTGGCATTTATTTTTATTTTACATGTCATGTAGGCCATCAATCTTGCAACCTTTGCAAGTTCCAGTCGGGGTTATTTCTTCTCAACAGATGTCACCTGATTCAGTGCTTCCAACAACAGTTGATGTAGTTAATCCTCCACATCCAACAGAAGTTACAGTGTCTACTCGTTCAACTTCTCTCTCTAACGAAGAGCCTGGTCCCTCAGGAAGTCTTCCTCTCAGCGACGATGCATCTACACCTTGCCTACCACCATCAGATATGGAGGAGCGTTCACGAAAGCGTAAACGAAATACACAAGGTTGGAAACGAAATGTTAGGCAGCTATCTCGAGCTAATGGAAAGGAGTATGTTTCGAGGAAAGGGAAACTAGTGGCGGGAAAAAAACCATGTGGGGGTTGCGAAGAAGGATGTCGTTTTAAGTGTGGGGTCATGATTTCGGAAGATAAGCAAGTGCAATTATGCAACGAGTATTACTCGTTGCAAGACATTCAGTGCAAGTCTCAGTTCCTCTGCAGCGCAGTCACTGAAGTTGCTGTCCGCAGGCGTAGCATAGATGCTGCAACTGGAGAGGCTGTAAGCACAAAGCGCAAGAAAAGTCGAGAGTATTATTTGATGTCCGATGATGATCGAATGCGTGTCTGTAGAAACTTCTTTTGCAGTACTCTTGCTATTTCAATCAAGATTGTTAACAGGGCTTTAAAAGGTAAATCAGATACTGGTTTATTTGTTGGAAAAGATGGTCGGAAAGGAAAGGTTCCTGCAAATAAAACTTCAGATGAGAATATCCAGAAGATCGTCGATCACATAAACAGCTTTCCGCAGGTTGAATCGCATTACACTCGCAAAGACTCACGTAAACGGTATTTGGCACCTGATCTTAATATTCAACAGCTTTACCGTTTGTACAGTGAGGATTACTGTCAAAGGCTTGGAGTAGCACCTGTTAAGCAAGAAATCTATCGAAGAGTCTTCAATACCCAATTTAATCTTGGCTTCTTTATTCCTAAGAAAGATCAGTGCTCCACTTGTAATAGCTACAGAAATGCTGTGGATACAGAGAAGACGAACTTGCATGATGCATGGGAAGCACATAAAAGGCGAGAAAAAGAGTCTATGGAGGAGAAGAGTCGCGATAAAGTAAAAGCTTGCAGTGACCAATCGTATCGAGCCATAACATTTGATCTTGAAGCAGTTCTCTCTACTCCACATGCAGGTGATTCACAAATATATTATAGAAGGAAGCTTGCTGTGTACAACTTTACGATACTGGAATCGGCATCCCAACAAGGATTCAATTACATATGGGACGAGACAGAAGGTGGTAGGGGAGCAAATGATATAGGGTCCGCCCTTCTGGATTACTTGCGAAAACTTCCAGCAACCGTCACGCACGTCACATCATTCTCAGATACTTGCGGTGGACAAAATCGCAACCAGTTTATCTGTGCAGTCATGTTGTACGCCATTAGAACATTGCCTTCTCTACAAACTGTTGATCTAAAGTATATGGAGAGTGGCCACTCGTATTTAGATGTAGATCTAATGCACTCCCTGATTGAGCGAGCTACAAAGCATCTCAAAATTTATACAACTCGTGATTGGGAAGTGGCGATAGCCGGTGCACGAAAGAAAGCTCCTCCATTTATCGTTCAGCGAATGATGCACACAGACTTCAGTGACTTGAAGATGCTGGCTTCTACTCTTCTACTAAATCGCAGCAAGAATATGGAGGGGGATACGGTGAATTGGCTACGTGTTAAGTGGCTGCGCTTCAGTAAACTTCACCCATTTGTCATTGAGTACAAATACCAGATTAGTGATGAGAATTTCCTTCGCCTCAACATATCCAGCAAACGCGGCAGGCCAAACACACTGATAGGGGACCTTACACCAGCCTATCTCTCTCGAATCCCAATCTCGACGGCCAAAAAAGCTGACCTCCTTGCGCTACTGAAGAGCAGAGTAATTCCGGCAGAGCATGCGGTTTTCTACAATGACTTGCCTTCAAATGCTAGAGCTCGAGACTGTCTTCCGGAGCCCTGTGCTGACGAGGAAGAAGACTGAATTCAAACTTAATGTTATTCTTTTCTTATCTGAAACTAATGGCTTGAATGCAGAGCATTATTTTATAATTACTGTTGCATTTTATTGTTTTACTTCTTCAACGTGTGAAATGTGGATAAATTATGGAGGAAGATGCATTTTGGTGCTTCTTGATTTTCATTATAATATTTTTTTCTTAAATCTTTATTGGATGTTAATTATAATGATAAGTATGACAGCTATGATTATCACATTAATTTGAAGGAAAACTCGGCGTAAGAGTCGCTCATACTTGAATTAAATTATTTTTGGTTATTTTCCTGATATTATTAGGAGTTTTTTTGCTTAAAAGACATTTTAAAATTAAATAATATAATCATGTGGTGCTTAATAAATTAACAAATGCTTAAAGGCTAGTTAGAACAGTATTTATTAAGGGTCTTCTAAAACAATTGTCAAAACAGTTGACATGAATTAGTATTTCAGGTGTCCCAGCATCAGCGCACAAAAGTCCTAAGTGCATATATTTCCTTACAGTAATTTTACAAAGTCATTTTTTTTTTACAAACAGAATTATTTGTGCAAAAATAAAAATACTTGTAACACTGCAATAAGCTCTTCTTTTGGAAAAGTCATTGCAAATCGAATTATTTTGAATAATGAATTTTAGCAACACATAACAAAACTTCAACTTCAGTTTTCTTAGAATTAAGAAAAGTGCGCTTAGCACCTTTGTGCTTCCAGCCATCGAATATACTGACTATGAGAACTGTGTTGATGGAAAACAGTTGTCGACTACGGAAATCTTGCAGGATCTTCCTAAGCAGAGAACAAATCGTAGTCCAGTTGAAAGCGATTTTAATGGAGTAAAATTCTAAATCTCTGAATTTATTACTCATTTAATTTTGTACACCATATGGATGTGGAATGTGTGACAAAGTGTTTGAAATTGAGAAGGATTTTATGAAACATTGTTATTATGTTATCAACATTATCATTATGTTATCATCACTAATGTGATGGTCAACATACAGATATATTTGTTGAAATATTTTAACTGTATGCATGGTTTAGTTAATTTCCTAGAACAAGGAAAACACATTAGTTTGCGTCAGTTGACTTTACACCTGTTTTAATGTTATAAACATGTTTGATTCTCGTCTAGCCATAATATTTCATCAATGTCTAGGCTTCACGTATACAATATACCAGTTATTCTTCCTGTCTGCCACCATTGACGTTGATATGGCCGCTTTACTGTTCAGTTGTGATATTTGACGTGCCTTCTGAATTGTATGGATAACGTTGAGCCTGGAGTTACATGGGGTCACCATAATCGATGTCCGCGGACGTTCGTTTCCAAATTTGGTACGTTATTATTTCAGGGAGCCTGTGCATTAGACACCAGTAATATAGGCCCAGGGGAGCCCGCAGGCTAAAAAATGGACGCACAAAAATTTAGATAACATCTAGGCTAAATGCTTTAACATGCCGTATTTCCGTTTAACAAAATACTGTTTTCTGTGAGCATTTATTTCCGCTCTTGATTAAAAATAATTTAAGAATTTTCGGTTTTGCATGTTAGGTAGGTGATTCAATTTATTGCTTTCAAAAATATTGATGCGATGCCTATTCCTTGTGTGAATTTGAATTGGTGGGTGGACGTACGTGCGTCGCGCTGCGGGCGTCCCTGTATAGGCCTATAATAAAAAAAAGCATACTGTCTACAGCGTTGAATCTGATTAGAGACCCTTTGATCTAGTGTTGGCGTTACCATGGGTCGCGGTAGGTCATTTGACCTGCCTATTTTACTCATGATCTGCCTTATGACCTGCCTATTTTATTCTTGACAAGTCTGGTTGACTTTCTGTAATGTCGTGCGTCTTATTTATGCTAACTGAGGGCGCCTCTGAATAGTCTATGCTGCGAGAGGCGCCTTATAAATTACTGGATACGATACGATACGATGCATGTTCATGTTGCACTGAGTACCTAATCAGTGCTTCCAGACCTTTAAAGAGTAGTAAAGTTACTAAAGTTTAACGTTTAAATTGCTGAATTGTTTCAAATTTGAAATTGCTACAACAATTGGGCTATAAGCGTTCAATAATAATTTTCTTCGTTTTATATAGGCCTATTATCTAAGTTATGTTGAGGTTATGTTGCTTGATGCGTCAAACTCAAACATTAATCTCTTCGACCTGCTGAATAACTCCCATGACGCTGACGCGACCTGCTGAAATTGTATAACTGGGGCCGCCACTGCTTTGCCCGGACGCGGTAATATCAAATTACCCCATGGATTTGCTAGCCCTGCAAATATAAACTAATCTAAGCCGTTGTGATCCGCTGGAGTGCGGACACCCGAAGTATGCCGAACAGAGGGATAAGTAAAGTCAAAGACGCACAAGGGGAAGTAGCATAAGTGGATCACTCCTTAAGGAACTCAGTGCATGACCTCATATGGCGTCTGCGACCAGCAAATAATCATGGGCGTCCACAGAAGGGGGAGCATTTCCCCCTCCCCCCCAAAATAAATTCATGCGGACGCCCATGGAAATGGCAGAATCTTTTATAATTTAATCTGCTGTAAGAGCGCCTGCATTTATCACAGACAGAAAGTTATTCGCGAAAGCGAAAGATCATCATCATACCATAGATTGAATTTTATCGTTCTTTTATCCCACGGGTGTGCTTCTTTGTTAGGGTTGACGGAGTCAACCTACACTTTTCTGGCACCGAAGTGTTTAAGCTATCCTCAGGTGACCCGTTGTTTCTAGCAATCATGCTTTATACTGTAGTCCAACACGTTATTCATCGAGCGTTTCTCAAGGGACCACCTCATGAATGCCCGCATTAGGTCTCTAGACACTAGCGAATTCTCTGCCTCGTTGATTAGAGGTCAAAATTGGGTGTTTATGTAACGACGGTCTAACCCTCGTTACTAGAATTATCTAGCGGCAGTTTGTATTGCCTTGTGTCCGTTGATAATACAGTTTGATTATATAGCGCCTAAGCCGTATTGCCGTTTCAACTAGCTTCGCGTCTGTTATTCGCGCGCTTTGCCTACGTCACATAATAGGTTGCTAAGGGGTGAACCGCTCGACGGCCGAGGGTAGCTTCAAAGGGAGACCGCCGCACAGACCTAGCGATACAGAGAGACAGAGTCGACGGGCAAAACGCGCATAGATGTAGGTTCTAAGGAATTTCGATATGCCGCCTTAGCGATAGTTAGAGGGACATCGGCACGGCCAACCGCGCGACGGTGTAGGTCAGGCAGACAGTGGAGGCCGATCAAAGGATTATGACCTCCCCGCATTTGAGCCCAGACACACAGAAATTGGAGGGGGTTTGACTTGAAAGGCGAGCGCAGTTCATGTGAGTTCATTTTGTAAGCGGCGTCCTTTCAAGTCGAGTTGGAGAATCTAAAAATAAAACGGTGACATCCGTCCAAATTGCGGAGGGGTTGGGGCCCATAGCAACGGCCTTTCTATATAAGATTTCGCTTTGAATTTCTCAAAAACACTCGTATTTCGACTGCCTAGAAGAAGGTCGTTAGGTTGCTAGTGTGTTGGCGCACGGAAATTCTTGATATTCGGCGTTTGAACGCCTTGGAGAAGCGTGTATGGCACGCTGGATTTCGCCGATGTGGTCGGCTGGTGTTTGAAATATCAATTGGAATATATTATCAAATTGAGCGAATTTGATGTGCGCCTTTTCTGGAGTCGGATATATCGCGTTTTCAATTTATTTCTGAGCGGAAATTCTGGAATATATTTCGTCTTCTTTGTGGATATAATTCGATAATTCGGCAATTTGTGGAAATACGTGATTTACACGTATTGGCAAAGGAGATAAGTTCTCACATATTGGAGATATCTGGAGTATAAATATCTAATCGATTCACGGAGATAAGTTCTCACATATTGGAAATATTTGGAGTACAAAATATCTTGTCGATCGACGGTAGGCCGAGAAATTGAATTGTTCTTCCGGCCTTGTAATTCGTTGGCCGTTGATCTTTATTTCAGCCGGGGAAATTCTTAGATAAAATCCCTTTTACTCCAAGTCAATAGAAGGCTATAATATTAACTTGTTTCTGATAAGTAAGATAGCCATTTCAACTTGTATAGAATAATTATATTGCTAGATAGCCATTAAAACTTGTTTAAATTAGTAAGATAGCTTGCTGAATGTGTTAAACTTAGAAATAAGATTATAAATAATACACTTGAACCTTTTTAGTTATCAGTACGATTGTACGTATTATTTCCGATTAATAATAAACTTATAAAACTTATACCAAATTGATTAATATGGAAATCACAGATACAGAAAGATCTGCATCGCGCCAGTCTGGTTCTAGCTCAATAGTCGAACAGGCCTTAGATCGACAAAGTGTTGTGTTGGAAAGACAGAGTGTTGCAATGGAAAGACAGCAGTGATGTAGTACTCGAGTCCGGCCAAGGACTCGAGTCCGACTCGAGACCGATTTTCTGCGGACTCGGACTCGGACTCGGACTTGGACTGTCACGACTCGGACTTGGACTCGGACTCGAACCCTGGACTCGAATTTGACTCGCTGACTCGTTTTCCGAGTCACAATTTCTGGGCAGAACAGGCAACTGTATTGCCATGTCACGGTCAAGACCACCCCTCAAGCGAGAACTGACCCGGCCGCCCGTCGCTATAGGCATAAACCGGAACAGGTGAAACTATTTCGTTTGAAGTGAAGACGAGTATCATGAATAGGCTGGGATATAAGACAGAGGGTCTCTGTTTGACCTGGTATAGGCAAATATAGGCCTATGGGGAACTATTCCGGCGCCAACCAGTTCCTACCAGCAGACAATATACACTAATGAAGTGAAGACGAGTAGCCTATCATAAATAGACTCGGGTATAAGTCTGTTATCGGGACGTCAATCATCTTCGATATGACGGCGTCGTTAAATAAACGTATTTTAAGTTAGTAAGTCTGTTATCGGCGTGGACGGGCACATTTATAGAAGCGAACACCGTGAAGGGCATGATGTTGAACCGAATACTAGAGATTGTCGATTTGTAAATTATATCTTCAATCATAATGCCAAACTGTGCATGGAGTTATTAATTTATCGCTTCGAATTAGAAGAAACTTTCGTATCGCCCTTTCCAATGTAGAGAAGGGGCGAGAACGTGACATGACACGACTGCACTTGTTGCATTTACATTTCTAGCTGTTCCTACCTACTGAACTTGTATTTAGCAGGGAAGAATTTTTATGTGTCCTCATGATCGTGCCAGATTATCGAACAAAACTTTATTTAATTTAGTGTTCTTAATGTGAAATTTGGGTAAATTACATTAAAAATTCTGTCTGCATAGGGCCTAAATAGTTCTGTTATTTTTCTATGGCATTGAATTGCGTGGTTCAGTGTATTTTGATGAGGATGGACTTGGACTCGGACTCGGACTTGGACTCGATCTTTAGTGACTCGGACTCGAACACCTCAGGACTCGGACTCGACTCGGACTCGGCTTAGATGGACTCGGACTTGACTCGGACTCGGCTTAGGTGGACTCGACTACATCACTGAAAGACAGAGTGCCATCCTGGAGAGTTTAGGTGTTGCGCAAGAGCAAGCCTCGGAAAGGCAAAGCGCTATGTTAGAGATAGTGAGTGTCGCCTCAGAAAGACAGAATGCTATCTTGGAAAGTTTGAGTGTTGCTCAAGGGCAAGCCTCAGAAAGACAGTGTGCTATCTTAGAGTTACTGGTATCACGCTTAGAGCGCTTCGAGCCAATGTCTAATAGTAAATTCGCTGTGGAGTCACAAGCGAACCCTGGTTCCAGCAATGTTGCTGGGGCTGTTGCCCATCCGGCAACCGCGCCAATCCACTCGACCATCAGCCTGGTAAATAAGTATGGTAATACACAGTTAAGACACGCCTCTGATCTCAGCCTAGTAAATGACATGGATAGTTCTGACTGGCCTACATTTCGGGCTCCACAGCGATGCGCCGGGTCGTCTTTGGAGTTTGCACGTGCGACAATTAGCACTAGTAGTGATGTGAAACTTGACGAATACGCAGGCGCGACATTTATAAGGCATCGACTTGGGGATCCCATGCATATGGCGGCTTCTTAACAGGCGCTTTTCGCGGTACCTTTCAACCACAGATATCTTTCGAAGACGGTACTGTATAGAGGTCAAAGTTAGTGGTACTGAGCATCCGAGCATTCTAGTGTAAGATGATTTATGTAGGCCCTATATATAACTTGTACTATAAATGTCTGATGGACCAATAAACTGGTGGTTATGGCTATGGTTACTGGTATTGAAAGACTGGGATTCAAGTCGATACTGAATCATCGCAGAACTGAACATGGAACCCACCTATCTTCTACAGACAAATTTTTATGATTAATGTACTTTTGTAGGCCTAATCGTTATCTTAAACTCAAATGTCAAAAGTGCCACTAGACCGCTAAGCGCAGTGCACCAGCTTATTCACGGCATGTTCAAAATTGGGTTCCATCTGGAAAGAATTGAAAGGCAGAAGTTCCTACCACATTGAATGCACAAAACCTCGGGAGACATTTCTGTCTTTACGAAGAATCAAATTCTTTTGATCAGGACCCTGTCTCTTTTCTAAGAATTTCCACTACCGCCCTAAATTCTAAGCCAGCACATGTAAAAAAATAATAAGCAAGTGTTATGGCCCCAACGTTGTCCAACATTGTCCCTAGATATGCATGTTGGCTGGGTTAATGCTCATTTTGTATTTTACTCCATGTGAGCTCCAAGTTTGGAATTTTCAAAGCTTTATGCGCAGTGGCCCAACTAAGGGATTGGGAGACAGGTTAGCAGATGACAATTGCATAATTAACAGTTGTGTTGGGATACATACGTACACACACATACGTACGAACATACATACATATACGCACATATACAGATATAAACATACATACATGCATATATACATACACTCATACATACATACACTCATACACACATACATACACTCATACACACATACATACATACACACATACATACATACATACATACATACATACATACATACATACATACATACATACATACATACATACATACATACATACATACATACATACATACATACATACATACGCAGATGCTAAAAAGCTATATGACATATCATATGTTAATAATAATGCTTACAACTGCGGGGCGTTCAATTCCTGTGAGAAATGGTAAGGTCCAGGTTCATGATCTCTGCAGAGTGACCTCTGACCTCGCGCGACCAAAATCTTTGGGTAGGAAACTGTAATGTAATTTACAGAATCTGCAGGAGGACAATTTAACCAGCGCATGACAAAAGATTTAAACAGATGTCGTATTCATAACGTGAATATTATAAACACAATTCACCACAGTTATTGACGGTAGAATTTTACCATCCCGGTCATAGGGTGACAAGTGGGTTTAGCGTGGGCAGTCCAAGCCCATGATCCTACTCATCACCCATCCTAAAGCCGGATTTTACAACTGTCGGTTAATGGACGTCTGACATCAAACCGAAGTGAGTTCGACATGGACAGCCCAAGCCCATGAGCCCACATGTCGCCCATACAAAAGTCGGAAATTACAAAATGTCAGCTAATGAGCAACTTACATCAAGGAACCGAAATCCATGAGCCCACACGTCGTCCACCTAGGCTATAAGTGGGATATTGAAAATGTTGGCTAATGGGCTTCTGGCTGCTTCCCAAAAGAGATCGATGTGGACAGACGCATGTTATATGCTCATCTATTGCCCATCCAAATATCGGATGTCGCAAATGTCGGTTAATGGGCTTCTGACCTCAGGCTAGATGGGTTTAGTGCGAGTAGCCCAAGCCTATGAGCCCACTTAGCCCACAGCGCTCGTGAATAGGCTGGCGCCCTGCGCTTGGCCTTCGAGTGGCGCTTTAGAAGTTTGGAGATTGCGCTTACGCTTATGATTATTTGTCACCCACATAAAATTGTATTGGGATAACGGGCTCCTCACCTCGCTCCAAGATGAGGCTGATATGGGCTACCGAAGCCCACCAGCGCACCTAATTTGTAGATGGGCCCTATATGGGGATGCTGGCAGAGTACTGCACTTTTTATTTTTTGTAGCGAAAATAACGATGAATTTTCGTTATAGTTAAAGCTATAGTTAATTATATTTTAGTTACAGTTGTAGTTATCATTAACGAAATCATTTTATTTTCGTTAACGATCATTTTCGTTACCGTTATCGAGAATCACACTGCAATCACAGTATAAATAATTACACAGTAGGCCTACGTCGACTCGCATTGCTGCCTGTTGACTTGTTTTTGGGGTGACGCCATTTTGAAATGCAATCTTGAATTATAGATTTAAGCTGAAATAAACGTTAAAAATAATATTGTTAATTCTAATGAAGTCCTCGATGTTGTTGTAACGTTTAAAAAATATTTTATTTGATGGATTCCGGTGTATTGGCGTATAGTCCTCAATGTTTTTTTAACGTTTAAAAATATTTGATGTGTGGATTCCGGGGTATCGACGTGTAAACGTCTCGTTTTCAAAATTGCGATCGGTCACACATTCTGACTGCTGCATCGGCCGGGAGTCGACGTACTGTGTAATTATCTATACTGTGCTGCAATAAGGCTAGGCCTACAGTCCGTCAGTTCACATCTAGAGCGCTGCTATTCAATTTAAATCAAAATTAAAAACTCATCTTTTCACATTTCAATGATTGCGCTGTGACTAGGAATGCAGCGCAACGCGCTGTCGTGCAAGACTTGTCTTGTTAAAGGACGCTATAAATCTTTAGTTGTATTGTATATTTAATTGATTGTAGGTTTATATTTCAAAGTGAAGCGTGATATAAATAATTGTATTGTATTTAAACATTTATAAATGGCCGTTCAGAGGCGCTCCCAGTGCGCAAGGCCAAGAGAGAAAAAATAAGTCTTTAGGAAAGCAAAAGAAGATGAGGGGTTACCTATTAAAATTATATCACAGTATAAATAATTATTTATACTGTGATTATATGACCGTTTTCATCGACATGATGGAACGGGATCCATCCGGAGTTGTTCTAAGACACTCGGCGTGCAAATAACAGTGCTGTGAGTTGATTGGTGGAATACCAAAACAGATTACGAGAGTTTAAAACGCCCTTTACTTAATTTAAGCTGGCAAAGCGCTAAGCAAATTTTTGTTATCCGTCAACCCCTTGGTGGCGTATAGAGTCTTTCTGGCAACGTGTGGAATCTGCTTGAATATAGCATCTATGGCTTCCGGCAGCAAGTGGAGCTTGAGACGAGGTGAAAGTTATGTCCTTGGACTCAATGCAAAGAGTAGCACACGTGTAGTGAGCACAGATAGAGCAATATAGCATTCGATCCAAATTTTCTTTTGTTTTAACGCGTCGATAGTATGGCCACGATAGAACAGAACGATCAGCACGCGGATGCCAACGCGTCGGAAGAAATTAAAAAGGCCGTCGTCAACGCTGCGGAGAAAACGGACCCCGAAACCGGTATGACATAGTGAAGCAATTATCACCGTTGTGGTTGTTCTCGGCCTGGATGCAGGGAGTTGTACAGTATTATTCAAACGGCAGTTTGCTTCATTGCGTATTACGTGATGCTGCAGTGTGTGTGTGTTGGATGAGTCTTTGTGATCGGTAACGTTTGTAAATAAATTGTTTAGAGTGCATTGTTGTTGTGTGGGTATGTGTGTGTTGGGGGCGGGATGCGACGATATCGATGATCGCAATATCGATGCAGTGATGGATAATGATGTTCAGTAATATAGACATTTAAGTGTTTTGGCTATTATTGCGAAAAGCGCTTGTCGTTTTGTTAATCTGGACACATGACTGACTTTCGACTGCTTGCATCAGCTCTCAATTACTTAATGTCGACGATGACATGATGTTAATGTGACGATGATGTAATGACCTGGAGTGATTTAATCCTGAAGTGACATGGTGTTAGCATTGACATGGTGGCAAGTAAAGTTTACCGACAAGATTTGTGAGTATGTTATAAAAGAGCTCCTTTTTCAGTGATCGTGAACGTACTTTCAGGCGCTTACATCATCACACAGTGACGAGGTGTCATCAATGACATTGTCATTTGTGGCAAAGGTTGCATTACACCGCTGCTTGGTTCAGCATATACTTCATGTCAACATGCTACCAAACCAAGCAGATTGCATGGGATCAGCCCGAATCCCCGAAACCTGAATCCCCGAAAATAATTTCACCCGGATCCCCGAAATCGATTTTCTATGTTATATCTATATTCTATATTATGTCGAGATACATCAAGGCTACGCTAGGTCTATGTCATGTATAAGAGTTTACAATTTAACTTTGAATAGTTTTCGGGAGTTCAGCCGCTTTCTATAAAACTGTTTTCGGGAATTCGGGCTTTTGTGTATTTTCAGCGTATTCAGGTTTCGGGGATTCGGGCCGGACCTGATTGCATGCATGCTGGTTTATCTGTTTATGCTTTGCTGTTTGTGGCTAACAATGGAGACGTTACTGCTAGAAGGTCATTCTGTCAGGTATCGTAGGGATCAGGCAGTGGGTGCTTTATGGGGCTGTTAGGCACTAGGTGGTGATGTAAGTTTTACTTCCGTCTGGATGCCAGTGATCTCCATAATAAACAAAATGGCTGCCCCAGACTCGGATAGCATGGATCACTCTGACCATCCACAGTTCGCGCAAGTAAGTAAGCAAACATCCTTCAATAAGGGCATACTCAAAATGTTGAGAATATGTTAGGTGGTCATTTAACAGAAGTATGAAGGGGCAGGGTTGCATGGTTGTTTATCTTTTTGAGTGGTCATTTGATTTGGTCATTTTACCCATGTTGTTTATTCAATTGTTCATTTGACATTCTTTTTACTTTTTTCCTGTTTTTATAAGACATGTGCAGCACCTTCTAACCAGGGCTGTAGTCGAGGGTATACGCGGGTATACTGCATGTACTCACCTCTAGAGACTGTATACTCGCCTCACAAATTATTTATATTTATTTCTATTAAAATACAGTAGCGTATACTCACAAAATACTGTAGCGTATACTCACCTCTAATTTGTTTCGGAAAACTAACCGGTAGCGTGTACTCACCTCTAATTTTACCACTACAGCCCTGCTACTAACAATCTGTAAAAGGTGCTTACAACCTCTGTATATAATATGTTTTAATGACAGGTCTATCAGAGGTTTTTAGAGTAGCTATATAAATGTTCAGATACATAGATACACGCCTGAATGTTATGGTGACAACTGCTGTTACCAGGAATTGCTTTTTGCTTTTGGACTTTTATTTGCGAGAGTGATCTGCACGACGAAGTGACTTGATGGATTAGTAATCCTGTGACATCAGTCTTTCGGCTTACCTTTCCAGATAATTGGATCCCTTCTGCTCTACCACTAATCCAGTGGACTTGATCCCTTTAATCTGGTATTAATCTGCTGAATTAATATGGTATTAGAAATCTGAGGTGTGTGGCTGTTAGAAAGATGTCTGACAAAAGCACCAAAGCTGATTTAATTCAGCACATATTTTTAATTTAATTATTTCTTAAGGAAATTTACACAGCACCTCTACAGGAAAATATTCTGGAACATAGTTTGCAATGAGCCCTTTTTTGACCATATTAAATGACTGAGAAGTTCAGGAAAAGTATGGTAGACATTTACAGATGCAGACATGTACAGTTGTGCACCCATGCATACATACACTACTATAACAATGTTTCTGTCTTTTTGAACTATTTTGTGGTATTGTATCTAGAAATTTATAAAGCGCCTCTTGCATAATAAGTATGTATGTATGTATAAAGACGCTTGATATAGCGTATTTTGAAGTATCTCGCAAAAGCGCTGTTTCTGCAAAGCCGTTGTGATGTTAAATGTCATTAGCAAAGTACACTATTATATAAGGGAGCATAACAGTGCACAGTACACTAGAAAAAGACCCCCTAATGGTGGGCCCACGCACACATGTTAAGCCAAGGTTCCTAACCTTTTCTATACCCTGCCTCTAGGAAATGTTGATTAACATTCGTACCTCCTACAGAAATGTTAACAGATAGTTTCTGAATACATACAGTACATAGCAACATACTGTCCCTCTTTGTCATACCCCTGAAATGCCATCTTGCACCCCTTGGGGTGCAGGCACCCAGGATGGGAACCGCTGTGTTAAGCCAACCAGCGAATTCCCATTGACACGTGGCATGGATGTTCAGAGTATCAATAGGATGGAGAGATGACAGGTGACAGAGTTCGGGGCACATGATGATGATGCTGCCAAGCAGTCCCTTATTGGTAGAAGATGACGCAAGTTCAGATAATTCATCGAAGTGCCTGGAGGTTTTCGTAGAAGAGGCACTGGTTGTGTGTAGGTTGGTTGATTGAAGCACCACCAGTGACTAATGGTCAAGTTAACTCAAATGACCCGCGTCGGTCGTCCTCTGCCGAGATGAAAACACCTGGCTAATGGCCGGGCACAGACTCAATCATACATCAGAAGGATGAGCCTGATGCAGTCACGGAGACCAAGGAGACTTGCAAACACAGTACCTTCCAAATGAAATAATTCCTTGATAAAAACGATGAATAAGTCCGTCACACAAACCCAGCACCAGACAACTCTGGCATGTCTGAAATTACTGAGAAAATTCTGCATTTAGACTAAATAATCCATCGAAATGACAGAGAATTCGATGAGCAACCAACGTGGCTGGTGCCATGCGAAGTCCCATTTTAGCTATAGTATTGAATTGCCTGGGCTCATGAGCAGCACTTTCTAAAACCCTCTTGAAGTTGCTTTTCCTTGTGCTTTAAAGAAGTTCTAATCTAATCTGGAAACTAGATCCTTAGCGTAATGCAGAGACACATGTTATGGTGGGGTCATTTCTGAAAGCTGGATTTAGGTTAGATGTTCTTTAACATGTGATATCAACATCATGTTATAAAATAAACAATGTTGATGAACATTATAAAATCATAGCTGCCGTTAAGTCGGACACTAAGAGAAATGATCAGCACGAGTTTCCATTGTACATACGTACTGGTACTATTGCTAATTAGCTACTTTTGTAGCACTGATGTTTAATATACTAAGCATAAAAAGTCGATGGCATACCAAGACCAGGCCATAATCAGGTCAATACCCTGGTATACTGGTACATACAGAATGTACTTATCATATGTACACATAGACAAATATAGGTCTTTATCAAGATGCTTAAAATATGGCCTATAAGTACCTTTACAAGCACTGTACACAGGGCCGTCTACCTGATGTAAATAAGGGCATTTTAATAAGTAGTTTGAAAATGTTTGCTTAACATTTTCAAGTGCAATGGTGAGTAGGTTGATGTACATGGGTTCACGAAGCAGAGGTGAATGGCCAAGATGTGACAAGATTTTATTTTTTTTGGCAGATGGTATTGTGATACCAAATGGTCACGATCCAACCTGTGTTGGTGGAGAAGAGAGCCTCAACGGAAGCAAGGAAGAGGCAGCCGAGGTGGAGAAGAATGCTGAAGAGAATGCCAAAGATGAATCGGGAGAGGAGGTGGTGATGATCCAGGATGCTGGATTCAATATTAAAATAGCTGTGCCTGGAGTTGATCCCTTTGATCTGCCGGTTAGTGTTGATCTTGATTCTTTAGTCCTATCAGTTATTTGATCTGATTATTGTAGTCACGTTGGTCATTTAATCAATCAGTTATTTAATAATGGTCATTTATGCAATACATCAGTGGCACCAACCGTTTTCAGAACAGGTCATCCTTGCTAACAGTCATTCAGTCAATGGTATCTGGCCTCCATTTCATTTATATTTCTCTTCCATTTGCTTGGTTCTTTATTCTAATGACGAGCAACATTCCTTGTATTCAGTCGCAATATTGCAAATATTTCTACACTACTTTAAACTAAAATGTAGTTGTAGGTCTATGTCTCCATGTTACAAACAAAGAACTCTAATCAATATTTTGTGCTGTGCCACATATTTATTCATGTAAGTGATTCATTTTATTATCATTGTTAGACCAGTCATTTAGGCAATTTTTTGTCTGAATTACAATGTAATTAAATTATTATTTGAAAACTTGCATTGACATGGGAATCAATAATTTTGAGATTATTTCTTTGTGGTGAAAATGTAACCACAGCACTTCAGTGACAGGACACTGGTAATCATTTATTGACCCAGAAAGAATGGAGGGCTGAGGTGCCGGATTGGATTAATTATTGTGCAGGAGGATATGATGATTGCATTATGTTGTGATGTTTTCTAGGTGAGTTCTATGGAACTTGTGCAAGAGATCTATCAGGTTCTTGTTGACAAGGAGGAGACATGCCACCGGACTTGCTTCACGCTCCAACTCGATGGGACAACGCTCGACAATTTCTCGGAGCTCAAGAGCATCGAAGGACTGAAGGAAGGCTCCGTCCTGAAAGTTGTTGAAGGTCTGTATCGTATTGTTGTTCAGTTGTATTGTTTTCAATATCATACTGAACATTTACATTGTATTGAATGCATTGGTTGCTGCTCTGAATTTTGACTAGACTGTTTTAAAGCCTCTCTGTTCACAAACTTGTTAAAGGTCTGTATTGTTTTGGATTTTGTTTTTGCATTGTTTCGTATTTTATTTTTTTTTTATACTGAACTGACTGCTGTTGTGCACTGAATTGATTGAGACACTCCTTCGTCAAAATCATTGTTCTTTTGTAGAGCTTTACACTGTCCGAGAAGCGCGAATTCACGTACGACACGTTCGGGACTTGCTCAAATCAATTGACTTACAGGATGCCTACAATGGTCTGGACTGTAACTCACTGTCACTTTTGAACATTGTGACCAATGGAAACATACTGGGTGAGTTTTCAAGTGAGGATCAATGGTTTAGGTTATTGTGTTCCATAGAACCATCATAAAAACTTTCATTGGGGCGAATGACTTCAGTAATCTCCACTTAAGTAACCCTGATTTGTCTTGCAACAGGCCTGAGAATGTGCTGTTGTATTTTCCAGAGAAGAAGGCAACAACTCGTTCGGAAGCAGCCGACTTTATGCCACCGGAGTTCATTGTGCCAGGAAGCAGAGACCGACCTTTGTTGCCACTCCATCCGATCCAGAAGGACCTCAAGGTAACACTCCGGAAATACAGTGTACATATTACGTGTGTGTGTTTCTGTACGTTTACCGGTATGTACCACCTTATAAAAACTGACGAAAGCTACTGAAACATGGCCATCTAACAGATCCATAAAGGTGCATCTTAAGACTAACGGTCTTTTTCTGCTATTTCTTGTGGTGAAGTTCTCAGTTTGAGCAAGATGCTGTCCAGTAATAAAAATGCAAACAAGAGGGCTGACACTGTTAAATTAAAACTTTTTGCTGGGGGAATATACGATTGCTAGACAAATCAGACCTCTTCTTAAAAGGCCACCTGAGAAGCCGCCTCTAAAGGGAGTGACTTCTGAAGTCTTTTAAAATTATTGAACTTGAGCATCATTCATTGATAATAAATATTTGTTATTAGTGGTGATTTCATTAGTGTATTTGATTGAAACCAGGGTCCACAGTGCCTGAAAGTGCTAACCTACAGTGGATGGAACCCACCACCTGGAAACCGCAGGATGCACGGTGATCTTCTGTACATTTATGTTGTAACGTTAGAGGACAAAAGGTATCACATTACAGCCTCAACACATGGCTTCTACGTCAACCAGTAAGTACTGAGCATCACATTTTCAATATGTGAATTCAGATTTTCATTACATTATGTGCGAGTACTCTAGTAGCATTACTGATGTTCACTAGGCAAGTAAATTGAATGATATTACTGCTTGTATACTTTGTAGGTTACTTAAGTAAACCTCTGTGTAGTATTAGTAGTAGCAGTGGAAATAATAAGTTATACTAGTAATTATACTAATACTAATAATAATAATAATAATAATAAATAGACAAAACTGTTTCAATATGCCAGTTACTGTTGCTAACGAAATCTATTACAAAACCGTTTTAAATTAATATATTAGAACACTAATGGCAAAAAGAAAAGAAGAGCTGATAGAATTAATAAGAAGGGTAAGGAGAGAAAGTGAAAAAGCTGGCTTATACTTCAACATAAAGAAGACAAAAGTCATGACAACAGCAGAATGGGATACTTTTGAGATTGACGGAGAAGAAATAGAGGTGGTAGAAAGCTTCACTTTCCTGGGATCATTGGTTGAAAGAGAAGGAAAATGTGATACAGAAATAAAACGAAGGATTGCGATTGGGAAAGCTGCAATGATTGGACTGGAAAAGATATGGAAGGACAAGCATGTGAGCATAGATACAAAAAAAAGGCTCGTGAGAGCCCTAATCTTTCCAACGGTTCTGTATGGTTGTGAGTCGTGGACAATGACAAAGAACATAGAGAAAAAGGTCAACGCATGTGAAATGTGGATATGGAGAAAGATCTTGAGAATATCATGGACAGAGAAAAGGACGAACGAATCAATACGAGTGGAGATTGGTGTCGAGAATGAAGAGTCATTAAAACAAAAGGCGACAAGATTGAAGCTAGGATTCTTTGGTCATGTTATGCGATCTGATGGGCTAGAAAAGGAAATGATGTTGGCTTGTGGTGAGGGGAAAAAAAGATGGGGTCGACCAAGGAAGAAATGGATGGTTGAGATTCACGATGTAACTGGCATGAATTTGGAAGAACTAAGGGACCTGACTTCGAATAGGAAGCAATGGAAAAGGTGTATCATGACGATCGCTAGAGCTCCAGGAGTTGACAGCACAAGGTGACAAGGTGATTAGACATGTGTGAAAGTTGAATTTTTGTATTTGAAATGTAAAATGTGAGTTTTTTGTGTGGATGGCTTTTTTGTGTGGATGGCTTGAAGGTTTGTTTTTGCTTAACAGATGCACTCAAGAGGAGTTCAACCCAAAACCCGCGGGCCAGAAACACGTTTTCCATTCCCTCATTGATCTGCTTGGCCAGGTGAGAATTTCATCGTATCTCTCTACCATTTTATGTACTTTGGGAAATGTAATAGCATTGCCTTTTAAATGTGTGACGATGGTAAATGATTTAACTCAGCAAGGAAAAGTAAATGTGTACTGGTTGCTTTCTGGAGACATTACTTTTTCATTGCATCTTTGGAGAACTTTATTGATTATCTGTTTATGATGCTGTTTGAAAGTCTGGTTCTAAAATTACTTTTGGCTTTTAAAGTGTTGGCTGTTTTCTTTTAGATAAGTCCTGCCTTTAAGAGAAATTTTCAGAATCTGCTGAAAAGAAGGTCAGTCCATTTTACTTTTGAAAAACTTTATGAAGACATGCAGTTTAGTTTATGATGCTCCTAAAATGCTGTGTATAAATGTTAATAGCTTTGTATGCTTGGTTTTACTAAAGAAATGCTGCTTAAAATATAGTTGTTTAACCTGCTGCCAAGATTTGAATATGACTCATATTCCTCTGCTGGGGTATTTAGGTCTGAGAGTGGTTCTATGTAGGCATCGTATGGGGAACTGATCAATGTCTGTTCCATATAGTTGCTTTATGCTATGGTCTGTTAACTGCCTATTTTCTGTGTCTGATAGGCAACAGAAGCATCCATTTGAGCGGGTCGCTACACCGTACCAAGTTCACAGCTGGATGGCACCAGCGATGGACCACAGTGTCGACTATATACGAGCAGAAGATGGTGAGTGTCTGATTATCTGAGAAAATTTAAATAATATTTGCTAAGTTGACTTTCCTCTATCTTACCTTACCCATTGTTACTGATTCATTATCTTACCTGTTGTTGCTAATCCTTGTCTTGCTTGTTGCCAATCCTTGTCTTTGTTGTTGCCAATATTTACCTTCCCTGTTGTTGCCAATCCTTAGATTGACTGTTGTTGCTAATGCTGTATACTAACTGATTCTGTATATGTTTTTGACTTTTCGTGCGCCGGAGTGCGGCTCTTCGGCAACCAGTTTAATAAAGAACATGCATACTTATTTTATCGTTTGACAATTTCGGAGTCAGTGTTTTCAACCATCTCTGTATTGTGGCTCTTTCTTGTTTTCTATGTGACCAGCCTTCTCGTCACGTCTTGGCTATGAGGAACATATCCCTGGTCAGACGCGCGACTGGAACGAGGAACTTCAGACGACTCGAGAACTGGCAAGGAAACATCTGCCCGAGAGGCTGATCAGGGAACGGACCATCTTTAAGGTCAGATTCTTCTGTTATTCTGTAGCTCTGAGGCAACAAATTACATTTTAAAAAGGATTCATTTGAGTCTTTAGGGTTAAAGTTTGTGTGTACGGTTAAATCACTAAATTATACATAGTATTGATTTGTGTTTGTGTGTGTTGTAATCAATTTTTACAAAGGGGTCATTGCATAATTACGTAACGCCGAAAATGACAATTTTTGACCCACCCACCCTGTAACGCTTTGTAACGTTTCCCTAGACCCACCCGCCCAGCGTTACGTAACGCGCCCGGGTGGCCAATCGGTAAAACCGTAGTTTACGTTGCTAAATTGATAATGGTTGGAAATCCGTATTTTACGTTGCTAAATTCTTTGACGTTAGGTCTATTACCGTAGGCCTATATGAAAACGGTTTCATAGTAAAGCTAGAAGTTGGATTATTGATGAAAATACTACTGAAACTATATAGAAGCTGGATGATCGATGAACATGTAACTGAAACTAGAAGTTGGAAGAGCGACGAAAATATGTCATATTAAAAAGTCACAGTAGAAATTGGATGATCACCAACGTGAAGACATTGCATTAATTTAGCAACGTAAACTACGGTTTTACCGGCGAATCTCTCTACAGAAGAACTACACTAAACGGTAACTTCTCAGGTTTATTAACGGTCTCAATTACCTTATCAAACCGATCTACCGTGTAATAATCTATGCCAAAACCAATGGACATCCGGGTCTTGCCCTTCGAATTCACGTTAAGTGATCGAACATTTATTATTTATGTTATTTCAAAGTTCGGCAAAGGATAGGGCCTATAAGAAACCCCGATGGAATACAATTGTCTGTCCCTTAAAATAACCTTTCAAATTCAACTCACGTTCAGTTTCTTATTGAAACTGTCAAATTTATATTTTTATGCGAATAAAATAACGAACGTCTTGTCCGAAAAATCAACCAAGAACATTAAGATTGCGTCCTTAATTTTCGCAGATGAAATCTCAGGTTATTTTAGATCAATAGCAGAGCGTCTAACCAGTTTGGTCATTCGCCATTGGGCCATATTTATATACAGAAATAGGTCACTTAAGCGCGTTGCTTCATTGTCTGAATGGCTCTCGTAGGACAATGAAGGGCCGAACCTTCACAATTTATACTATTGCGTGTTTTTAGTTAAGTTTTAAGTAAGTGGCACGAAGTTTGAACTTCGATCACATCTTGTCTAAAGTGTCATTCGATGTTAATTTAAAATTTATTATAACTTAACAGTTGGTAAAAGCGTTACGTAACGTTCATCGCCATACACCCACCCACCCACGTAACGTTTCGTAACGTTTTCAAGGACCCCACCCACCCACCCTCGAGCGTTACGTAATTATGCAATGACCCCAAAGTATTTTTATGTCAGGTATATTATTATTATTGTTACATTTTTACCATAGGTACAGTTGTGTAATTAATTAAATTTTTACAGAATATTCATTTGTCTTCGTTGCTTACAGGTTCACAGCGACTTTGTTGTGGCTGCCACTCGTGGAGCAATGTCCGTTATTGATGGAAATATTATGGCCATCAATCCTGGCGAGGATACGAAGTGAGAAACTGGATAATTTCTACCTCAAAGTGTAGAGCATCTGTTTTGCCTTTAGTCACGTTCAAGGCCTTTAAGACTGTAACGACAAGCTGCATTGGTTTCCCAGTCGCTTTTAGTAACTCTCATCGTTAAAATGTTAAGCGTTAGTTGTATTTCACTTACAGAGGAAGTTTGGTTTTAATGAACTCTAGTATTATCTAGTCCAGCCGCAGAGAGGTACTTAGAGGGTTCTGTAGAAAGATTCAGTTGCGTGACACTGCGTCGCTGGTATTTACATTGTGTTTCACAAGCTTAACAGCTATTTATAATGCAAAAGTTTAAACTGTTGTTATTTCTTAATTGTTATTGTTATTTTACTTGGCAAATGTGATGTTTAGTACACATTGCTATTGGTAAAAATTTTATTGTTAGAGCTTAGCTGTTATGTCGTTACTAAATAATACATTTTAGAAGTTATTAGATGTTACATCAGAAAAGTGTGTGCCCTTTACCCTCATTTTTATCAGTGTTGAATCAACACTGATAAACACTGTTGATACTGGTTTTCCAAATGTTTAAGTGTTAAAGAGTGCTGAACGTTTCTTTAGAATGCAGATGTTCCTGTGGAACAACATCTTTCTGAGTCTGGGTTTTGATGTTAAAGACCACTTCAAGGACTTCGGAGGTGATGCTGCTGCTTATGTGGCTCCAGTAAGTACCTTGCATATTTACGTTCATGCATTTGTATAGCTCCAGTATCTATTGGCAGTATATAAATTACTTAATGACACCAGGCAGGTGTGGAGAAGAAACTTGTTATGGTTGTTTTAATTTAAAGACTATGGCCATATTCTGACTGCAAACTGTAGCATTGTAGTACATAGTTTCAGAGTTGTAGCAGCCTCTGCAGAGTGTTGGAGCAAGCTGTTGATGTGCAATTTCTTTACAGTTTATACCAGTTTATAACTGCCGTTAGAAATGGGTTGTTTATAAAATATAAGAAATCAAAATACGAGAACTAAGAAAGCTCTTATTACAATTGCCCAGCGAACGCGTACAATGACTTCTGTATTGGATAACGATTATATTTTATGGACTCTGGTTTCATTTTGAAGCGACTGTAGAGATCAGCTTCAGCTGGCCTTGGGGACTAATATTGATAGAGGCACATAGACTAATTGAGCAATTGCCGTACCTTACCATATTAGATGTGCTATTTTTACTCTGACCTTTACATAACCCAGTCTAGGTGCCAAGGGAACATTCAACCAAGCCTCAGATCTATTGACTCTCCTCATACAATAGGTACTTTAAGTAATAACCAGGGATAGTGGACTGTGCTGTCGCTTTACCCTTTGAATACTTGGATAAATACTTTGTTTTTCAGGGCTGTGATCTGCAAGGAGTGAAGGCCTATTCGGGAGTCGACCCTGAGGGACTGTACACTCTGGGTACAGTTGTTGTGGACTACAGGGGCTACAGAGTGACGGCACAGTCCATCATCCCTGGTTTGGATTACTGCTTGTTTCTTATTCTATTTGAATAATGTTATGTGATTTAAGACATAAGTGATGTAATATAAGATTCACAACAGGTCTCTATCATGTAAGTTGTTTTGACTTTCGAATAAAAAATTTCTGGTTGTTTTTATGATGTGGAGATTTTTTAAGGTCTGGAGATAAAATAGAAAATAATCATAAGGTTTGTGTTTCAAACTCTGTATGGCCTTCCAGCACATGAGCAGGAAATAAGCCATTCCATGTCAGACACATATCTCTAAGCATAATTATTCATTTACTGTGCAATTATCCTTTGACTGAAAAATTATTACCGCGTCTGTTGTAGGAATTTTGGAAAAGGAGCAGGAGCAGTCAGTTGTCTACGGATCTATTGATTTTGGCAAGACGATTGTTGCCAATGACAAGTACAAAGAACTTGTAAGAAGTTTTAATGCTACACTATTACTTCGTGTGTAACAGATTGTTAAATTAAAGATGATAGCACAGCTTTTGTGTAGCTTGTTTATTGCCCTGTAGTGTTCCAAGTAGGAAGTATTGTGTGTTTTTGGTATTCTAACTGCATTATCTTATTAACGAGGTTTTTGTTCTCATCTGGTTTCATTCTAGAATTCAATTTTAGTAACAGTGGTATCATGCTTGGCACATATTTGGCACCAGATTCGTTCATTTGTGCCTTAAGTCAATACAATCTTTGTTTGTTTGTGCATAAAGTCATAATAGTAGATTGGATTCAGTATAATTCTGTCAAAAGCTGAGGGAAAATGATGGCAGACTTAGCATGTCATCTGATTTAGCCTGTCATCTGGCCTTCCAAGGCATCCTCGATATAGACTGGTTCTGCCCAAAGAATTATGATGTTAAAATTTAATTTTTATTTAGAAACGATTTCTGTGTCATGTAATTACTAAAACATAGCGCAGTACAAGTTACCAGATAGGTTAGATTTTATGTGAATGGGTGGAGGAGGTTGTTTACTGTGACTTTGTTTCTTTTTCAGCTCAAGAAATCAGCTCAGTCTTTGAAGATTCATCCACATCGGTCAGTTCTGTTTTTTGCTCAAAAGTTTTCTTTAAAATTATTTCTTTATCTTATAATTCTTTATACAATGTTTTACCTAGCTTAACATGTTCCATTCATAATTAAATTAATTGAACTAGAAGTGCAATTAATAATTCCATGTGTTTATTTTCATACAATTAAGACAGATTATGCGGTTGCCACAAGATGACAAATTGCCAAAATCATATGCATTAATGTGTTTTGTTTTTCTTTTTTCTTCAGTGTTGTCAACAGCAAAAGTGAAGAAGTAGAACTATATTCATCCGTTGAATGCAAGGTAGGTCCACTGAAGTAACGGTTAGACAACTTGTCTTCCAAAATCTCAGATTTCAGATTTTTCGTCCATGCCTACTTCTTCTGTTGCATAAGGCAAACAATACTTGAAGTCATATGACAAGATTTCATAGTTTGACTCCCATTGTCCGAGTAGGAATCAAACTCTAAATACACATTGATGAAATGCTACATTTAACCACTTGTCCAGTTACGTTACAATGCTTTGTTGGTCTGGTTGGGCAAGCCATTGAATTAGTGCTAGTGCTATATAAATATGCTCTTTTATTTCCCAGGGCATTGTGGGTAACGATGGTCGACATTACATCCTGGACCTTCTGCGGACGTTCCCACCAGATGTCAACTTCCTGCCTGGTATGATTAGTTTCTGAACTAATTTCATCTACTCTAGATCATCATGAAGGTCATTAATAATCTTATCTGACCTTATGGTTTTTCTGATATTCATTTTCTTCATATATAAGGTAGGTTTCAGTCAATGGTGACATGAACATCGCTAAACATGTATGCTGGATTTTGGCCAAAATGTGTGTGCCTGTTGGTTTCACAGAGCAATGACGATTGATCACTATGCAGCACATTTCTGTGGCACTATGCAAGTTGGTAGTTCTAACAGATATACAAAGTTCATCTGCATACAAAGGTGTGCTGTAGTGTAACCACTGATGATCTCTCGCATGTGCTGACCAACCAATTCCAATCTGTGGTTGACAGTCGAAGTGTCTTCTGTTGAGTCTGTCAAAGACCAGTTAAAGACATGTGGATTCTTACCAGTAGTGTACTGAGTTTTGTACATTTGAGATGCTTTTTGTTCACTGGTAATTTTTGGGTTTTTTCTTTCAGTCGAAAAAGAGGAGTTGAGTGAAGCTGTTCAGGCGCTCGGATTTCCTCGTAAGCACCGCCACCGTCTGGCCTGTCTGAGGCAGGAGCTTGTCGATGCATTTGTTGAGTACGTTCCTTTGCCATATGCTTCCATTCATCAATATATCCGGCCATCCCTTACATTTATCTGTCGTAGATATCCATCCACCCATTAAAGTATTCATCCATGCATCTGTAAATTCATTCATGTATCCATCCATATTTAATTCTGACACTGCTTCTGCTTTTCAGGCATCGATACATGTTGTTTGTGAAGAATGCTGCGTTTCAATTCCAACAGCTGCGACTTAGGAAAATGCAAGAGGCAGAACAGGTAAAAACATTTTCGTGTAGCAACTGTCAAAGCATACGAGTAGAGTTGACTGTTTAATGTTTATCATCAGTGGGCAAATAATGCTGATGTAACTGGAAACTTGAATGCTTGATGTTGACTTTGTTTTTGCCCTTGCAGTCGAAAACAAAAGAGAAGTCCGAGACGGCAGGCCAGGAAGGAGTTCAGGTAGAAGCAATGAAAACCCAGGATGAGATAGAGACGGAAGAGGCAAAGAAGATCGTGGAGACACTGACGGATGCAGTTGCCACGGCGAAGGACGAGGAGAGTGCCAAGGAGATCGTCAAGGCAGCAGCTCTTCTTGTTGGGTCGCTTAGCGACACTGAATTCAACATCAGCTTCAATCCTGACGTTTATCAGGATCATGTCCAGCATGCGGATCCTGAGGTGAGGACATATGCTTTAGAGTTAGAACAGATAAGTTGGAGAGTGCAAGGATAGTGTCAACCCTGAAGTCATGGGTTCAAATCTCTACCAGGGGTGAAAGATATTTTGAGATTTCCGTTCCAGTTGAACCCCAGTGTAACTTGGCTACAAAACTGGTACACTGACCTACACGGTCTGTGGGAAGATCAGGTATTGAATAACAAGGCTACCACCCACCCCTTGCTTACACCAAGGCTGAAAACTGTTGCTAACGCTCATCTCCATGGCTGCATCATGTCATTAGCTTAAAGGACTACCTTTCTATTTTTTCAGAAATGCAAGCTGCAAAAGAGCTTTCAACCATTCTGATGCTAAAATAAATTGAATATGATTACTGTGTTTTCCTTATGCTTTCCTTCTCAATAGTTGACAGAAGTCTCTTTATGCAGTCTTCTGTTCGTTGGCTAGTCGGTTCTAGGACGTTTGGTCAACGGACGATTGGTCAACGGACGATTGGTCAACGGGCGATTGGTCAAGCGGACTGTTCGTCAAGGGGACTGTTGATCAAGGGTCCTTTCGTCAAGAGGACGGTTGATCAAAAATTTAAATTTTGGATATTAGAGACGCTTTTAAAATATGCCAGTTCTCTTATCAGTACAAACAACTGCACTGGCACAGATATACGATAACCCTTTGAAATGGACGACCACTAATTATCCCTAGACTGACCGACCACTTAAGCCATTACAAAACAAGGCATCTTAACATGCATAGCAATGAAGACTTTTTGATCAACCGTCCTCTTGACGAAAGGACCCTTGATCAACAGTCCTCTTGACGAACAGTCCGCTTGACCAATCGTCCATTGACCAATCGTCCGTGATCAACCGTCCGTTGACCAAACGTCCGCATACCGGCTAGTCATACATGTTGCAAGTATTTTCATTTACATTTTCTATTTACTATTTCATCATTTCTGTTCTTCGTACTGTGATATCTGTGTTGTTAATATTAGTAATTTATGATGATCTCACTATCTGTAGCTCTATTGTTTGCTCTATGGTATTATGTTTGTTATGAATTTTATGTTTCCCGTTGGTTAATTACCGTATCGCTGGTGTGTTTCAGTCGTCGACTTTGAAACAAGAGAAACGACTTGTGAGGGACGCTGCTGAATTTCTTTTGCTGAATCAGATTCCAAACTTCGTAAGTTGCTCTTCTGTACAATATTCTTTTACCCTGTTGATCTGCTGGGTCTCTCAGATCTTGTGTTTTTAAAGTGAACGAAGACAAAATATTATGCTTGCATGCTTAGGTATTGGCAAGGAAATAAAGTTTTCTGTGATGTGTTTATCTTAGATCTGTGAATGCCTGGAACATACATCATCTCCGATCGATGCGTACACTCTGACTGAGGCTCTGCATCATCAGTAAGAAATGTTGAAGTCTTTAATTGTTTGTATCTGATGTGTTAAAAACTGGTTAGGGAAGGTAATTGATTGTTCGTTTATTCGTGGAATCTTGTGGCTTGAAAGCAAATTGCTGATTACACTTGATATGCTTGGATTTGAACCGTGGATGCAGAGGAGAAGTAAGGAATTAGCAATTGTATGGTATGCGATGCCTCTTAGTACCTCACAAAATTACACTACACATGACTAACTTGTATTATAAGTAAATTCGACTTGTGCAAACAGAAAACGTATGTTTACTTAAGTCAACTATGGGGTGTATCTCTGGCTTTGTGGGTTGACCTTATTGAATTTGGCTGTTCTAAGTCTTTAGATTGATATGTATATGCTATCAGGCAATGCCTTTCATATTAGATGGTTTAGGCTGTGTGTGATAGGTCTACATGTTCATGTGAAAAAGTCCTTGTTTTTTATACAAAGGCAGTTTTTGTGCATGTGTGAAAGAACTGCTTTTTTGTGTGTGCAGCGGTATCAACATGCGCTATCTTGGTACGGTAACAGAATGTGTGAAGAAACAATCGCAGTTGTCCTATCTCTATGTGAGTTTCACGTTTTTATTTTCAATTCTTTTGAGTTTTTAACCAGCGTTGTTTGAAATCGTATCTGCTCTAATTAACAATAGTGCAATATGTAGTCAGCTAAGCTAATTATTAGTGCCAGGATCGATAAGAGAACCAAGCCAAATATCAATTATTTGAAGGTTAATTTGTTGAAACATTGAGAGGATATGATTGGTGCATGCAGAAAGAGGTACTTGGCCTTCTGGCAGAGGTAACAAACCTGCTTGAATAGTGAACAAGCTTGTGCAGGAGGCAAGGAGCATGCTGCAAGAAGAAAGTGGGTTTTGTACTAGGTAATAAATGTGGAAGAATTAGGTGAGGTAAGAAGCCTGCTGGAAGGCTGAAAGGAACACACTGAAGGAGTTACAAACTTGAAGGGACAAGAAGCCAATCCCTCTGCTACACACTGTTTTTTTTATTACATTAGTTTTTACAATGTGTCGCTTCCTTTGCATTGTTTTGCAATGTCTGTTTCAGAGCATCTGCATTGCATCTCTGATGATGCGTGCTGCCAAGCACCTGTACAAGTCGTACATGCAAGGTGCTGACATGATGAACCTGTCACCAGCCATCAGCCACTTCCTCAACTGTTTCATCGGATCCTTCCCTACCCCTCACACGCAGGTTGCCATGGAAGAGGTCAGTTGGACTCCTTACTCTTCTTCCTCAGTCGGACTCCTTACTCTTCTTCCTCAGTCAGACTCCTTACTCTTCTTCCTCAGTCAGACTCCTTACTCTTCTTCCTCATGCCAAGCTACTGTCATTAAACGGTTAAGTGCTCTCAGCCACTGGTTCAAAGCTTTAGAATTCACTCCTCCATTCTATACATTCTGACAGTTCTGTCATGTTCAGATCTACTTAAGACTTGTCTGTTTCATCTTAGTTATCCACCATAGCCTCATTCTTCTGGTTTCCATGACATAATACCTGTGGCAAGTATAAAGACTGTAGCATTTACTCTGTTCTTATTTTTATTCTAGAAGCCAAAAAAGAAGAACAAACGAAAGAACAAGGGTGCACCCTTCCTTGCTAACGGTTGGGCTTTGCTTTCTCCACTCTTGTAAATAAAAGGAGTAATTCCATCTTATTTCTCCCAGTCATGTTTTAATCATGCATCAGTGAATTTTGGTTGTGCATCAGTGAATTCGATTGAGCATCAGTGGATGTTAGTGGTCATTGAATTTTTGGTTTTATGTCAGTGAATTTCGGCAGTACTTAAGTGAATATTGCCATGCTTCAATTAATTTTGTCATGGGTCTGTAATTTTAGTTTTGAATCGCTAAATTTTGGCTCTGCTTCAGTAAATTTTGGTCATGCATCAGTGGGTTGAAGTGAACAATCGTGCATGCTGTGCTTCTGAAATTACTTGATGCTGTGAAAGTTGCACCTGGTAAAGTAACAGGTTTTGGGTTCAGCTTTCAGTAACATGGATGATTGCTAAAAAATTTATGCTTGGTTCTTGTGCAGATAACATGGAGTGGTTGAGTGAGTCTCCTAAGTCTCTTTGGAAGAGGATTGTTGATGAAGTTTCTGATTATTACGGCTACAAGCTGGAGTGGTAAGCCATTGTGGAGTGATTTTGACATTTTACAAGCAGTTCATTTAGACTAGACTACTTGGGCTGTTGTAGTGAGAATTTACGAGACCTATGCGTGAACTGTGGTTTAGAATTTTTCTGAGTCATGGTAGGTTGGGCCATCAGAAATTATAAATTACATTGGAAGTGTGTGGAAAGCGGTTCTGTAGAGAATGAAATCCTCAGGACCTCACTGAGCTGTGGAGTTTCTATAGAGGTGTGTTAACAAGTGTGGGTTACTTTTAAATTTTTACTGTTTCCATAGCTAAATATACGTGTTATGCTGTATATATGCTTATATGCCATACGTATATCTCAAATCTCAAGACTGTGCTCTCAAATCTCAAGACTGTGCTCTTCAGCCGGGGTTGGGTCGGGAGTGCTTCTGAGTAGATAGCCTTTAAGAGGCGCTATATAAATTCTCCATATGAATGAGTATATAACAATGAGGGGCGTGGTGGCTCAGTGGTAAGTTCGGACCCTTGTGACCGGAGGGTTGCAGGTTCGAATCCCACTCTAGCCGCTGCGTACGGACCTTGGGCAAGTCCTTCACTCGCAATTGCTCGTGGCGCTTCGGCATGAAAATTCCGGCACAGTATCAAATGCTGTAGTCGGGAGCGCCTCTGAGTAGTAGTTGACTTCGAGAGGCGCTATAGAAATATCCGGAATGAATAAAATAAAAATGAGTGATAAAGCGAGTCTCTAAAGTCTCTGTGGAAGAGGATTGTTAATAATTCTGTACTGTATAAGCACAAGCATACACACATACAAATGCATGAACGTACATAAGCACATATGTTAATACCCCATTACACACATGCAAATACCCCTTTACACATGTGTAAATACCCCTTTACAATACTCCTTTACACGTATGTAAATACCCAGTACACACTTGTAAATATATCATTACATTACTTTTTGTATTCCTTATGACAGCGACTCCGTTGATAGCGCACTGGAAAAGTATGGGCTGCAGAGGGTCTCGCTGCTCCGAGGTTTCTGCAAGATGGCTGGAATACAGATCCTTCTGCGGGAATACACTCTAGACAACAAATCAAAGCAACCGTTCTTCGAAGACGACATCCTGAACGTCTTCCCAATTGTCAAACACATCCATCCAAAGGTCTCGTATTTTATTTATTGCATTTATCGTAAATAGTGTGAAATTTCTGTCCTTGGTTGCTCTGAAGGTTATTCAACTGTGCTGCTTTGCTTTCTCAAATTTTGCTCAGTCGGTAAATAAGTTGGCCTGGTGTAATTTTTCCATGCTGAAGTGTCAATGCGTTGTTCCCTACATTGTGATTTTCTGCAGTTTGGGGTAAATGTGTAGACATAGATTAGCTGGAGAATAAACTCAGGTTTAAGCACAATCAATAAAAAAGCAACCGCATTTTTAAATATGCCGATAATTAATTGTTACCTTGCTGGCCAGACTTAGCTACATCTTATACTAACACAGCCTTGGACCTCTTATTTGTTACTTGCATCTAAACTTGGAAATTCTCACTCTGCAGTTCTCAGTAGAATTTGTGTAGCAAACACAATTAGTTCAGCATTGCTCAGTCAAGGCAATTAACAAGCACTTTTATATTAATGACACATTAATTTTGTAGGTGCCATTAGCTGCATATTACTTTTTTAGGCACCAGTGTACTGTTTTATATTCTCTGTCAATTGCAAGGCAGCATTGACTGCACGAGCATGTTCTTTTTATTAGAACTTTTTTTAAGCACTATTAATTTTTTTAACATTAATTGTATGCTATTTTAAAAGCAGCATTAATGATGTTGTTTTTCTAGGCAACTGATGCATACCACGTTTTCACAAGTGGTCAGGCCAAGATTCAGCAGGGCTTGCTGCATGAGGGTTATGAACTGATCAGTGAAGCTCTTAACCTCCTGAACAATGTATATGGTGCCATGCATCCAGAAATAGCCGCCTGTGCTCGACTTCTGGCCCGACTTAGCTACATCATGGGTGACTACGGAGAGGTATTTGACCTGACCCAAATTTTGTCTTATATATCTCAGATTTTTGGCTTTTTGATCATGGGAATTATACAGATCTGGTATTACCAACCACATGAACGTATTTGCTACAAAATGGGGTGACTACAGAGGTTCCTGATTTTTGGCATGTGCAATGTGTATATGTATGGATCTGAGCATTTATATAGCACCGTACATTCCTCTCAAAGGCTGCATGACAGATCCAGATGGTCTGACTTAAGGCATTGCCAGTCAGTTGTAATACAAGTATTTGGTTATGATTATGCTGGATTACAATATAAGAAAATCAACCTGTTAAGATTTTAAGATATTATTACCATTATGCTGTAATGAATTGTTCTTCAGTTTTGTTTATTTGTCCGTGGTCTTCTAGGCTCTGGTTTACCAGCAGAGGGCTGTGTTTATGAGCGAACGAGTTCTAGGCATCGACCATCCAAACACCATTACAGAATACGTAAGTTCAACAACTGTAAATAGTAATTTACTCTTGATGTAAAGAATTACTGAATTTGTTTCCCGGTTTTGTTGATTGATTTATTACATTTTATTATGTATGCCTTATACCTAGAAATTTGTTTAGTGCTTTGAAGAAGCTTCTTGTATTATAATAATGTGCAATTAAAATTCATTTAACTGTCAAGTTAATTTGAAAATTGAGGAAGTACAGAAGAGATAAATTATTGAAAAGTAAGGTCTGTTTTGTGACAGATATGTTAATTTAGTGCATACTTGTTATTATAAAAAATTACAATGGTTCTTTAGTGAATATTTTTGACATGCCGTGTACAGAATCTTAAAAGCCTTTTTTAAAATACAAGGGGAGAATCATATTTACAGAGAATAAATTTTCTGTGTTTTCAGGCTCATCTGGCCCTATACGCATTTGCCAACAACCAAGTCCCAACAGCTCTGAAGCTCATGTACCGTGCTCTCTACCTGGCACTCATCTGCACTGGAGAGAACCACCCAGAAGTGGCACTTTTCTACGTAAGTTATGCACTGTTTGTTGACTATTCATTTGTTCATGCATTTATTCATTTATTTGTTGCTCCCAGCACAGATGTCATTATAATTGTGAACAAATCATGTCAAGGATTGGGTAAAGAACTAAACCCCATGTGGCAGCTAGAAGTTTTAAGTTGTTTTTTTTGTATGGTGAAAGTAGTTTTTATTGAGCACTTGCTTTACAACTTAAGAATAGCAAATAATTGTTTGATTTTTGTGAATTTCTGAGTCACATTAGTCTGATTCTTGGTTTTGTCTGCATTCCATAGCTGTCTATTGCCTTAGCTTAAGGAACTGCTGGTCTTGGAGTTAGTATAACATTTACATGATAATTGATTTTGTGTATATTTCAGTGTAACATTGGCCTGATACTTCACGCTGTCAACGAGTTCGATCTGTCTCTAAGATTTCTCCACAAGGCGCTTGAACTGAACAGCAAGTATGAACTAGTTCCAAGACATTTTCTGTATTGTTGTATTGCTAATTGATGTCTTCTCTTTTTTTCATATGGATTGTATAGGATTATGTGTTGAACCGCATAACATGACACCACTCTAATCATTGTAATCTTGCAAAACTCATTTATGAGTTCTAGTATCTATGTGATGCTATGTTACAAGAGACTAACAAAGTGCTTTTTAAAGACCTTAAAAGCTCTGCACATGTAGCAATAATATAATGCCTATAAGGCAATACAGTCCAGTTACGTGTAGCAGTTTCTGACAGATCGAACCATTTCTTCTTAAGTTATGTATTTCAGAATTTGTTGAGCAGAGTTCCAGCAATACATCGGAAGACTGTTCCAAGCGGACGATCTTCTGGCAGTCTGTAGAAATGTGCGGTTGTAATAATTGATCTAAGTGGTCTGTACTTTGCTTCTAAATGTGGCTTTATATAAATCTTCTGTTGCATTGGCCATGTGTTTTAATTTAGGTTCTACGGTGCGCGTAGTCTGAAGGTCGCCCTCTGCTACCACCTTGTTGCTAGGACGTTCTCATGCAAGGGTGACTTCCGCAGTGCTCTGCAGAACGAAAAGGAAGCCTACTCCATTTATCGACAGCTGGTGTGCTTTCTTGTCATCAGATCCTTATTGTAGCATTTCAGTTTATCTAAATTGCATCCATGTAGACCTGTTCAGTTTCAGTATGAAAGGTTGCTTTGTAAATTCTCAGGTACAATTAGAGCATGAGCCAGTGGTGAAACCACAGAGAGCACCTTTAGGATCTCGATAAATTACCCTGATGTGTAAAAGCAAACTCGTGTTAGGTAGGCCTGAATTCCTGAAGGTCAGTCTAGTAACAAAGTAATGTGTACCAGATTAGAGAACCACATTAAGAACTATGACTGATTCGTAATCCATGTAGTCAGAGATCATAAAAGTATTGTAGCAATTTTACCAATAATAAAGGTTTACTGTAATATTCCAGCATTTGTTGCCCGTTTGTCATTAGTCGCAAAACGATGTCAACAAGGTTGTTGATGAGAAAATTGATGATGGGTGGTCATCTGAGTCATGTCTGTTTAGATCTGCAAGATTACTGTGTTTTAAAACCGTAAAAAGGAGTTTTGAAAAGGAGAATTTTGGAGTAGAATGGTTAATGAGTTTGTGTTGACTTTCAGTTAGGTGAGGAACATGATCGCACCAACGAAAGTTCAGAATGCCTGAAGCATTTGACGCAGCAAGCCGTCAAATTCCAGAAGACAATGAATCAACTGTCAAAGGGCGAAAAGATCAATGCATTGTCACCGTTACAGGTAAATGATACTGCATTGTCATATTCCTACAGTTAATTGCTACTGTATTTTCATATGGACATAATACCATTGCTACAGGTAACTGCTATATTGGCATAGTACCAGTGCTACAGATAAATGCTGCAATGCATGGTCATCTGTGTATGTATGCAGACACTATATAGCACATTTAAGTACCTCATAAAGTGCTGCCAGTGCTAACGTAAATTATATTTAAATTAATTAAAAATAGCATAAATTATATTAAAGTCGTTAAAAGTAAAGAGTTAATCAGTAAGAGAATAATGCTCATGTGTATAATTTATGACACTCTAGTTTAACACCTGTGTGTCAGCTGTTTTTGCATTGTATGGGATTGTTGTCATGTGCATTTTCCGTAGATCCAGACTCCTTCTCTGTCGAATGTTCTCGAAACGCTGAACCTGATCAACGGAATTGTCTTCGTCCACATTAGGTCAGTACTTGTTCTAGGCACCATGTACTGTCGATTGACACTCATCATTAGATAGTTGGCTCTGTATAAATACAAACTTAGTGACAGTTACGATGATGATGATGATGATGCTAGTGGTTATGCATGCAGAAGATTTATTTTATTTATGCCCGACAGCTGAATTTAAGGTAACTATAACTCACGATTTTGCAAAACTTTTCACATTGAAATGTACAGTAAGTAATTGCATGTTTCTACTATTTGTGATAAAAAACATGCAGTTTTTCACCAAAACGTTCAGGACTTCTAGCCCTGTCCATTGCAATATTAAACCAATTTTTGTCCTTTTTAAACTTGGGTCAGTTTTCCCAGACACAGTCACTTATTTGCAAAGTGATGCTGGAGTTATATGTTGTCATATAAATAATGTACTTACTTGTGTGTACTTGTGTATGCATATGTGTGCATGTGTGCTGTCTGTCCCTCTGCTTCTTCTTGGCCTAGTGCAAAGAGGTTGCTTAGTTGTTCTCATGTTGTTAGTGAGACCTCCCGCATAAGGCTATTATTCTAGTTTTTGCATTTTGTACTGTTTTCAGTCAGGAAGACATCGAGAGATTCCGTGAAGAGATGATTCGTCACCAGGCTCAGGCCGGACAGAAATCGCAGCCCGAAATTGAACAGAACCCCGATTCCCAAAAAGCATCTTCTTCGAGTGTAACCCCTGAAACTAATGGCAAAACCTCTGAAGTTGATCTGGCCACAGAGAACTTGAATGGCTGCAAAGAACCAGCCGTGGCTGAAGTGCCAGCTGAATCATCACCGGAGAGCAGTACTGAAGTCAGTCGATAGATATTTCCATGCAGCTGTTAAGACAAAGAATATTTGGATCGACGATGCACTTGTTCATGCTCGCACAATGCGAGAGATCATGTCATTGTTAGTTTGATTTCTTGTCTGGTGGCGAAACTTTTACTAGATTGAGACTTTTGGAACCGACGACCCCCACTGAAAGTGAAGCGAAATTTTTGCTGCCTGGTTTGGTGCTTATCCGTGGAGAACTGGGTGACTCAGGCAGCTTGCGTGCTACTAGTCGTGGTCCGAGTGATGTTGGGCTTCATGTGCCAGTTTTGTTTCTTGCAAGTTTTTCTTTCTTTTTCTCTTTTGTGTCTGGTTGGATCATACGTGGCTTGGTTGGATCTACAGACGGACCTCATCAAATTTTGTCTATGCTTGATAATTTTTTTGTCCATTGCCGAAGACATTCGTAGGAATTAAAATTGATAATCGTCTGTTTGCATGTGTCTTAGCTGGTGTAACGTCCTTCCAATCACTGTAGATCTCTTAAAAAGTATCATACAAAGTTTGATTACATTACGGGTTTACGTAATGACCTTTGGTTTTTGTCGTATAAAAACGAAATTTATGCACAGGGTTTTTCCGTGATTTATCCAATCATTTATTCAGTCATTTTTGTGTTGGTTTTTAATAAATGTAAAGGGACCTTTGAGGATCTTTCTCCTACTGGCACTACATAAATGTGTACTTAGATTATGATGATGACCTCATGATCCGAATACTGCCAGCCTGTATTTGTTTCAGTTTGTGGTCATATTGTTCAGACCATCCAAACGAGTGTTTGTTTTGCATGCTGTTTAGTTCTGTTATTAATCACGTGCAACTAACTAATGAATCATTGTAATCATCCTGTGTACAAACTACATGTAAGTGCACTGTACTTGTTCTGTATGTGTGATGTACAGTGTGGTGTACATCACACATATGCTGTTCGGTTAACCCTTGTGTTCTTTGCGGATTGTAATATTAGTTTATGGTCGTTTAAGGAACGATATTAATTTGTTAAGCAATTGTTTGATTTTAAAGTACCCTTAGATGATTTTAAATACATTTGTCAGAGTATGCAAGAACAGTATAACTTTACATTATATATATATCTGTGTTTGTATATATATATATATATATCTGTTTGTGTTTGTATCTGTTTGTGTATATATATATATATATATATTAATTATGTGTGTCATTTACTCCTCTGTTTCGTGTTAATTTTTGAGAGCTAAAGCAAGTACTATGTTTGAATTGGGTTGTGGTTAGAAGCATAACTACATCTGAGGTATCTGTCATTATTTCAGGCATATAAGTAACAGTTTTTAATCTGAGCATTGTTTTCTTTTTTTTCGTATGCTGTTGCTGCCAGCAGAAGCCAGAAGATTGTCATGGCCTGAAAGAAGTGGATGTCGTATTTTTTTGATAATTGTGGTGGTTTTAATTGCCACTGAAATGAAAATTATGTAACTCTAGAAATCTGTTATATTTAGTCAATAAGAAATGCCCTACCACTACTGATAATTCTAAGAGCTGTCTGGCCGTACATAAAAAAAGGCCTGGTTCGTATGTGATGGTATTGTAAACAATGTAGCAAGGCATTTATATTGCTCTGCTAGAGACCTTGGGATTCGTCCAATGACAGATTGGTTCAGTTTTGGGTTTAGGTTGTGATGTAATAATGTAGGCAGGCATTTTTGTAGCTCCTTTTGCGAGCTCAGACGCCGCGTAGAGCGTGTGGCAGATCTTTCATGACTTAACCACGTCATTATAATTATGAAGTGTAGTGAACTTCGTTGATCTTGGCGTCGGCATGTGAAAATGGGTGACAGTTTTCTACGTCACGGGCAGATTTCTACGTTGCAGGTGTGGTTTTACAGAATGTGGCAAATTTCCAATAGCTATTCTTACTCTGGGTACATTTTCCTCCATGGAAGACGCTCCTGGATGCAGGTTCACCCCAGCTCGTTGCTTCCAACCACGTATTGAACCATGTATGGAATGGAAAGCCTGTGCCTGTAGTGGCAGAGGACCAAAGTGAAAGAAATTGGTGAATTGTCTTGTTACATGACCCACTTGTAATTCTCTCTTGGCAAATGGTAGTTGTGATGTCCTAATCTGCTTGTCTGTACTCTGTAATGTAACACAAGTCTTCAAACCGTCTGGACACCACATGTATTAAAGAAGCTAAAAGGCGATAATAAATGTTTAAGATTACAGAGAGGTCATAAATTAAAATGCAGTTTTCCCAAGTATAAAATTACTGTATCAGTTAATCAAATTATATGTTTCATTTTACAAAATCTGTATTAAGTTTCAGTAGTTTTCAAAGTGAGATTATTGTAACGTTAATTATGTTGGGGAATAGTAAACAATAGTCGTCTGTCGACTGAAATTTGGTTTTGGTGCTTGACCTGTTATGCTGGAGGTTGTATTAAGCTTAGATATTTGGAATCTCATGATGTCAAGATTTCTACAGTGCCAAAAAAGCTCAGTCAAAACAAAATCGATAGGCAGGTATGGTCAAAATCGGTTCCAGGTCAAGAAGGGTCCGACAGACGCTATGGTGGATGATGTTTAGAATCAACGTAGCGAGAAAGGTGTTGGGGGGGGGAAGAGGAGGAACCAGGGTAGGACTTGTGAAAAGGAATGTTTTCAGGTTTGAGTTAACACTAACGACAAGCGTGTACTAAAACGTATGGGAAAACTAATCCATCTCATCATTTAAGGGTTAAAGACCTGTGGATAGATAGCTTTGTAAGAGGTGAGGGTTTGGTGAGTTCATAGGATGAATCAGATAGTTATCGTAAATATGGGGAGAGTTTATTTCAGAGGGGGCAGAACAGCTATGGCTATGGAGTGATCTCCAAATTTTAGTGAGGTGACCTAAGGGAGAAGAAGTGTTGAGAGGGAAGAGGAGTGGATGTTTTTGCAAATTACTCACGAGGGTTGTACTCGTGGAGTGTGTTGTAGGTGAGTGATATAGTACTTTGCAAGTCCATTTGTTCAGGCAGTTTGAGCCAGTGGTGTGATTTAAGAATAGGAGTGATGTGATGGTGTTTGGGAATTTCAGTGACGGCAAGATTATTCTGAAAATACCAAGCTATAGGTTATTCTATATTTTGGGATCCTCTAAATGTAGGCCTACATTTAAAAGCTGACAGTGCTCTCAGCGCCACACAAAAGCTGCGTCTATGAGGCTAATCGCCGGTGCTGCATTAAATCAAATCCGCAAGAGCTAGTGAGCCGGATTGTTTAAGTTCGGCGTCACGTTAGAATCGGAGTTTAAGCCAGGAGTGACAGCAGGGTTATCTTATATACCTAGGTCTACAAGTAATTTTCTTATTCGCTGAATTTAATTTTTATATGTAAAATGTAAATTTGTTTATGCGAATTCCGGTTAAATTCACGTAGCCTAACTAGCCTACGCGCGGGCTTTCGTTATTGACGCCAGCAGGGTTTCCGTTAGAAATCAAAACAGGACGTACTTACCTCCTGACCTAGATTTCGGACGTAGCTCATTTCTAACGTCAATCAAACCGGGTTATGGTTAGCCTGGTTAGGAACACAGAATACACAAAAAAATTATAATCAGACACTTTATTACTAATAGGGCCTATTTAAGACAGCAGTTTCAAGTTTGAACTAAAGTTTGTATACAACAAAAAACGTAACGAACGTAGGGCCTATATAGGCCTACATGATAGTATATTATTCATTGTAGGCCTACTATAATAATTATGCTTAGTGCTTGGCGCGTATACGTCCGACGATAAACAAATGGACCGCTGTTATGTCCGGGTTTCGTTGACGACGAGTAGGCCCTAAGCTTGGAAAGCAAAGGATCAGATGGGTTAGGGTAGGAATTTTTAAGAGGTGAGGCTTCAATTTGGAGTGGAAAGCCTGTGGGGTGATAAGTAGGCCTAGAGGAGCCTGTGGCAGATGACGATCACTGGGGTGGCGGTATTGTTAGAAGAAATAAGAATTAATATGCGGAATTCGGAGGGAAGTTCGTTCCACAGTTGAGGTGTAGTGTAGGATATGGATCGGTTGGAGAACTTGAGGCGACTATAATTATATTGACTGGGGGATGGGCAAGAGTGAGATGATGAACGAAAAGACCCGAGACCGCGATGGTGGATGCAATATGGTGAAGGGTTCGCGAAGGTAGCCTACTTTTTAGTACTTTGGCTGGGAGTAGGCCTAATATCGCAGTGAGTTTGAGGTTAGCGTTCTCATTACGGAGTGTTTATATCGGGGCGCGCAGTGACGTAGCCAGACTTAAATTCAAGAGGAGACAGCTCTAGTCTCTGTACTGGGAGATATCCAGGTGTAGTAGGGTGCGGAGGTAGGCCTATAACCCACGGAAAATTTTTAAATCTAAAAAGCAAGAAGAGGCAACTGCCTCCTCTTGCCTCAGTGTGGCTACGCCTATAGATGTGCAAGGGTATGCTCCCCAAGTCTTGAAATTGGTAGGCCTACTACGACGAGATCCCGGAATTTATTTTCTAGGCCTAGGGCCTATAAGCCTAGGCCTATACGTAGAAACAGAAATCTTGAAGATGAAAAAGATAACTAGACCATTTTGTAGGAAATCCCAGAAAATCAAATTTCAGGTTTTAACCCGGACTTTTCCTTCAGGAAGGTCAATTTCCATTATGCGGTCGGTAAATAATATTATTTATGGAAGTTTTTCGCACTTTCGGAAAATCGGTTTCGAAGTAGGCCTAGCTATCGGATAGGCTAGACTGTTTCCAATCGTGGCCGGGACAAAGGTCATTTTTCATTGGATTTCTTTTTTATTAGATATCTGTATCAGTTACCATCCTGGCCTTTTGTTGATAAATACACACGAAATAAACATCGTATTAAACAGAATAAATGGTTTTAGTTGATTACCGATGTTTTATCAATTTGTGGAAGTAGCGCTATATGACTGTTTGAACATTCGCTGCTTGCTATCAGTGAATGGCCTAAATGACTGATCAATGACAAACGGTTCGTTTATAACTTTTGCTAATCGTTTAAAATTTTCTTTGTAACAAGTAAGTCTTGCCATTTTCTGTTATATTTAACTACCCTTGTCTTTTCGGAACCTCTGGGTCTTTTGATATTTGATATGTTCGTGACCAGCAACATACGCCTAAACACCCCTGTTGGTTTTGTTTAAGGCGTCATTGCCAATTAATCGAATTACAAGTTGGTTTATGGTTTAATATAATCTAATTGTAAGATAGGCCGTATCTGGTTAATCACTTTGTTGTTTCTGGACCATCGATGGTGCACGAACCAACCGGAAATTTACAGTGACGGTGGTATTTTTAGCAGTGTCAGAAGTCAAAGGCGTTGACCAGTAGATTGAAATTTTGCACATTATTAACTTCTGCGCTGGATAGAAATAAAACAGTACGTTTTAGACAGACACTCTAGAAAGTAACACATTTCAGGCCTGCAACTGAAGGGTAAAACCGTAGTTTACGTTGCTAAATTATGCACTTACATTGAAACCTTATAATACAAAAAAATAATAATTATCGTTGATCCAACTTCTAATTTCAGTTATATGTTCTTCTAGTTTGACCTATATTTTTATCGACCATCCAACTTCTAGTTTCTGTTTAAGTATGAAATGTTTTTGTTGCTCATCCACGGCAATAATGTCAGCACTAACAGCACTAAAACAATATATTTTCATTGCAATTTCAACTTCTAGTTTGACTTTTATTTTTTGTAATATTTTCAATCATCCAGCTTCTGGTTTAGTAATATTTTCATCAATCATCCAACTTCTAGTTTGAGTTTTACTATGAAATAATTTTCCTACGTGGTAATTTAGCAACGTAAACTGCAGGTTTACCCAATTAAAGACTGGCTTTAATATTCGGCTTATACTTGAAAATGCCTCTAACTGTTAATGTTTTCGAAGGGTTATCCCGATTCCCCGAAAACACTGAAAATGCACTTGTACCATTTACTGAAAACAGTTTTCTAGAAAGTAGCTGAAATCCCGAAAACTATTCATATATTCAAATAATCTCAGGAGGCCACCTATGTGCTTCCTAAATTGGCTTGTTAGTGTAAGATTGTTGGCCTCGACATACTGCCTATTCACATGTTTATTTGTAGACTTAAAGAAAAATTCCATATTCCTCCACACAAACATTATCTTCTTAACTTTGTGGAATTCAGGTCACACTTAGAAAATCGATTTTGGAAATCCGGCCGATTGGTTACGCACCCATTTTCATATTAGGCTTATACATGTGTGACATTGGATCTGTTTTTTTTCGTACGGCGCAGGCAGTACGTAAGAAATTCTTTAAACGTCAGTTCCCAACTTAAATTCCCACAGCATCCCCGTCCTTGTATGCTCTTGGGTTTCTTCAGTCGCATGGACAACCGCCAGATGCTTTACATGTAGTCGGTCGGATGACAATGGTTGCATCCCTAATGTATGCCTTCCGGGCTTGGTGGGGATATGTGCTCGCTCAGGAATAGGGCAGACCAATTGTTGGGTAGGATGAGGCATAGGGGTTCCTTCCCTCCTTGGTCCCAGGTGCTGTGAACTGGCTAGGTCTGCAGACGATAGCCTGTTTAGAGCTGTTCTGTCGAACCACACCCATGTTAATTGATCCCATCATCACCTCCACCCACGCACCATAACTTTGATCTGCCATTAAAGGAAGACCAACATTTTTTATCTCGTGCCCTCTACAGCAGTGCTTCCCAAACTGTGGTCCGCGGACCAGTGCCGGTCCACGAGCCATCAGTTGCTGTCCGCAATGTGAGTCAAGAAACTGAAGAAAAAAGACGATAGACTTTTTCTCGAGTGGGTCTCACTTCGAACTATCTTCAAAAAACACGATTGCCTCACAATCAAAATATTTTTGATATAAATTAAAAAGATTTGTTCTGGGAGTAAATTTATTTCAGCTATTGTAAATGAAACCTGCCGACAGGTCAAATAGAAGTTGTAGTTGGTCTTTACTAGAAATTTTGATTGTAACATTTCTGGTTTTTGACCGGCAATTAGAAACCGGATGTGACGTATTTTTTTTGCCTAAAGTTAATAACCTGGTCACTGCTTCCGTCAATAGAAAATAAAAACGTCTGCTTTTAGATTCGATATTGTAAGTATAATATATTATAAATTTGAAAATTATAAAAAGTAAAAATACCACACCACACCCTGGAGACGAGGACAGCGTTCTCCAAGCTTAAACACACTTCTGTTATATAGTTTCTTAGAACCAGAGGAATTTTTTGTTCCTCGGGCATTATAAAATTAAAAATAATGTATATATATGTATATTTATATTTACATTTTAATGAACAGCACTAGTATGCATATTTATAAAAAAAATTTAAAGCCACCAATTTTTTGAAAAAATGCAACTTTTTGATTCATGATATCAGATCAGTATGAAGTAGGCCTATTCAGTTGATATTTGGCATTGAATTATATACCTGCACTACTATTTAAAAATAATTTAACTTTTTTGACCCAATTTATAGATAAAAAAGTTAATAAATTGGGCACTGGTCCTGCTGCAATGGGAAAATTCCTGCCGGTCCGTCACACTGAAGCGCTGCTATAGAGGGATGTCTATTAGTAATTCTTGAGCCCTCGCTCCCATGGGAATGTTAATTACTTGTACACTGTTGTTGGACAAATTAATCTAACTTGCCTAGCTATACTGATCTGTAAATAAGTTGCGTTTGCCAGCTTATCTAACTGAGTAAACAAATATTGTATGTATGTATGTATGTATCTCTTTCTATGTATCCATGTGTATGTATTTATCTCTGTATGTATCCATGTGTATAAATGTATTTGGACATTTATATAGCATTCTGGGAACATTTTGAGGCTGCTTGTCATTAGCCTAACAAATGACCAAGGCTAAAGAGTTAAAGAAGTATAATCTTTTTTGTTCTCCTACTAGATGTATGCGCATCAGTTCAGAGTGCAGCCAGCAGGTGGTGCCAGTAGTCAGGGTAGTTATGATGCTGCCTTGTCGTTCCTGAAACAGCTCAACAGTCAGGAACTTCAGTCGCTGATGGATGATAATGATCGACTGAACAAGCTTGTCGATGATCTAGAAATGGTAAGATGCTGGTTTGCTTCAATGAGGAATGAATTTTGTTCTTGATTGGTGAAATTTTGGATCTCAATCAGTGAAATTCTGGGACTCGGTTGTTGAAAGTTTTGTCTCTGCAGGTAAAATATTTGGCATCAGTAAGCAACATTTTTTTGTCTCAAGCAGTAAAATCCTATAGTTTTTTGCCTCACTTGATGACATTTTCATATTGGGCAAACATTTTCCATTTAGTTTACCTTACCTTACTGTGTGCAGGTAAAGAATTTACCTTATCTCACCTTGTACATGTAGGTAAAAATATTACCCTATTCAGGATAAAACTTGCCTTGTGCAGGTCAGGTATGAAATTGCCTTACCTATGTATGTATGTATGTATCTGGATACTTACTACAGCACTGTTTAAGTACCTCACAAAACCATGGTAGATGTATAACTTACCTTACATTGCCTTGTGCCAATAAAGAAATTACCATACCTTGTGCAGGTATATAACTGGCATGTTCTTGCCTGGTGCAGGTAAAGAAATTAGAACAAGAAAAAGATACACTGTTGGCAAGCAACAAAAGCATTGCCGAGTATAACTTGACTTTGGAACCGCGATTGATTCAGTCGAGGCAGCAGCTGGCCGAAACCTATGAACAGGCTGTTCAGAAACAGAAAGGCTTTGAACACAACAAGCTCAAACTAGGTTTGTTTCAAGATTTTTATTAAATGAGAAATGCAAACAAATAATGCACGAGCAAGTCAGTCAAACCAGACTGATGAGTTTTGAAGTGGCACTATAAATGTCAGGTTACATTTACAACAGGTACAGTGACATCAGACTGAGCTCCTGAATAAGGACCTGATTGCCACTTGGAATTTATGTGCCATTTGTTTGATGCCTTATGCATTATGCACCGACACTATAGAAGTTGCTAATTTGTAATAATAGTTAAGGCGAAGAGTTTGAGTACTGATTAACTTGGTTAAGCAGTCAGAACAAGGCTTTCTTTGGAAACCGCACGGTCTTGTGGTACGTCTCTTGAAGTGGCACTATGTAGACTTCTATTAAATTCCAATTACAGTAAGTTTGCATTTTAAGGTGGATGCTTTCTGGAGACGAGTATCGGTAAAGGTTCTGTTGGAAGAATTCAATCCAGTACGTTGGATTAGATTGAATGCAAAGGAATCTGCCAGTACAGTAGCTATGTTTGAGTTTCCCATAGGCAGTGTGACACTGAACTTACAGGGAATGTATACTGCTGAACATTTTATACATGTAGTACCTTTTGAGAACCTCTTAGTGGTGTGGAAGTAATGTTAGTACTTGTAATTTAACGTGCAGTTAGTGTTACCTATACCTTTTGTTTCAAAGAGGATGAGGAGGAAGAGGAGGCAAATTAGGATTAAGAGAGGAATGAGTACGCTGAAGATTATGAGAATAAAGATGATTATGACGATGGTGGTGTTGGTGATGATGATGATGACGACAATGATAGTGATGGTGGTGACAATGATGTTAATAACAATGTTGATGGTGGTGATTATAGTGGTGAGACTTTTTATATATGAGTTGAGATAATTAGTGTCGTTGGATCGTTGTTTTAGATTCGTGCACAAGTAACACGTCTCTCGACACGACTCTGGCACTTCTGCAGATGGAGGCAGCAAAAGCTGAGGAAGAATCGGAGGTGAGAGGAAGTCACGTTCCGTTCAACTGATGCCTTATGCAGTATTATAACAGCACTGTAGAAGTAACAAAATTAGATTTAATTACTGTAACAAGATAGTCGAAAACGTGCCTTGGTTGTGGTGACAATGATGATGAGAATGATGACAGGGACGCGGTGGTGTAGCGGTATGTTCTGTGCCTTGTAACTGGAGGGTCACAAGTTCGAATCTACGTCAGGCCACTGCATAACAACCCAGCGCCATCGATGCTCTATCGTATGGTCGTGTTTACTTCTGAACTTTGGAAGGAGGGCAGTATTAAAATAGTTTTGTATTTTATTGAGGAGGAAAATAAGGATGATGATGATGAGTGGGACGAAGGGGAGAATGATGATGATTAGGAGGAAGAATTGAAGGATGAAGAAACTAAGGATGATGAGGAGAATGATAATGATAGAGGCAGTGTGATTCTCGTTAACGTTAACGATAACGAAAATGTTCGTTAACGAACAAAAAATGATTTCGTTAACGATAACTATAACTATAACTAAAAAATATCATTAACTATAACTATAACTATAACGAAAATAACACTAACGAAAATTCATTGCTATTTTCGTTAATACGATAAAAAAAGTGCAATATCAACTAACGTGAGAACGTGAAAATACAGCCGTTAACGAAAGCAAAATGATTCCTATGTTCGCCTTGGATGTCGGTGAATATGGAGCGCTGTGTATTCATGAAGCTGAATGGACCCATTTGTCAAAGCTCTAAGCAAATTATTGTGTAACGCGTCTTCATAATTCAGTGTGATTTTCATTAACGATAACGGTAACGAAAATGTTTTCGTTAACGAAAGCAAAATGATTTCGTTAACGATAACTATAACTGTAACTAAAAAATAATATTAACTATCTTCTTCTTCTTCTTTTCCTTCAAAAATAATATTAACTATAACTGTAACTATAACTAAAATTAAAAACCATTAACTATAACTGTAACTGTAACTAAAATAAAATCTGTAAGGAGAATCACACTGGATAGAGGTATTAAGATACGTACATGCACGTGCGTATGTAATTATTTTGTCTGATCCTCTGTCTTTCAGAAAGTGGCAGAAGCATTCCTCAGCCATACAGCAGACGTTGACAAATTTCTGAACGACTACACGGCGCTCCGAACGAGTGCCCACCTGCGGAAAGTGAAAGCTGAAAAACTGGAAGAAATCGTGAAAGAGCAGACGCAACCACAGTCCATGTCTTCCCAGAACAGCTTTACAGCGCCGACTCCGAGTCGTGCGGCTCCTGTGGCACCATATCCCATGGGAGGAGTACAGAGCAATCGGTCACCTTACCCTGCCGCACAACCAAACAGCTGGGCACCGCAGATGCCCCCCTACCCATCAAATGGATCTTATCCAATGCCCAACCCGACCGCCTACCTTCCACGATGAGTGTGGTTCCATGCAACAGCGTCTGACAAGAACACAACGTCTCAATTTGTGAAGCTGATGTAAAATTTGAACTAAAACGTGTGTGAAATGAATTTCTAATTTCTAAAGATAAAAAGTAGTTTTACCAGGGTCCTAATTGGCACAACACTTGCACATTGAGTCAAAGTGTTTGCTGTGGTTGTGTATTTTTTGCCAGCATTTAATTTAGATTTGTACAGTTTTAAGTGCTTTGGTAGGAATTTGAAGTTAACTAAATTACTGATAAGTTTGAAGGAGTCCTGCCGTGCAAGATTCCAACTGGCCCACCCACTGTAGATGGTTTTTGTATTTGTTAGATTGCAGAGATAATTAACTGGTGGTTTTGTTGCTTCAGTGAATTTATCAATTTAGGTATTTGGATTTTGCTTTAAATGCTACAACTTTCATAGCCAAATTGTCCAAGTCAAAGAAAAATTGTCCAATTCAAGGAAATAAACTGTTTCCACTGGATGAATTTTCCATGTCATGTAGATCGGAGTTTTATTGCTGTCCGTTGCTTTCTTTCCACGGCTTAACATTATCATTGCCAAGCATGTCATTTATCTTGCAACCTTAAATCGAACAATTGAATTCTCTGTAAGGCATGTACTTTATCAAGGCCAATAAAATATTCGTGATCTAGGTATGGCAATCAATACCCGAGGCATTTTTTTATGATAGGTGAAATAGGTAAATTCCTAGACTTGTTCTGCTGCAAAATAATTTTTTGTACATAGTGCTCATGAATTTGTTTTGGGATGTCAAAAGATTTTAATATTCAACGCTGGTCAGTACAGTTGTTACTTTGTACAATTTATGATTCGTTTCTGGATATGAAGTGAATCTTCCTGCAACAAATTCCAAACAAGGAATAAGGTTCAGCTGAAGTGCAAATGCACAGCAGTCCAATAACTGTAGTGGAATAAACTAGGATTCAAACTCTGGACAAAGATATATAATATATATATATACCAACAAAGATATATATATATATATATATATATATTACCTTATAATAAGCTCTGAATAATCACATAACCTGGAGAGTATGTTCACATGTGTATATTCCTACCAGTAATCTTTGGAGCCATCAAATAATCTGGTTTAAAATATTTTGGCAGAGTATGATTTAGGGAAGTGTATATTTACTTACATACCGTACTAGGGCAGCAGTCTTTGGAGGCATCGAATAATTTTCGGCTTCAAATATTTCTGTAGGTTTCTGCTAACATATTTCCAGCCAAAAATCATCTGATGCCTCTTACGCAATTGATTATTTGTTGTCTTTATAAGAGGCAAAGTGAAAAGCACAAACTGATGTGTTGTGTCTGCACTTCAGCCAAAGAGCCACCAGCACTTGGGACAGTGTCTCTGATGCCACCGGTGATGGAAAAACTGAACAACCTATTCTCACACACACACACACACACACACACACACACACACACGTTTAAATATGAACTAACCTACAACTACACTCCATTGCTCAATGCACTAGCAAAATCATTTCCAGAGAAACAAAGCCGACGAGTGTTGCATAACTGACAGAGAAAGCACATTTTTCCACGAGACAGCACACGAATAAGTTAGCTTCAAACTGGTTAAGATTTCGCTTCTGTACGTCTGCAACTCTCTCCGATCCTTTTAAAAACTAAACAGTCGGCACAAAAATTGTGGCTAAATAACCTTGAAAACATCAGTGATTAAAATACTGTATAACTTGCTCGATTCTGGTTTATAATTCTACAAATACATTAAGTTCATCCGAGTAAAGTATCGTGGACCCTGACTCAGTGTAGGAGGCCTTGACAGAAGGCAAATGGCTTCATTTCTTGCAATCAGGAACAATAAAAACAGTGTCAAATCCAGTGGCCAAGCGGCTACCCAGACTTTGGTCTTGGTGTGACCTGTGCGCCCATTACATAAAGCTGCTCACTTAAATGCATTGGGCATTTTAAAAGCAAAGTTTCTCGCGGCAGAAAATACAGGTTTCTAGATCACTCGTACAAATGTCTGATGTCAAAGCACATTCAACATTGCCTACTGCCAGATAGCTTTGTCTAATCATTTTAGAAGGCCACATTGCGGTATGGCTAAAGGCCACAGTAACTGTGCCTTGTTAGTTATTACAGTAGTTTTAAGTGTGTAGGAATAGTGTTACACTACATAACAAAGCTTTCAATGAGTCAAAGTACACATGTTACTAATGTTCAGACTAGGACTATTCTGTTGAAATGTTATTTTTGTTGTTCATCGCTGTGATTGATTTCTAACACATGAGCAGACTCAGTGGAACAGCACTAGGTTTACAAGTTAGGTGGCAATCGAGCAAAGTTTGTATTACTGACTGTGCCTCAAACATTCATATCTGGATTGGGATTTACAACTATATGCTATATCATATGTGGTGATCACATAAGATGTGTGAGTTGACAGGGAAGTAATAATCCCATCAAACCCATCCGGCTATGGGCATGATGATACGTTTTCACTGGTTTGATTTTCAAACCTGGGTTAGCGTATGGAAGGACTCCTGTCACGAAACAAATAAAATGAAATGATGTGCAAAAAACTGCTAAAAGTTCCTCATGATAATGCCATGATTAATATCGCAGAAAACATGCATACTAGGGACCTATAACATAATAAGATCAGTTGGCAGGTACCAACACCTTTTTGGCTGAATTGCAATTGTAAGGTAATGTAATCATACAATAATGTAATGGGACTCATTGATGGATAGCAGGAGAAAAGCAGGCAAAGCCCAAAGTGACTGGGATAAATAATACAAGTAACTGCCAGTTACTGATGGGAGGGCAAGCATAAAACAAACATGGAAGGGTAACAATAGAAATGTTGGAAGTAAAAGCTTCAAGATAACTGGCACACATGCCGAAAGCAAGCCCCCTTGGACTGAAAGCTTGTGATATGAAACCCAACATACCCGTACACGTAAAAGGCTATTTTGCATCCCTGACTTTTCTAAAACCATTAACGAAAATAGGCATTGATTAAACTGTAAGACCTCGGTCGAGTTGGACTAATACGCATTTTTGTGGCCAACTCTTAAGTAAGTAAATCTGAAAATATCGTCACGACAAAATGCTTGCAGCACAAACTCTAAAGACCTTGAAGAAACCCACAAAGAATCGATACAAACATCGCTACCAGTGAGTGGACAGGTTCATCGCCTGCGTTGTTTCGATCGGCTTGTTCGACTCAAAGATGGCCGCCCAGTCTTCGACTTCAACGGCAATCGTCCAGCGGTCCTTGTTGGTGGAGCGCAGGCCTCCGCAGCTTGGGCGCTGTGGGGGGCTGCGTGCTCCGAGCCCGGTCAGCATCTTTAGCAGATGACTGGACGTCTGGCTCAGGCTACGACACGACTCGCGGAACGAGATGTCGAGCTGTTTTCGGTCAGCGCTGATGCTGTGCACACATGGAGGAGTCGCAGTCTTGAGCTTGTCACGACTTGGTCGACGGTTCTCCTTCCGGCTGGTGCGCCGTCGACGCGAGCGGTGTGGCACGTCACGGATCCCGACGAACGAGCGTGCACTCGCGTCGCTCTGACGCTGCGAGTCTTCAAGCGAGATCGAGTCGTCAGAGCCATGGCTTTTCAACTCGGCCTGGTTTGACGGTGGACTTAAGTCATAGCCAGTAGCTCCGAAGTCCAGCTCGCCGTTTGTGTCATCTGAAGAGTGGATCTTCAATGGATCAAGGACATTCTTGGTGCTGTCGCCAGATAAGGCGCGAACGTCGCCGCTGCTGTCCGCCTCGCTGCTGTCATTTTCGAGGATGTTCTTCATCATTCCTGGTGAATCATCACTAGTACATTCAACAGCCAATGCCAGTTGGCTCTTCTCCGTGTTTTCATTAACGCTTCCACGAGAAGGGCCGCCCAAACTTGATGCATCTCCACCTGGCGTTTTTCCAGTCGTTCCTTGTCCATCCCCATCGCTCTTTCCACCACCATCCCCATGTTTTCCACCTGCAGCATGTTCCTTCATGAGCCCTTCTCGTGACTCTGACACCAAAGTGATGCCATCTTTAAAAAATATGATGACGACAGTTATGTTATCACTCGAACCTTTTTCTCTGGCAACCTCCGTCAGCATCTGGGCAACATCCTTCTTGTTTGTGCCACTCCTGGATAGGAATTGCTGGACCTCTTCAACTAGGTCAGATGGCTGTAGAGCATCCCAGAGACCGTCGCAGGCCAGGACAAGGTATTCATCTGTTGGTTGACATTCAAAAGATTCCACATCCGGATCTGCGCTGATAAAAGGCTTGAAGCTGGCATCACCTAACATTGTAAATTCGAAAGAACATGGCTCAACAAAACGGGACACTATATATCAGAGGTTCTTAACCTTTTTTGGCACGCGACACACCTAAACTTGCAACCAAATTTCGCGGCACACCATGCAATCGTCATATATGAATATTGTTAAAAATGTTAAAGTTAAACTAGTTATTTATTTAAAATTTTAAATTTTTATCATTTTAATGAATGAAGATGTTCACATTGAATCCTTTATAGTTTCTACATTAACTTAGCAGTTAATGGGATTTTTGCTCCTGGATTTTTCTTTGGATCATATTAAAACGAGGATCCACAATATTTCAAGTAGTCATCGTTCCACTTGTGCACAACAGATATCTTCTTTTTCATGTTTTTCTTCGTTGGTTTACTAAAACTAGCAGTGGCAGCAGCATCGTTTTTGTATTCACTACTGTTGGTGCTAGAATCCGTCTCATTGCTACCAAAATCTGATTTCACATCATCAGTTGTAGATTTGCACAATTTTTGTTTTATTCTGATAAATTTGTCCATCTCGAGTATTACAGTAATGTGTAAAAGTTTAATTCGGCGCGGTCCCAAACGTGTATACTGTATAAGGTAAACATCGTGGCCATCCCAGATTGCGATATAATAGAATAGATAATGTAGGGTGCTACGAATTCTCACAGCCTACGTCCGCTACAGCAAGTAAGTGTAATGCAAGAATGACAGAGGTAGGCTGTGAGGATTCACGACACCAATTTTTTGCGACACACCACGTTTACGCGACACACTGCCGGTCGATTCACGACACACTAGCGACACACCTGTTAAGAACCTCTGCTATATAATATGAATTCTGATCTACTCTGTAAAATTTTATAGTGCCGTTAACATAAGGCACATTGCATCTGAAGCTAAAATTGCAGGCTTCTAGTTACAAGAAGTAAGCTAATGAATGGTAGAGTAAAGAAAATTAGCAGTTGTGTAGGAGAAACTGACTGGTGAGCAAATAAATTGTGATGCTACCTATGGCTCGAGAAACGGATAGGTTGCCATTAACACGCCAGGCTCCGAACCAGACGACATAGCCACCAAGCGCCTCGATCCTCTTTTTTTCATCCTTCAGAGAAAACAATAACAATAATAACTATACAATACCATATGAATATGGTCTTGCTTATATGCGTCAAATACAATTTCAGGATAACTACCACAAAATGTCTGTCTGTCCATTTTACTTCTGTTCACCTTTCTTCTATCTATTTGTCTTTGTCTATATATCTGTCTTTCTTGTCTGTCTGTCTGTCCGTCTGTCTGTCTGTCTGTTCTGCAAAAGAAGTTTGAAAGTGAGTATGCTTTCAATCTATCCCTACTGGATTTTTGGCAATTGGATATTTGCCCATTTGTTACCATCATTGCATTCATCGATAATGTAAGAACATTTGGCGATATGTGAAATGTATTTCGTAAATCCAAGCAGAAACAACAACCAAAATACTGACATCTCGTTCGGGTTTGTGTGGCTTCATAAGTTCAATTGGTTTCCCATCGCGGACCAGCACTGCCTGTGAGTCGCCAAGCCAAGCTATGTGAAACTTCTTTTCCTCAATAATGGCACAGACTGCGGTCGATCCACTCATAATATTCTAGAAACAGAAATACGCAGAAGCCTTCGTACAACATGCTTCCTTGTAACACAAATTTTGATGTAAAACAGTGTGACGCAATATTTTTTTGTACTCGGACCAGTTTCACAGCAATACGCCCATAGGAAGAGACCACCATGAGTAAGATTAATTGACACAAGCTTTAAGAACCCTGGCAAGACCCTATGATTACTGTTTTAACCCACAGGATTGTCTTCATGGGCATAATGAAAAAATTCTGTTAGGGAGACCTGTTTGATCTGGAATGGCTGGCTAGCCGGTGCTCATGTCCGGATCAATGAAGGTGCCGTGCAAAACGCTAAATGGCCACATATACACACACTGAAACAGGAATGAAGTCTCTAATTTGTTTTATTATTATTATCATCATTACCATTATTATAATTATTTTCATCATTATTATTACTACTACTACTATTGTTGTTTATAATAATAATAATAATCTTTTCTTTATTTAAGCGCCTGCTAACCGCACTGCGCTGTACAGTGAACATACATATAGTAGAAACGGCAGCCACGCAGGGCGCCTTACATACATGTATACAGTAGAAGCACATGATAACAGTTTTACAGGAGTCGAATAGAACTGTTTATACGGCTGCCACAGGGCGCCAATCACGGCCTACTATTCATTTAACCACCGCCGCCACCTAGCGAGTGGAAGGCTGAATAAACCTTACGGGCTTTACGGGATTCGATCTTGGTACCTACTGCTCTTCACGCCAGTGAAGAGCAGTAGGTAGAAACTACGGCATTACCACAACGGTGATCAGATTAGATTCTATCGACATACCTCTCGTTCAGCATGCTGCACAAAGAGTTCATCTGTTTTAACAAAGGCGTTCTTTATCGACTGTATAGTGACACCATCCTTGCCACCTCGCAGTTGGGCAGCCAGGTGGCAGTGAAGGTGCATGGCGGCATACTTGGCCGCCTCGACACCTCCATGGCCATCGTAAACAGCGTAGAATTTCAGGCTGTTGTTCGGCTCCTGTGAAACAAAGCACAGCAGATCATGAATTTAAGATAATAACTTCTAGAAAGACTGTTTGAAGAGGATTTTAAAAGGTATTAAACTGCATGGTAGCGGTTTGAGATGTTCTTGAAATGCATCATATAAACACTACAGCTGCTAAATGCACACAGATGCTGGGACAAATCCAGAGGCCAATCCGTTCCTATATCCCTACCTGCGTTAGTTTGTGGGCAAGTTGAATAAGCTTATGGCTACAGGTTACTACATTCAGGGAAACTATAACTAGTCTTAAAAGAACTGGGAAACTAAAGAAAAGGTCGTCAAGAAGACATCTGTCCTAACCCCGCTTTCACACTTTTAAGTTTCCCACTACATGTCTAGTGGTTAGCTTCCTGGACAGTCAACCAATACTCTCTCTAAGCTGTGCACCTGCACACTAGGTTTGCTGTTCCATGCATTGCAAAAATGCAACAAAGATGCATCAAAAAAACTTTCTGTGCAACAAGGTCAGAAACCTGCACTGGATTTCAACTTAGAGGGAAGACTGCTGTCAACCCAGGGGATAAAAATCCCTCTCAGGACAGAAAGATATTCGAAGATTTCTGCTCCAATAGTGGCCCTAGTGAACCTATAAAATAAGAACACTGACCATACAGTAATGTTTATTTTTTTATTCATTTTTTTTTAAGAACACTGACCATACAGTAATACTGACGTCAATCATTGTTGATATGACATCGTTAAATAAATGTTACAAACCATACAGTAATGTACACACACATACCTGCAAGCCAGAGAGTTCACTAAGGTAAGGCATGATAACATGTTGGTCTTCCATTTTTCGCCGAGTGTTTTTGATGGCATGTTCTGACACCAGAGGGACATCGCATTTTTGTGCTTTAGTAACGGCAGAAGGCAGTTCAGCCTTCCATTTCGAGCACACCTCCTTCGTTACACGAATCACCTCCTGGGCAAGTTGGCTTGCATCAATTCCATCTGAACAACAAATACCATGCTTATTATTTACTCAATTATTAATTTTAGTTATTTTTTTAATTATTTGCTTACATTCAAGCTAACTGATCCTGACCAACACATACAAATAAATTCTTAACAATTTGGTAGCTATGATGAGTTCGGTGAATTTTGACCAATACTAGTTAACATAAATTCTTCTTAAATATAGACATGTTATGCAATTATTCCTTAATTAAATACTGTGAGGCACTAACAAGCATTCTATAAATATTCAGACACAATACATCAATACAAACATACATAATACATCGAAACATACATAGGTATGTGAACATGAATGTACATTGTACATGCATACATAAATACATCCAAACATATATATATATTCAAATATATATATATCCATATATATACATGCATACTTATACAAATACTTAAAAGGCACTATATATTTAGATACAGACAAACATAAATGCTACCAACCAAACACAGCGTCTTGAGCAACTGAGGCATTGCTGTCCTTTTTAACATCAGTATGTTGTGTATCAGTTGATCCAAGCTTTGAATCAAGCTTTGAATCAAGCTTTGAATCAAGCTTTGAATCAAGCTTTGAATCAAGCTTTGAATCAAGCGGCTTCTTCCGTAGTTTGCTCAACGACTCCTGACGAACCTTGTTCACAACTTCGTGCGAGATATGATGGGCAAGCAACAATGGACAGTTGTGTTTTCTAAAAATAGGAACACACAGATTGGCATACATTTCAAGTAGGCACACACTTGTCAGCTTACGTACTATACCATCCCATGTAGTATACATTAACAACCTATATAATATATATAGCATTACCACCCATATGATATACTTAATACATTACCACCATCATACCTTGCCACCTTGTACACCTTACCATCTGAAATACCTTACTCCTGAAAGACGGTAAATGGCTGCTCAACTGTGAACAAGAAACATAGCTACAGGTGCTAAATAAAGACATCATTCCTCTAACTGATGGTATAAATGGATTAACTGTTTCTTGTCACTGAACACTTTAACGACGTGAGTGCACTAAAAGTGAATGGGAAACCAATGCAGCTCATCATTAAACTGTTAAGGCAAATAAGCAATTGTATGTAAGATTTAATAAGGCAACAGTGGCTGATTGCTGATGAAGCTGCCTGTAATTTCTGGCTCCAGGGTTTGAATTCTGGTGTTTCATGTGAAATGCCGATTCTCTGTCCAGCCTTATAACGTGTAGAGAAAGGCTGGACTGCTGTTACTTTTGTGCTTCAGTCAACATATCCTTCAACTGCAGGACCATGTCTCTGCTGAAAAAGAATGGTGATCTAACCAACTTAACTGCCATGCATCAATTTAAGATTATGTTAATGTTTTAGGTTTTTGGATGCGGGGAATAATTAACATAACACTGTCCTCACACAGTTCATTAAAACTGATGTAACTGTTAAAACTAACTTGAAATTCATTATAGGAAATTAGGTGACCCTCTGAGCAGAACTTGGTGTCGTGTTGACCTCAGCTCTTACAGCCTAGTACAATTTTGCTTTGATTGACTATAATATTGATCATTATTTGATGCTGAATAAAAATATAACCTGGAAACTTCTATAGGATTATTATAATGCACAAAATATCAATCAATGGTCTCTTCTAAAGAAAACTGGTAATGTAATAAAGAGCCAATTACAATTACCTAACACTACTCTGCAAACCCTACAGTAAAAACATGGATGTTTTACCAGGAAGGACAGTATCATCAGAAATGTTTAATTTGCAAGTTAGCAAATGTGTGGTTTTGTATGTCGGACTTTGAACACTCTCCCGCAGACTCCAAAGCAGACTGTTTCGGACGTGGCCTTTCAAAGCCTTTCTGAATAGTAAATACCTCAGCTGCACACTGCTCATCAAAAAGCACAACCCTTAGGGAAGTTGCATTAACATAAAGCTTCCAAGTCCCACATCTCTTTGACTTTTGTCCCTTGACAAGCGCAGCATGAATCCAAAGGTCCTGGACAAGTGGCCTGTGCATCACAGAACTTGTTTACTTCCACACATATATATGCCTCTACCAAATTCCACCACTTACAACAACTTGTCCACGGTTGTTACTCAGAGTTTACTCAGCACACTCAAACCCACAGTCATTGCATGTATACAGACCAAGTGTGCTGCTACTGAACAGATCACTGTGTCTCACAAAAGTGCAGGGTACCTCACATAACCTTGGGTTGGAGGTTCTCAAAAAAGACTGAGAAAGGTGCTTGCAAGAGGAAGGGGTTTAGGTTTCAGGTTGTTCTAAGTTTTAAAACAGCCTAAAACCCCTATGAAAGTCACAAATTAGGTTCTTAGGTTTTTATTTAGGTATAAATGAGAACAAAAGACAATCTGATTTTAGTTTTCTATTTTGTTGTTGTTGAAGATATTGTAATTAATTAACATTGTGTGCAGCTATTGCAATTTTTAAACAAATCATTCTACACCAGCTTGCACCATGGCACTGAACTCAGAGTTAAATATTCTATAAACTGCCATATTTGGTTTAAGTCATCTGGAAATTGGAAAACATAGCAAAACCTCAAAACCAAAATGCTTATATTAAGAAACTTGGCTCTTTGCATCCATGGGCATATATAATAAGAAATGAATTACACTTTTTAATGTTCACAAAATAGTCTGAGGTATTGTCCAAAAACTATGGGAGCAAAGGCTGCATGGCTTTTATACATTAAATTTTTTACACTCTCACGGCACTGAGGTGTTGCAAAACTTTGTTGATTATCCCTCCCTAATGATTCGCATGACCTCGTTTCTACTACGGTGGACTCGTGCAGCCTTCTGGATCTACTCATTTTACAGCATTCGAAAAGATATGCGCAAGCAGATAACACAGACTGCCCTTGTTCTTAATTATTACGAAATTGAAAGTAAAACCGTCTTTGCTACGCTTTCGACGCAAACCTGCTGGTCATAGTGTGCACTTTCGTTTTTTTATATCAATCATCGTGTATCGCCAGTTTTACACTGGCGCCACAGAAATTTAAAGATAATTGAAAACATACTGTCGCATTCATCGATGCATTCGTTGGTGTTGTAAAAGTTAGGAATTAAAGGGTTGATTTTTACCGAGGAATAGCTAGGTACTGCAAACACAAGTCGATGCATTCGCCTTCCACTTCCTCGTCCGCAACTTGGGGTAGGAGCCGTTCAGAAAACTTCTCCTCTTCGCCTTTTACGGTTTCTTCATTTCGACGGCAGAAATCCTCAAGAAACGCGCTATCAGCCATTTCACGAAAATCTAACACTTTTGATCCGACACTTTCTTGTCAACAAAATTGCTGCCAGCTGAACGCAAACTCTCGTGACGCTTGGACTTTGCTACACATGTTTTGATGACGTCATGCGTCTTCCTCTGAAGGCTGCATTCTACTGGGTCAGAAAACTCGTGATAGCACAGTATAAATAATACTGTGGTGATAGCGTTGTTTTCGTTAACGGTAACGAAAACGAAAACCTTCGTTAACGAAAACTTAAGGTTTTAGTTAACTAAAACTATAACGAAAACGAAAACTTATACAAAAACGATAATGAAATTAAAACTAAAACTAGCGGAACCCACGAAAACGATAACTGAAATTAAAACAGTCAAAACTAATAATAACGAAAACATAAAAACTAAAACGCCCAACGAAAACCTAAGGGGCAGGAAGCAATATGTTTTATATAACGGACATGCCACAGTAGGCCTATAAATATTTAATTATTTATACTGTGGACATGCCTCGCCCATGCTGGAAGTTAAGTGTGGCGTCCCACGTCCAGGGCTCTATATTGGGTCCACTACTATTATATTCCTGGTAGGCCTATGCATGTATACGTAAATGACTTATCACATGCTTCAACAACACTTCAGTTTCTCATGTTTGCAGATGACACCAGTTTATTTATGTCTAACAAATCACTAGGCCTATAGTTGAACTATAGTTAGTAGCCTAAGTTAAATAGTGAACTGCTGAAGGAAATAACTGGCTTAAAGCAAATAAACTGTCCCTAAATCTTACCAAAACAAATTACATTATATTTTGTTCCAAGGGAAATAAAGCTTTTAAACACGACTTTAATCTTACTATCAACATAGATAAACAGAGTATAAGTAGAGTGGCTTCGTGCAAATTTCTGGGAGTATACATAGACGAGCTCTTGTCATGGAAAGTCCATATAAACGAAATATCAAAGAAGTTGGCTAAAAATGTTGGCATAATTTCTCGCATACGGCACCTTTTGCCGAAACATTCACTTGTAAACCTATATTATTCGTTAATAGACCCATAGCCTACCTCTCCTATTGCAACCTTGTATGGGCATCTACCTATACCACACTCGTTTGACTTGCTTGATGCTACTGCAGAATAGAGCCCTGCGCCGACGTCATAGTGTCGGCGGCGGCGCGCCGGTCATTTTTGGTCGGCGGCGGCGGCGCGCCGACGGACAAAAATCGGCGGCGGCGGCGCCCACAAAATGTCGGCGTCGGCGCGGCGCGGCGCGGCGCGGCGTGCCCTAGTCAGAAACATGAGTTACCATGGGCATCCGCAGAAATTTTCCGGAGGCGGGAGGCAAATTTTTCTAAAGGGGCAAACTTTTTCCAGGGGGCAAATTGACGTTTTTGCATGGAAAATCTATTCACACATCCAGGGGGCAAATCCCCTCCCCTCCTTCGGACGCCCATGTGAGACACTATGAGAGTTGAACAGCCGTTGTTCGTGTGACCAGTCAAAGGGCCAAGTTCTCTAAAGCCACTCCATCACACTTGAGGCTCAACTACATATAAAGGGACTGACAGAGAAGACACCTTCAGACAGTTTCCTTAAAAATATGAACATCCTTAATTACACTGCACATCTGTATAGATATTGGCAAATTGTAATCAGATGAAGCAACATGCATTTGCATATTGCAAGAGTACACTTGCTGATGCACTGATACAGTGTAGGCCTACACACCAGGTCTCATGGCAGATGCTGGATAACAGCATCCTCCCAGTAAGAGAGGCTGCTGAAGCCATGAAGTGAAATGTAAATATATACGTTTTCCTATGGTAACACACTGGCCGAGTGGCCTCACTCCTGTTAATTTTTCAATGAATTTACCAGGTGGTCTGCTGCCCATTTTGAATTGGTGCCACGCCATTTAAAATTTCCACATATAGACTATTGTTCTTATCAGACTAAACAAAAAAAGACCATTCTTGATACTATATGTACTAAGTCAAAACCTGTATCAACTGATACTGTTTACCTGAATAGATTCCAGCCAAAAGTATTAATCAATTATACCTTCCCTTCTGCAGGATTATTACTTGAATGGCATATCTTGATATTAATAGCACTCAGAAACTTCTCTAATCTTACAACATTAATCCAAAAATTTACACCATTGTAGTAAGACCACAGACATCTAAGACAACAATCAATAAGTTATAGAAGCTATTCAACATGAAGGTAACGAATGAGGGAATACTGTAGTACTGTAATACACATACAAAGACATGCATTGCATATTGCTTTTGTTGTCAAGGTATTAAGCAAATGGCAACAGGAACATGAAATTGTACTGAATGGTTACTTGTAACAAGATATCGCGTTAAATGACTGTGTGTATCATGGCACAAAGACAAGATCATCAAAGTATAAGGAAAACGAATTTAGTCAGGAAGACAATGCATTCTTGGTATCAAGATAAAGACCACAAACATTGTATTTTTATTTTTTTATTTTAATTTAATCCGGATATTTCTATAGCGCTGTCGCGGTCGACTCCTTCGATCGCAACGACGAACCAACGAAGGAACTATTAAAAGATCTTTAATTAAAAATAAAGTCGATTAAGTGTAAAGTAAGTCAACTCGTCTATCAAATATCACAATCGTAGACAGCACACAGGTTGGCTGGTCTCGATTGAACGTCATACGATCAATGTTTCAACGTTTACAAATCTTCGTCAAAAGGCCCCCAATGTACATCAGGTCTATCTTATATAGAGTTCTCCCGGATTCCAGAACGTTCTGTGACGTCACTGTACTTTTCCCTGGAAAGTCCTACTGAGCACGTATATCCTTGTTGCATGCACCGAATTAATGTTGACAGCTTGCTGCAGAAATTTCCGTGCGTTGTAAACAAGCTTGTTGACGCGTCGGTTTTCTTCCCTTGATGCATGCACCCGCGTAGACCACGACATTCCCTCCGCCCTCAGATGATGACACGTCTTCAGCACCATCCCGAACGGGTCATCACGATCAAGCCGGGCCTCCAGACTCCATCTCGATACAGCATATACAACCAAAACAAAACACATCAGTTAGTCAACTTATCCACACAATTTGCGGGCTCGATCCTTGTGTGTCGGGCCATTTCCCCCCTTCACCATCCGAGTCACAACCGAGAGAGGAAATCAGCCACCGTGTTCTGACGTCCAGGACGATATCGAAAGTCCACGTTAAACTCTTGCAATGCTAACGCCCAACGAGTCAGTTTCGCACTCTTAGGGCTTGCATCTGTGAGATAAGACAAAGGATTATGATCTGAATAAATGATTATCTTTGATAAGAATATCCATGACTTGAATCGTTTAAGTGCCCAAATTACTGCGAAAGCCTCTCTCTCAATTGTAGACCAATGCATCTGTGTATCTGTAAGTTTAAGACTAGCAAAAGCAATTGGTTTTTCTTGACCTTCTTCGGTCCACTGAAACAAGCAACACCCGACCGCGGTGGCACTTGCGTCAACACTTAAACCAAATTCCTTAGTGAAATCAATGGTATGCAACTGTGTAGCTTTACTGAGATCATCCTTTAACTTATCTAGTGCTTCTTGATGCTTTTGCTCCCAAGGCACCTTCGTAGGTATGTTATCTCGTGTCAAATCAGTTATTATCCGTGCTTTTTCAGCTAAAGCAGGTATAAAATTTCGAAAATAACTGAAAAAACCCATAACCTTTCTAACTTCTTTCTTTGTTGTTGGAGGATGGATATCATTGATCGTAGCGATCTTACCTGGATCAGGTTCAATACAACCTGACCCTACTATATGGCCAACAAACTTTATTTTGTTTTGTGCAAAATTACATTTTCTTAAATTCAAAGTGAGTCCTGCTTCCTCAATAGTTTGCAAGAATTTCTCTAGATGTTCTAAATGGTCATTCCAATTCATTGAAACCACTGCCATATCATCGACGAATGGTTCGGTAAAACTTCGCACTGGATGTAAAACTTGGGTCATAGCACGAATAAAGGTATTGCTAGCGGACTTGAGTCCAAACGGCATTCTTGTGAACTCAAAAAGTCCTGCATCACATACGAATGCCGTAAGCCATCGATGTTCTTTCCGAACTGGAATTTGCCAATACCCCGATTTCGCGTCGAAAACACTAATAAACTTTGCCCGTCCCACCTTTTGTAAGATGTCAGCAATGTCTGGGGTCGGGTAACAATCACCTAGAGAATATTTGTTAACATGGCGATAATCAATTGCCAATCGAACGCCATTTTGACCTTTGGGTCCCTTTAAAACGCAAACTACCGGACTGGCCATTTCACTTTTCGATGGTCGAATGATGTCTAATGCCAACATTTCTTCTATCTGGCGTTGTACTTCAGGTTTAAGTAGCTCAGGTACTTTATATGCCCTTAAACGCTTAGGAGTGAAATCATGAGTTATCTTAATTTCATGTTCTAATACTGGACAATACCCAGGTTTATCCACAAATACTGCCGTGTGCCGATCCAAAACTTCAAAAAGTTGCTTCTGTTCCTCTTGCGAAAGATGCGCTATAATCAGAGGATCAATTCGCTTACTCGGGCTTATTTGTTCACGTTCTTCCTGATCTACAACCTCTACTATACCAAATTCTTCATCTTGATCAACAATTACTGAACAGCTATTGATCATCGCTTGTTCGAGTCGTTCATGGTATCGCTTGATCTTATTTGCGTGTAAATGTCTTTGTTTTCCCTCTATTTCTACTATATAAGAATATGGGGATTTAACCTTGACTACGGTAGCAGGTCCTTGCCATCGACTATAAAATTTAGAACTACCAAAATCTGGTGCTAATACTGCTACTTTATCTCCAACTTCGTATTTTCTGTCAGTACTACGCAAGTTATAATAATCTGCATACCGCTTGGTTTCTATATCACTATAGTAATCTGCATAAACTTTCGCGAATTCGAGGTTTTCCTTCAGTGATTGGAGATACTCTTCGGGTGATTTACCTAAGTTAAGAGGTACTTTTCGTTCGCCAGCCCACGATTCCTTCAACACACTAAGTGGACCCCGAGGAAGAGTTCCATAAACCATAGTGAATGGCGAAATATGAGTCGTGCCTGAAGGTTTTTCTCTAAGGCTCCACAGAACAAACGGTAACAATTGGTGCCATCCACGAGGATCAGATTGAGCAAGCTTAAAGATCATGGTTTTCAAGCTTTGGTTGCATCTTTCAACCAATCCAGCTGCCTCAGGATGTCCAGGGGTATTAAATCTGGGACTACAACCCATTCGCCGCAAGAATTCTTTCGTCAAACGACTGGTAAAGTTGGTACCACAATCAGAACTGATGATCCTTGGAATAGAAAAAGTTGTAAAAACTTGCAACAGAGCTTCACAAACTCCCTTTGCATTCAGCGATCTAAGAGGATACGCCATCGGCCAACGAGAAAATTTGTCCACCAGAACCAGAGCATAATTGTACTGGGGTTTCGATTTGTTGGATTCTCCAGTCACTACCATAGGGCCAATACAATCCATATTTAGATGGTTAAAACAGAGTTCATCCGCCCTCGGAATAGGAGTGATCGGGACTCGATCTGCCACTTTAACTGGAGTTCTTAGTTGACAAATTTGACAAGACGCACAATATTCGCGAATCCTCTCATCCATTCTTGGAAACCAAAAGTTTAATTTGATCCTGGCTCTCGTTGCCTTAAAAGCCATGTGCCCAGCACATGGGGCATCGTGTGCTACTCGCAAGACAACCTCGATTCTATCTTCCGGTAAACATAATTGATTAACCTTATGTCCCATAATTTCCCCTTTGTGGTACAGGAGGTTATTATCTATAAAGAAATTATTTTTATTCTGTCTCGCTTGTTGCCAGCAAGATATAAGATTGTGACAATTCTGTTGCTCACGCAATAAAGTATCATTATTCGCTACTCCCTCATCAGACTTGAACTCTGTTGACTCAACATCAAGAAAATTATCTGAATCATCAACTAGTTGCTCCTGAGAATATTCATTCACTTCTGACGGCAAGGATTCGTTGCTGTTACTTTTCTCGATATTAACTTCTAAGTTATCTTCTTCTGCCCCTTTATTTATTTGTACACATCGATCTACGCCAGCTACCATCACTACATATTGCGAACTATCCCTTAATAGGTCCACAACATGGGGTGTCAGAATAACCCGTTCATTTAGTTCAGGGACTGCAGCGAACATGACGCACAAAGATGGCGCAATGTTCGTCGTTCCTTCCATTGAATTAGCTAATTTCATTTGTAGGTATACTACATCTGCCTTACATCCTTCTCCCTGAAAACCAATTATATTAATCCGTTTAATCACGGGTAAGTTTAGTGACTCAATTAATTTCTTATCAATACAACAAATTTCTGCTCCTGAATCAGATAATGCTGGCTGAGAAGGGAGATCTTCAATCTGTACATTGATATACGACCTCTCGTGTAATCCATCAATACTATTCTCGTATACCCTTACAGCAGTTTCCAACCCTATTGGTTTAGAATTATCCAATAAATTCCCTTGCTTTACCTGTTCAGGTATCTCATGCAACACGTTGACCTTCTCAACAACTAAGTCGATCACTTCTTCAGTTGGGTTCCCAAATATACAAGTACTCACCTTTTTAGAACTTGGTTTGGTCTGGCACTCCCTTGCCCTATGACCCTTCTGATGACATAGGAAACAGAGACCCTTTACCTTGGCCTCCTCCTGAGACACCCTCGCACCTATCTTGGCTTCACCCCTTATTTCCGGTTTGGGAGACTTGGGTTGAGCTGTCTGGTTATTGACTTGAACATGTGGTTGACCTCTCGTCCAATTGTTATACTTCGGTGTCGGATGACTACGGCATACTAAGTCATTCCCACCATCATGCGACGCTACATAAATGTCAGCCGCATTAGCTATGTCTTCACAGCTCAACCACTCCTCTTTTTCTTGGGCCAAGATATAATCTAAACAAGCCTTCGACAAGGACTCCTTAAGCCGATCCGCAACCAATAAACTTACAAGTTTATCAAACTCATCAGTTATCTTTCTACTTTTCAAATAATACATAAGAGCCACACGCAATTTGGATGAATAGATCGTAAATGATTCGTCCGATGCTTTGTGCAACGACCAAAATCGGGCTCTAAGATTTGAAGGGCTTATCTTAAACTCCCTTAGCAAAAACTCCTTCAGGAATTTGTAGTCATGGAGCTGTGCCTCAGTAAGGCGCATGGTTAATGCCTTAGCTCTTTCACTTAAAATGGCTAGCAATAATTTTGCTCTAACATCTTCATCCACCTCATACACATTAAACAAACCATCCAAGTGATCAAAGAAACCTGGAATTTCTATAGGGTCGGAAGGAAATTTCCAAAGAATATTCTTGAGGGCATCACTATAACGCTTAGTACGACTTGCTAAAGAATCTCTAACATTTCGTTCTTCCTGCTTTTCCTTCCTCTCCCTTTCTTCTTTCTCTTTCCGTTCCTTCTTTTCTCTTTCTTCTTTCTCTTTCCGTTCCTTCTTTTCTTCCTCTCTCCTCTTTTCCTCCCTTTCTTCCTTCTCCTTCCGTTCCTCCCTTTCTCTTTCTTCCTTCTCCTTCCGTTCCTCCCTTTCTCTTTCTTCCTTCTCCCTTTGTTCTTTCTTTTGTTCTTCATATTTACGGATTTCGAACTCCAGACGGCGCTTCTGCAGCTCGTAATCCACTCCTGTTGGAGATATTGGACTACCCTTAAATTCCTCTTCCTCTTTTCCAATCTCCCTGGCCCATTCTTCCATTAATTGATTTCGATCCCATGACATAACATCATCTTCGTCCCTTCCTGCCTTCATAAGATACACCCTAAGGCGCTCAGACGACATTTTGCGAATATTCGCTTGCATCTCTGTTGTCAACGCTTCCATTTTTACAAACAGTCAGTCAACAACAATCAACAAAAAAAACAGACACCACGCGGCAAACCCGCCACACAAAAGGAAAATTCCACAACCCAAAGTGCAACTATGCAGTATCCAAAGAAGTACACTCGCCAAGTACACAAAAGCTATACAAGCTCACGCAAGTCTGGCCTCGATCACAACAATGGATCAAATTGCAAAGAAATAATCAGCAGATATTGAAAGAGAAACAATGGCTGCCTCCCACTCGGCTGCAACTCCACTCTCTTTTCTCCTTCTCAGCCACGACAACACCTAGGATCTTACCCGTATGTTGACTGCTGTCTTCTGCTGTCTCAGCCGAACGACGCACTTCGTCCGTCCGACTGTCGTATGCCGATTCACCCGTCTCCCACGGTAGAAAGGCGTCTCGATCCGCTCGCTGTCTGGAACAGACCGTCTCTTGATCCTCCGGGTTGACTCCTTCCTCCGTCGGCTCGCGTCTTCTTCACCGGATCCAACACCGATGATCCCACTTCTGACACCAATAATGTCGCGGTCGACTCCTTCGATCGCAACGACGAACCAACGAAGGAACTATTAAAAGATCTTTAATTAAAAATAAAGTCGATTAAGTGTAAAGTAAGTCAACTCGTCTATCAAATATCACAATCGTAGACAGCACACAGGTTGGCTGGTCTCGATTGAACGTCATACGATCAATGTTTCAACGTTTACAAATCTTCGTCAAAAGGCCCCCAATGTACATCAGGTCTATCTTATATAGAGTTCTCCCGGATTCCAGAACGTTCTGTGACGTCACTGTACTTTTCCCTGGAAAGTCCTACTGAGCACGTATATCCTTGTTGCATGCACCGAATTAATGTTGACAGCTTGCTGCAGAAATTTCCGTGCGTTGTAAACAAGCTTGTTGACGCGTCGGTTTTCTTCCCTTGATGCATGCACCCGCGTAGACCACGACAAGCGCCTCTCGAAGTCAACTACTACTCAGAGGCGCTCCCGACTACAGCATTTGATACTGTGCCGGAATTTTCACGCCGAAGCGCCACGAGCAATTGCGAGTGAAGGACTTGCCCAAGGTCCGTACGCAGCGGCTAGAGTAATCAGCTATGTTCACTCTTTATCTTCTTCATTAACACACGAGTTCCTACCAATCAAAGTGCCATTTCTGAGAATAGTTTGCTTATCTTTGCAATATCATGCAAAACATGAAAAATGCAACAATAACAATTAAGCATATCAAACTGGCATCGGCGGCGCGCCGACAGATTGTCGGCGGCGGCGGCGGCGGCGCGCCGACAAACAAAAATCGGCGGCGGCGGCGCCCACGAAATGTCGGCGGCGGCGGCGCAGCGCGGCCGGCGCAGGGCTCTACTGCAGAAGCGTGCTCTGAGAATTACATGCAATGCGCCCCCGAGAGCATACACTAAAAATTTGTACCTGAATTTGGGTATCCTGCCCCTTGAAAATATAAACAAATTACAGGTAGGGCTATTTATGTATAAGTTCCATATGCATTTGTTACCCAAAAGCTTTGATGGCTGGTTTTATACAAACTCCACAGTGCACACTAATCAAACGCGTTCCTCAAACAAATATGATCACCAACACTGCATACGCACTAACATCAGGAAAGTATTAGAAACTATGGACCGGTGCTTTGGAATTCACTGCAAAATGAGCTCACCCTCCTCCCCACTCCGCATCAGTTTAAGAACAGGTTTAAAGCGCATCTTATGTCTAAAATAAACTAGAGATTATATTGGACTTGAACTGTGGTAAGCAAGTTTCTCTGCTGTTGAATCGAGTAAAGTGCTTGTAAGCTCCTGATTGTAGAACTGGTCAATAGAAATGTTTCGCTGCCAAACAAAATGAAGAAATTTTTTAAATAAACAACATTGATGGTCATGTTTCATATTTAAAATCTGTATGAAATATAAATATTGTCAAAACGATGTGTAATTGCTAATCATTGCATAAATTAGACTGACTGTTACACACTTGTATTAGGGCTTCCTTGTTAGCGGAACCAGTGCTCGAAATGGACCGGAACGCACCGGAACGTCGTTCCGGTTCGTCAAATGAATTAGCGTTTCCGTTCCGGTTCGTCAAATGAATTATTGTGGAAAATACTATGAAATTAACGTGAATGCTCCCATATCTTTGACTAGCGTTCCGTTTCGTAAAATTTTCCATTTCGAGCACTGAGCGGAACCTTAGGTTCCTTAGGGTATTACCCTTTGTCACTGAAACTGTATGTGAACAATAGCCTATGTAAACATTGTTTACTTGGAAATGAGGCAGTGAACAATAAAATTGATTGATTGATTGATTGATTGATTGATTGATTGATTGATTGATTGATTGATTGATTGATTGATTGATTGATTGATTGATTGATTGATTGATTGATTGATTGATTGATTGATTGATTGATTGATTGATTGATTGATTGATTGATTGATTGATTGATTGATTGATTGATTGATTGATTGATTGATTGATTGATTGATTGATTGATTGATTGATTGATTGATTGATTGATTGATTGATTGATTGATTGATTGATTGATTGATTGATTGATTGATTGATTGATTGATTGATTGATTGATTGATTGATTGATTGATTGATTGATTGATTGATTGATTGATTGATATAACGGAAACCAAACTAAAACGCCCAACGAAAACCTATAGGCTTAGCTGTAGGACCATCGCCATTATTGGTCTTCATCATTTCATGATTTATCGAACATAGCTCCACCAGCCCACCACCTCCCGAAGTAATTAATCCGGACGCACTCGGGCGACAGGCTAACATTTCCTGGCAGCTAACCAATGATGCCAATCGTTTAAGAGATAAACCCAACGGCCAGCGCTAGTGATCATCCCAGCTCCCAAGTTCCCATTCCCAGCGGCCGCAGCGTTTCTAATTGGTGCTAATTGAACGCATCAGTTATAACCCAAGTTGCCAACGGACGCAGTAGGCCAGTAGCCCCAACTCATTATCGTTAAATCTTTTGCAATGATGAGTCATTAAGAACCACGGAACCACCGTCATTACTCGATCTGTGAAACGTCCATCCCGCTACACCGGCTACAGTTAGTCTTTAGAATCACGTAATTTACTATTTTTTAGTCGGCAGTTTGTGCGGTTATATGACTTACATCGAAGCTCGTTATCTTCAACTGTTAGAATTTGCCAATGTGTCGAAACTAAATTTAACAGTCATTTAAAGGCTAAACATGTAGGCCTACATAGCCTATGTGCATGGAATACTACCATATCTTGCTAATTGCCTTTTGTAATATATTAATGTAGCCTACATTCACGAAGGCTAAGTATCAGACTATCAGTGACCAAATAACTGAAACTATAACTAAAACGAAAACTAAAACTGAAACTAGGAGGTTTCAGTTTTTATTAACTATAGGTCTAACTAAAACTAAAAGTAAAACTTGATGTAAAAACGAAAACTAATAATAACTAAAACACCTAGCACGGGAAACTAATAGGCGTAGGCCTAATAACTGAAACTAAAACTCGAGGCAAAACTAAAACATCACTAACGTGATTACTAAAGTCGCAATTTCGTGAATAGGACCTTGACAATGTAAAATTTAATTTTATTTAAAAAACCTACAGTGAATCAACTGGGCGAGATCCTTCACTACGCTGCGCGCTGATTATGTGGCACACTAATTAGGCCTATAGTTCCCGTGTAGAGCCACACGACTGGTGTGCGAACCGGGATCTTCACAAGCCTTCGAAGTATAATTACGCGCAGTGGCGGCGATCTTGTCTGAGAGGGGGGGGGGGACAAAGTCGGCCGTGGTCTGACCGATGACCTTTTTTTATAGGAATTCATCTTCACAAAAATGTTTTTTACTTTTTTCTCCAGAGAACTTTTGATAACTTCTTTACGAATACATGTCCCAAAAGTTTATGACCTTTTTTTAGTCATTGACCTCTTTTACAGCTTTTTGAAGGCTCTCGCTTATTGAAGGGTCTCGCAACTACTATATCATTACCTTTTTTATAACTTCATCCCCACCAACAATGTGAAGACCTTTTTGGAACTTCTTCTTGGAAAAAATTTTTATGACCTTTTTCTTCTTACTTTCTGAGAATTTGTGGGGGGGGGGCACTTCTCCTCAAAAATTTTCTTTTTACCTCATCTCGTCAAACAAGGCTGTGAAAACCCTCACACACAATTACATTTGTTGCCCGTTTTTTGGTGTTTCTTCAAAATTTGGAGGGACAGATGTATGGCGTGTCCCCCACTCTTAAAGGTGGGGGGGACATGTCCCCCCTCGACCCCCTAGATCGCCGCCCATGATTACACGGTACATCGACTCCCGGCCGATGCAGCAGTCAGAATGTGTGACCGACCACCATTTTGAAAATGAGCTTTTACACGTCGATGCACCGGAATCCATCACATAAAATATTTTTTAAACGTTACAACAACATCGAGGACTTCATTAGAATTAACAATATTATTTTTAGCGTTTATTTCAGCTTAAATCTATAATTCAAGATTGCACTTTCAAAATGGCGTCACCCCAAAAACAAGTCAGCAGTTAGCAACGCGAGTCGACGTGCTGTGTACATATTTATACTGTACTGTTAGCACGTTCCGTATACGAGGACCTTAATCGTAATGATAATAATAATAATAATAATAATAATAATAATAATAATAATAATAATAATAATAATAATAATAATAATAATAATAATAATAATAATAATAATAATAATAATAATAATAATAATAATAATAATAATAATAATATAATCTTTGTTTAATATCTTCAAACTGACAATTACGCAGTATGATTACAAATCAGTATGAACGGATGATCACAAGTTATTACAGGAGTCGAATTTTAACTTACGGCAGCCTTGCAAGGCGCCCATCACGTCCTACATCTCATTTTCACAAACGCGCCATCTCGCGAATGATAGGCTGAGTGGACCTTGAGAGGGTTGCGGGAGGCGATCCCGCTACCTACTGCACTTCACGCCAGTGATATTACTACTACTCTATGGACCCCCCCATTGTCTTAAATGGCGTGGCGCTTATTCAAACGGGCAGCAGTGGTGATGGATCTCACCCGATCAATTCATTAAAAAATGAGCAGGGTCGAGGCCATACGGTCGCTATAAAAAATTATGTGATTTACTTTTACTCTTTTACAGTTTAGCCAACCGGTCTGTTTGTGTGCATAATGTCTAATTTCTCCAAGGCGTAGGCTAGATAATGCTTCAGTGCTGATTCAGTGGTCTTCTTCTTCTTCTTCTTCTTCTTCTTCTTCTTCTTCTTCTTCTTCTTCTTCTTCTTCTTCTTCTTCTTCTTCTTCTTCTTCTTCTTCCTCCTCCTCCTCCTCCTCCTCCTTCTCCTCGTCCTCCTCGTCCTCCTCCTCTTCTTCTTCTTCTTCTTCTTCTTCTTCTTCTTCTTCTTCTTCTTCTTCTTCTTCTTCGCATTCTTCGCATTCTTCTTCTTCGCATTCTTCTTCACATTCTTCTTCTTCACATTCTTCCTCGCATTCTTCCTCGCATTCTTCTTCTTCGCATTCTTCTTCTTCGCATTCTTCTTCTTTGCATTCTTCGCATTCTTCGCATTCTTCTTCGCAATCTTCTTTTTCTTCTTGGCATTCTTCTTCTTCTTCTTCTTCGCATTCTTCTTCGCATTCTTTTTCGCATTCTTCTTCTTCTTTGCATTCTTCTTCTTCTTTGCATTCTTCGGGATATATCTGCGTGACTTGGCCGGACAGCCCGCGCGCAACGCGCCCTGTGCGTCAATCGGCCTTCTAAATGTAAATGTAAATGTACATCTTTTTACATAGCGACTGTATGGCCTTGACCCTGGTCATTTTTCAATCAACTGATCGGGTGAGATCCTTCACCACCGCTCCCCGTTTGAATAGGCGCCACACCATTTAAGGTCCACCGTCTCGTTTATGGGCCGTACTAGGCCGCTGCCTTGACGTGGTCTGTGAACCCGCTAACTGAATTATTGTCCTCCGAGTCCGGTATATGACTTTAGTTATCTGCGTGACTTGGGCTGGCTGCGTGTCCCCCTCTACCAACCCACTGCTTGACTTGGCCTAGCTGTGAGCTCGCTGCGTGACTCGGCCTACTGACACGCCTAACTTACGAGTGCATGCTGGGAATGGTCTTAGTCAGTCAGTAGGCATATACAGTAATCTGCCAAATCCTTCACAATAACTACGTACGTTAGTTAGCGACATTTTAATCATGCTATGTTGAAAGACTTAGGTGCGCAACCTGTCGTTTAAGCCCAAAGCTGTCATTTGGATTTGTCACGTAACTGAATAGATAGGCCTAATTTTACAACTATCATCACTACGACGTCATCGCTGACTTTGCATCTTCTCTTGTTTTCTTTTCCCCTATAGGCCCTAATCAAGTTCTGTTCAATTGCTGCCTCTTCTTAACAGGCGAACATAACTTTTGCAAAGAGCTACGAGATAAAGTTCACATCGCAAATACAAGTTTATCAGGCAAAATAAAAACGCCGAACAAAAATTAAGGAACAGCTCGTGGAGTGGCGAAGCTTACCCCTCCCCCTCCGTCTGACATCACAATCCTAGTCTACTACCTTAAACACTCAGTTCGCTAGAGAGCGCTAGCTGAATCGAACCTAGACTGACAGTTCGCAAGTCCAACAATTAGGCCTACTTGTCACTAAAGCAGGCCATGGCTCGGTTGGGTGTAATGCGGAATGTTTTCTCACGAAACTGTCTAGTGGTGAGGAGCTTTTTCTAAAATTTATGTGGCGCCGCCGTGGCGCATGCGCAGACTCTACCGGTTCTTTCGTTAAAAACGAGGACGGAAACTGTGTTGCTATAAGTGATTCCCATGAAAATCGAAAGATAACATTTCCCCTCGGGCATATTGTAAAGTTATCCCACAGTTCTGACCCCATGACCTCGAAACTGGCGACAATAGACACACAGTGGCCTTGCCACTTCCGCCACTATCTCTCCGCCGCTGTCTCCCTAACTTCCTGCCAACATTCATCCATCATACCCGACCTACATTCCTCCGACTCCCGACATCCAGCAATCTCTTCCTCCTTGCCTTCCTCTTTGCAAAAATCCCTTCCTGCGTCATTCCCTTCCTTCTCTTTCTTTTTTCTAGTTTCCTCCCAACCTCCCTGCATCAAATCGACCCCTTCATACCTGTTGCCCTCCCTCAAATTAGAGAGTGACGCGGTAATTTTCCCACGGTAAATGGTGACGGCAATGGCGGTTGTACCGCGGTAATGGGTTTACTGTCGAGGTAATACCGCAGTAATGGGGAATGAGCCGGCGATAAAACCGCGGTAATGGTAATATGGTTTTACAGTCTGCACTAATCATTATCTACACATTGGACCGAAACAACATAATTATTAACTCTGCTACGTAGTCGGAACTTCTGACTAAGTAGCAGCTGTTTAAAGATATAATAATGCTATATAATTATATATAGTTGTTCTGAAATCTGAACTTCTGACTCGGGACTTGGTTAATGCAAACTTTCGATAATGTAATCTGTTTTTTATATGTGTGTTATATTAATTCAATCAGCAATACAAATAGCTTTCGAAAGGTAATTGTTTTTTTTAAATTTTGATTAGTGAAAACTGTTTGCGGGAAATCTGATGTAGTTCTGCGGAGACGGGTGGTGATCGGGAGAAAACCTGCGGAGTTTGGGTAGGGATGGGAATAAAACATACGGGGGAGGCTTACTTGTTGCAGGACGGGGATGGGAACGAGATTGTCTCCCCGCGTCACTCTACTTCAAATCCCCCCGTCTCTATCGTAACTTGATTCTGGTTTCACTGACCAATCGGATTGATAGGCTTCTCCAACGAATCATGACGAGTTTCTTACGGTTCATCCCTTGTGCGCTGAGAAGACGGCGCTATAGAAGTCATTACACTTAATTAGAAATTCCCCTTCTCCCATCCTCTCTCTCTCTTCCGCCTTACTTGTCTCTCTTCCTCCCTCCACGCTCTGTGTCTCTGCCTGTTTATGTCTCTGTCTGTCTACATGTATCTATCTCTCCAGCCCTGCATGCCTTTGTCACTCTTTGCCTATATCTGCGCGCAGGGGCGTCTACCCCCCCTAAGTCATTGAAGCAACTTCCCCTTTCCCCGTCTTCTTCCCCTTCCCCTTCCTCCCCCCCCTAAAATGGTGACACACACACACTGACAGATCTCCCCTCTCTATTTCGCCTCTGGGTACTGGAATGCGATTTTGATTAGATGCGACACCGCTTTCGATACCTCGTGAATTATAACAACCCCATAGAAATTTTAATATTAGGTTAGATTAGATGGGAAAAGGGGATCTTATAGAACAGTGTACTGTAGTGTCACATTGTGGATACGGATAAGCTTAGCCGAGCTTTTGGTACCAGGGAAACACAAGGCGAGGGAGAAAATCAACTTTAGATGTCAGAAGAGATAGATTAAAAATAGAAATCTTAAAACATAGTCTTGTGCGACTGATGTGTGTGTGTGTGTGTGTGAGAGAGAGAGAGAGAGAGAGAGAGAGAGAGAGAGAGAGAGAGAGAGAGAGAGAGAGAGAGAGAGAGAGAGAGACAGACAGACAGACAGACAGACAGACAGACAGACAGACAGACAGACAGACAGACAGACAGACAGACAGACAGACAGACAGACAGACAGACAGACAGACAGACAGACATAGAGATAAATCAAAAATTAAAATCTTAAAATATAAAGAGTCTTACGAGGTTGACGTTCACCCTTTTAAACGAACCCAGGGGATTCTATCCCTATTCAGGGTGGGCGCAACCTGATCCAAGTGAAAAATAAGGGGGGTGGGAAACTGTTTCTTTTCGACTTTTATCACACTCTCTACAAGTTACTGAGTCTTCGCTAACAGTTCTATGAAAGAGGGGGAGATGTTTAGAGGGGATAGAAGTAACTGAGCGAACCCAAGAATTTTTGTAGCGCCACTATTCTGAGTCGATGTTATCTAAGAACATCGAGCCTGGGTTGATTCTGTCAAAGTAGGCCTACACCGTTTCTTAACAGGGGCATGCAACTCAAAACGGAACTCAGTTTGAAACAAAATGTAATAAACCGAGACAAACGACAGTTTACGATTCGTGTTTCTCAGTGTGAGGCTAATAATTTAACTACTGCGTACTCCACACTACAATGTAATTTCATGTAGACCTGAAACTTACATTGTAACTTGAAATACGCGGTTTAGATATCAGTAGAATAGCGATATTGAGATTTGTCACTTAGATATTACGTCACCCCTTACGATTGTCTTTTTTTATAGAAGTCGTTTGTCCCCAAATATGACATCATCGCAAGAATGACGTAATTTTCCTCTATTGTCCATCAGTTCATTCGTTTCATTTCTGCCAAACGCTGCGGACGAAAGACGTCGAAGAACATCGACATTTAAACATTGAAAACGCTGAAAAAGACGACGAATAATAATTATGATTAAGAAAATGACGAAGAACAGTTCCCGAATTGAGCGGCAGTCGATCATCGAAATGAAAAAGTCATTATTCGTAAGGTATGACATAAATTTTATCGTCGTCATTTCATTGATTGCAACGACCGAAAATAATCGGTCAGTAAGTAAGGAAGTATGGTAGCCTTAAACATGAAATTTAGAAATGAAAAGTGATTTGATGCATCATGCAAGTGAGTATGAAAGTAAATAAGAAAATGAAGTATTACGCAAAAGTAAGAAAATTTTATGGCGTGCGCTCTCTTATTTTACTGCATCTGTTCATAATTTTGCTTTGTTAAAAATTTATATAGCGCGTTTAAAGTACCATTCAGGACCGTTCGGTCCGTTCTGAATAAAGTGTCTGTTTGTCTCCTAATCATAGTAAAATTTAGAAGACCTTCAGTCAATCTCTGTCCCTGCTTGTCGCAAACAGTGAGACAGACGGTCAACAGACGCCAGAAAAAGAGACAAACACACACAGTCGAAAGCCATGGCAACCAGCATTATGACGTCATTTTCAATAGTCCCATTTATGTCAACCAGAAGAATGTAAATTCCTTTAATTATGTCTGATCTGACGTCATATACCTTGGACCACAGAGGTCAGTTTTATGTAGATAAAGATAATTGAAGTGCATTATGATGTCATTGTGTAGGCCCTATAATTCGTATAGATTCCGCAGAATGTGTTGAAAGAAACCATTCTAATAGTTGAAAAATGCCTGAGCCCTGAAGACGAAAGAAAGTTGGTTCTGGAGATTTTTGAATGGGAAGAATAGAGATGAATTTGCAACAGCCTGACGTCCTCAACATCTGGTCAATATACATGACCTCAACGTTTGAAAAACTACATTACGCCAGCTTATGGTCAACTACATCACGCCACCTTATGGTCAACTACATCACGCCACCTTATGGTCAACTACATCAGGCCATCTTATGGCCAACTACACTGCTCCAGCTTATGGTAGACTACATCACGCCAGCTTATGGTCAACTACATCAGGCCACCTTATGGCCAACTACACTGCTCCAGCTTATGGTAGACTACATCACGCCAGCTTATGGTCAACTACATCACGCCACCTTATGGCCAACTACATCAGGCCATCTTATGGCCAACTACACTGCTCCAGCTTATGGTAGACTACATCACGCCAGCTTATGGTCAACTACATCAGGCCATCTTATGGCCACCTACACTGCTCCAGCTTATGGTAGACCACATCACGCCAGCTTATGGTCAACTACATCACGCCACCTTATGGTCAACTACATCACGCCACCTTATGGCCAACTACACTGCTCCAGCTTATGGTAGACTACATCACGCCAGCTTATGGTCAACTACATCGCGTGTGGTGAGTGGATGTTAATTGTAATCGAGAATTTATATAGCGCAACTCATAATCAGAGGCGCTCCCGACCCGTGTCAGTGTATTCACTGATAAACAGAAATGTTTTAAGGCGCTTACGGAACTGGAGAGACAGACAGACAGACAGACAGACAGGCAGACAGACACAGACAGACAGACAGAGACAGAGATAGAGGGGGATGGCAAGCCTAAGGGCCTGAGGGAGGCTGTTACAGCCGGAAGGGCCCACAACCGCAAAGCTACGAGACTGGGCCGTAGCAGTGCCGGTGTAGTAGGCTGAATAGACTCCCCCCCTTTTAAACACTCCCGGGTCTATTTATTCTAGGATATATTGACTGGGGAGTTAATTCTTACTAGGACCAATTGACCAGTGGAGTGTATTGTTACTAGGACAAAAACACTCCTGCTGGTGATTAGACACTCCAGTGGAGTTAATTCTTCCTAGGAAAAATTGAAAGGGGAGTTGATTCTTCCTAGTACCAAATGACTCCTACACCGGTGCGCATCCCAGGAACAACCAATGTTTGAATGTTTGTGGGTTGGATGGGTGAGTTTGGTGGTGGTTGGTAAGATACAATGGGAGCGCGGTACCTTTGTAACTGCACGAGATGCTGAGCACAATGATCGCTGACCTGCAGGGGCGTCTATCCCCCCAGTCATTAGAGCAACTTCCCCTCCCTCCTCTTCCCCTTTTCCCTTTCCCTTCCTCCCCCTCCCACAATAATGATGGCACATACACTGACAGATCTCCCCCTTATTTTTTGGATGGAGCATTTGCTCCAAGGTTTCTATGGAGTAGACGCCCTCTGCTGACCTGGTTGACTTGAGACTGGAACATGAAGCTTCCTGATGTATGTCAGTGCGGTGCCGACAAACGAGGATAATCTTGTATTTTATTCTTTCCTATGATGATATCATATCTGTCATAACGTGTAATAATAACCTCAGTGGTTTTACTGTATTTCTATAGATATGTGGCTGGCGGCGATGATTCTGGCATTTGGCGATGTGGGTCGATAGAGATGCATGTGAGGGTTGCACTATGGCTCTGTGTCATCGGTGTGTGTGTGCGCGTATGTGTGTGTGCGTATGTGTGCGTGTGTGTGTGTGTGTGCGTGCGTGTGGTCCGTGTGTGTGCGTGTGTGAGCGCGTTTATGTGGTGTGCGTGTGTGGGGGGTGTGCGTTGAGAGGGTATGTGTGTGTGTGTGTGTGTGTGTGTGTGTGTGTGTGTGTGTGTGTGTGTGTGTGTGTGTGTGTGTGTGTGTGTGTGTGTGTGTGTGTAGCAGACCTGCTGAGCCTCTGGCGCGGCTTAAAATCCCGTAAGCTCATGAAGGCAGGGGGCCTCTGGCGCGGCGTTAAACCCGTAAGCCCATAGGTTGTGTGTGTGTGTGTTTGTGTGTTTGTGTGTTTGTGTGTTTGTGTGTTTGTGTGTGTGTGTGTGTGTGTGTGTGTGTGTATGTGTGTGTGTGTGTGTGTGTGTGTGTGTGTGTAGCAGACCTGCTGAGCCTCTGGCGCGGCTTAAAATCCCGTAAGCTCATGAAGGCAGGGGGCCTCTGGCGCGGCGTTAAACCCGTAAGCCCATAGGTTGTGTGTGTGTGTGTGTGTGTGTGTGTGTGCGTGTGTGTGTGTGTGTGTGTGTGTGTGTGTGTGTGTGTGTGTGTGTGTGTGTGTGTGTGTGTGTGTGTGTGTGTGTGTGTGTGTGTGTGTGTGTGTGTGTGTGTGTGTGTGTGTGTGTGTGTGTGTGTGTGTGTGTGTGTGTGTGTGTGTGTGTGTGTGTGTGTGTGTGTGTGTGTGTGTGTGTGTGTGTGTGTGTGTGTGTGTGTGTGTGTGTGTGTGTGTGTGTGTGTGTGTGTGTGTGTGTGTGTGTGTGTGTGTGTGTGTGTGTGTGTGTGTGTGTGTGTGTGTGTGTGTGTGTGTAGAAGGAAGGAGAGACGGAAGTGGAGTCGAAATGGCCGAGGAATCAATCCCTGAAATACTCAGAAATGTCAACTGCACGCTCTTCCTCAACCTCTCAGCAAGGAGTCCGAGGAAGCGCCGTTAAGCTACCCCAGAGGAGGTCTGGGACGAAGCCCGACATCAGTGGACATTTCCGCAAGGCCGAAGACAAACTCTTAATCTTCAGAGTTCCAGACTCCTACCTACTCTGTGGGCGCCATCCGCTCCAGCGGTTTTCGGTTATACGTGAGCGAAGTTCATAGAACAGTTTTGTAGACTTTGTTGGTATTAAGTCATCAAAAGGTGCCAACATGTCAGTATTGTGAATTTGGTGAACTGTATTTCAGACTGAACCACTAGTAATTGCGCATTAATTGTTTATTTTCTCGTGATCAAAACATTTATTTTATACGATGTTCCGGGTGTTTGTTCAAGATACCCAGGCTCCAAACTTATTGAACGCCCTTGTACTTCAGGTTGAGAAGCATCTATAAGGTAAAGTAAGGTAGGCCTTAAGATGTCGTTAAACACTTTACAGTTCAGGCAGGGGCGTCTATCCCCGCCCCCAGTCATTGTAGCAACTTCCCATTTCCTCCTCTTCTTTCCCCCTCTCCGTTCCTCCCCCTAAAATGGTGGCACACACACTGATAGATCCCCCCCCCATTTCTTGGATGTAGCATTTTCTCCAAAGTTTCTATGGCGTAGACACCCCTGTCTGCGCGTATCTTTCTAGTCTCGGTGTTTAATGAATTTATAAGGTATAAATTATGTGCGTACGTTTCCGTCTCCAGTAACTGTTTGCACGCACAGCTTCCGTCAATGGTCTGCGCTAGTATATTTCTTTCGAAGACTAAACTATGCAGCACATAGTGATTTATCATTTTCTACGCAGCTGCTAAAGTACAATGATAAGCCATGCGCGCCACACAAAATATTTTGCCCTTTCACATGTCATCTTAGAAGTTTCGTATGTTACCGTTTGCCGGAACTGAGAGATTTGCCATCCACCGTCTGCTATTTCAACCCGATTAGCAATAAATTAATTCAGAAGTGAGACTTTGCATTAGTTGTAGGCCTATATTGTCTGATTTGCATTTCGTTGTGGAAAGAAGTTTGACACTGATCCATTCAATCGATTCCTCTCGACCTAAACACAATCCTCCGTTACAGCTCCTCTGTATCATTCTCCTCCGTTCTCCCAGTCTGTCCAAATAGTCCCATTGTAGCCGAATCTATTTTCTTCGTACAGCATCTCTGACTTGACATATTAAGTTGGAGTCGTATGCTTGAGCAGGGTGTCTGCGCTTAGTTCTTAAGAACAGATTGGCCTAACGATGACGGTGTCTTGGATAAGAACATAAGAACTTCGCAGAACAATCCTTGCCCAACGGAGGCGAACATTGAGCGAGGTCTTCTTTCATCAGGAATTCGCCGGACATCCCTGACCCGCGACGAAGGAAAGACTTCTCAACGGTGTCTCAAGACTTCATCATCGAAGACTGATAACGCTCGGGTATACACTTCTGAGTAAGGTTTAACCTAGACCAGCCCGCTGTCAATCATGTATAAACAATAAGGAAGAGAACAAAGCGTTGCAATAAATAAGCAAATAAACAATGAGTAGTGAATACAATTTTTTTAATTTTGGGCGCGTATTTATATAGCGCCTCTTCATAGAAGATTCATCAGATGTGCTCTCGACCTGACAAGACCACGATCGAACAGAATGGTCTTCAACCGCTAGCAAAAATAGACGCATAGAAAATAGAAGCTCATGTTTGTATACATGCATACAAGCATGTATAGGCCTATTGATGCAGCTTAGCAGCGACCCTCCATTGATGCCTAGATGACATGGAAATTCTCAGATTATGTGAGATGAGATAAACAGATAAGATGATTGTAGCACAGGTCATCAGCATCACAACCACCACCAGCCTCAGCAGCCGCAGCAGCGTAATCGCATCGTGTTTATTATCGTCTAGAGCAGTGGTTCTCAAACGGTGGTACGCGTACCCCTAGGGGTACGCCAGGTGTCGGTAAGGGGTACGCGAACAAAATTGAAGAAAGAAATTTTCTATGGGTTTATTCCCATGTTTCTTTGATTAGCTACAGACTATTGAAGTCACTATTCTACGTCCATCAATCATACGCTTCTTTTTCTTTAAATTTTCTGAGTTTATGCCCATCTTTCTTTGATTAGCTACGCTATTTTACGTCCACCATGCGCATCCTATTCTTAAAAGTTTAAATTTTCTATGAGTTATGCCCATCTTTCCAGTTTTGGGTGTAGTTTTGCCGGCAGATTTTTCAGTCCAGGAAAGAGGCCAGTTTGTTGAACTTTCATGTGATGGTAGATTGAAGAACGAATTCATGAAAGACATGTTATGCGATTTCTGGCTGAAGTGAAGAGCTGAATATGGATTAATTTCTGATCGAGCTTAAAAATTTTTGATTCCCTTCTGCACGTCATACATCTGTGCGAAACTGGTTTTCAGCATTGCTTGCGATCGAAGACAAATACAGAACAATGCTTGAACTCGAACCAGATTTGTGTTTGAAATTGACAAAATTAATTTTAAACCAGATATTGTAAATCTGTGCTTGTCCCATGTGCTTGTCGAAACAGGCCCACAGCTCACATTAACACTTTGTAATAATGATTTAATTTTACCTTTTCTTGATATGATTTCATTCTTAAAATAATATTTTAAATTTGTCTAGCTATGCCATGGTCCTACGCTTAGTGCAAGGGCACTTCGCGCTCGCCGTTTGTTTCTGAGCAGACGGGAACTTTGGGTACGCCAACACTCGATTTTTTTACCTGGGGTACAATAAAAATAAAGTTTGAGAACCCCTGGTCTAGAGTGGTCAGCTGGTGATGGAGAGGGGCATGGCAATTATCTCAGCCTGAGCGGCCGATCATTCATCCATGCGCTGATTGCGATGATGGATGAGAAAGAAGGAGACAGGTCTAGCATGAGATGCTCCATCGACTGCTTCAGTTTGCTTCTGGACCGCAGGTCTGGATAGTGGCCCCTAGTACTCTGGTTTCTCGTCCAATGTACCGGAGACATACGTTCTGTGGCCCTGGCTCTAAGGCCAACGGATTTCGACGTATACCCAATGGTCTCCTGTTCTATAGTTCCTGGTTTTCTGGTCTTTGGTGCCTGGTCTTCTGGCCAGGCCCGCGTTAAGGGGGGAGCTAAGGGTGCTGCAGCACCCGGGCCCGCAGTTTTGAGGGGCCCACATTTTCGGAAGTACATTCAACAAATTTATTGTACTTGTAATAGGGCCCCGCGCTGATGGCTATGTAGGTAATCACAGCACCCGGGCCCGCACTAGCCTTAATGCGGCCCTGCTTCTGGCATGTGTTCAGTGCATATTTTAACAGGTTTACACTACTGGGACAAAACCGGGCGTCTAGTTGATCACCTATTTTGGGGGAATTGATTACCTTTTTTAAGGAAATCATATCTCCAAAAAAGTTTATGACGTTTTCTAGGAATTCATCTCACAAAAAAAGAAGTTGATGATCGTTTTTAGGAGTTCATCTCCAAAAAATGTTCTTACTAATTTACTACTGGGACAAATCTTCAAACTCCTGCAACATTTGTCCCACTAGTTAAACTTTTACCATACATTGCCTGGGACAAATCCTAAAACTACTGGGACATTTGTCCCACTAGTTATACAGTTAAAATATGCCCTGCATGTGTTCCTTGGTCTTCTGGCCTCTGGTCCTTGGTCTTCTGGCCTCTGATCTCTGGTCCTTGGTCTTCTGGCCTCTGGTCCTTGGTCTGCTGGCCTCTGATCCCCGGCATTCTGATTCCAGGCTTTCTTGTCAACAGCCTCATAGTCTCCAGGGTTGACTACTGCAACAGCCTACTGATGTGTATACCGACTTGCCAGCTAGATCGAGTAGGTCTACAGTCGGTGCATGACTCTGCTGTCCGTGTCACCTATGTCCGAACACCATCCGATCATGTCACTGATCTGCTGCGCAATAACTTACTCTGGTTGCTTGTTACTCTACGAATAACGTACACACTACACGCAGGGCTGTAGTCGAAGGTATACGCGGGTATACAGCCTGTACTCAGCTCTAAAGACCGTATACTCACCTCACAGAATATTTTTATTCACCTCGAATTAGTTTCTGAAAACTAACCGGTAGCGTGTACTCACCTCGAATTAGTTTCGGAAAACTAACCGACAGCATGTACTCACCTTTACCAATACAGCCCTGACTACACGCTGTGCTTGATTACTTACAAAGCACTGAACAACCTCATGTCAGATAATATAACTTCTGCATTCCTCGTAGCAGACAACGGGAACAGGTCCTCAATGAAAGTCAACTATAGAAGTCCCGCGGTTTTTGTACGAGGTTTGGAACTGCTTGCTCCTCCTCTGTCGCTGGACCCACTGCTTGGAACAAGCTTCCCGACCACGTGAAGAATGCGCCATTCAAATCATAGCTCGGTCAAGACCATCTTTTGAAACATTGAATTTTGTAACTCGTGTACAGCGCCATTTTCTTCGGCTTCAGCTGATTACGGGGCTATATAAGTTGTCATTATTATTGTTATTGTTATTATTATTATCATCATTGTCATCATCATCAAAAATTCAGGAATGCCAATTTTTTATAAATCTGGAAAAATAAAAATGGGCACGACAATTGTGATGATTAAAAGGTATACCGTATACGTCGTTAAAATCTACGAAACTAATAAACAAGTGGCCATAATAATGTTTATATTTTAAATATTACTCTGTACTACTCTGATGACTGTAAAATTGGTTATCAGAATTCAGTTAATTAAGTACGGCCTTGCTTGCTCCTTTGTAAGTTTTGCATCTGATTACGCGCTGGTTCCATTGGCCTGTATTTAGCGGCAGCGCTACCATGAGTCGCGGTAGGTCATTTGACCTGCCTATTTCACTCTTGACCTGCCTTATGACCTGCCTATTTTACTCCTGACCTTTAAAAATTAGTAAAGTAACTAAAGTTTAACGTTTTAATTGCTGAATTGTTGAAATTTGAATATGCTGCAGCAATTGGGCTGTAAAAGTTCAATAATAATTTACTTCGTTTTTATATATCTAAGTTATGCCGCTTATGTTGAGGTTATGCTGCTTGATGCGACAAACGCAAACATTAATTACTTCGACCTGCTGAATAACTCCCATGACCCTGACGCGACCTGCTCAAATTGTATAGCTGGCGCCGCCACTGCCTGTATCTTAATAAGTGAAGGACTTCACCCGATAAGTTCATTGGAAACGGAGCAGAGTCGACACCAAACGGTCGCTATATAACGTTTACATTTACATTTACATTTACATTTACATTTACAACAGTGTCATGAACTGCTTGGTGAGAATAATTGTTTACACATCCGAAGGCGTCAAATGTACTGAACTGTACATGATACACCTCGTTGGCTGTATACAGTTCAGTTGGAGGTAGCAGTTCGCACAATACAAGATTTATGGAATTTTTGGGTATTTTTATTGTCCCCAAGTGACTAGATTGTTACCCTTCATGTTTACTGCCTGGTGTGGCAACTTTTTACACGTCGATCTCTCTCGACTGCCGGCGTATTACACACGCATTTTTCCTTTCAGTATAAGAATATTAAACAAGAATATTATATACCATATATAAATGCATACATACACATAGCCTACGTATGCATGCATACATACATACATACATACATACATACATACATACATACATACATACATACATACATACATACATACATACATACATACATACATACATACATACATACATACATACATACATACATACATACATACATACATGCATACAGGCATAATATACCTTTGTCTAATCATAAACTCCAAAATTTCAAAAGCACCGCTTGAGAGCTAAGACTCGGGCACAAACACATAAATAAATGCTGTTAGTTTTGGCCAAAGTCACTATTAGATTTTGATTTTTAACTACATGCTGCATCCTTTCATTCTTCCGTCGCTTGTCTATTAGAGCCTATGGTTGCTTTGTTGTTTGTGAAACGTGGGCATTTATCTTGCATTGTGCAAGTGACAAAGAGCATGCACCTATGTTCTCGATGTCAATCTAGTACGCTGGCAACGCTTATTTTTTTGGAACCAACAAAACAGAGATCATGCCATTGCTGTCACTTCCCACGATTGCGTAGCTGGATTACATAGCATTTTTCTTGCATTTCAGGCAATTCTTAACAATTCCAAAAACTAAAACTTAAAAATTTAAAGAAAAAATTCCGTTAAAAATATTAAAATTCTTAACGTCCAAATACTAGAATTGACGTCTATGAAAGCTTTTGCTTGGCCGCAACTTTACGAGATGTACCCGTACAATTTGTCGGCAGGGGCACCGGCAGCGTGACGCACTGGACTCACGTGCGTCCACCAACCAAATCAAGTCCACAAAAGGATTAGGCCTACGCATCGCATCGATATTTTTGACAATTTCACTTTAATTTTGGTTTATCATACAGTATGTATAAATAATATCATATGACACTGATATCATAAGCATGACTGTGTTATACTGTGCTCTTGAGTCACTCTG
>OY744605.1:69575958-69700958 GCA_963556255.1 Allolobophora icterica
AGAGAATATGAAAGAGAGTCCTTTTCAATTCGTACCAATGATTACAGTAGAACGCTCCCGCATGGTTTCACTTGGACTTCTTTGGAATGAGCAATTGTAGGGAAATCTCAGTGTAAGGTTTTGCGTGATTCGTTGTTTTTCTTTTCGACACCCTTGCGATGGCTTGATCTAGATAAAGAGCAGACACTCGGAAGTCCTTTCTCTCTCGATCAGACGGTTCAGACCCAATGGTGCACCACTGCACCCAGAGCGCTTTTGCAGGGAAAATTGAAACCGTCTCTAAAGACGGGGACTTTCATAGAGCCGTTTTCGTTGTATGATCTAATTCTAATCCATTGGATTCCAGAACACAGTTACGAAAATCGCTCTATGGTATTCACTAGTGAAAGTGAAACCATAGACCAAAATAAGCGATGGCCCATAACGGTAATTCGTTAAAGGCAGCTCCTCTTCCTCCTCTCTCTAGAATCTTCCTTTGACATCATCTGGATAATCCCTCTGACACGAAGCTGCACTCGTGAATAAGCTGTCGCTCTGCGCTTAGCTATGTAGTATTTTTGTAGAAAATTTCAGTTTACGACTACGATTATTTATTTATTTATTTATTCCGGATATTTCTATAGCGCCTCTCGAAGTCAACTACTACTCAGAGGCGCTCCCAACTACAGCATTTGACACTGTGCCGGAATTTTCACGCCGAAGCGCCACGAGCAATTGCGAGTGAAGGTCTTGCCCAAGGTCCGTACGCAGCGGCTAGAATGGGATTCGAACCTGCAACCCTCAGGTCACAAGGCGCCGAACTTACCACTGAGCCACCACGCCCCTACGATTACAACTACGAAGCCATCGCAGATCTATTATAACCAATAGTAAGTGAAACGAAGAGTCCTGCGAGTTACGCACAGTTAAGGCTGGAACAGAGAACAGGAACTGTCAGCTCTTGAATGGCATTCAAGTCCAAACTTAAGACTTGTCTCTTTCAACTTACTTACCCACAGCAACCTGACTTTCTGGTCCCCCCCCCTCCACCCAACCCATCGGATTTCGATTGGAACCCTTCTTCAACGGATTAAACATTTTGAATCTGGTTTCACTTGAAGTGACCATCGATCTATATAGAAGCCAGTTGGCCTATAGTAATAGACTGGACAAGACTATTAGACCATATTACACTAGATTAGATTAGATTAGACTGATCTGGTTGGATTGGATTATCTATAGATTAGACTGAATTCAATTATATACGTCAAACCTCAGGAACACGGATATATATGTAGCAGTTCATGTATAGAGACCTATGTAGGCCTACAGTATTGTCACCTTAATTCTAGTTATATATAATGTATATATACATATGTAATATATATATACATACATATATATATATATATATATATATATAAGGGGATCGATTTATGGATATCGATTCCTCATCATGCTGAGCCAGAATACTAGGTTTCTATATATGGCAATCGACTCCAGTTATCGTTTCTACGTAGAGATGCCAATCAATATTGGTTAGAGCTGATCTATCCACTAGCAAACAGTTATGCCATTGTCAGGGTTCAAATTGCCTGCCTGCCTGCCTGCCTGCCTGCCTGCCTGCCTGCCTGCCTGCCTGCCTGCCTGCCTGCCTGCCTGCCTGCCTGCCTGCCTGCCTGCCTGCCTGCCTGCCTGCCTGCCTGCCTGCCTGCCTGCCTGCCTGCCAGTGGCGACACTACACCAGGGCGAGACAGGGCAAATGCTCTGGTAGAACTGCCTTTCTCTGGTCGTTGCCCTACCAGAATTTTGCCCTGCCCAAAATGTGTGCGGGGCATAAATCACCTCTGCGCTGGTTACTTGTATGACTGCCCTGGCTATGAACTTGTTACAAAAAATGTCTAGCTCCGCCACTGCCTGCCTGCCTGCCTGCCAGCCTGCCTGCCTGCCTGCCTGCCTGCCTGCCTGCCTGCCTGCCTGCCTGCCTGCCTGCCTGCCTGCCTGCCTGCCTGCCTGCCTGCCTGCCTGCGTATGTATATAGGCCTATGCTTCTATTGCTTCTATTCGTATGTTATTGGCGTTTCAACGTCAACTGAACGATTAGAAGTCAACACTGTCGGGGCGTCTCCAAGGCACTTCCACTTCGTCCCGCACACTCCATCAAATAAAGCGTAAGCCCCGTACAAGGAAAACATGATATACAATATATATATATATATATATATATGCATATATATAACATATACATAGATATTTATTTATGTGCCTATATACCTACATACATACGCACAAATGTGCATATATATATATATATATATTACATGTGTATGTGAATGTATATACAGGGTGGCGCAGCAAAAGTGGGACCACCTCATGAAATCTTGTGCAATATATATCAAATTATGTTTTGGGCGTTTTTGTAACTGAAAAATATCCTTACTCACTAACTCAACGTATGACGTCACTATTTCGTGAACTTCCGGTCGCCATCTTCATAGTTTATGCCATTTGTACGGAGCTCCTTCGCACATGGCAAGAATAACGATCTACTTCCTTCTTCGGGAGAATGTCACCTTCATAGAACCAGACATGTGGCCCCCAAATAGCCCGGACCTAAACCCTATAGATTATGCTATTTGGGGTGCTCTTCAACAAAAAAGTCTATACCTTCGTCGTAAATTTGAAACAATAGATCAGTTGAAACTGGCCATTGTTGAAGAGTGGCAAAAACTCTCTCAGCGGTTTATAAACAGAAGCATTGACCAGTGGCGCAGACGTTTAGAAAGACTGTTGAGAACCGAGGAGGACACATTGAATAATTTGATTTCTGATTTTGTATAAATTATCTTTTGGCATTGGCAACAATTTACTTGTTTTTCTTAGAAGAAAAACTTACACAGAAATTTATTACTTGATATTATACTAGGCGGTCCCACTTTCTTTGCGCCACCCTGTATACACGTAATTTAGATGCTGCTGCACAGAGGTCGTGTTAAGCTCTTTCTAGTCTTTGTAGACACTGTCATGGCTTCTTGATTTCGTCTACTTCGTCGCAATCCTCTTTCTCCGCCTGCTCGTCCTCCTCCGTCCTTCCGTTCTTCTTCTCTTCTTCCTTCCTCTCTCTCTTCCTCCCTGACCTCCTTCCTTGCCTTCTACCTTCCTTTCTCCCCGTTCCTAAGCTTCTTTCTCAATCGCCTATTTTTCTTTTTCTCTCTCCTCTGTATCTTACATCCTCGTGAAAAGTCACATCGGGTTCCATTCTTTGCCAGTTTAAATCTTCCTTTCTCAATTTCTTCTTCTTTAAAAATTCCGATTCCCTTCCTCTTCCTCTTCTTCCTCAACGTTGTTCAATCCTCCCAGTCTTCCTAATTTTCTTTCATCCTCCTCCTTGTCTCCATTTTCATCCTCCATAATCCTCCTCCAAGCACTATCCTGAATTTTTCCTTCTTCACCGCCTTACCCGAATGAGGCGGTCTCATTCGCTCCGCTCCATCTCTCTTCGGAACGACAGGACAAGATGGGATGTCATCGTCAGTCTTCTGTCCAAGCAGCAGCAGCAGCAGCAGCAGCAGCAGCAGCTGCAGCTTCCTTCCTCCCTTCTGCCTCTCTCCTTCCATCACTCATGGGTTAAGTGCAAAGAGCAACAGAAACCATCCAGAGCTTCAGTAGTTTTTACTGCGATGTATGTATTTGTGAGCGTGTGTATTTGATATATTATTAAACACCATCTCAACAGCTGTATGCATGGTACATGAAAGCCATATTTGTACTATGATGTAATGTTACAAATAATTTATCTAGCGCCTTTTGAAGAACACCAAAAGCGCTGCGAGTATCAGGGAGTAGTGATCAGCGACCAAGCTGACTCATTACTGGAGCACGTAGCTCACTGATGTCTACTCGCGCAGTGCCAACAATCGAGGACTGTCCAAACAGGAGGATCTTGAATCCCAATCCGTTCCCAAATGGGAAGCCAGTGCAACATGTTTCGCATATATTCAGATATAAGTCAGTATTTTTGCGGACTGGGCACCACTCGGCTGGCACAGCCGAGGACCGAACCATAGGATCACGGTAGCGTTGAATCAAAGGTTACGTTAGATGACGAAACTGATAGAAGCAGGTTCGGCAAAGCGAATTCACGTGCATACCTATTACATACATACATTCATACATACATACATACATGCATACATATATATATACATACATACATACATACATACATACATACATACATACATACATACATACATACATACATACATACATACATACATACATGCATACATACATGCATACATACATACATACATATTACATACATACATACATACATACATACATACATACATACATACATACATACATACATACATACATACATACATACATACATACATACATACATACATACATACATACATACATACATACATACATACATACATACATACATACATACATACATACATACATACATACATACATACATACATACATACATACATACATACATACATACATACATACATACATACATACATACATACATACATACATATTACATACATACATACGTACAATCATACATGCATACATACATACATACATACATACATACATACATACATACATACATACATACATACATACATACATACATACATACATACATACATACATACATACATACATACATACATACATACATACATACATACATACATACATACATACATACATACATACATACATACATACATACATACATACATACATATTACATACATACATACGTACAATCATACATGCATACATACATACATACATACATACATACATACATACATACATACATACATACATACATACATACATACATACATACATACATACATACATACATACATACATACATACATACATACATACATATTACATACATACATACGTACAATCATACATGCATACATACATACATACATACATACATACATACATACATACATACATACATACATACATACATACATACATACATACATACATACATACATACATACATACATACATACATACATACATACATACATACATACATACATACATACATACATACATACATACATACATACATACATACATAGTAGGGGGGTAACACGGGGTTGAAATCATGCGCTACAAAAGCTACTTGATATAAAAGACTGCCTCTACAGAAAAAGGGTCCACAGAGGCCTACAGGACCCACTGACCCTTATCACAGATCGCTTTCCAAGCAATGTCTGTGGCTATCGTGGCTTAGAAGTCTTTTGAATCATGGTGTTAAGTGGATCTTTGAAATCAGGCTGAATAGAAGTCCTTTGATATAAAGACCGTCTCTAAGCCAATTCGGCCAAAGCCAAAAAATAAGGATCATGGATTGCCTTAACACATCAAACCGCAAGAGTGTCGTTTGCTGCCGGCCGAGACCCTCCCACGAGGCCGGCTCAAACGCAAATGAAACTCATTTGCGAGTGTAATAGTAAAAATTATAGCCCACTAATCGTATGGTGGTGGTGCGCTAGGAATAACAGACTCACTACTCCAACCACCTACGATGAAAACTTTTATTTTGAGGTTCGCGGGCAAGACCCAGCGCTGGTTAGTTTCTTGATTAGTTCTGCCACCATCTGGTCTTTGCTTTGACTCGGCAACTCTTTTTTTCCATTCTTGCTTTGTATATCACGTTTCATCGTTCTATATTTCTCCTCCTCTCCCAGAATAAGCTTATACTCTTCATCGCTAATAGCCGTGTCCTCCAACGCCTTAGAAATGTGGTCATGAACAGTGTTTAGCTTACTTTCCGCCAAAATACAAATTTCGTCATGTTTTGAAGCTTTAGCAACAAAACTTCTACTAATAACATTTCCAATAATATCCAGAAAACTGGTCGCTATGGCTAAACTCTCCAGAACAATACCAGGAATAAAACCAATACCAGTGGCTAACATAGCTGCCCCACCCACCCCAGTTCCAAGACTCACCATAGCAAGGCCGGCCGAGGCCCCATTAGCCACATCTACAACCCTCTTATACTTTTTGCACAGTTGTCCTCGACTTATCGCCTCAGACCTCAGGAATGCTTCTATTTCGCCAATCTTCTGCAGACGAAATGTTTGGGACGTTGTGCCTGACAAAATTGTTGACTCCGTAAGCGTTGGGTACAAAGACATGGTTTTTATAGTTGCTCTATCAGTAACGTTATGTTTAAGTCGATAGATGAAGTACTTTCAATGCCTCTCTTTTTGCCTTCAATTCTAAAACTCGTTTGTCCTGGAATGAATATTGCCCTAGCTACATCAAATTGCCCACTTGAAATATCGACTGTACGATCGATGCTACCACCAGCAGCTGCCGGTGCTATAACGCGAACTGTTGCATCACCGGTACTAACACCAAACATTGTAAGCCTCCAGAATCCGCGGTCTAAAGAGACGGCCTCATTGGAAGTTTGTAGCGTTATACATGGATATCTCGCAGCAATCAACGGAAGACTTTGCCATGAACTTAGAGTCACAGTTTTGGCCGCCGTATAGATATCGCGGCTGTGGTAATCGTCAGATACGAAGTCGATGTGTTGTTGAGGCACCGCGGTCAATAGCTCTGCGGTGGGCTTCGGGATGTCGTACCCCCAGTGGCCTACATCACCTAGACTGTCTATGCTGTATTTGCACATGTCTATTTCTCCGTGTTGTCGGAGATACCCCCGTATCTTGTAGTGTGAGTCGGCCATTATTAAGTCTTATGTTTCCCCGTGTCTAAAATATGTATAGATCTGGAAGTGTGATATTCCAAAAGTACCTTGTGTTGGGCTGGTGGCCAAGACCACCAGCATGAATTTTTTGTGTACTGTGTCACAAGTGAAGGTGAACTCTTGTGCAGAATTAGTCAAAGCGACAGTGGAGGAAATGAGAGCAGGGACTCTCTGTGAATCGGTGGTTGGAACCCCATAAAACTTCCAGGACGTGATACGCGGAGCAGTAGGACTAGATCCCCCGGCCAGACTAACCTTCCATATTCGCACAGGCGTCGGGCATTCAATCATTAAAAAAGTCCCGGTAACTCGATCCCCAATCTGGGTTCTCGATGTGGACGCCGTCTTCCACTCACCTCTCACACCCGAGTTGAATGCCATATGGGGCGGGTTAGTGGGTAAAGATTCGTTGGCTGAGGCAATAAAACCCGTTTCGGAAACGTTTCTGGATAGGGGCGGAATATGACCGCTGTAGTTGAGAATCTTGATATTCTGCGCGTATCGCCTTTCATTAGCTATCTCACTGTCTACATACCGCTTGTTAGTCAGGTACCATGGTCCCGAGGGCGGCGTTTCATTATTCGTAGTGGCGTTGGTGATCAGCTGCGTCACTTGTTTCAAACTCGCAGCGTCGCTATCGGATCCTGGAATTTCTGTTGGGAGCCCAGTCACTCTTTTACCACCCATAGCCAGATCACCGGTCATGGTACTGCCGGATTTTAGCACGCAGGCGTTCCTAACGATAATATCTTGCTCGTTGGCATATCTCTTAGCGGCGTCAGCTTTCTGGTCCGCATAGAGTCTAACGGAAGCTCCAATTTCAGCGTTTTTCACGTCAACGTATCGTTTATTTGTCACATGCAACGGTTCTGTTGGTACTCTATCACTCTTTGTCATGTTGTCGGCGATCAGCTTCGATACTTGTGCCATACTCGACGCGTCGCTTTCGGACGTTGCTGCGCTCGTAGGGAGCCCAGTAACTCTATTACCACCCATGGTTAAATCACCCGTCATTGCGTCGCCAGCTTTAAGCACGCATGCGCTCCTAACGATAACATCTTGCTCGTTGGCGTACGTCTTAGCAGCTTCAGCTTTCTGGTCCGCATAGAGTCTAACTGAAGCTCCAATCTCAGCGTTTTTCGCGTCCACATACCGTTTGTTAGTCAAGTACTTTGGTCCAGCCGGCGCCGTATCATTATTCTTAGTGGCGTTACTGATCAGCTGCGTCACCTGTTTCAAACTCGCGGCGTCGCTATCGGATCCTGGAATTTCTGTTGGCAGCCCAGTCACTCTTTTGCCACCCATGGTCAAATCACCAGTCATAGAATCGCCGCTTTTGAGCACATGCCCGCCTCTTACGATAGCATGCTTCTCGTCCACATATCTTCTAGCGGTGGTGACCTTCTCATCCACGTACTGTCTGTAAGAAGCGTCGCGGGAATCTACATACCGCTTATTCACCACATGCAACGACTCCGTTGGTACTCTATCGAGTTTTACTAGAGCGCCAGCGACCGCTGTTGACACTTGTTTCCAACTCGCTGCGTCGCTATCGGATCCTGAAATTTCTGTTGGGAGCCCAGTAACTCGGTGGCCACCCATAACTAAACTTCCAGTCATTACGCCGCCTGATTTGAGCACGCACGCATTCCTGACGATAACATCTTGCTCGTTAACATAACTTTTAACAATAAGGTCCTTGTCATCTGCATACCGCCTAACAGAATCTCTCAGCCCCGCATTCTTCTCGTCCGTGTACTGCCTGGCATCGATAAGTTTTTGGTCTGCATGATTTTCGGCCGCGGTCGCCTTCTGGTCCGCGTATCGTACCACTTGTGCCCAACTCGCAGCGTCGCTATCGGACGTTGCTGTGTCTGTGGGCAGCCCAGTAACTTTGTGACCACCCATTTTTAGAACGCCAGACATCGTTCCACCGGTGATTTGTAAGTTGTCCTGATCTATGATGTCTGCATAAGCCTTTGTCGCGGCGTCTGTTTCCATCGTGGGCGTTCCCACGTTTGTCAGCCGAAAACCTCCAGCCGACAGAATTCCCATCATGGTATCACCCGCTTTGTGGACGAGCCCAGCGGCGCTTATCTGCCCCCCTCCCACCCCACCTCCACCGTCTCTTCCAAATTTATCAACCGGCATTTTTATATACAAAAAGGTGACGGAAGTCTAACATAGGTCAAGAATGAAAGCTTCAAAATTCTTTCCAGCAGTGAGCTCTCTTAGCACGGTCAGGCAGAGATGACCACAGACCACATCATCGGGACCCTGCAGCTGGAACGTCTGTGTTCTTATGGAACGGTTTAAATATCGAGAGATTTCGGTAGGCGGATCCAGCCCATAACTGTCAAAATAGACTGCTGTAGGTCCATCTATCCAATAGGCGACCCAGTGAGTACCATCGCCGGAACCGGAATCTAAATTAACAACTCCACACTCCTTCTCACGAGCCACGGCGGGCAGACCATCTCGCATGAAAACACCGCGGAAATGCGGCAGCGCTCCGGCAACTTTCTCTATATCGAAGTTGCTCAGCGGTTTTAGTTTTTTTTGTCCGATGTACAGGCCGGATCCTTTACACATTGAACAGCAACCACCATAAGTCTGGCGCCCGAGATATAAACCGGTCCCGCGGACCTGAGCTTCGAGTTCGCGATTGTGACGCGCGGCCTCTGCTAAAGCCGCGTCGTCGATCCGTTTTTTCTCGGCTTGGGCCGCATCGCTGGCCTGTTTCTTGCGCAGAGCCTCTGCATCGCTGGCCTGTTTGTTGTGCACGGCCTTTGCCACCTCGGCGGCCCCTCCAGCCGCGGCACCCACCGCGGTTAACCCGCCAAAAATCAGCGGGAGGAGAGCCAGTAGTGGAAGAAATCCGCCCGATTTTGTCATCTTTTTCAGTTGCGTTTTGGTGAATCTCAGCTCCATGCCAACGCCTTCCGAAATCTTCCTCACGATTCGGGCGGCTTGAACTTTTGTCAGCGCGAGCTTATCGTCTCCACGAAGCTGGCCATGAGCGAGTCGGATCGTGGCACCAGTGCCGGCTCGCGCAGCTCTAGCTAATGTTTGCTTTTGCCCGTCGGTCAGTGAAAGGCCGAACGCAACGTATTCAGTTTTCATTTTTGGAAAAAATATATCTAAAAGAGGGCCTTGTATCTAAATGTGAAAAACCGATTTCTAGTAGACGACGTTGAATTTGCTGCCATCCGATTCAAAATTCAGGAGTCGGTCACTGATCAAGACGGCATATGCTGTCGTATTATTTGGTACCCCTTCGTTAAAGTCCACCTTGATTTGTATGTCCTGTACAGAGGTTTTAAGTCGTTCAGATTGCCTCCGCACGTCCAGAACGAAGATCGGAAACAAATCTACAAATTCGATTGGTGTCGGTTGGCATGACGATTCACGCGCGTCTATGCCGCAATATTCTTCCTTGAAGTCACGTAGGGCCTTGTAAGCGCGAGAGGTTGTCCTCTTGGTGAAGTCGAGATTCATGTCAACAACCGGGTAGCGATCGCTGTTGAGCATAGCGAAAATGTTGCGAACCTGCACATGGTCAAACAGTGCCGGATTCTGGCCTTGATGTGCATTCTTTCCAGTCTGAAAAGCAACAAGAATCCAGCGTGGCTTTTCCGTGCCCGACTTAACGCTCAAACGCCAGGAAAAAGTCGTCGCTCGTGGCACCGCAATGTTGTCGCATTGCATGGCGCGGAATGCTACAGGTACCTTAACCTTGGCTTCAATCTGCTTCATAAGCATGCTTTTATACTCCAAAGCGGGTATTATATGCGGCATGAACCAGGAGAGTTTAGTCAGCGCGATCTGGCCATTGGTCGCAGCGGCTTCCTTGAAGATCGCGTCTGCATCCCCCTGCCGGCTCAGCAGTAAGGAGTGTTTAATCCCGTAAACGACCTTGTGATAATCATCGCAAAAACCGAATAGATGTCTTAAGGGAACGATGAATGAAAACGTTCCAATAGGGACGGGTTTTCCAATGATCATCAGTCGACGGGCCTCGAAGCCGATATTCGCAGCCGCCGCTGCCGCTGTCGTGTCCTTTTGCCAACACATGTTTAAACCTTCGCCTTTGGAAAAATCATCGCCGTAAACCAGCATGCCTTTCATCGTCGTGGCTTGCCCAGGAGACATGACATTCTCTATCTCGGTGTTGTTAGCCAAGTATCGAATCTGAGAAAACATGTACGGGATGGCGTTGTTGACGAATGACACCAGCGAGTCTGCGATGTAAGCCGCGCCAGTTGATGTAAGCCTGCCCTCCACAAGAAGGTAGCTCTTGGAAGGCTGTGTGAAAATGTCTTGGTTCTGGATGTCTATCTGTATGGCCTGGCCATTGTTGATAGCCGCAGGGTTTTGTGATTCATACTCGCGGTATTCAAACGATTCGATGCTATTGTCATCGGGCACCGCCGAAGCGATGTCCAACATTTCACTCGGCACGTCAAATGCTGCCATTATTATAGTTAAAAAAGTTCAAGCTTCAATTATTAATCATGTTGCAAATTAATTTCATATGTGGTGGGTTAAACTTTTTTTCCGTTTTGTGAATTAGTCGGAAATTTTTTTCATTTTGCAAGAAACAGACCCCGCGCATGAATCCGCGAACGCGAATGAAATTCATTTGCGTTTGCGTTTGCGCCGCCACGACTCGGCTTTATAGTTTTGAAACCGGATCCAGCAATGCGGCTGTTTATGTCGGCCATTGTCGGAACAACGGGTGGTGGACTCACAGCCAGTTGTTTTAAGTATTCGATGCTCTTGTCGCTGAGCGCCTTCTCCAAAGGTGCGGGGACAACGGGCGCGGCAGCTGAATTTTCATTTCGTAAATGAGCTTCATTTACGGCTGCAGCGCGTCTCGCTTTCACGGCATCAACAATTTGCCTGACGGCAGATGCTGTTGTGGCGCCGGCTTTCGCGACATTACCAACCGCCTTGGCAACGTTTGTGATTGTGCCTCTATTCGCCGAAATGAAGGAGCCTGCACGGCCAAGGAAACCCGCGATTTTGGGTATCCAGTCGAAAAGTCCACCACCCACGACACGACGCCGCTTTTTAATTCCAAGAACCAACATTAGAATATTTAAGTGTGAACATTTACGCACTGCGGATGTGAAACCTTATAGTTACTGTCTCACCGCGGAGGTTTAATTGTTCACCATTCTGGTCGGTCAGCCACACACGAATGCCCTGTACGTTACCAGCCGGTGCAACTGGTAGGTACACCAGATTTTTCGGAGACTCGATTACCTTGTAGCCGGGCGACACATCCGGGAAAAAACTATAGATTACTGGCAGCTGGCTACCATTTCGATACGATCCAGAGATAATGTCACAATTTACCAGGATTGTGTCCACGCGGAGAATATCGACTGGATTTTCTCCCTCTTTATAACCACTACCAAGCCTCTGAGGGTTAAAACCGAGCATTTGCCTGATGGTAGATTGAGCCATATTTACCTTATATAGGGCATTCGTAATTTTTATGAAGGCGCGTAGGGTAGATGCGTTAGCTCCTATGGTAATAGGAGAATTAAAGCCGAGTGGTGCCACACCCGTCGGAGAATTTTGCTTTTCTAACTGCCTACCGATTTCATCATTAATCTGTGCGATCTCGTAGCTTCCGTCGGGCAAAATGATCGTCTTCCACGTCACACCATTGTCGGTGCTGTAGACGAACTTGTTATTTGTACTATCGATGTTGGGAATCGAATTATAAGTTTCAAGATTGACCAAAGCAAGCTCAAAACGTCTTTTTGGATCCAGGTACAGCGGTGGTGAGAAAGCCGTGGTCCACCCTGTAGTATCTGAGGAAACAACTATACTAAAATTTTCCTTAGGCTGTAAAAGTTCTCTAATTTCTTCGAGCAGTTTCTCCGAGCGTTCCATCTTGTGTGCTTTATTTTATGAGCATGTTTCTATTCAATTCGAGTGCCAGCTCTTTGGAGATCGCACCGGAACGCAGTAACTCGTCGAGAATGGCGGAGATTTCGTTGCCGAGACCAGTGTTTCCCGCGGCCCTAGAGGCCACCAAAAGCTGCAACCTCTCTACCAGAGCGTTTGGGTCGTTGTAGAACTGCACCGCGCCGCCTCGAATCAGCTGGAACTTTTTACTTTTCCGGCCATGAATAGGCAGACCAGACATCTGTACGAGTTTTTTAAAAGTTTCAATTGCTTGAGGCGAGTATTGCTTAGTCTTAACGAAGCGTTTCGTTAACAGGCTGAACAACGACTCATCGGCCGGAGATTCGAGAACGAGGTTACCACCTTTAAACACTCTCAGTCTACCGGCAGGCAACGCGACGGGGTCAACGGAGAGCTCACCCAAGGCGTTACCTTGTAATTTCAGAGGAACGGCTGGAACACTGAAACCCTTTCCTTTTTTAGTGAGGGCGTGGCCTTTCAATAGCAAACGAATTCGATCTCTGTAGTCCTGTAGGACGCCGATATCTACGGCCAGCGCATGTACCTTTTCTTCGTCTCCGTTCTTATTGGCCTTCCTTTTCTCTTTGCCCAGGGTGTGGCGATTATAATAATTTACGCCTTCGATTATCTGTTTCACAGCTGCCGTGTCGTTCAGGTCGAGCTCGCTCGGAGGGGTAAAACCGTGCCGCCTTATTGTATCGACGTTGAGATGTCTGTTTGGGTGGACGAGCAATGCTTCCGCTGGAGCAGATGCTCCTGCGGCGGGGTGTGCCGCAATCGCCGGAATAGCCGTTGGAGCAGTTGCTCCAACGGAATCACCGAACAACGCCGCTATCGGGTTAAAATTAGCAGACTCTGAAATCTGCGCCGGCAAATCCTGTAAAGCGCTGGTAACTTTCTGCAGCTCCTTGGACGTAGCCGCCTGGGATTCAGCCGTGGCTGTGGATATTGGTTTGAAAAGCTTTGCCGCATCGTACTGAAGGTTGGCTTCACCGAGCTTCTCATCCACGAAACGCTGTCTCAATCGATTTCTGCGAGCTAAATAATCCTGAGTCAAGGCGTCTCGCTCCTGTTTAGACGAAACTTTTGTCCACATCGTGGTTGTATGTCGACTATATCTTGACGGTAACGATTACCTTTGTCCACATCGCGTTGTATGTCGACTATATGTTGTCTATATCGTGTCTTTAAATACTTGCCTTGGGCTTATAGAAGCGATCGAACCCGCAACGATATTTTCCGTCGTACACTTTGGACGTCAAATCTATGACTGCGAATCCATATGGCTGAGCAGCACACTCGCTGAAAAATGAACGGAACTCATCGAAAGACATGTCGCCGCCCACGAACGTATCGTGAATGGCTCGCAAATTTTTGCTGTCTTGGTTGAAGAGGACGATAAGATTAGCATTGTCACGGATCGCTTGCTTGGGAATGCGGAAGTAATTTTGAGTTAAGTAGAAGCAGTCCGCGCCACCGTGTCGACCCATAGTGAAATACCTTTCGATGGGCGACTGTTTTTCAAGCATGACGTCATCGAAAACTAGAAGACTTCTGGCATTCTTATTTAATGATTCAACTGGAACTATTTCATCTGAGCAAGAGTGAAAGGAAGCCACTTCCTTCCCGGCAACTTTTTCGAGTTCTGTTATCCAGTCCCGAAGAAACTGATATTTTTCCTGTCCCAGAGACTTTGAGTAGAGGTATAGCCGGTCAAAACGTAGATACCCCTTTTTCAGAAGGAGGTTGAGCAGTAAGTTTGTTTTTCCACATCCGCTAGGCCCACAGATTATACACCGTATGCTGGATGGCAACAACCAATGGTGGTGTTTTTTCCCATCGTCGGCTTCGAGATCGAAATTTGTTATTTCCATATAGAGACAACGAGTTATGATTGTATTCAACGAAAACAATGTATTGCCTACGATGTAAGAAACATACTGAGACTTCAAATGAAACAATCGTCGAGTTACGAAACGGTCGGCCAGCCAAGAAGGGAACCTGTGCCGTCTGCGGTGCAAAGAAGAGCCAGATTTTGCCTTCGAAAGAGCGAAAGCATAAGTCTCGTGAGCGCGAGACTCATGAGCATAAGTCTCACGAGACTTATGGAGGCTCGCTACTGAATAGGGCCCTCAACGCTCTACCTCTACCAGAAATGCATATGAGCCTTCCATCCGGTATGTCTTCGGAAGATAATCCGGGAGGTTCTTTTCAGAACACGGGAAAGTACTCTTACTGTGGACCATTCACAAAACTCGACAAACGGCTGTCACAGCGATATCACGGTGTTAATCAGCTCGACCGTGCGTGCCTCCACCACGATGTGGCTTACGCAGTTCATAAAGATACTCCGGGGCGTAACCACGCAGATGACATCCTCGCTGCAGCCGCGTCGAAGATCGCACTCACCGATGAAACTCCGGATTATGAGAAGAAGGATGCGCGGCTGGTATCGGCCATTATGTCAGCGAAGTCGAGGCTAGGGATGGGTGTCAGAACAAAGGGCCATAAATGAGTTTCATTTATGAAAACGCAAATGAAAATCATTTGTGTATGTGTTTACCTGTTTGTAATATATAGTTTTACTGAAATGTCTAAGCACCTTTCAGCCGTCTATTACAGCCCTAGAGGTTACTGGCGAGGTAAGGCTGCGGTGAAGAAACTAGCCTCAGCCGCCAAAGTTTCCGAGGCGGAGGCTCGTGATTGGTTGAAGAAACAAGCTGTGTGGCAGATTTATCTACCCGTTCCTCGCCCCATACCGCATCCAAAGTTCGAGGAAAATCGACCAAACGCGGTACACCAAGCCGATCTCTTGTTTTTACCTCACGATAAAGTAGGTCGCAAGACTTATAAATACGCTCTCACTGTTGTTGATGTTGCCTCACGATACAAAGAAGCTGAACCGTTGATCAACAAAAGTGCGACCGAAGTCGCCGCCGCTTTAAGCCGGATCTATAAGAGGGGCCCATTAACTTGGCCTCGACTCTTTCAGGTCGATCCTGGACGCGAATTTATGGGTGATTTTACACCGTTGCTGACGAAGCACGACGTTCTTGTAAGACGCGGACAGGCCGCAAATCATCGTCAACAGGGCATCGTTGAACGCTTTAACCGTACTCTAGCTGAGCGACTTTTCGGTGCCCAGTACGCTCAGGAATTGCTCCTGGCTGCAAGGGGGTCATCCGAACGGTCGGTGGAATGGGTTCGCCGGTTGCCCGAAGTTGTGGCTGCACTAAACGATGAGCCGACGCGCTTGCTCGACATGAAGCCGGTTGAAGCGATGAAAGCTGCTAAAGTGACACAGAAGCCCTCTCATTCACAAACTAAAGGTCGTTTATGGGGCTTGGATGAGCCTGTTCTCGGGCACGACGTTCTCGTCCGATATTTATACGCTCCAGGCGAGCTCGAAGGTGGAAGCAAACGTGCCACCGATCCTAACTGGTCGCTCACCATCCACGCTATTTTGGATGTTGTTCGGCGGGCTGGCCAACCGGCTTTATACCATCTAGTTGATGGGCCTGGCCGCGGGTTTGTACGTGAAGAGCTACTTCTGGTTCCTATGGGCACTGAGTTACCCCCCGATAGAATACTCAACCGTCGTTGATTTTGTAGTGCCCGTATGCCAGCGTTCTTATTCCGTCCGGAGATATCCACTTTTTTTTGTCTAATGGAGAGAGGCTGATCTTATTCTGCTCGTATACTCCGATTTGGTGGTCGTGGCTTCGAATCACGACTTGCGTGTGTCGCATCTCTTCTCGTTCGAACAGGCATTCCTTGTATAGCTCGTGGTGCAGATCCTTCTTCACAACTGCTCTCTGAACGCCTTTTGCTTTCCTGATCTCTGAACCACCCGATTTTAAGATCGAGTACATCTTCGGGCGTAATCCTACGAATTCCGCGATGGCGACTCCGTTACATTCATCCTTGAACTTGCCCACGACTTTCTTGTTCTCGACGTCGTAGTATGGGCTGTCTTTTGGAAACTCACTAAAGTCGTATAAGTGTTTTTTATTCCACATATCGGCGTAAGCGTTCGGAGTTTCCACCTGAAATAAGAGGCTATCTGTGTCTGTATATAGCAACTGGGCTTTTTCTCCGTACTCGTTTTTCACATCGTTGTACCAGAAGTCGTACATGAGGTGCTTGCTGAGGTCGAGGACAGCCTGACCAACATATACAGGTCTGTTTAACTTGAGCTTGCTCTTCAAACTGTGAATCGCGGCGAGTTGGTCGTTGAAGATTTTGTGTGATATGTAGGCCGGGTCAGCAATTAGTTTACGAAGTTTGTCAACTTTTGAGGTCGGTACCAGGTTAACTCTGATTCTTTTTCTAAGATTTTCCATGGTCTTTCCAAAGACCGCATTATTAGCCAGTTTGAAGAAATCCTTCTCAAACTCCGACGTTGCCTTCGCTCTCAATTTCGTATTCATCTCGATGTATGGAGCCATCCATGCCTCCTGCCTGAATTTAATGGCACGATGGATCTTAGAAACTCGTAGGCCCAACGAGTGATATAGTTTGAGATTTCTATAATGGACCACATACCGCTCCTTAGGTCGTAGGCTTGGTACTAACTTCACATGCTTTGTGAACTTGCCTCCCAACTCGTTCATAAGCACATTCTGATAGTCACTCAACCACTCCTCTTCGACGGTCAGGGTCTCCGGTGCTAAGGGATAGTCGCTATGTGCATCGTGAAGGTGCTCCGGGTACCCGAGATCTACTTCAAGTAGGAAGCCTTCAGGCGCGTCGTCTGGAGTTTCCAACACTTCATCGAGAGTTGGACTTTCCCAGCTAAATCCTCCAACTGGTAGTGACTGTTGCATCGCCCAGCCGTACAGGTTATTAGCATCGAGATACATGATCCAGTTTTCTGGCTTCGTGGTATCATGATCTGGACATAGTGGGTTGTTGGCCTTTGCGAATCTCTTGGATACCATCGAAATTCCGCCTCTGAGGCCTTTCTCTACAAACAAATGCATGTCTATATCAGTTAAAAGTTCGAGTTCGATCTTCGTCTTTTTCAACAAAGCGTCCCAAGCCATTCCTGGTAGGCTAAAGTAGTTAGCCGGGTCCAGACTGTAGTGCTTCATCGATGTGGATCTGAAGGTCTCGAATACATCGGCTAGTAGGAGTACATCCGTACGGAGATACAAGTCATGATAGTCGCCCAGAGTTTTACAATCGAATTCATTCCATACTCGTTGGGCGTGTTCATAATCCGCATCAGAAATGTTCTCTCGGGAGAGCCTGCTGTAGAACGCTTCTTTGGGTGGAAGTCGATCTTCTTCGAAGCGGTGGTAATCATGGATGTATTCGTAACAATAAACGCCCTTTCGCCTCAACAGATCTAATTTTAACCGTTCGTTATGAACGAAATTTTCCTTTATATACGCCGTTGTGACTTTGAGATCCTCTAGCGACAGATTTCCTGATAGTTTATCTAACGAGCTGTTTAGAAACTGGAGACTATCGATGAACTGCAGTTGTCCTATGTTGAATGTCATGTATTTCTCCATATTGTTTGGGATGCAGTTAATATCAGTTTCCTCATCCTGTGCGGCCTCACAGCTGCCTATCGCTTGCATTATGAGGTGGCTGTCGTAACCTCGTAGATTGTGGAAGACCACTGGTACCTTGCACTTATCTGGATATATTCGAAGCTTGAGGTTGCAGGCGTTATGAGCAGCACCTCGGTACTTACCAGTAATGTGACAGTGGTCGCGAACTCTATCCTCTTCGAGCGCTTCTCCGCAGATATGACATTCGTTAGCCTCGCGGAATGATTGGCGATCGGCCGCTGACATAACCATCTTAGCTGGGGTGGCCAGCCTTTGCTTGATAGTGGCTAGCTCGCCTTGTAGTCGTTGCAGGAACTCTGGCACGGCGTTCTCTCCACGATATAGAACTGGTTTCTTGGTGCGGCCATCGCATCGAACTACAATATAACAAAAACTACATGGTTTCTGCTCAGCTATCTGTCTTGTATTGCTCTCGTTAGGGTTCATGGCCGCATTGATGACTGGCACGTTCAACGCCTCGAAGTCTGCGTAAACGATATACGGAGTGCGCATCTGTTTGTGATGGTTCTGGAATTTGAGGATATTTTCATCCTCTTTTGGCATCTCAATTCTCTGAGGCTTCTCACTAATACCCTGACAATCTTTGACATGAGCATCCAGCAAGTCTTGTCTACAGAATACGTGTAGGCAGCGACGACATGGGTGTTTCTTGCTTTTGTCTTTGCTATTTTGATTAAGAATTCGGCCAAGGTCTTTAATCCAGACGTAGTGGTGATTCTGTAAAGGAAAAGTCTGCAAATGAGCCTGCAAATGAATTTCATTTGCGTTTGCGTTTACGTCGCTGGCCAATAGCAGAAGGTCAATATTATGGCCTCTATCGATCTGCTTTGATACACAGATTGGATATAAAGCTTTATCCCACCCGAAGACTGAGACGCTTATAGTTGGGTTCTGACGTTCGAACTTACCGATATCTGTGACCTTCACTGGGAATTCTATACCGTCAAAGTTTAGCTCCTGCAGGTGAGCCTGATACTTATAGGGGCGATTCGGATTTTGATCTGCTGGGTACATTGCGCTTAGTATGGCCCACTCGAAGCAGCGATTATCGTTGTTTTGCACGTTAATAACTGAGCGGGGTGGCACATACTTCGGTGTGGGAAAGTAGCTCTTACCTCGGAAAGGCTTATATCTTGCAAAACTGAGGTCTAGCGACACGACCCGCTTCACTCTCCACCCCGATCCCTCATTGGTATACTCCTCGAGGAGTTGTAGTACTTCGGCCTTGGCCTTCCGTATAGCCCCTTGGACTTTACCTGCATTGGTAATTGGTGCTGCTGTGCTTCGAAAGTAGGCGGTATTGGTAATGATGCCGGGGGGCGTGTTGCCACCATACACATTATCAACGGTCGGTGCCAACTTTTCCAAATCAACAGTCAACACTTGAGAGTATTTAAAACCGCCATTTTTCAAGAGCTCTTCGTTGAGTTGCGCCTCAATATTCTGCTCCATTGCACTCAAGAAAGCCAACGCATCTCCTTCCAGCCTGTGGTTAAGAGGTACTTCTGCACGGAAGTCTCTCAGATGCTGATTGGCGAGCTCTCTGTACACTAGAAAGGGTGGTGGTCCACCTCTATCCTTCTTAAGTAGGAGTGGGTCGAATTGTGCCAGAATGGCTTTACGTTTTAACCCTCTGCGCTTACGCACTGGAGGAATTGGCCTTGGAAGCAGTGGCTGTAGTAAGCGCCTTTTGACTGCATCAGGGATAGGTTCGTCTAACAATTGTTCAATTTTTTCATTCGTAGACAATGCCATAATTATAAATTGTTTTATACTAATCCATGGTAATATCAGTCTCATCCATTGTCAATAGTATACCTCAGAAGTTATTACTACTAATACTATAGTCGGAAGTTATTTATACTAATACATTTAAAAAATTTGTTAATTTTAATTATTTATTTATACCTGATATTAAATTATGGTCTGGCGTCTCCAACCGCAGATAATACTATATTCAATTATGGCCAGGCGTCTTCAACTGCAGACAATACTATAGTCAGAAGTTATTTATACCACTACTATAATCAGAAGTTATTTATACTAACATTTTAAAAAATTCGTGAATTTTAATTATTTATTTATTTTTATACCTGATATTCAATTACAGTCAGACGCTTACATTCGTCTTGAAAGATGCTTTCATCTCGCAACTTTTTAAGTCTAGCAGCCTTGTAGCCACAACCCAGGCAAACACCTATTTTATTTTTCACCGCCTTTCCACAACCTATGCACGGCTGCGTACCACCACCCTTTCTCAGTCTTAACAAGTGAAGTTTGCAATAAACTCCTAGGCAGCTATTACCACATATGTCTCTTGTCCCAATTACCAACCACGCACACAGATTTCTGCCCTTCATTTTTGATAGATAATTATATATACCCAATATAAAACTTTATCTAATTGGTTTATCAAATAGTTAGTCAAAGCAATAGATTAATATCCAAAGGGTTTAGGTTGGCAGTAAAAACGGCCTACAGCGGCTCAGCTGGCTAGCCTTTATTTTTAAAGCATATATTTTTCATTTATGGATTGGCCAAAACGATGTCTCGATTTCGATTCTTCCTCTTCCCTTAAAACTGTCCGACTCATTGAAGCATTTGGATTTTTGATCCCCACCTATCGATTATGATTTGACTGAGCGCTTGTGAATAGGCTGCACGACTTCGCCTTTTGTGCGCTATAGAAATCTCCAGAGTACTATTACACTGAACCGTATGACTGACTTGACTAAGCACCTGTGAATAAGCTGGGGGGTTTTTTGCGATCACTTTTGGTGCTATAGAAGTTCAACAGAGCGGCTTGTCCAATGTATCCTTTATCTATAGAAAGCTGACAGCCATATAAAATTTACCATGGTGCTGTATAAATTCCCTCTAGTAAAGACCGGCTGTAAAAAAACAGTCTTGGTTTAAACGTAACACGTTTCTGAAAACAGCTTGCTACGAAACCACCTTCCAATGTAAATCTCAACTTTACTTTGGAATGTCAGAGGGAGACACGATACGTCAGGGTTATTTATAGATGTGACGTCATTGTATTATAATGATCTTTTCTGGGGCTGTTCAACGAGGCCGCATTCCAATGTAAATCTCAACTTTACTTTGGAATGTCAGAGGGAGACACGATACGTCAGGGTTATTTATAGATGTGACGTCATTGTATTATAATGATCTTTTCTGGGGCTGTTCAACGAGGCCGCATTCCAATGTAAATCTCAACTTTACTTTGGAATGTCAGAGGGAGACACGAAACGCTAGGGTTATTTATAGATGTGACGTCATTGTACTATAAATATTTTTCATGGTCTTTGTTTTCGTGAAGCCATATATTCGAGTCTGCCCAATAGTTAAACTTGAATGTCTGGGTCAAGACTCGCCCTAGTGCTAAATAAATTCTATTTTGTATTACTCAGTCTTAATTTAAAAAATTAACACGTTTGAAACACAGGCTTGATGTGTCCAGAACCTGGAAAACCTGAAAAAACCAATAACACTGACTTAAACAAAGCAATACGCTTAATCAATGGTTGTAGGCTGTAGGCAGAGTTCGCAGAAGATGGTTATGCAAAACGTTAGGGTGGCCTAAAAAATATCTGCTGCTTCGGGAGAAAAATCAGTTTAACAAAGCCAATAGGCTATATGAAAAATACGCAATATTTCTGGGCCACCCTATTCTGCGCAGAGCCGTAGGAAAACACAGCCTACAGCCCGAGGGCTGGCAGTCCGCACGCGTCGCCTGTAGACACGCCCTGTTTCCGGCTTCAGCTTGAATCAGCGGCCTTTGTTCCAGCTGGTGAACTTTGACCTGCTCAAGCAACAACAAAATTTATTCCTATCGGCGGTGATTTTAGCACCAAAAGCAAGCGATGATTGTAAAATAAGGAAAACAACATTGATTAACCAGTAAAAAAGACTATGTCGATACTAAAAGGCATTTACATTTTAAATATTTACACGGTTTCAATAAATCTATTCATTCGGTAAACATATAATTATAGGCCTAGGCATAAAGCGGATATAGAAAACAGAGCAGTCCCTTAAGCCAGCCTAAATATAGAGCGGTTTTTCCGCCAGAAACGCAAGCGCTGCTGTATAAATGAAACAACATTGGTTGCCTTGTAGAGACTATGTCATATATAATCCTAGTTTTAAAAACATTTAAATGGTTTCAATAAATCTACTCCAGAAACTGATTTTCATTCAGTAAAAATATAGGCCTAATCGGATAAATAAGAACAGTCCCTTAAGGTAGTCATGAATATTAAATATTAGCGACTTAATTTTCTTAGCCTCCGTATATGATGGTGGATGGCCAGTCGTCTCCCTCACCGTCTCATCTTTCCACCAACAGTGCACAGCTGGTGTACTCATTATAGCCGAGTCGGCTAGGGCATGCAGATGAAGCAGAAATCTCGAACCCATTTTTTCTACCCTGGTGGGAATTTGAACCCCCGACCTCTCGATTGAGAATTCACCACGCTAACCACTATACCATCGAGCATTTAGATGCCTCAAAAATCTTCCTTTTGCAGGTGCTGGTGTGGGTTGAGAGCGCGGCTGATCTGAGTGGGCGCTATATAAATGTTCAGTAAATAAATATTTATTTTTCCCCTAGCATAGTACGGTATGGTTGTGTATAGGCCTACATGCATGCATACATACTGTATAAATATACTCAAGCTTAGTTAGACCATAAAATGTGAAATAAGCTTTAAATTTTAAAGGCCTGCAGATGAAACACTAACCTTCGCTCATACGTGGCTGCATCGCCTCGTCAAATCTTAGGAATATTCTTTGATGTCGCTGACGAGGAATACGTTGACAGTTTATACAATCTTTACCAAAACTATCGTTGATAACTAGTCGAAGGAAAAATCCTTCGAAGAGGAAGTAGATAAGCCATAAGCCATTTTCTGTCTGACGCATATGACCGGCTTCAACCGGATCTAAATGTATGCATTCATAGGGCTGTTGCGGCCTGATTGCAGCGTGTAATATATGGCACGCTCTTGCTGTCATAAACGCAGATTAGAAGATGGATGGTATAGAGACGGTCTTTTTTGTATCAAATCACTTGAGCCTGTTTTTTAAAAACTCTTAACACCATGATTCAAAAGACTTCTAAGCCACGATAGCCACAGACACTGCTTGGAAACCGATCTTTGATAAGGGTCAGTGGGTCCTGTAGGCCCTCTGTGGACCCTTTTTCTGTAGAGGCAGTCTTTTATATCAAGTAGCTTTTGTAGCGCATGATTTCAACCCCGTGTTACCCCCCTACTTACATACATACATACATACATACATACATACATACATACATACATACATACATACATACATACATACATACATATTACATACATACATACATACATACATACATACATACATACATACATACATACATACATACATACATACATACATACATACATACATACATACATACATACATACATACATACATACATACATACATACATACATACATACATATACACATACACACATACATACAATCATACATGCATACATACATACATACATACATACATACATACATACATACATACATACATACATACATACATACATACATACATACATACATACATACATACATACATACATACATACATACATACATACATACATACATACATACATACATACATACATACATACATACATACATACATATTACATACATACATACGTACAATCATACATGCATACATACATACATACATACATACATACATACATACATACATACATACATACATACATACATACATACATACATACATACGTACATACATACATACATACATACATACATACATACATACATACATACATACATACATACATACATACATACGTACATACATACATACATACATACATATATACATACATACATACGTACGTACATACATGCGTACATACATACATACATACAATTCATACATACATACGTACAATCATACAAGCATGTATGCATGCATGAATACATACGTACATACATACATTCGTACGAACATATGCATACATACATGTATATAAAAACACATTGGCAAAGGTAGGCCTAGGTCAACTCCAGTGTGAAATTCATAGATCCAACGCTCTTAAACACAATTGTTTCAATGACTTTTATTGCCTTAATTAACATAAACAAATGCAAGAAAGAACAATAATAAGCCTAATCATTTTGCATCGCAGATCTCCCCATCCTACTCTTATTCTTCATTAGCGATTGCTTTGTTTCACTTTTATGGTTCCTTCGACCATCCAGACGTATTCTCGTTACTAGGGACGAAAGCAACGAACGGCGAAGAAATTCGTTCAGAGCAAAAGACGTAAACAATTCAATTTATTCGGATGACGTCATCCTCTTCCGACCTGATATGTCTGCTAATAGGACGCGAAGTATGCATTTGAAAAATGACAAAACTGCATCGAGTGGGGCAAGATAACTTTTACATCATATGATAATAATAATAATAATAAAAATAATAATAATAATAATAATAATAATAATAATAATAATAATAATAATAATTTTCGTTTAATATTTTAAAACTGACAATTACGCAGTATGATTACAAATCAGTATGAACGGATGATCACAGGTTATTGCAGGAGTCGAATTTAACTGTATACGGCAGCCTTGCAAGGCGCCCATCACGTCCTACATCTCATTTTAACAACGCGCCATCTCGCGAATGAGTGGACCTTTGGGAGGGTTTCGGGAAGCGATCCCGCTACCTAATGCTCTTCACGCCAGTGATGTTACCACTACTCTATGCAGGCCCGGCCCTAGGGCAAGGCGAACGAGGCAGCCACCTTGGGTCCGCGCTTTCAAAGGCCCCGCGCTGTTGGCTATAATTTCTTTTACTGTGATGAGATTGAACGCTGACAACGCTTACGTCGCTTAGCAACAATACGGGCAGTCACTTTGCCGCGTGAATGTGATAGGTGATTTAGGAAAAGCGAGCCTGCAGATAAAGCGAATAACAACTAGAACCCACGCTATTGTCTATTGTGACTACGAACTTTCAATTAGAAGGATGATAAAATATCTAATTATTAACATCCTTTTCAGTTGTTGGATAGTCAATAATAATTCAGTAAAACATAATAACCCGGTATTGCTTTCATAGATAAATGCTGGTATTAAGAGCCTGATTTGCATTTTGTGTTCATTAAGCCCAGTGCTGTTTTTCTAGAAAAAAGGTTCCGGAACTGAACAATATTATTATGGAAGGACTAAATCGAGAGCGAAGCCCTAAAAAAACGGGGTTTCGGTTCTGGGAGGGATCTCGGTGAAACCTTTCCCAAGAAATTTTTTGACGTCACATTAAATTAAAATAACTAAATTATTCTTTTATGAAAATAACTAGATTATTTTTAATAGCTGAAAGAGGTGCCGGAACGTCGTTACAGAGCGTTCCAGCAGAAAAAAGCACTGATTAATTTAATTTCCATTTTGCATTGTTTTAATATATATGGTATTGCCAATACCGTATTGACAGGAAATCAACTCCGCAATGCCTTTTTATGCTTGGGGCCCAGCTCATCGCTTCCTGCCTTGAGACCCGCACACCCTAGGGTCGGGCCTGACTCTATGGACCCCCTCCCCCCGAATTATGCTGTCCATATCTTACAATACATTAAACTGGGTTACACTATTCACATCGTATACCTGTTCTACAATAAGGTACTCAACAGTACATGACATTATATTGTATTAAATAAAATTAGAAATACGATGTCATCATCATACTGGGTTTCACTCTACATTAGCCTACTAGCAACGTCTGTTGCTACTTTTCATTACGCTACTACACTAAGCATTACACTAAACCGCATTACATTACATTATATTCAAATTCAAATTTTCGTTTTTTTATCAACCAGTTGACACAACGCAATTGGTTACAGTCATAGATAGGTAAACTAATAAATAGAAATCTATCAGCTAAAATCTAATATCAGCTAAATGCAGCATTGCATTACACTCTGTAACCCTACCCGACCTTTCATTACGTTACATTTGACTGCGTTTCATTTAGGCTGTATTATACTGGCCGTACAATGCATAGCGCTACAAAAGCCGTCTCCCATCCGGTGCGTATTTCCTTTGCTTTGGTCGCATTTTGTCCTCCTCTTTGAAGTAGAAGCTCCGTCTGGAGTCGACCTTTAGGGAAATATAACTTACATTGAGCGCTGAATCCATTAACCGGTTGCGTCACTTGCTCTCCGACTCTGCCGGAGACCTTTCGCTCTAACGACAGAAAGGCTGATGCGTTTAACGTGTACGCAACATTAGCGCTGATGTGCGATTTAGTGCTAAGAGTTGCGCTACATAATTAACTAGCGAAGCGACCTCTGTCGTTTGATGCCCTATTCTGCAGGCGTTTTATTAAATCATTTACGTGGCGTGTTAAGTGATGAGCGGTGTCGTGATAGGCCTAAACGAGCGACCGTTACTGGAGGCCTATTTTAGTTGATAGGCCTCAGAACTCGTATGCATAAAAAGCAGAAAGGTTAATTCGAGGCCTGGAGACATTTTTAGTTTGAGACGATAAGGTAAAGCAGTCTTTTAGTCTAGTTTAAAAAAACATTAGCAATGAGGTTTAGAGCGCAGCAGATAAGAAGGCTAAACTATACGAATCTCAGCCAAAGTTGTTGGTTGGTGTAAAGTTGGAGTAAGTCGGTGGGTGGTATAAGCCACCAGAGGAAGGAACATCAGAAAATCGAAGTCTGAGAGGAGAGATCTTGTCTGGCTAAGAATCTATTGGCAAAGGAACGGCATACGAAGAAGAGCATGGCTGTATAATAATCTGTCGCGATGCACGATCTCATTCACCAGTGTTTAAACTATAGTCCCCCTCTTCTGAGGGGGGAACAAGGTTTGTCGGGGGTGGGGGGACCAGCAACGGCGAATTTTTTGGGACGTTCAAAAAAGGCGTCTAGATTAAACACTGCTCATTCACTGCCTACCGTAGCAACTTCAGAGAAGAGCTTTCAGAGACACCTTGAGACAGGTACATGGATTTGGCAGCAGAGGCAAGTTTCTGAACACACTGGCGTCTAAATTTGAAGCGATGAGAAGGCATATGTGAGCATCGCCAAACACCTTTTAAGCCAGCTGCACAACCTCATTGCAACAGCAAGTATACATCAGAGAGCTCTGCGTTCCTGTTTCCAGTCAACCTATAGTCGACCGTTGTTGCGTTCAGAGGCCCGTGGAGACCTGTTGGTCCCACGCTTCCGTGCAACGATGCGGGCACATCGTGCTTTCTCATGCATTGGACAATCCTTCTGAAACAGTATTCCATTGAACCAACGTACTTTTTCGTAAAATTAGCAGATCAAGAAACATTTTAAAACCATCTTTTTAGATCTGTTAGATTGCCATATTAAGCGCTCTTGTGAGGGTCCTATAGGACGATTTCAAAATATTCACATATAGTCTATTAATACATACATACATACACAAATACATACACACAGTGTGATTCTCCTTACAGATTTTAATTTAGTTACAGTTACAGTTATAGTTAATTTTTTTCATTTTAGTTATAGTTACAGTTATAGTTAGTATTATTTTTTAGTTATAGTTATAGTTACTGGATTTTATTTTAGTTAATTTTAATTAGTACATAGTTACAACTATACCTCGTGATCGATCGAGTCGAACTGCTATGATCGACTTGGCTTGGCCGACGATCGACTCTCGCCGACTTGATCGACTTGGCAAATAAACGATCGACTTGGTCGACTTTCTCGACTTGGACTGTAGCCTAGTCTCTTGGCTAAAATTGCTGACGAATGTTGCATTCTTACATTCCAGTTCCTAAATTACTTATGAAGTTCAATTGCACACTGTTCATCAAACTGTCAAACTGTAATTGAACTGTTAAGTAAAATTGCAGGCATTGTAATGATATAGTTTGCGGTTGACTTGAGCTAATCTCTCAAAAATTCATACTGCGTGCAGTGTACACTCCCAGACAAAAAACTTTAAACTGCTCAAGAATACTCAAGCTGGTTGCTATTAATAGTAGTCTGTAATGCATTTTAAGGTTAAACAGAACAGCGAAACAAAGCTACCTCAATATATGACAATTTTTACAAGTACAACTATTATTCATTGTCCGAAAATTGTAAACGTAAGTAAGTAAGTATATATATTCTTTATTAAAAAAAGCACTAGCAAACGCACAGCGCTGTACATGGTACACATATTACAATCAAACATGGTAGACTTGTTATAATCAAACAATTATATAAGAGAGAAGTTATAACGAATCAAGTCGGGCGTAGAGGGGTCGAAGAGGAGTAAAGTAACCAGATCCAGGGAGAGCATAGTTATTTGTATAGCATCCTAGCGAGGAGGCATTTCTGAGACAAGTTATCATAGCTTGGAAACTTACGGTTATAGGGCCGTGGGCGCAGAGAGAGGAAAGTGAGCTTAAATAACGTTATCTTGCTCATAATATTAAAACATTACTGCCTGTGTATCCAGGCAGTAATGTGCTCGAATTCCATCTTAGTGTTAGTGATGTTTGATGCGGGGACTGCAAGGTTGCAATCATCGGCATATTTAAAATGCGGTTGCTTTTGTTGATAGTATTTAAACCTGAGTTTAGTCTCCAGCTAATCTACGCTTATAATTGTAAATTCTATCAGCTGTTGGAAGTTCTGCAGTTATGTGCAATCACTACCAATATGCATAAGTTAGTTGTTGAGAAAAAGAAAATTATCGTGTACAAAGATGAGTTTGGGCATTGGGTGAGTAGCCGACAAAAATAGAAAGTAAAATATTTCAGAGTCGAGTCAAGTCGAGGAAACAATTACCGATCGACTCGACTTGTCAAAACATTCGATCGACTCGACTTGCAAGTCGATCGAGTCGAAGATTTTTCGACCGACTCGACTTGGCCGAGTTTCGACCAACTTGATCGACTGACTCGATTGATCACGGGGTATAGTTACAACTGGCCCCTATGGCGCTCCGCCTGGTCCCTATGGGGTCATCGATTAATTATGTCAACAAATTTTTGGCAGTTTTTGATTTCCTCCCCTTGTCAACAACAGTCAAACATTCAAGGACCCCCAACAAAATTATCTCAAAGAAAATTACCTCACCCCCAGAAAATTTCTATTAGGCTACTCTAAAAAATGCAAAAAACTGAAATTGCCGAAAAAAACAAAATGTTGTTATTCAGATTTGAATTTGATACTTGATGGCTACACTACATGTGGAATCACTGTCTAACACATATACATGTATATAATGGATTTTTTCCATTCAAAATAAAATCTCGTCTTTTTTAAATGCGTATTCAATTTGATTTTTATTATGAACATTTCAAATTTGAATATGAACATGATAATTTTTTTATTATGCAAGTCAAATTGGGTCGCAATCGCTATAGAAACGTTTACATAATAATTACATTTTAATAAAGTGAGCCAATGGATGTCTATAGTTAGACTATAAATATCGATGAATGAGCCACTACTACTAAGTTAATTCACAAATCCAAAGTCCGGGACGAACGTAGGCTGTTGTAGCGCATCTTCACATTCTCATGTTTATCGATATTGCACTTTTTATTTCATTAACGAAAACAGCGATGAATTTTCGTTAGTGTTATTTTCGTTATAGTTATAGTTATAGTTATAGTTAATGATATTTTTTAGTTACAGTTATAGTTATCGTTAACGAAATCATTTTTTGTTCGTTAACGAACATTTTCGTTATCGTTAACGTTAACGAGAATCACACTGCATACACACACATACTTACTTACATACATACATACAGTCATACACACATACATAAATACATACACACCGTGCTTTTTTTCTAGAAAAAGGTTCCGGAACAATAGGTTCAGGAACTGAACAATTATGGAAGGGCTCAAATCCCGAGAAAACCTGGATTGGGGATTGGCTGAAAAAAGCACTGCATACACACATACATACATACATATATACATACATTCATACATACATACACTCACACATACATGCATACATACATACATACATACACACATACATACATACATACATACATACATACATACATACATACATACATACACACATACATACATACATACATATATACATACACACATGCATAGGCCTACATACGTACATACATACATACATAAATACATACATACATACATACATACATACAATACATACATACATACATACATACATACATACATACGTACATACATACATACATACATACATACATACATACATACATACATACATACATACATACATACATACATACATACATACATACATACATACATACATACATACAACAGCTATATCTGAGTTCTACCAGGACTGGGAAGGACGTGCAGCAACCATCTTAGAACCATTAGTGAGAACGCGCTGGTCCAAGGTAAGCTTACCTAATGAAGTTAAATTCATTGTACAACAAGTTCGCTATATATATCTGTGTCTGTGCTAGGCATGACCACTGTAGTGGAAAGGCACGATGGCCGACTTTGATGGTTAATACAATGAGCAATTTACAATGTCACTAACTAATGAAAGACGATGTGGCAGGTGGTTTATTATGAAAAGGAAGCCTCATTGGTTTTTGACACGATAATGGTTGGCTTAATACCTATAATCTATATAAACACATACACTCGTCATATACATAGGCCAACATTTGCATGCATGAATGCATGTAATCATGCTTGCATAATTATATATATTAGTAAACCTAGACAGTTGTATATAATAATTACTAGAGTATTTTCCCGTCTTCTTATGACGGCAGTGTATAGGCCTATGCAATTATGTCGTTGGTAAAATGCTTTGATCGTCGTCGTCAAGACGACAGTACTGACGTCACAAACGGTTTCTGTTTCACATTAGAATCCAGAAACCGTTTGTGACGTATCGTCCTCCGACAGACACACGCTATATGGATATTATATGTATAGATATTATGATATAATATTGCATGATGCATTTTTCGTTGTATATTTTGTTTAGGCCTACTTAACAACATTTTAGCATTTCTCCTGTTTTATTACTATGTTACACAAATAATCACCAGCACAGATGTGTGTGTATGTACGTATATAATTATATGTATAAATGTATGTATACAAACAAGTATATATATACACATCTGTGCTGGTGATTATTTGTGTAACATATATACTATGTATATTTGTATATGTGTGCATAGTTGGGCGTTGCTGTGTTGATCCCTAGCCACACGCTGCATGGTATACGGTTGGCGGATTTCCCGGCTTTGCTTCCCTCGGTCGCACTTGCATCCCTCCCATCATCCGGGCGATAAAGAGACGGGAAGGTGGGAGGGGATAAGATGGGGCGAGAAGGCAGGACGTAAGCCGGCGGATAATTTTACGTGAATAGAAGATGGTCGGCGGAGGAGAAGGAGGAGCAAAAGGAAAGGAAGAAGAGGAATAGGAAATGAAGAAGAAAGAGGAAAAGAAAGGTGGGGGAAGTGAAGCTCAGGGAAATTTAGCGGACGAGGAGGAAGACAAAGAGGACGAGGAGAATTGGAAAGGATGAGGATGAGGAAGAAGAAGAGGATGACAAGGAATAGGATGAAAGAAATTAAGAGAATAAGAAGAGTAGCAGAAGGTAAGGAACTGGAGGAATAGAGAAATGAGGACGAGAGGAAATAGAAAATGGCAATGAATATAGGCCCTAGGCAAATGTGCAGAAGGGGAGGACTAAGCTGAGGAGAGTGCAGAAAGAAGAAAATGAGGAGAACGAAGAATAAGAAATGTTCTAGGGAGGAAGTCCATGACGGAAGAGGAGGAGGAGTAAGACGAACAACAAGAGAAGGAAGAGGAAGAGTTTGGGAGTACGATTTTTACATGGTTCGAATGGAGCTATAACTGCCCCGCTGGTTTAAACTATCTCCCTCTTGAGATCATATACATTTCCTCAGGCATAGACTTGCATATCGCTCCGTACTTAAGACCATGGCCAGCCAATCTTTGCGAAGTTGTTCTATTGAAGCATAGATTTCAGAATTCTTATTGTTATGTTCTTACACAAGCGCTGTATAAGCTTTCATAAAATTTGCCCTTAGGTGGTATGGCTCTTTCCCTCAAATACTGTGTGGTGCCGTCAAAATGGGTCATAAACGCAACCCAACAAAATTTGCAATAGTGTGCTGTTAGGAGAACAGATATTTATCATAATAAAATGATATAACTTAAATTAGGCTATGTCATATATATATATATATATATATATATATATATATATATTATATCATTTTGAAATTTATCAATAATATTGTTTTTACAACGAGGTATAAAGTGCTATTTTCTTACACAAAGTGGTAATGCGCTAAATCGATTGCAGTGACTCTAGTTGTGGAACATACATACTCCTTTCTTCTATAGGGACGTAGCTTCAGAATGGCGTTCGTACAGTTACTGCTGATCTGTTCTGCGCCGTGTCTCAGGTAAGCTTATTTATTGATCTATGGTTACATGTGTATATACAAGGGCATCGATTTATACCTTATATACATGCAGAGCATTGTAGACCCTATACAAGACATATACAAAGGGGAAGAATACATAAATATTTATTTAAGAATAAGAAAAGGGACTCCCAGCCCTTTACGCTCCCTCTTCCCTACCTCTCCTATACCTTTCTCTGTCATTCTGTGTCAGTTTTTGTATTTGAAAACGTACTCTTCGTCTGTATATATATACACATATATAATTATTATGTAGGTAAAGAGACAGTGCCGCCATCTAGTGACTACCACACTGTTCTAAAGTAATAGCTTTAATCACTAGAGGGTGTCACTGTTAAGCACATTGGAAAATAAGACTCTATAGCTGGTTATGTGCTGTCGGATGATGGTTGAGCGGCTAGCGCGTCGACTTTCGCTTCTGCGACTAAGGTTGGAATCCTGGTCCAGTCATGTGAAATCGTATAGATAGTATTGTCGCAATGCGCTTGAATACTATCCAGAATGCTCTCGCTCGTACTGTCACTATGTTGATATTAATGCCAAACATCGTCCAAGGTTCGGGAATGGGCCCATCAATTTCATTTCAGTAATTTCTAAGCTGGTCACTGCCCACTCTGCAAATAGTCTCCATAAATACGCTGATGATTGCTACCTGCTGGTTCCGTCTTCTAACAGTGCGTCGGTGCCGCTGGAGTTGGCCCATGTGTCGCGATGGGCTGCAGAATGCAATCTGAAGATCAATCACAAGAAATCTCGTGATATGTAATTCGGCGCCCTAGAGGGGGCGCGACCGGGCTGAAGCCCCAGGTGCAATGCCGGGGTTGGAGAGGGTCACTAGCATGGAGATCTTGGGGGTCACAGTCACGGATACACTGGGATTTGGAAACCACGCTCATCGCATATGCTGCCGGGCACGCCCCTCCATTTATGCTTTACGCACCCGCTTTACCCATGGCCTGCGCGGACCGCCGCTTCATGATGTACTGCGTGCCACAACCTTGGGTAGGATGCTCTATGCCTCTCCTGCTTGGTGGGACTTTACGAGTCGGAGCGAGAGAGACCGCGGTTTGGGGCTACTGTACGTCGCCTCATCCGTTACCATTACCTTACTGATGATACTCCTACTTTTGAGCAGCTATGTCTCAGAGCAGAATCTTCCCTTTTCTCAACAATCTTGGCGGCTGAGGGGCAAATATTGCATGATCTGCTCCCACCGTTTAGACCCTCTGACTACCATCTGAGACCGAGGGCCCATGATCGCGTTATCCCACCAGCCGATAACCTGGTGATAAAGACATACATTACTAGGATGTCATATGGGATCAAGACTGTTTATAACATATATAATGCATGTACTCGTGTGTATATATAAATATATGAGACCTAGATTAGAACTGTTGCGGGTAGCGGAAAGATGTATACGGTTAGCGGAAAGATGGTTGTACACCAAAATACGGATAGCAATTGGTTGAATAAAGAATATTCTTATCTCATCTTATCTTACTAAAACTCCCGAACACCATTACATCATTCCTATTCTTAAATCACTCCACTTGCTTAAAATACCTGAACGAATACAATGTATAATACAAACTCCTATCACTCACTTACAATACACTTCAATACTCCCAGCCCTCCTATATCTTCGCCAGTTATTCTCCAATCCATCCACTTCGTTCAACCTGATCCTCTTCCACCCAAATAGGCCTTTCAAGGACGTCATTTCAGTTTTTCTCAGGGTGGGGGCAGGGACGTCATTTGAGTATTTTCCCGGGGGGAACTTGGCCAACTTGTTAAGTTTTGTATCTAGTCTACATGTGCAAAACTGTAGCCAATGCTGCATGATGTCTGCTGCGGCGTGCATATTGAATTTGAGGAGGCCTGTAATTTTTTTCTTCTTTTCACCCCTTTCTTCTTCCTCCTTTTCTTGTTTCATCCTTTTTTCAGAAATCAAGGGGGGAAATGCAGTCTCCCCCCCCAAATGACGTCCCTGCCTACTTCTCATCCCTTCCGTCACCTCATCACTAAATTTGGAAATCGGTCCATAACCGTAGCTATCCCGCCTCCCTGGAACAAACTCTCGCCAGAATTACGTCAAATATCTGATCCATCCTTCGAACTCACCAAACCCTTACCTCTTGCTATCTTTACACAGCTAGTCTTAAACTCAAAACTTAAAACACAGCTCTTTCACAAATCATATCCTGAGCCATCCTCCTCCCCTTACCTCCCTCGCCGTTTCAATCCGCCTCCCTGGAACAAACTCTCGCCAGAATTACGTCAAATATCTGATCCATCCTTCGAACTCACCAAACCCTTACCTCTTGCTATCTTTACACAGCTGGTCTTAAACTCAAAACTTAAAACACAGCTCTTTCACAAATCATATCCTGAGCCATCCTCCTCCCCTTACCTCCCTCGCCGTTTCTCACCAAACCCTTTGAGTTTAAGACCAGCTGTGTAAAGGGGAGGAGGATGGCTCAGGATATGATTTGTGAAAGAGCTGTGTTTTAAGTTTTGAGTTTAAGACCAGCTGTGTAAAGATAGCAAGAGGTAAGGGTTTGGTGAGTTTGGTGAGGAAATGCAGTCTCCCCCCCCAAATGACGTCCCTGCCTACTTCTCATCCCTTCCGTCACCTCATCACTAAATTTGGAAATCGGTCCATAACCGTAGCTATCCCGCCTCCCTGGAACAAACTCTCGCCAGAATTACGTCAAATATCTGATCCATCCTTCGAACTCACCAAACCCTTACCTCTTGCTATCTTTACACAGCTGGTCTTAAACTCAAAACTTAAAACACAGCTCTTTCACAAATCATATCCTGAGCCATCCTCCTCCCCTTACCTCCCTCGCCGTTTCAATCCGCTTTCAATTCTTCAATTCACTGGGTGCGGTGTGTCATTCAGATTTGATTATAATAAACGAATATACATAATTCTAAATATGCTCCGTAGGCCTATAGCCGTCTGACTCTCTGCCCGCCGGACTCTTTGGATCTTGACCTAGAACCGATTTTTACCCCTCTGCCTATAGCTTTTGTTTTAACTGAGCGCCTATGAATAAGCTGGTTCCCGCGTCTCGGCTTTCTCGGGCTCTGTAGAAAATCTCGAGATTATGATACGACTTCGGAGACCATCATCTTTGCAATGTGGAGAGCCTCCTTGCGTGCATGTGACTGGCTACTTTAAAACGCCTAATCAGAACCTCACAAGGGCCTTTAACATGACAATCTAACAGAAACAGCTTCAAACAGGTGCGTCTTAAGATGGCTTAGAAAAGTTTTGTGAGCTGTCCTTGAGGAAATAGTTCTTAAATTTAATGGTAGACTGTTCCAGGAGAATTTCCAATGCACGAGAAAACCCTATGTAATGTAATGTAAATCTCCAAAATTTCTCATCGACACACAAACTTGACTTAGGGAGACCAGCTTATTCACCGGCATTGCGTCTCCACATCGTCGTAGGGAATTGAGCACGGGACCAACAGGTCTCCACGGTTCCCTGAACGCAAGGACCGTACTCGGCTGGAAACAGGAACGCTGAGCTCTCTGCTGTACCCAGATGCTGTACCAACTATATCGAAGGTCTTCCCATAACCTTTATAATGTGTTCAAACTAGGTTGTCCAAGACGATGATAACCCTAATTGTCGGTCCATTCAGGTTAGAGCGTAGCCACTCCAACGACTGGTCCACAACTCCGTATGAGCTGCTAACTCTTTTCAGCAGTATGTCGTGATCCACCCTATCAAAAGCCACGCTCACATCCAAGAATGCGAACACCGTGACGTGTCAGGTATCAACGGCGTCACAAACATCAGAGGTAAGTCTCAGAAGAACTGTTTCTGTTGAATGGCCTTTTCTAAACCCGGATTGTAGCTGTGGCATTTGGCTGCAGGATTCTGCACGGTGACGCGGTGTGTAGTGATATGTTCTCTGCCTTGTAATCGGAGGGTCGCAGGTTCGAATCTGCCTCAAGCCGCTGCATAGCGACCTTGTACAAGATGCTCACCCACAATTGTCCACTGTCCAGCGCTCGTGAACAGGCTGGTGCCCTGCGCTTGGCCTTCAAGTGGCGCTTTAGAAGTTTGGAGATTACGATTACGATTCCAGATACCCTAACAGCTGCTGCTGCACAATTACTTAGACCTATCAATCCATAACAAACACACTCTTGCCTGTTTTAGGCTCCGAAGAAGCATGGTTTATGCTTTAGTTAGTTTAAGCTAGCTGCCATGTAACCGTTAGCAGGGGCGTCTACACTATAGAAACCTTGGAGCAAATGCTCCATCCAAGAAATAGGGGGGAAGATTTGTCAGTGTGTGTTTCACCATTTTAGGGGGGGAAGGCACGGGGAGGGGGGAAGAACAGGGGGAAAAGGGACGTTGCTCCAATGACTTAGGGGGGGGGATAGACGCCTCTGACCGTTAGTGTAATCCTAGTTTCTTTCTAAGGTTTCACATAATACACCGTCTTTGTTCCGATCCTCCCCTTCCTCATCAATGTCTCCACAAGACCACAACCCAGGCGTCTCTACCCGCTGAACATAAACGCGCGATCATTCGTCTTCGTGTCAAGAAGCCGGGACTCGACCCAACAGACCCGGCCAGCTTTCGTCCCACCTCGAATTTGTCCATCTTAAAACTGGTCGAACGTGTTAATCACAAGCAATTATCCGCTGCCTTTGACCGTGTGGATCATACCATTCTTCTTTAACTCCAGCAAATACAGATCGGTGTCACTGCCTTAGCTATTCAGTGGATTGCCTCGTTCCTTTCCTCGAGGTCTCATAGAGTCAAACTCGGTGGGTGCACCATCAAAAATCTTTTCTGTCCTGTTCAGCGTCCCTCAAGGATCCATTCTTGGTCCACTTCTCTTTATTCTATGCACCTCCAATATTGTTAACATCGCTTCGCAGCAGGGTCTCATGATCCACCTTGGCCTATATGCTGACGACATCCAGTTCTACAAAAGCTCTCTGAAATAGCATTGGTAACATCAAAATTAAAATTGCGGTATGCGTCCGTGATATCCAATTCATCCTGGTGTGCATCTATGCGTCTGAAGCTAAATGCCACTAAAACAGAACTAATCTGGTTCGACCGTGGAAACTAATGAAAATTCTTAACCTCGACTCTAGCTGTTCTATTCCACCCTCCGTCGTGGTTCGCGACCTCAGTTGCCAGAGCCTGCTACTTCCACCTTCGCTGAATTCGACAAGTGAAACGCTGCCTAAATGAAACTTGCCTCAGTATTCTTGTTCAAGCCTTCGTCATCTCTTGCCTTGACTACTGCAACTCGATCTGTCCTACGCGGTCTGCTCTCATCGACACTGGAACCTCTATCATCTGTTCTCCATAAGGCCACTTTTCTAGTAAAAGGTCTTGGTTCTAGAGATCGTATCTGAAACAAGTACACTGGCTTCCCATCCGAACTCGTATCGTCTTCAAAATCCCCCTCCTCGTGTAGGCCTACCATTATCCACTCCTGAACCTCACCCTCGTACATGAAATCCATGGTCACGCTATGTTCTACTTCAAAATCCAGAGGACTCCGATCGGCCACGCGAGGGGATTATACAATACGTCGCACCAACCGGAAGTTTGGCAGTCGTGTCTTCTCGGTTTCAGGACCCATAGAATGGAACAGCTAGTCTTCCAACTACACAGTGTGATTCTCCTTACAGATTTTATTTTAGTTACAGTCATAATTAATGGTTTTTCATTTTAGTTATAGTTACAGATATAGTTAATATTATTCAGGGTTTTTTTCAGCCGGAACACGCTGGAACGGCTTTCCGACACTTTTTCAGCTAATAAAAATAATTTATTTTAATAATAAACACAATAATTTAGTTATTTTAATTTCCCAGTTTAATTTTAGTGTTGTGAACTGCTTTCAGTGTTTATTGAGATCCCTTCCAAACCCCCAATCCTGTTCTTCTCGGGATATTAGCTCTTCCATAATTGTTAAGTTCCGGTACCTATTGTTAAGTTCCGGAACCTTTTTACTATAAAAAAACACTGATATTATTTTTTAGTTGTAGTTATAGACTTATAGCACAGTATAAATAATTATTTATACTGTGGTTATAGTTAGTGTATTTTTTATTTTATTTAGTTACTTAATTACAATAAGGCTAAGCGAAATTGCCTGCGTTACACAATATACTTAAAGTTTCGAAAGGCTGCTTAAAAACAGCTGGTCTGCCTCCTGTCTTGATCTGGACTCCGGAATCCGGATTCGCACCTCTTTTGACTACCCTCTGGAAAAATTTCTCTGACGCAGCGCTCGTGAATAAGCTGGTGCCCTGCGCTTGGCTTTCGAGAAGCGCTTTATAAGTTTGGAGATTACGAGAATTTGTATTTTCTCATTTTGGGATGCCATTTTGTGAAACGGTTGGATTCGACGGAACCTTCCTGTGTAACTGGCAGCGTTACCACTCCTTGGGTTTTTTCACAAGATCTTGGGTTTTTTAATCCGAACTTGGGAAATGGGGTTTTTTCCTGGAGACCTTGGATTTTTTGCTTGGGTCTTTATTGCTGTATTGAAACCCTATTTATCATTATTTTAATCAATTTTTGCAACGGTCTGGATGATTGAGGTCATAAATAAATTGCACAATATGTGTGCAAGCATCTGTTATACTAATCTATTGCTATATTTAACATATAACTCTAAAGGCTAAACGAATATTCTACTCTACTGCTAGAAAATATAACTCTAAAGACTAAAGGAGACTGCAGACTCAGACTGTACTTTTTCGGGAATTTCCTGAAGGGGGTAATCAGCTCTTGCTCTTTTTAAAACTTAGGATATAATATTTTGAGTTCATCATGGGCGTCCGCAAGAATTTTTAAGGGGGGACTTTTAGGAAGCAAATTTTTTAGGGGAGGGGAAAACTGACGTTTGTGCATAGAAACAAAATTTGCATAGAAAGAAATTTAAACGAAATAATGATCAAGAAACTTTACCTAAATAATGAAGTGCTTTTTCGCATTGGAAATCGTGTTGGAACTGTCGTACATGTAATTATCAAAATAATGAAAAGATTTTATTTTTGTAAAATATTTGCAAAATCCAGGGACCCCTCCTATAAGTTTCATAGTCTTTTATCTTTATTCTTATTTTAAAAAATAAATAAAATGTGCGATAGAAGTAATGATTCACGTGACTCGAACTCTGATGAAAATAAAACCATGCATAGGCCTATAAACATTTTTAATATGCTTTGAAAATTTACTAATAACTTTTAGCATTTAACGATTACCCATAAAATTGTAAAAATGAAAGATAGAACAACATTTTTCTTACAGGAATTGGAATTATTGCATTATATTATTATATTTTATCTTATGTTTCGTTTTTTAATTTTAAAAAGTCTGCAGAAAACCACCTTGGGTTTTCTTGGGTTTTTTCAATGTCCTAACTTGGGTTTTTCATTTTTTATGAGTGGTAACACTGGTAACTGGCTTCGTAAAGAAAGCGATTCATAAGTACTCTTTTCGTTATTATACTGCTTTTTGATACATTAAATTTCGCGTCATGCTGGTGGAGCATATTTCGTTCTATAAATCTAAGCTAAGGAATCTATACGTAATATTTAGGCTAAGTTATTACATTAAATATAGCCTATGTAGGCTATGTATATTTCTATATAATTATGTCAATTTTTAATTTCACCGACCATTACCTTCGATTTGTAATCTCATTATACTATAAATAGGCTGAAAAATGCAGTTTCAGCTAACTTACTCGGAATTTGTTTAAATTCAACGAAACTTAACCACGCCGATAATCTATGCAATCATGTGCTGATTTCAAGATCTTGTTGTTTCTGTAATTGTTTTGCAGTCTGTCTGAAATTAAATGGACTAATTACAGTTCTGTCAGAAAGTATAGAAATAGCTCCTTTGGAAAAAACCTTATATCTTTTAATGCAGTGACGTAAAGTTACAAATGGTATTCTTTTCGAAGTTAGTAAATTAGTAAATTTTAGCGAAATACAATATTTTGCAATTTAGCAAACACTCATAGATGTAATTTAACGAAACAACTATGTGCAGTACTTTTGTTGTGTGGCACTGCACTCTGCGATTCCAAACAGAGTTAGACTGGCAAGGATCTTGTTCAATTGCTCTGACTTTGGGCAGGTTCAAACGTCCAATTGCTCTCACCTCTTGATGAGACTTCCTCATTCAGTTTACTGTAACCATCATGCAGTCCAACAGCATCCTTCTAGGTCCTCTTCTCATTCCCTTTTACCCCATTCTTTTCTTGATGAATAGCCTCAGAATGTGATCAATCCACTTCCTGTGTCTCTCTCGTATATTAGCAATAAGAGATCTTTCCTCGTCCGCCTTATTCGGCATATTTTCTTTTGTTTAATGAAGTTTTATTGCTACGATCACAGGTATTAATTTTGCCAATAATTGTGTTATCCAGATGTCAAGGTGGCTACTTTAGCTTCCTGGTCTTTCTTTGACATATTTTAAATAAGCATGCAAGAAAGCAATCTTATTCAATCATTAATTTGTGTTGCTAGACTGCCTTTTTCAAACTTTCTATCACCATATCTTGGAGGCACAGTCACACATTTGTCTTCAGTTTCGTATTGCATCCCATCTTCCTTCAATAATTTTATTTCAACAGTTGCATTTTCTAATTCATGATAGGTTTGCGATAACATGGAAAAGCAGTAATAAATTCAGCCTTTAAATTTGGGTTGTGGTCAAGATATCAAGATGCAAGCAAGTAGCCACAACAAACCAAAAACATACATTTTTGTAACAAAACGTTTACAGGGAAATCCAGTCTGAAAATCCATAAAAGAACCCACACTGGAGAAAAACCATATAAGTGCGATTTATGTCACAAATCATTTGCTCAGAAGAGTGCTCTAGACAACCATAAAAGAACCCACACTGGAGAAAAACCATACAAGTGCAATTTCTGTCACAAAGCATTTGTAGAGAAAAGTCATCTGGAACGCCATAAAAGAACCCACACTGGAGAAAAACCATACAAGTGCAATTTATGTCACAAAGCCTTTGCAGAGAAGACTACTCTGGAACGCCATAAAAGAACCCACACTGGAGAAAAACCATACAAGTGCAATTTATGCAACAAAGAATTTGCATGGAATACTACCCAGGAACGCCATAGAAGAACCCATACTGGAGAAAAACCATACAAGTGCAATTTATGTCACAAATCATTTGCACAGAAGACTGATATGGAACACCACAAAAGAACCCACACTGGAGAACAACCATACATGTGCAATTTATGTCACAAAGCATTTGCATGGAATACTAGCCTAAAACGCCATAAAAGAACCCACACAGGAGAAAAACCGTACTTGTGCAATTTCTGTCACAAAACATTTGCAGAGAAAAGTCATCTGGAATGCCACAAAAGAACTCACACTGGAGAAAAACCATACATGTGCAATTTATGTCACAAATCATTTGCAGAGAAGACAACCATGGAATGCCATAAGAGAACCCACACTGGAGAAAAACCATACAAGTGCAATTTATGTCACAAAGCATTTGCACAGAAGACTGATATGGAATACCACAAAAGAACCCACACTGGAGAAAAACCATACATGTGCAATTTATGTCAGAAAGCATTTCCATGGAATACTAGCCTACAACGCCATAAAAGAACCCACACTGGAGAAAAACCGTACTTGTGCAATTTCTGTCACAAAACATTTCCAGAGAAAAGTCATCTGGAATGCCACAAAAGAACTCACACTGATGAAAAACCATACATGTGCAATTTATGTCACAAAGCCTTTGCAAAGAAGACCACTCTGGAACACCATAGAAGAATCCACACTGGAGAAAAACTTTATATGTGCAATTTATGTCACAAAGCATTTGCAGAGAAGACTAACGTGGAATGCCATAAAAGAACCCACACTGGAGAAAAACCATACAAGTGCAATTTCTGTCGCAAAGCATTTGCAGAGAAAAGTCATCTGGAATGCCATAAAAGAACCCACACTGGAGAAAAACCATACAAGTGTAATTTCTGTCACAAAGCATTTGTAGAGAAAAGTCATCTGGAACGCCATAAAAGAACCCACACTGGAGAAAAACCATACAAGTGCAATTTATGTCACGAAGCCTTTGCAGAGATGACTACTCTGGAACGCCATAAAAGAACCCACACTGGAGAAAAACCATACAAGTGCAATTTATGCAACAAAGCATTTGCACGGAATACTAACCAGGAACGCCATAGAAGAACCCATAATGGAGAAAAACCATACAAGTGCAATTTATGTCACAAATCATTTGCACAGAAGACTGATATGGAACACCACAAAAGAACCCACACTGGAGAACAACCATACATTTGCAATTTATGTCACAAATCATTTGCATGGAATACTAGCCTAAAACGCCATAAAAGAACCCACACAGGAGAAAAACCGTACTTATGCAATTTCTGTCACAAAACATTTGCAGAGAAAAGTCATCTGGAATACCACAAAAGAACTCACACTGGAGAAAAACCATACATGTGCGATTTATGTCACAAAGCCTTTGCAAAGAAGACTACTCTGAAATGCCATGAAAGAACCCACACTGGAGAAAAACCATAAAAATGTAATTTATGTTACAAAGCATTTGCAGAGAAAACACATCTGGAATGTCTTAAAAGAACCCACACGACGGAAAACCATACATGTGCATTATATGTCACAAGGGATTTGCACAGAAAAATGTCCTAGATCACCCTATAACAGCCCACACGAGAGAAAGGCATTCAAGTGCTGTTTATGGCCCAAACGATTTGCATGCAGTGGTTCTCTCAAATGCCATGTAAGAAACTACTCTGGAGAAAATATATACACATGCAATGTATGTCGAAAATTATTTACACAGACATGTCCTAAGGAACGCCATGCACGAACCCACAACGGTGAAAAACTACACAAATGCACTTTATGTAACAAAGCATTTACACAGAGTGACGCTCTCAAAAAGATGGCAAAAGCCACAGAAGTGTAAATTATGTGATGTTACACTGCACGTAGTCTGTGTCTCGGCTATCATGCAAGACCCCATACTGGTAAAAAAAATAATGTAAGAATGAATTATATGAATTCGTTGTGCCGAACATAGGGCAAATATGCCATGCAAGCACTTTATTGTAAAAGATTCAGTACATATACTGACTATGAGAACTGTGTTGATAGAAAACAGTTGTCGACTACGGAAATCTTGCAAGATCTTCCTAAGCAGAGAACAAATCGTAGTCCAGTTGAAAGCGATTTTACTGGAGTAAAATTCTAGAGTAATCTCTGAAGTTATTACACATTTAATTTTTTAGACCATATGGATGTGGAATGTGTGACAAAGTGTTTTGAAATTGAGAAGGATTTTATGAAACATTGTTATTATGTTATCATCAGAATATTATCATTATGTTATCATCACCAATGTGATGCTCCACAGACATAGATATAAGTGTATTTGTTGAAATATTTTAAGTTTATGGTTTAGTTAATTTCCTAGAACAAGGAAAACACATTAGTTTTTAAGTCTATAGTTCCGTCAGTTGACTTTACACCAGTTTTAATGTTATAAACATGTTTGACTCTCGTCTAGTTATATTTCATTAATGTCTAGGCTTAATGTATACAATGTAGCCTACCAGTTACTCCTCCTGTCTACCACCATTGACGTTGATATGGCCGCTTTACTGTTCAGTTGTGATATTTGACGTGCCTTCTGAATTGTATGGATAACGTTGAACCTGGAGTTACATTGGGGTCACCATAATCGATGTCCGCGAACGTTCGTTTCCAGATTTGGTACGTAATTATTTCAGGGAGCCTGTGCATTAAACACCAGTAATATAGGCCCAGGGGAGCCCGCAGGCTAAAAAAATTGGACGCACAAAAATTTCAATTTAGATAACATCTAGGCTAAATGCTTTAACATGCCGTATTTCCGTTTAACAAAATGCTGTTTTCTGTGAGCATTTATTTCCGCTCTTGATTAAAACTAATTTAAGAATTTTCCGTTTTGCATGTTAGGTAGGTGATTCAATTTACTGCTTTCAAAAATATCGATGCGATGCCTATTCCTTGTGTGGATTTGAATTGGTGGGTGGACGCACGTGCGTCCAGTGCGTCACGCTGCGGGCGCCCCTGTATAGGCCTATAGTCAAAAAGCATAGGCCTACTGTTAACAGCGTTGAACCTGATTAGATACTATTTGATCTAGTGGCGGCGTTACCATGGGTCGCGGTAGGTCATTTGATCTTCCTATTTTACGTATGATCTGCCTTATGACCTGCCTATTTTACGCCTGACAAGTCTGGTTGACTGTTCCTGTAATGTGCATCTTATTAGGATGCATGTTCATGTTGCTCTGAGTACCTAATCAGTTTTTCCAGACCTTTAAAGAGTAGTAAAGTTAGTAAAGTTTAACGTTTTAATTGCTGAATTGTTTCAAAATTGAAATTGCTACAACAATTGGGCTATATAGGTGTTTCTTCAAAATGTGGGGGATGCATGGCGTGTCCCCCCACTGTTAAAAGTGAGGGGTCTTGTCCCCTCGACCTCCATGATCGCCGCCCATGAGTCCAACCAGGGCCGGATTAACCACTCGGGGGCCCCATGCTAATTATACACGGGGGCCCTTGTCGTATATTTAATTTATGAATGAATGAATGAGTACAAATGTCGGCTAATGACCAACTGACATCAAGCAACCGAAGCCCATGAGCCCACATGTCGCCCATCTATAAGTGGGATATTGAAAATGTTGGCTAATGGGCTTCTGGCTGCTTCGCAGATGTGGACAGACAAGCCCATATGCCCATCTATCGCACATCCAAATATCGGATGTCGCAAATGTCGGTTAATGGGCTTCTGACCTCAGGCCTAGATGGGTTTAGTGCGCAGGCACGTAACTAGGATTTTTCGTTTGGGGGGGGGCTTAAACCTTGAACATGGCAACATTTATACAGTGTTCATACGAATTTTAGCCGTAAGCATACAACGGCTTGACTTGTTTGGGGGGCTTCAACTTCGTTTGGGGGGGGCTTAAGCCCCCCAAGCCCAACGCTAGTTACGTCCCTGTTAGTGCGGGTAGCCGGGGTAGTCCTAGCCTATGAGCCCACTTAGCCAACAGCGCTCGTGAATAGGCTGCTGCCCTGCGCGTGGCCTTCGAGTGGCGCTTTAGAAATTTGGAGATTACGCTTACGCTTACTTTTCAGCTATATTAAATTTTATTGGGATAACGGGCTCCTCACCTCGCTCCAAGATGGGCTGATATGGGCTAGCCGAAGCCCACCAGCGCACCTAATATTTAGATGGGACCTATATGGGCATGCTGGCAGGGTATCAATCAATCAATCAATCCTTTTATTGAAGCCATTTGAAGTACAAGGAAAAAATACAACATAAAAGTTTGAACTTTGGCAACAAGAGGAGACCCAAAAGGGATCTAGATCCCGCTTAGCAGGGCCACCTAGTTAACATTTATCGTAATACAAGTAAATGGCAGCACAATCAATACTTTTAACGGTAACATCGATCAAGTTATATGATCAGCAGGTAAAAGAAACAATGATAGAACTCTTAACTAGAGAACTTAACTATCAGTACACATGGGTACTGCACCTTTTTACTTTTTGTAGGCCTAACGAAAATAACGATGAATTTTCGTTATAGTTATAGCTATAGACTATAGTTAATGATATTTTTAGTCACAGTTATAGTTATCATTAACGAAATCATTTTATTTTCGTTAACGAACATTTTCGTTACCGTTATCGTTAACGAGAATCATAACTGCAACTAGCTAGGCTACAGTCAGAGTGAGCGTGACGCACTAAACGCACGTGCGTCCACCCAAAAAAAAATCCACACAAGGATTAGGCATCACATCGATATTTTTGACAATTTCACTGTGTAATTTTGTAGATAATAAATCACAATCAATACATAATTTGTATTGATTGTGCTGCCATTTACTTGTATTACGATAAATGTTAACTAGGTGGCCCTGCGAAGCGGGATCAAGATCCCTTTTGGGTCTCCTCTTGTTGCCAAAGTTCAAACTTTTATGTTGTATTTTCCTTGTACTTCAAATGGCTTCAATAAAAGGATTGATTGATTGATTGATATGCATGTGTTATAGGCCTTATACTGTAGTTTTATGAGTCACTCTGAGTGATTTTCAGAGTATGACTACGAGTGGCAGACAGGAGACGGTTGTGGATGGGAGAAGACGGGAGGGTGTGCGCATAGGCGTAATTTGTTGGGGGTACGAGGGGGTACCCGTACCCCCACTTTTTGGACTGGGGGTACCGTACCCCCCACTTTTTGAACGATGCCAGTGAACATTTTATTACTGTGCCTTCCCAGAGATCGCAATTTCCGCCTTGCTTCATGTATGTAAGAAGTTTGTACCCCGCACTTTTTAGATCAAAGTTACGCCCCTGGGTGTGCGTCCAACATTTTTAAGCCTGGCGGCGCCCCTGGTTACAGTCCATCAAAGCACATCTAGAGCGCTGTTATTCAATTTAAATTAAAATCAAAAACTCATTTTTTCACATTACACTATGACTAGGAATGCTGCGCAACGCGCTGTCGTGCGAGACTTGTTTTGTTAACGACGACCGTGTACTAAATGTGGCTGGGAAACCAATACAGCTCGTCGTTAAAGTGCTAAAGCGCGCTATAAATCTATAGTTCTGTTGTAAATTTTATCGATTGCAGGTTTATATTTCACAGTAAAGACTGTAAAGCGTTACATAAATTATATGACCGTTTTCATCAACAATGCATAAGTTGCAAGTTGGACTATTTATGTTCAAACTTCAATCGAATCTAGCCTACTGCCTGTGAATTTTTGTCATTGTTTTTGTAAAAATTCTGAGGTACATCATCATTACACGCGATCGCTCAACAAGTACCATCAAGGTAGTGTGCACACTACTGTTAAGCAGCATATAGCATCGCAGGGCATATTTTAACTGTAGGCCTATAACTAGTGGGACAAATGTCCCAGTAGTCTTAGGATTTGTCCCAGTAGTGAAACTGATTTGTCCCAGGCATAAAGTACAAGTAGTGGGACAAATGTTGGAAGAATTTAAAGATTTGTCCCAGTAGTAAAATGAGAAAGGTATGACATTACTGTTGAATGCCCCCTTGTTATTGGTTGGGAGACCCGAGAAAAGTTGTAAAAGAAGGCGATGACTAAAAAAAGGTCATCAACTTTTTTTGGAGATGATTTTGTAGAAAAAAATCACAGAAAGTTGTAAGTTCGTGGAGATTAATTCCTAAAAAAGTTCTTCGACCAGAGTATGGCCGACTTTCTCCCACCCACCTCTCAGAGACGAGTTCCAAAGATCATGAACTAGACCCATGGCTGATTTTGTCCCAGTAGTGAAAATTCCTTAAAATATGCACTGTAGCATTGAAGTCTATGGCCCGCTATTCTGGAATTCTTTGCCTGTTAATACTTACTGGTTTATCTACTATACATCAATTTAAACAAAAACTGAAACTATATCTCTTGGATGCACACACTGTATTTATTTGCACAGGAACTGTTGTTTCTTCCAGTTTTTTTCATCTCTTATGACACATTTATGTATACTGATTTATTTATCTTGTTTAGTATGCTGTTGTCACCAATTGATGATTATATGATTGTATGTATTATGATTAATGTAAGTAGGGTGATAGCGGAACCTCATGTTCCTTATGGGTTTACCTATTGGCGCCATTGTATGTGACTGTTTGGAAATGCATTTTCTTACATGCTGATCAATAAAACAATCTGAATGAAAAAAAATGAATGAAAGATGGGACGGGATCCAGTCTTGTTGTCCTCGAGACCAAGGTCTTGGTCTCGAGTGCACTCGAGTTCGTTTTTAAAAGTCTTGGTCTTGGTCTTGGTCTTGAGGTTCAAGGTCTTGGTCTTGGTCTTGGTCTTGCGGTTCAAGGTCTTGGTCTTGGTCTTGGTCTTGAGGCTCAAAGTCTTGGTCTTGGTTTTGCAAGACCAAGACCAAGACTTTTGACATTATGAACAGTCATTTAACAAAACGCAGAGATTTTAAAAATTTATCCAATAATTACTAATACAATTGCTTTAGTATTTACACGGTATGAGTGAGGCTTTACTGTTGCTTTGGACATTTATTTTGACTTCCTGTTATTTACTATGGCATGATTTCAAAACAGACTCACAATTTGTACATTTACATCCGGTACTTTAAAAGCTGCTCTATGTGCCAGTGAATTCAGCACTGTGGAACGTAGTTTTCACATGGCAGAGTTTTTATGAGGCCCCACAGATCACGTCTTATTCTGAAAATTCTGAACGAATTGGTTTTTATAAATTCAACAGGCATTTGGAATAACATTTTGCATGAAGAACTTTTGTAAATACGAATTCGGAATTTTCTGCAGTCTGCATTTAGAGTTGTTTTGTTTGAATAAAATAAAAGATTTATGTTTTAATTAAAATAGCGAGTTGTCCGACTTGACAATGTTTTTAGTAAGGAATAGAAGTCTGGATAAGGTTGTGATTTTTTGGGTATTTTCTCGGTTTTGGTCTTGAGTTTCAAAGTCTTGGTCTTGGTCTTGGTCTTGAGGTTTAAGGTCTTGGTCTTGGTCTTGGTCTCGAGGTTCAAGGTCTTGGTCTTGGTCTTGAGGTTCAAGGTCTTGGTCTTGGTCTTGGTCTTGAGGTCCAAGGTCTTGGTCTTGGTCTTGAGGTTTAAGGTCTTGACAACAAGACTGACGGGATCCCTCCAGAGTTGTTCTAAGACGTTCAGCGGGCAAATAACAGTGCTGTAAGTTGATTGGTGGAATACCAAAACAGTTTAGCCTACAGCTTTTCTTGACAGCTGCGCTCTAGCCTCCTCTCTTGATCTGGCCCTCTGGAAACCGGACGTAGACCTATTTTGGACTATTGTCTTGAAAACCCCTCTGATTTGATCTGGCCCTTTGGAAACCGGACTTGGACCTCTTTTAGACTACTCTCTTGAAACCCCTCTGATTTGATTTGGCCTTCTGGAAACCGTACTCGGACCTCTTTTGGACTACTCTCTGGAAAACCCCTCTGATTTGACTTAGCGCTCGTGAATATGCTCGTGCCTTGCGCTTGGCCTTCTAGTTGCGCTTTAGAAGTTTGGAGATTACGATTACGAGAGTTTAAAACGCCCTTTACTTAATTTAAGCTGGCACAGCACTAAGGAAATGTTTTATCTGTCCACCCCTGGGTGGCGTATAGAATCTTTCTGTCACGTGTGGAATCTGCTTCAATATAGCGTCTTTGGCTTCCGGCAGCAAGTGGAGCTTAAGACGAGGTGAAAGTTATGTCCTTGGACTCAATGCAAAGAGTAGCACACGTGTAGTGAGCACAGATAGAGCAATATAGCATTCGATCCAAATTTTCTTTTGTTTTAACGCGTCGATAGTATGGCCACGATAGAACAGAACGATCAGCACGCGGATGCCAACGCGTCGGAAGAAATTAAAAAGGCCGTCGTTAACGCTGCGGAGAAAACGGACCCCGAAACCGGTATGACATAGTGAAGCAATTATCACCGTTTTGGTTGTTCTCGGCCTGGATGCCGGGAGTTGTACAGTATTATTCAAACGGCAATTTGCTTCATTTTGTATTACGTGATGCTGCAGTATGTGTGTGTTGGATGAGTCTTTGTGATCGGTAACGTTTGTAAATAAATTGTTTAGAGTGCATTGTTGTTGTGTGGGTATGTGTGTGTTGGGGGGCGGGATGCGACGATACAGATGATCGCAATGATACAGATGATCGCAATATCGATGCAGTGATGGATAATGATCTTCAGTAATATAGACATTTAAGTGTTTTGGCTATAATTGCGAAAAGCGCTTGTCGTTTTGTTAATCTGGACACATGACTGACTTTCGACTGCTTGCATCAGCTCTCAATTACTTAGTGTCGACGGTGACATGATGTTAATGTGACCTGGAGTGATATAATCCTGAAGTGACATGGTGTTAGCATTGACATGGTGGCAAGTAAAGTTTACCGACAAGATTTGTGAGTATGTTATAAAAGAGCTCCTTTTTCGGTGATCGTGAACGTACTTTCAGGCGCTTACATCATCACACAGTGACGAGGTGTCATCAATGACATTGTCATTTGTGGCAAAGGTTGCATTACACCGCTGCTTGGTTCAGCATATACTTCATCTCAACATGCTACCAAACCAAGCAGATTGCATGGGATCAGCCCGAATCCCTGAAACCTGAATCCCCGAAAAGAATTTCGCCCGGATCTCCGAAATCGATTTTCTATGTTATATCTATATTCTATATTATATCGAGATACATCAAGGCCACGCTAGGTCTATGTCATGTATAAGAGTTTACAATTTAACTTTGAATAGTTTTCGGGAGTTCAGCCGCTTTCTATAAAACTGTTTTCGGGAATTCGGGCTTTTGTGTATTTTCAGCGTATTCAGGATTCGGGCCGGACCTGATTGCATGCATGCTGGTTTATCTGTTTATGCTTTGCTGTTTGTGGCTAACAATGGAGACGTTACTGCTAGAAGGTCATTCTGTCAGGTATCGTAGGGATCAGGCAGTGGGTGCTTTATGGGACTGTTAGGCACTAGGTGGTGATGTAAGTTTTACTTCCGTCTGGATGCCAATGATCTCCATAATAAACAATATGGCTGCCCCAGACTCGGACAGCATGGATCACTCTGACCATCCACAGTTCGCGCAAGTAAGTAAGCAAACATCCTTCAATAAGGGCATACACAAAATGTTGAGAATATGTTAGCTGGTCATTTAACAGAAGTATGAAGTGGCAGGGTTGCATGGTTGTTTATCTTTTTGAGTGGTCATTTGATTTGGTCATTTTACCCATGTTGTTTATTGACTTGTTCATTTGACATTCTTTTTACTTTTTTCCTGTTTTTATAAGACATGTGCAGCACCTTCTAACCACGGCTGTAGTCTAGGGTATACACGGCTATACAACGTGTACTCGCCTCTAGAGACCGTATACTCGCCTCACAAAATATTTATATTTATTTCTGTTAAAATACAGTAGCGTATACTCACAAAATACTGTAGCGTATACTCACCTGTAATTTGTTTCGGAAAACTAACCGATAGCGTGTACTCACCTCTAATTTTACCACTACAGCCCTGCTACTAACAATCTGTAAAAGGTGCTTACAACCTCTGTATATAATATGTTTTAATGACAGGTCTATCAGAGGTTTTTAGAGTAGCTATATAAATGTTCAGATACATAGATACACGCCTGAATGTTATGGTGACAACTGCTGTTACCAGGAATTGCTTTTAGGAATTTGGTCTTTTATTTGCGAGAGTGATCTGCATGACGAAGTGACTTGAGGGATTAGTAATCCTGTGACATCAGTCTTTCGGCTTACCTTTCCAGATAATTGAATCCCTTCTGCTCTACCACTAATCCAGTGGACTTAATCCCTTTAATCTGGTATTAATCTGCTAAATTAATATGGTATTAAAGATCTGAGGTGTGCGGCTGTTAGAAAGATGTCTGACAAAAAGCACCAAAGCTGATTTAATACAGCACATATTTTTAATTTAATTATTTCTTAAGGAAATTTATATAGCACCTCTACAGGAAAATATTCTGGAACGTACTTGCAATTCAGCCTTTTTTGACCATATTAAATGACTGAGAAGTTCAAGGAAAGTATGGTAGACATTTACAGATACAGACATGTACACCCATGCATACATACATAACAAGGTTTCTGTCTTTTTGAACTATTTCGTTGTATTGTATCTAGAAATTTATAAAGCGCCTCTTGCAGAATGAATATGTATGTATGTATGTATATATGTATAAAGACACTTTATATAGCGTATTTTGAAGTATTTCACAAAAGCGCTGTCTCTGCAATAGCCTATGATGTTAAATGTCATTAGCAAAGTAGACATAAGGGAGCCAGAAATGTTAACAGATAGTTTCTGAATACATACAGTACAATAGTAACATACTTTCCCTCTTTGTCACACCCCTGAAATGCCATCTCGCCAGGCCCTTAGCCAGAAATAAAGAGTAGGGCATCCAAAAGCATTCAAAGTCGTGACCACCCGATGCCGTGAGCGTACGAAGTCGCGACCGCCCGATGCCGTGACCGTACGAGTCCGACTGCAAAAGTCTGCAATGCCCCAACACTGAATGACTTTTGGGTTTTGATCACAATTGTAACAGTTTTGTTTTATATACAATGATACAAACAACAATCTGTTGACTTCAGATTGTAATTTTTAATTCCCTTATTTGATTATTATAGCCTAGGTAACAGACGTTACTTGTTACCAATCCAAACCCGTATAATTATTCATAAGGTCAAGGTATTTATATAGTCAAATCAGGTACCAATTACCATGAGCAACCTTATCTAACTGGCACTTAATTACATGTATCCTAGATCATAAATAGCTGCTACAGAAGTGTGTCTTGTGTGAGAAAAGGAACATCGTTACACAATTGAAGGGTAATGGATTATACATTATAGCCTATCACATTTAGGACGTCGCGTCCATGCACAATTTATGCCCGTCCAAAACGTCCAAAGGACGGCTGGACGGGTGGCTGGCTAAGGGCCTGCATCTCACACCCCTTGGGGTGCAGGCACCCAGGATGGGAACCACTGTGTTAAGCCAACCAGCGAATTCCCGTTGACACGTGGCATGGATGTTCAGAGTATCTGGACCAAATTGTGTCAATAGGATGGAGAGATGACAGGTGACAGAGTGATGATGATGCTGCCAAGCAGTCCCTTATTGGTAGAAGATGACGCAAGTTCAGATAATTCATCGAAGTGCCTGGAGGTTTTCGTAGAAGAGGCACTGGTTGTGTGTAGGTTGGTAGATTGAAGCACCACCAGTGACTGATGGTCAAGTTAACTCAAATTACCCGTGTCGGTCGTCCTCTGCCGAGATGAAAACACCCGGCTAATGGCCGTGCACAGACTCAATCATACATCAGAAGGATGAGCCTGAAGCAGTCACGGAGGCCAAGGAGACTTGCAAACACAGTACCTTCCAAATGAAATAATTCCTTGATAAAAACGATGAATAAGTCCGTCACACAAACCCAGCACCAGAACACTCTGGCATGTCTGAAATTACTGAAAAATTCTGCATTTAGACTAAATAATCCATCGAAATGACAGAGAATTCGATGAGCAACCAACGTGGCTGGTGCCATGCGAAGTCCCATTATAGCTTTAGTATTGAATTGCCTGGGCTCATGAGCAGCACTTTCTTAAACCCTCTTGAAGTTGCTTTTCCTTGTGCTTTAAAGAAGTTCTGATCTAATCTGGAAACTAGTTCCTTAGCATAATGCAGAGACACAGGCTGTGTTATGGTGAGATCATTTCTGAAAACTGGATTTAGGTTCTATGTTCTTTAACATGGATATCAACATCATGTTATAAAATAAACAATGTAGATGAACATTATAAAATCATAGAGCTCTGCCGTTAAGTCGGATACTAAGAAATGATCACCACAAATTTCCATACGTAACTGGTACTATTGCTAATTAGCTACTTTTGTAGCACTGATGTTTAATATACTAAGCATAAAAAGTCTATGGCATACCAAGACCAGGCCATAATCAGGTCAATACCCTGGTATACTGGTACATGCAGAATATACTTGACGCATATCATATGTACACATAGACAAATATAGTTCTTTATCAAGATGCTTAAAATATGGCCCATAAGTACCTTTACAAGCACTGTACACAGGGCGGTCTACCTGATGTAAATAAGGGCATTTTAATAAGTAGTTTGAAAATGTTTGCTTAACATTTTCAAGTGCAATGGTTGGTGTACATGGGTTCACGAAGCAGAGGTGAATGGCCAAGATGTGACAAGATTTTATTTTTTTTGGCAGATGGTATTGTGATACCAAATGGTCACGATCCAACCTGTGTTGGTGGAGAAGAGAGCCTCAACGGAAGCAAGGAAGAGGCAGCCGAGGTGGAGAAGAATGCTGAAGAGAATGCCAAAGATGAATCGGGAGAGGAGGTGGTGATGATCCAGGATGCTGGATTCAATATTAAAATAGCTGTGCCTGGAGTTGATCCCTTTGATCTGCCGGTTAGTGTTGATCTTGATTCTTCAGTCGTATCAGTTATTTGATCTAATTATTGTAGTCACATCGATAATTTTGTATTGGTCATTTAATCAATCAGTCATTTAATAATGGTCATTTATACAATACATCAGTGGCACCAACTGTTTTCAGAACAGGTCATCCTTGCAAACAGTCATTCAGTCAATTGTATCTGGCCTCCATTTCAATTATATTTTTCTTCCATTTGCTTGGTTCTTTATTCTAATGACGAGCAACATTCCTTGTATTCAATCGCAATATTGCAACTATTTCTACACTACTTTAAGTTAAAAAGTAGTTGTAGGTCTATGTCTCCATGTTACAAACAAAACTCTAATCAATATTTTGTGCTGTGCCACATATTTATTCATGTAAGTGATTCATTTTATTATCATTGTTAGACCAGTCATTTAGGCAATTTTTTGTCTGAATTACAATGTAATTAAATTATTATTTGAAAACTTGCAGTGACATGGGAATCAATAATTTTGAGATTATTTCTTTGTGGTGAAAATGTAACCACAGCACTTCAGTGACAGGACAATGGTATTAACCATTTATTGACCCAGAAAGAATGGAGGGCTGAGGTGCCAGATTGGATTAATTATTGTGCAGAGGATGCATGATAATTGCATTATGTTGTGATGTTTTCTAGGTGAGTTCTATGGAACTTGTGCAAGAGATCTATCAGGTTCTTGTTGACAAGGAGGAGACATGTCACCGGACTTGCTTCACGCTCCAACTCGATGGGACAACGCTCGACAATTTCTCGGAGCTCAAGAGCATCGAAGGACTGAAGGAAGGCTCCGTCCTGAAAGTTGTTGAAGGTCTGTATTGTATTTTTGTTCTGTTGTATTGTTTCAATATCATACTGTTTTACGTTGTATGGTTGCTGCTTTGAATTTTGACTGGAGTGTTTTAAAGCCTCTCTGTCCACAAACTTGTTAAAGGAATGTAGTGCATTGTTTTGTATTTTATTTTTGCATTGTTTTTGTATTTTATTTTTGTTTTGCACTGAACTGACTGCTGTTGTACACTGTATTGATTTAGACACTCCTTCGTCAAAATCATTGTTCTTTTGTAGAGCTTTACACTGTCCGAGAAGCGCGAATTCATGTACGACACGTGCGAGACTTGCTCAAATCTATTGACTTACAGGATGCCTACAATGGGCTCGACTGTAACTCACTGTCACTTTTGAACATCGTGACCAATGGAAACATACTGGGTGAGTTTTCAAGTGAGGATCAGTGATTTAAGTTATTGTGTACCATAGAACCATCATAAAAACTGTTAATGGAGCAGAATGACTTAAGTAATCACCACTTAAGTAGAGCCCCTTTGAGGGATAATTGCACAGCACCATCAAGAAACATCTTTTAACTGAAGTTGTGCTATAATAAATTTCTCTGAATTATTTCTCACCCAAAATCTGAATTGGTGACTTTTGCATTTGGAAGTGCTCTTTCTAAACCACTTCATTTGAGTAAAAACAGCCAGGTTTAATTTTGGCCTGGGTCCTCTAGATATGTTCCACATACTGTGATGTAGTGTAATTTATGAAACTGTAGCACTTGAAACATTTGCACAGCATCATTCATTGTTGCAAAGTAACCGATTTGTCTTGCAACAGGTCTGAGAATATGCTGTTGTATTTTCCAGAGAAGAAGGCAACAACTCGTTCGGAAGCAGCCGACTTTATGCCGCCGGAGTTCATTGTGCCAGGAAGCAGAGACCGACCTCTGTTGCCACTCCATCCGATCCAGAAGGACCTCAAGGTAACGCCCCTTAAATACAGTGTACATATTATGGGTGTGTGTACACTGTGTGTGTACACTGTACACTGTGTGTGTGTGCAGTGTGTGTGTGTTTGTGAACTTTACCGGTATGTTGCATCTTGTAAGAACTGACAAAGCTACTGAAACATGGCCATCTAACAGATCCAAAAAGATGCAAACGGTAAATGTCTTTCTGTTATTTATTTTGGTGAAGTTCTAAGTTTGAGCAGGATGCTGTCCAGTAATAAAAATGGAAACAAGAGGGCTGACACTGTTTAATTAAAACTTTGTGCTGGGGGGAATATACGATTACTGGAAAAATCAGACCTGTTCTTAAAAGGCCAACTGAGAAGCCGCCTCTAAAGGGAGTGACTTCTGAATTCTTTTAAAATTATTGAACTTCTGTTTCACTTGATTTTAGCGATCCTACTGCATTTTCAGATGCAATTTTTTCTGCTTAAATTAATTAGCTTTCGAGAGCATCATTCATGGATAATAAATATTTTTATTAATGGTGATTTCATTAGTGTATTTTGATTGAAACCAGGGTCCACAGTGCCTGAAAGTGCTGACCTACAGTGGATGGAACCCACCACCTGGAAACCGCAGGATGCATGGTGATCTTCTGTACATTTATGTTGTAACGTTAGAGGACAAAAGGTATCACATTACAGCCTCAACACATGGCTTCTACGTCAACCAGTAAGTACTGAACATTACATTTTCAATATGTGAATTCAGATTTTCATTACATTATGTGCAAGTACTCTAGCTTTATTGATGTTGACTGTGTTGCTTGTATACTTTGTAGGTTACTTAAGTAAACCTCTGTATAGTCATAGTAGTAGCCAGGGCTGTAGTCGAGGGTGTACGCAGGTATACAGCGTATACTCGCCTCTAAAGACCGTATATTCACCTCACAAAATATCTTTATTTATATTAAAATAATGTAGCGTATACTCACAAAATACTGTAGCGTATACTCACCGGTAATTTGTTTCGGAAAACTAACCGGTAGCGTATACTCGCCTCTAATTTTACCACTACAGCCCTGGTAGTAACAGTGGAAATAATAAGTTATAATGATGATAATAATAATAAATAGTCGAAACTGTTTCAATATGTCACCTACTGTTGCTTAATGAAATGTATTACAAAAAACAGTTTTGATTAATATTTTAGACATGTGTAAAAGTTGAATTGTATTTGAAATGTAAAATGTGAGGTTTTGTCTGTGGATGGCTTGAAGGTTTGTTTTTACTTAACAGATGCACTCAGGAGGAGTTCAACCCAAAACCTGCGGGTCAGAAACACGTTTTCCATTCCCTCATTGATCTGCTTGGCCAGGTGAGAATTTCATTTTATCTCTCTGTCAGTTTTTGTACTTTGGGAAATGTAATAGCATTGCCTTTTAAATGTGTGAGGATGGTAAATGAGTTAACACTGCAAGGAAAAGTAATGTGTATTGCTTGCATTCTGGAGAAATTATTATTTTCCTTGCATCTTTGGGGAAGGATATTGATTACCTGTAATGGTGCTGTTTGAAAGTCTAGTTTTTAAATTGCTTTTAAAGTGTTGGCTTTAAAAAGTATTGGCTGTTTTCTTTTAGATAAGTCCTGCCTTTAAGAGAAATTTTCAGAATCTGCTGAAAAGAAGGTCAGTCCATTTTACTTTTGAAAAACCTATGAAGACACGCAGTTTAGTTTATGATGCTCTTAAAATGCTGTGTATGAATGTTAATGGCGCTGCATGCTTGGTTTTACTAAAGAAATGCTGCTTAAAATATAGTTGTTTAACCTGCTGCCAAGATTTGAATATGACTCATATTCCTCTGCTGGGGTAGATAGGTCTGAGAGTGGTTCTATGTAGGCATCGTATGGGGAACTGATCAATGTCTGTTCCCTATATTGCTTTATGCTATGGTCTGTTAACTGCCTATTTTCTGTGTCTGATAGGCAACAGAAGCATCCGTTTGAGCGGGTCGCTACACCGTACCAAGTTCACAGCTGGATGGCACCAGCGATGGACCACAGTGTCGACTACATACGAGCAGAAGATGGTGAGTGTCTGATTATCTGAGAAAATTAAAACAATTATTTACTTAGTTGACTTTCCTCTACCTTAGCTTACCATTGTTACTGATTCATTATCTTACCTGTTGTTGCTAATCCTTGTCTTGCTTGTTGCCAATCCTTGTCTTTGTTGTTGCCAATCTTTACCTTACCCTGTTGTTGCCAATCCTTCGATTAACTGTTGTTACTGATGCTGTATTCTTACTGATTCTGTATATGTTTTTGACTTTTCGTGCACCGGAGTACGGCTCTTCGGCAACCGGTTTAACAAAGAACATGCGTACTTATTTTATCTTTTGACAATTTCTGAGTAAGTGTTTTCAACCAATCTCTGTATTGTGGTTCTTTCTTGTTTTCCACGTGACCAGCCTTCTCATCACGTCTTGGCTATGAGGAACACATCCCTGGTCAAACGCGCGACTGGAACGAGGAACTTCAGACGACTCGAGAACTGGCAAGGAAACATCTGCCCGAGAGGCTGATCAGGGAACGGACCATCTTTAAGGTCAGATTCTTCTGTTATTCTGTAACTCTGAGGCAACAAATTACATTTGAAAAAGGATTCATTTGTGTCTACGATAGAGTTTTCATTGCAGTTTTACATTTGTATAAGTATTTGTTTGTAATATAAATTTTCATTGCAATGTATAATTACAAATTATTTTGTGTTATGTCGTTCGTTAAATTTTACAGTGTGGTCATTTGTGTCTCAATAATAAATTTTAATTACATCTGTAATAAGTATTCATTTGAGTCTTTAGTGTTCTACTTTAAAGTTTGTGTGTACAGTTAAGTCACTAAATTTTACCTAGTATGATTTGTGTGTGGTGTAATCACTTTTTACAAAGTATTTTTGTGTCAGGTATATTATTATTGTTATATTTTTACCATAGGTAATTAGGTACAGTTGTGTAATCAATTAAATTTTTACAGAATATTCTTTTGTCTCTGGTGCTTACAGGTTCACAGCGACTTTGTTGTGGCTGCCACTCGAGGAGCAATGTCCGTTATTGACGGGAATATTATGGCCATCAATCCCGGCGAGGATACTAAGTGAGAAATTGGATAATTTCTACCTCAAAGTGTACTGCAACTGTTTTGCCATTAGTGACATTCAAGGCCTTTAAGACTTTACCGACAAGCTCCATTGGTTTCCTAGTCACTTTTAGTAACTCTCATTGTTAAAATGTTAAGCATTACTTGTATTTCACGTACAGATGATGTTTGGTTTTAGTGAACTCTAGTATTATCTAGGCCAGCCGCTGAGAGGTACTTAGAGGGTTCTGTAGAAAGATTCAGTTGCGTGACACTGCGTCGCTAGTATTTACATTGTGTTTCACGAACTTAACAGCTATTTATAATGCAAAATTTTAAAATTGTTCTTATTTCTTAATTAATATTGTTATTTTAGTTGGCAGAAGTGATGTTTAGTAAACTTTGCTGTTTGTAACATTTTTATTGTTATAGCTTAACTGTTATGTCAGTATTAGTAAATACATTTAGAAGTTATTAGGTGTTGCTTCAGAAAAGTGTGTGCCCTTTACCCTCGTTTTTATCAAAGTGTTGAAGCTGTTTTTCTAAGTGTTTAACTTTTAAGAGCGCTGAACGTTTCTTTAGGATGCAGATGTTCCTGTGGAACAACATCTTTCTGAGTCTGGGTTTTGATGTTAAAGACCACTTCAAGGACTTCGGAGGTGATGCTGCTGCTTATGTGGCTCCAGTAAGTACCTTGCATATTTACGTTCATGCATTTGTATAGCTCCAGTATCTATTGGCAGTATATAAATTACTTAATGACACCAGGCAGGTGTGGAGAAGAAACTTGTTATGGTTGTTTTAATTTAAAGACTATGGCCATATTCCAGCTGCAAACTGTCTCGTTGTATATGTACAGAGTTGTAGTAGCCTCTGTGCGGAGTGCTGGAGCAAGCTGTTGATGTGCAATTTCTTTACGGTTTATACCAACTGATGATTGCCGCTAGAAGTGGGTTGTTTATATAGATAAAAAAATCAAAATACGAGACCTAAGAAAGCTCTTATTGCAATTGCCCAGCGAACGTGTATAATGACATTTGTATTTTGTATTGGATAACGAGCAGGCTTCAGCAGGCCTCGAGGACTAATGTTGATGCAGGTGCGTAGAATAATTTAGCAGTTGCCGTACCTTACCATATAAGATGTGGTATTTTACTCTGACCTTTACATGATCCTGTGTAGGTATCTAGGGAACATTCAACCAAGCCTCGTGTCTACTGACTCTGCTCATACAGTAGGTGCTTTAAGTAATAACCAGGGGTGGTGGACTGTGCTGTTGCTTTACCCTCTGAATACATGGATAAGTACTTTGTTTTTCAGGGCTGTGATCTGCAAGGAGTGAAGGCCTATTCGGGAGTCGACCCTGAGGGACTGTACACTCTTGGTACAGTTGTTGTGGACTACAGGGGCTACAGAGTGACAGCACAGTCCATCATCCCTGGTTTGGATTACTGCTTGTTTCTTGTTCCATTTGACTAATGTTATGTAATATAAGATTCACAACAAGTCTCTATCATGTAAGTTGTTTTGACTTCGGAATAAAAAATTTCTGGTTGTTTTTATGCTGTGGAGATTTTTTAAGGTCTGGAGATAAAATTGAAAATAATCATAAGGTTTGTGTTTCAAACTATGTATGGCCTTCCAGCACATGAGCAGGAAATAAGCCATTCCATGTCAGACACATATCTCTAAGCATAATTATTCATTTACTGTGCAATTATCCTTTGACTGAAAAATTATTACCACATCTATTGTAGGAATTTTGGAAAAGGAGCAGGAACAGTCGGTTGTCTATGGATCCATTGATTTTGGCAAGACGATTGTTGCCAATGACAAGTACAAAGAACTTGTAAGAAGTTTTACTTTTACTTCATGTGTAGCAGATTGTTAAATTATCAGTGACAGCACAGTTTTTGTTTATTGCCCTGCAGTGTTCCAAGTATGAAGTACTGTGTGTTTTTAGCATTCTAACTGCATTATCTTATTAACGAGGTTTTCACTCTCATCTGCTTTCATTCTATAATTCAATTTTAGTAACAGTGGTATCATGCTTGACACATATTTGGCACCAGATTCGTTCATTTGTGCCTTATGTCAATACAATCTTTGTTTGTGCATAAAGCCATAATAGTAGATCGGATTCAGTATAATTCTGTGAAAAGCTGAGGGAAAATGATGGCAGACTTAGCATGTCATCTGATTTAGCCTGTCATCTGGCCTTCCAAGGCATCCTCGATATAGACTGGTTCTGCCCAAAGAATTATGATGTTAAAATTTAATTTTTATTTAGAAACGATTTCTGTGTCATGTAATTACTAAAACATAGTGCAGTACAAGTTACCAGGTAGGTTAGATTTCATGTGAATGGGTGGAGGAGGTTGTTGACTGTGACTTTGTATCTTTCTCAGCTCAAGAAATCCGCTCAGTCTTTGAAGATTCATCCGCATCGGTGAGTTCTGGTTTTTAGCCAAATTTTTTAAAATTTCTTTATCTAATAATTCTTTATACAGTATTTTACCTAGCTTAACATGTTCCACTGATAATTAAAGTAATTGAATTAGGAGTGCAATTAATAATTACATGTTTTTATTTTCATACAATTAGGACAGATTATGCAGTTGCCATGAGATGACAAATTGTCAAAATCATTTGCATTAATGTGTTTTTTTTTTCTTCAGTGTTGTCAACAGCAAAAATGAAGAAGTAGAACTATATTCATCCGTTGAATGCAAGGTAGGTCCACTGAAGTAACGGTTAGACAACTTGTCTTCCAAAATCTCAGATTTCAGATTTTTCGTCCGTGCCTACTTCTTGTGTTGCATAAGGCAAACAATACTTGAAGTCATATGACAAGATTTCATAGTTTGACTCCCATTGTCCGAGTAGGAATCAAACTCTAAATACACATTGATGAAATGCTACATTTAACCACTTGTCCAGTTACGTTACAATGCTTTGTTGGTCTGGTTGGGCAAGCCATCGAATTAGTGCTATATAAATATGCTCTTTTATTTCCAGGGCATTGTGGGTAACGATGGTCGACATTACATCCTGGACCTTCTGCGGACGTTCCCACCAGATGTCAACTTCCTGCCTGGTATGATTAAACTAATATCTACTCTGTAGATCATCATAAAGGTCATTAGTAATCTAATCTGACCTTGTGGTTTTTCTGATATTCATTTTCTTAATATATAAGATAGGTTTCAGTCAATGGTGACGTGAACATCGCTAAACATGTATGCTGGATTTTGGCCAAAAATGTGTGTGCCTGTTGGTTTCAGAGCAATGACGATTGATCACTATGCAGCACATCACTGTGGCACTATGCAAGTTGGTAGTTCTAACAGATAGATACAAAGTTCATCTGCATACAAAGGTGTGCTATAGTGTAACCACTGATGATCTCTCACACGTGCTGACCAACCAATTCCCATCTGTGGTTGACAGTCGAAGTGTCTTCTGTTGAGTCTGTCGAAGACCAGTTAAAGACATTTGGATTCTTACCAGTAGTGTACTGAGATTTGTACGTCTGAGATGTTTTTTGTTCACTGGTGATTTTGTTTTTTTTCTCTTTCAGTTGAAAAAGAGGAGTTGAGTGAAGCTGTTCAGGCGCTCGGATTTCCTCGTAAGCACCGCCACCGTCTGGCCTGTCTGAGGCAGGAGCTTGTCGATGCATTTGTTGAGTACGTTCCTTTGCCATATGCTTCCATTCATCAATATATCCATCCTTCCCTTATATTTATCTGTCACAGATATCCAACCTCCCATTAAAGTATTCATCCATGCATCTGTAGATCCATTCATACATCCATCCTTATTTAATTCTGACACTGCTTCTGCTTTTCAGGCATCGATACATGTTGTTTGTGAAGAATGCTGCGTTTCAATTCCAACAGCTACGACTTAGGAAAATGCAAGAGGCTGAACAGGTAAAAAAACATTTTCATGTAGCAAATGTCAAAGCATACGAGTAGAGTTATCTGTTTATCATCTGTGAGCAAATAATTCTGAGGTAACTGGACTCTTAAATGCATGATGCTGAATCTGTTTTGTTTTGCCCTTGCAGTCAAAAGCAAAAGAGAAGTCCGAGACAGCAGGTCAGGATGCAGTTCAGGTAGAAGCAACGAAAACCCAGGATGAGATAGAGACGGAAGAGGCGAAGAAGATCGTGGAGACACTGACGGATGCAGTTGCCACGGCAAAGGACGAGGAGAGTGCCAAGGAGATCGTCAAGGCAGCAGCTCTTCTTGTTGGGTCGCTTAGCGACACTGAATTCAACATCAGCTTCAATCCTGACGTTTATCAGGATCATGTCCAGCATGCGGATCCTGAGGTGAGGACATATGCTTTAGAGTTAGAACAGATAAGTTGGAGAGTGCAAGGTAGCATCAACCCTGAAGTCATGGGTTCAAATCTCTACCAGGGGTGAAAGATATTTTGAGATTTCCGTTCCAGTTGAACCCCAGTGTAACGTGGCTACAAAATTGGTACACTGACCTACACGGTCAGTGGGAAGATCAGGTATTGAATAACAAGGCTACCACCCACCCCTTACTTACACCAAGGCTGAAAACTGTTGCTAACGCTCATCTCCATGGCTGCATCATGTCGTTAGCTTAATGGACTACCTTTCTATTTTTTCAGAAATGCAAGCTGCAAAAGAGCTTTCAACCATTCTGATGCTAAAATAAATTGAATATGATTACTGTGTTTTCCTTATACTTTCCTTCTCAAAAGTTGACAGAAGTCTCTTTATGCAGTCTTCTGTTCGTTGGCTAGTCATACAGGTTGCAAGTATTTTCATTTACATTTTCTATTTACTATTTCATCATTTCTGTTCTTCGTACTGTGATATCTGTGTTGTTAATGTTAGTAATTTATGATGATATCACTATCTGTAGCTCTATTGTTTGCTTTATGGTATTATGTTGTGAATTTTATATTTCCCGTTGGTTAATTACCGTATCGCTGGTGTGTTTCAGTCGTCGACTTTGAAACAAGAGAAACGACTTGTGAGGGACGCTGCTGAATTTCTTTTGCTGAATCAGATTCCAAACTTCGTAAGTTGCTCTTCTGTACAATATTCTTTTACCCTGTTGATTTGGTGGGTCTCTCAGATGTTGTGTTTTTAAATTGAACGAAGGCAAAATATTATGCTTGCATGCTTAGGTATTGGCAAGGAAATAAAGTTTTCTGTGATGTGTTTATCTTAGATCTGTGAATGCCTGGAACATACATCATCTCCGATCGATGCGTACACTCTGACTGAGGCTCTGCATCATCAGTAAGAAATGTTGAAGTCTTTAATTATTTGTATCTGATGTGTTAAAAACTGGTTAGGGAAGGTAACTGATTGTTCGTTTATTCGTGGAATCTTGTGGCTTGAAAGCAAATTGCTGATTACACTTGATATGCTTGGATTTGAACCCTGGATGCAGAGAAGAAGTAAGGAATTAGCAATTGTATGGTATGCGATGCCTCTTAGTACCTCACAAAATTACACTACACATGACTAACTTGTATTATAAGTAAATTCGACTTGTGCAAACAGAAAACGTATGTTTACTTAAGTCAACTATGGGGTGTATCTCTGGCTTTGTGGGTTGACCTTATTGAATTTGGCTTTAGATTGATATGTATATGCTATCAGGCAATGCCTTTCATATTAGATGGTTTAGGCTGTGTGTGATAGGTCTACATGTTCATGTGAAAAAGTCCTTGTTTTTTATACAAAGGCAGTTTTTGTGCATGTGTGAAAGAACTGCTTTTTTGTGTGTGTGCAGCGGTATCAACATGCGCTATCTTGGTACGGTAACAGAATGTGTGAAGAAACAATCGCAGTTGTCCTATCTCTATGTGAGTTTCATGTTTTTATTTTCAATTCTTTTGAGTTTTTAACCAGCGTTGTTTGAAATCGTATCTGCTCTAATTAACAATAGTGCAATATGTAGTCAGCTAAGCTAATTATTAGTGCCAGGATCGATAAGAGAACCAAGCCAAATATCAATTATTTGAAGGTTAATTTGTTGAAACATTGAGAGGATATGATTGGTGCATGCAGAAAGAGGTACTTGGCATTCTGGCAGAGGTAACAAACCTGCTTGAATAGTGAACAAGCTTGTGCAGGAGGCAAGGAGCATGCTGCAAGAAGAAAGTGGGTTTTGTACTAGGTAATAAATGTGGAAGAATTAGGTGAGGTAAGAAGCCTGCTGGAAGGCTGAAAGGAACACACTGAAGGAGTTACAAACTTGAAGGGACAAGAAGCCAATCCCTCTGCTACACACTGTTTTTTTTATTACATTACCGTATATACTCGAGAATAAGTCGGCTTCGAGTATAAGTCGTCCCCTAAATTTTGGGCTGGGAAAGTGAGAAAATGTATTGACCCTAATATAAGTCGCGGCCGTAAATCACGCATCATCTGGCAAGTGTTTGATCACACTATACTAACATTGTTAAGAAGTCATGCTGGGCGCCATGAGTGATTTTTCAAACTATGTCATAAGCGCCTTTATGCTTTTTAAAGCATTGCTAAATGAATTAAAAAGTTTTGCCCAATTATATAAATTAAATAATTTATTTTAAATTTATTTTAATATATGTGGAGTTTGTGCTTTTTGCAACTAAAGAAACTTGTGAAATTGCCTATTATCGCCACCATGGCGGAACGTATAGGGCAAGGAGTATATAATGTAGCGTAGAGTCATCAGTTTCTTGAAATAGCACTATAACTCAGCTTCCTGCCTATCTGGTTTTAAGGTTCCTCAACCGGTTTCAATGTACACTTTAAATGCTGTAAGTAGACCTCAAACTTTTAGACATAAATTGTACTGTGTATCCTGCACTGTGAAACTTATGTGCTATAATTCTGAGTGGGACTTTACCTTGTGAGAGATGCCGGTAAAGAAGTAGGAACAAGATTCGCGGAAGAAATAATTATTTACATAGAAAACTTTAATCAAATGCTGAATTTTTGCAAGAACCTTCAATTTCTTTACAAAATAAACATTCATCAAATAGATTATTTTAATTTAGGTATAATAGAAACAGTTATGATTTTACCCAACAAGAAATTATATATTGGCAAGGCGACGAGGTAGAGTACCATTCGTTAGCGGACACATTCGTCTATTACCTTGCTGGTTCACACATGAAATTTTGCCTTCACCCAAATATAAGTCGTACCTCCGACTTCAGATATGAAAAATTGTCCAAAATTTTGCGACTTATTCTCGAGTATATACGGTAGTTTTTACAATGTGTCGCTTCCTTTGCATTGTTTTGCAATGTCTGTTTCAGAGCATCTGCATTGCATCTCTGATGATGCGTGCTGCCAAGCACCTGTACAAGTCGTACATGCAAGGTGCTGACATGATGAACCTGTCACCAGCCATCAGCCACTTCCTCAACTGTTTCATCGGATCCTTCCCTACCCCTCACACGCAGGTTGCCATGGAAGAGGTCAGTTGGACTCCTTACTCTTCTTCCTCAGTCGGACTCCTTACTCTTCTTCCTCAGTCAGACTCCTTACTCTTCTTCCTCAGTCAGACTCCTTACTCTTCTTCCTCATGCCAAGCTACTGTCATTAAACGGTTAAGTGCTCTCAGCCACTGGTTCAAAGCTTTAGAATTCACTCCTCCATTCTATACATTCTGACAGTTCTGTCATGTTCAGATCTACTTAAGACTTGTCTGTTTCATCTTAGTTATCCACCATAGCCTCATTCTTCTGGTTTCCATGACATAATACCTGTGGCAAGTATAAAGACTGTAGCATTTACTCTGTTCTTATTTTTATTCTAGAAGCCAAAAAAGAAGAACAAACGAAAGAACAAGGGTGCACCCTTCCTTGCTAACGGTTGGGCTTTGCTTTCTCCACTCTTGTAAATAAAAGGAGTAATTCCATCTTATTTCTCCCAGTCATGTTTTAATCATGCATCAGTGAATTTTGGTTGTGCATCAGTGAATTCGATTGAGCATCAGTGGATGTTAGTGGTCATTGAATTTTTGGTTTTATGTCAGTGAATTTCGGCAGTACTTAAGTGAATATTGCCATGCTTCAATTAATTTTGTCATGGGTCTGTAATTTTAGTTTTGAATCGCTAAATTTTGGCTCTGCTTCAGTAAATTTTGGTCATGCATCAGTGGGTTGAAGTGAACAATCGTGCATGCTGTGCTTCTGAAATTACTTGATGCTGTGAAAGTTGCACCTGGTAAAGTAACAGGTTTTGGGTTCAGCTTTCAGTAACATGGATGATTGCTAAAAAATTTATGCTTGGTTCTTGTGCAGATAACATGGAGTGGTTGAGTGAGTCTCCTAAGTCTCTTTGGAAGAGGATTGTTGATGAAGTTTCTGATTATTACGGCTACAAGCTGGAGTGGTAAGCCATTGTGGAGTGATTTTGACATTTTACAAGCAGTTCATTTAGACTAGACTACTTGGGCTGTTGTAGTGAGAATTTACGAGACCTATGCGTGAACTGTGGTTTAGAATTTTTCTGAGTCATGGTAGGTTGGCCATCAGAAATTATAAATTACATTGGAAGTGTGTGGAAAGCGGTTCTGTAGAGAATGAAATCCTCAGGACCTCACTGAGCTGTGGAGTTTCTATAGAGGTGTGTTAACAAGTGTGGGTTACTTTTAAATTTTTACTGTTTCCATAGCTAAATATACGTGTTATGCTGTATATATGCTTATATGCCATACGTATATCTCAAATCTCAAGACTGTGCTCTCAAATCTCAAGACTGTGCTCTTCAGCCGGGGTTGGGTCGGGAGTGCTTCTGAGTAGATAGCCTTGAAGAGGCGCTATATAAATTCTCCATATGAATGAGTATATAACAATGAGGGGCGTGGTGGCTCAGTGGTAAGTTCGGACCCTTGTGACCGGAGGGTTGCAGGTTCGAATCCCACTCTAGCCGCTGCGTACGGACCTTGGGCAAGTCCTTCACTCGCAATTGCTCGTGGCGCTTCGGCATGAAAATTCCGGCACAGTATCAAATGCTGTAGTCGGGAGCGCCTCTGAGTAGTAGTTGACTTCGAGAGGCGCTATAGAAATATCCGGAATGAATAAAATAAAAATGAGTGATAAAGCGAGTCTCTAAAGTCTCTGTGGAAGAGGATTGTTAATAATTCTGTACTGTATAAGCACAAGCATACACACATACAAATGCATGAACGTACATAAGCACATATGTTAATACCCCATTACACACATGCAAATACCCCTTTACACATGTGTAAATACCCCTTTACAATACTCCTTTACACGTATGTAAATACCCAGTACACACTTGTAAATATATCATTACATTACTTTTTGTATTCCTTATGACAGCGACTCCGTTGATAGCGCACTGGAAAAGTATGGGCTGCAGAGGGTCTCGCTGCTCCGAGGTTTCTGCAAGATGGCTGGAATACAGATCCTTCTGCGGGAATACACTCTAGACAACAAATCAAAGCAACCGTTCTTCGAAGACGACATCCTGAACGTCTTCCCAATTGTCAAACACATCCATCCAAAGGTCTCGTATTTTATTTATTGCATTTATCGTAAATAGTGTGAAATTTCTGTCCTTGGTTGCTCTGAAGGTTATTCAACTGTGCTGCTTTGCTTTCTCAAATTTTGCTCAGTCGGTAAATAAGTTGGCCTGGTGTAATTTTTCCATGCTGAAGTGTCAATGCGCTGTTCCCTACATTGTGATTTTCTGCAGTTTGGGGTAAATGTGTAGACATAGATTAGCTGGAGAATAAACTCAGGTTTAAGCACAATCAATAAAAAAGCAACCGCATTTTTAAATATGCCGATAATTAATTGTTACCTTGCTGGCCAGACTTAGCTACATCTTATACTAACACAGCCTTGGACCTCTTATTTGTTACTTGCATCTAAACTTGGAAATTCTCACTCTGCAGTTCTCAGTAGAATTTGTGTAGCAAACACAATTAGTTCAGCATTGCTCAGTCAAGGCAATTAACAAGCACTTTTATATTAATGACACATTAATTTTGTAGGTGCCATTAGCTGCATATTACTTTTTTAGGCACCAGTGTACTGTTTTATATTCTCTGTCAATTGCAAGGCAGCATTGACTGCACGAGCATGTTCTTTTTATTAGAACTTTTTTTAAGCACTATTAATTTTTTTAACATTAATTGTATGCTATTTTAAAAGCAGCATTAATGATGTTGTTTTTCTAGGCAACTGATGCATACCACGTTTTCACAAGTGGTCAGGCCAAGATTCAGCAGGGCTTGCTGCATGAGGGTTATGAACTGATCAGTGAAGCTCTTAACCTCCTGAACAATGTATATGGTGCCATGCATCCAGAAATAGCCGCCTGTGCTCGACTTCTGGCCCGACTTAGCTACATCATGGGTGACTACGGAGAGGTATTTGACCTGACCCAAATTTTGTCTTATATATCTCAGATTTTTGGCTTTTTGATCATGGGAATTATACAGATCTGGTATTACCAACCACATGAACGTATTTGCTACAAAATGGGGTGACTACAGAGGTTCCTGATTTTTGGCATGTGCAATGTGTATATGTATGGGTCTGAGCATTTATATAGCACCGTACATTCCTCTCAAAGGCTGCATGACAGATCCAGATGGTCTGACTTAAGGCATTGCCAGTCAGTTGTAATACAAGTATTTGGTTATGATTATGCTGGATTACAATATAAGAAAATCAGCCTGTTAAGATGTTAAGACTTTATTACCGTTATGCTGTAATGAATTGTTCTTCAGTTTTGTTTATTTGTCCGTGGTCTTCTAGGCTCTGGTTTACCAGCAGAGGGCTGTGTTTATGAGCGAACGAGTTCTAGGCATCGACCATCCAAACACCATTACAGAATACGTAAGTTCAATAACTGTAAATAGTAATTTACTCTTGATGTAAAGAATTACTGAATTTGTTTCCCGGTTTTGTTGATTGATTTATTACATTTTATTATGTATGCCTTATAACTAGAAATTTGTTTAGTGCTTTGAAGAAGCTTCTTGTATTATAATAATGTGCAATTAAAATTCATTTAACTGTCAAGTTAATTTGAAAATTGAGGAAGTACAGAAGAGATAAATTATTGTAAAGTAAGATCTGTTATATGACAGATATTGTTAACTTAGTACATATTTGTTATAAAAAATTACAATGGTTCTTTAGTGAATATTTTTGACGTGCTGTGTACGGAATCTTTAAGCCTTTTTTAAAATGCAACTGGAGAATCATATTTACAAATAGAATATATTTTCTGTGTTTTCAGGCTCATCTGGCCCTATATGCGTTCGCCAACAACCAAGTCCCAACGGCTCTGAAGCTCATGTACCGTGCTCTCTATCTGGCACTCATCTGCACTGGAGAGAACCACCCAGAAGTGGCACTTTTCTACGTAAGTGAGGCGCTGTTTGGTGACTCTTCATTATTTCGTGCTACGGTTCATTTATTTGTTGCTACCAGCACAGATGTCATAATAACAGTGTACAAACCATATCAAGAACCAAACCCCATGTGGCAGCTAGAAGTTTGAAGTTGTTTCTTTTTGTATTGTGGAAGTAGTTTTTTTTTATTGAGCACTTGCTTTATAACTTAAGAATAGCAAATAATTGTTGTCTGATTTTGTGTGAATTTCTGTGTCACATTGGTCTGATTCTTGGTTTTGTCTGCATACCATAGCCGTCTATCGACTTAGCTAAGGAACTGCTGCTCTTCGAATTAGTATAATAATTGATTTTAGTTTTGATTTAGTTTTAGTTTTGATTGATTTGATTAGTATAATAATTGATTGTGTATTTCAGTGTAATATTGGCCTGATACTTCACGCTGTCAACGAGTTTGATCTGTCTCTAAGATTTCTCCACAAGGCGCTTGAACTGAACAGCAAGTATGAACAAGTTCAAAACATATATTGTTAGGATGTTTTTTACTATATTTATTATATGTCTGTATACCAAAGTGCGATTAACAATCGGTTAATAAAGAATATACTTACTTACTTATTTATTTTCTCTATTGTTGTATTTTTAATTTGTCTTTTTTTGTCAGCTAGATTGTATAGGATTATGTGTTGAACCACAGGACATGACACAACTGTAACATTGTAACCTTGCATATACAAGTTATATTATCTGTGTCATGCTATGCATCAAGAGACTAACAAAGTGTCTTGAAAATTAAGGACCTTAACTCGTGGCAATATTATTATGCCCATATGGCAGTACAGTAGCAGTTACCTGTAGCAGTAGTATTTGACTGAGTCAAGCAATTGCTTCTTAAGTTATATGTTTCAGAAGGTTTGTTGAGCATGGGAAAATGAAAGAGTTCCAATATACATTAGAAGACTGTTCCAATCGGACGATCTTGTAGCAGTCTGTAGAAATGTGCGATTGTGTTAATTGATCTATATGATCTCTACTTTATTTCTAAGTGTGGCTCTATATAAATGTTCTGATGCACTGGCCATGTGTTTTAATTTAGGTTCTACGGAGCACGTAGCCTGAAGGTTGCCCTCTGCTACCACCTCGTTGCTAGGACATTCTCTTGCAAAGGTGACTTCCGCAGTGCTCTGCAGAACGAAAAGGAAGCCTACTCCATCTATCGACAGCTGGTGTGCACAGTTGATTTCTCGTCATCAGAACCTTATTGTAGCAGTTCAGTTTTATCTAAGTCACATCCTTTTAGACCTGTTCAATTTCATTAATAAAAGATGCTTTGTAAATTCTCAGGTACCAAGTAGAACATATGCCAGTGGTGAGAACCTCAGAGACCACCTTCAGGATCTCTATAAATTAATCTTGTGTGTAAGCAAACTAAACCATCAGGTGGGTCTGAATTCCAAAAGGTCAGTCTTGTGTGACAGTGAGGTGTACCAAATTGGAAGAACCACATTAAGAACTATGACTGATTCTTAATCCATGTAGTCGGATATCCTAAAAGTATTGTATCAATTTTACCGATAATAAAGGTTTACTGTAATATTCCAGCATTTGTTGCCCGTTTGTCATTAGTCGCAAAACGATGTCAACAAGATTGTTGATGAGAAAATTGATGATGGATCATCTAAGTCATGTCTGTTTTGATCTGCAAGATTGCTGTGTTTTAAAACAGTAAAAAGGAGTTTGAAAAGGAGGATTTTGGAGTAGAATGGTTAATGAGTTTTTGTTGACTTTCAGTTAGGTGAGGAACATGATCGCACCAACGAAAGTTCAGAATGCCTGAAGCATTTGACGCAGCAAGCCGTCAAGTTCCAGAAGACAATGAATCAACTGTCAAAGGGCGAAAAGATCAATGCATTGTCACCGTTACAGGTAAATGATACTGCATTGCCATATTGCTACAGTTAATTGCTACTGTATTGCCATATGGACATAATACCATTGGTACAGGTAAATGCTACTGTTTGCCATACTGGCATAGTACCAGTGCTACAGATAAACGCTCCAATGCATCACCATCTATGTATGTATGTGGACACTATAGAGCACATTTAAGTACCTCACAAAGTGCTGCCTGTGCTAACATAAATGATATTAAAATTAAAGTCGTTAAAAGTATAGAGTTATGCTGTGTAGCACCGAAAAAAAGAGTGATGAGAGGCAATGAGGCGTGCAACACTCAAACCCCTAATTCCAAGCAGTCCCTCTCAGATGGTAGAAAATGATGTGTCTGAACATTTCCACTGCCACTAGGGTGACATTCTTCACCGGCCTACCAGTTGGTCATAGAGCCTTTCTGGAGCAGAATGGTCAACACCACTCCAAGCAGTCTCTTGGTCTTTCAACTGGAGCTCAACATTGTCCAGATAGTAAAGTGAATCCCCTCAGGGCAGAAAATGGGTCATGCTGGAAGCCAAAACGAAAGAAAATTATTGAGCAAATTCTGCTTATGACTCACTAAATGATCAAAGACGACATGCTAGACACACGTGCGGCCATGGTGACTGTGTGTAATGGCCATCAATGGGCGCTAATTCAGAACATGGTTTGAGCTTTACTTGTCATGGAACAATAGCAAGCAAAGCGAGTGAATTGTGCAAGAAATGGTTGCTGTGTTTGTGCTGGGGCAGGTCTGCTCTGGAAGATTCAATAATTAATTTTACAAGGTGAAATTTAGACATTTTGGGCAAATATTTGTTCTGTATTTCTACATATGAGTCATTATATGCTTTCATATTAAGCAATTGCTTCCTTTAAATCAGCAGACTATTCAGACTATTCATTTATTCAAAGGTCAGTTTACTCTGTATATGAACCCTATGTAACTGGCATGAATTTGGAAGAACTAAGGGACCTGACTTCGAATAGGAAGCAATGGAGAATGTTTATCATGACGATCGCTAGAGCTCCAGGAGTTGACAGCACAAGGTCACAAGGTGATGAACCCTATGTATAATTACAAACCATGTATGACATGTGCAATTGACACGTATGTATTGCATTCAAAGCTTACACCTGTGTATAATTAATGACACTCTAGTTTAACACTTGTGTGTCAGCAGTTTCTGCATTGTATGGGATTGTTGTCATGTGCATTTTCCGTAGATCCAGACTCCTTCTCTGTCGAATGTTCTCGAAACGCTGAACCTGATCAACGGAATTGTCTTCGTCCACATTAGGTCAGTACTTGTTCTAAGCACCATGTACTGTCAATTGACTCTCGTCATTAGATAGTGGGCTCTGTATAAATACAAAACTTAATGACAGTTACGATGATGATGGTGGTGATGATGGCTACAGCTCTGTTGAATTTAAAATGGACTTTCAAATGCCATCCTGAAGACAAGGCCTTGGACAAGTCGACTGAAAAGGTCTTCTGCTGAATTTTCATTTCCCTAATTATGCATGCAGAAGATTTATTTAATTTATGCCCGACAGCTGAATTTAAGCTAACTATAACTCACGATTTTGCAAAACTTTTCACATTGAAATGTACAGTAGGTAATTGCATGTTTCTACTATTTGTGATAAGAAAACATGCAGTTTTTCACCAAAACGTTCAGGACTTCTAGCCCTGTCCATTGCAATATAAAACCAATTTTTGTCCTTTTTAAACTTGGGTCAGTTTTCCCAAACACAGTCACTTATTTGCAAAGTGACGCTGGAGTTATATGTTGCAATATAAATAATGTGTGTGTACGTGTGTATGCATATGTGTGCTGTCTGTCCCTCTGCCTCTTCTAGGCCTAGTGCAGATTACTTTGTTGTTCTCGTGTTGTTAGTGAGACCTCCCACGTACGGCTATTATTCTAGTTTTTGCATTTTGTACTTTTTCAGTCAGGAAGACATCGAGAGATTCCGTGAAGAGATGATTCGTCACCAGGCTCAGGCCGGACAGAAATCGCAGCCCGAAATTGAACAGAACCCCGATTCCCAAAAAGCATCTTCTTCGAGTGTAACCCCTGAAACTAATGGCAAAACCCCTGAAGTTGATCTGGCCACAGAGAACTTGAATGGCTGCAAAGAACCAGTCGTGGCTGAAGTACCAGCTGAATCATCACCGGAGAGCAGTACTGAAGTCAGTCGATAGATAGTTCCATGCGGCTGTTAAGACAAAGAATATTTGGATCAACGATGCGCTTGTTCATGCTCGCACAACGCGAGAGATCATGTCATTGTTAGTTTGATTTCTTGTCTGGTGGCGAAACTTTTACTAGATTGAGACTCTTGGAACCGACGACCCCCACTGAAAGTGAAGCGAAATTTTTGCTGCCTGGTTTGGTGCTTATCCGTGGAGAACTGGGTGGCTCAGGCAGCTTGCGTGCTACTAGTCGTGGTCCGAGTGATGTTGGGCTTCATGTGCCAGTTTTGTTTCTTACAAGTTTTTCTTTCTTTTTCTCTTTTGTGTCTGGTCGGATCATATATGGCTTGGTCGGATCTACAGACGGGCCTCATCAAATTTTGTGTATGCTTGATCATTTTTTTGTGCATTGCCGAAGACATTCGTAGGAATTAAAATTGATAATCGTCTGTTTGCATGTGTCTTAGCTGGTGTAACGTCCTTCCAATCACTGTAGATCTCTTAAAAAGTACCATACAAAGTTTGATTACATTACGGGTTTACGTAATGACCTGTTTTTGTCGTATAAAAACGAAATTTATGCACAGCGTTTTTCCGTGATTTATTCAATCATTTATTCAGTAATTTTTGTGTTGGTTTTTAATAAATGTAAGGGGACCTTTTAGGATCTTTCTCCTACTGGCACTGCATAAATGTGTACTTAGATTATGATGATGACCTCGTGATCCGAATACTGCCAGCCTGTATTTGTTTCAGTTTGTGGTCATATTGTTCAGACCATCCAAACGAGTGTTTGTTTTGCATGCTGTTTAGTTCTGTTATTAATCACGTCCAACTAACTAATGAATCATTGTAATCATCCTGTGTACAAACTACATGTAAGTGCACTGTACTTGTTCTGTATGCACGATGTACAGTGTGGTGTACATGTCGAATGCTGTTCGGTTGACTCCTGTGTTCTTTGCGGATTGTAATATTAGTTTATGGTCGTTTAAGGAACGATATTAATTTGTTAAGCAATTGTTTGATTTTAAAGTACCCTTAGATGATTTTAAATACATTTGTCAGAGTATGCAAGAACAGTATAACTTTACATTATATATATCTGTTTGTGTGTGTATATATATATTATATATATATATATATATATATTATGTGTGTCACTTACTCCTCTGTTTCGTGTTAATTTTTGAGAGCTAAAGCAAGTACTATGTTTGAATTGGGTTGTGATTAGAGGCATAACTACATCTGAGGTATCTGTCATTATTTCAGGCATACAAGTAACAGTTTATAGTCTGAGCATTGTTTTCTTTTGTTTCGTAAGCTGTTGCTGCCAGCAGAAGCCAGAAGATTGTCATGGCCTGAAAGAAGTGGATGTCGTATTTTTTTGATAATTGTGGTGGTTTTAATTGCCACTGAAATGAAAATTATGTAACTCTAGAAATCTGTGTTATATTTAGTCAATAAGAAATGCCCACCACTACTGATAATTCCAAGAGATGTCTGGCCGTACATAAAAAAGGCCTGGTTCGTATGTGATGGTATTGTAAACAATGTAACAAGGCATTTATATTGCTCTGCTAGAGACCTTGGGATTCGTCCAGTGACAGATTGGTTCAGTTTTGGGTTTAGGTTGTGATGTAATAATGTAGGCAGGCATTTTTGTAGCTCCTTTCGCGAGCTCAGACGCCGTGTAGAGCGTGTGGCAGATCTTTCATGACTTAACCGCGTCATTATAATTATGAAGTGTTGTGAACTTCGTTGATCTTGGCGTCGGCATGTGAAAATGGGTGACAGTTTTCTACGTCACGGGCAGATTTCTACGTCGCAGGCGTGGTTTTACGGAATGTGGCAAATTTCCAATAGCTATTCTTACTTTGGGTACATTTTCCTCCATGGAAGATGCTCCTGGATGCAGGTTCACCCCAACTCGTTGCTTCCAACCACGTATTGAACCATTTATGGAATGGAAAGCCTGTACCTGTAGTGGCAGAGGGCCAAAGTGAAGGAAATTGGTGAATTGTCTTGTTACATGACCCACTTGTAATTCTCTCTTGGCAAATGGTAGTTGTGCTGTCCTAATCTCTGCTTGTCTGTACTCTGTAATGTAACACAAGTCTTCAAACCATCTGGACGCCACATGTATTAAAGAAGCTGACGGCGATAATAAATGTTTAAAATTACAGAGAGGTCATAAATTAAAATGCAGTTTTCCAAAGTATAAAATTACTGTATCAGTTAATCAAATTATATGTTTCATTTTACAAAATCTGTTTTAAGTTTCAGTAGTTTTCAAAGTGAGATTATTGTAACGTTCATTATGTTGGGGAATAGTAAACAATAGTCGTGTGTCGACTTAAATTTGGTTTTGGTGCTTGACCTGTTATGCTGGAGGTTGTATTAAGCTTAGATATTTGGAATCTCATGATGTCAAGATTTCTACAGTGCCAAAAAAGCTCAGTCAAAACAAAATCGATAGGCAGGTATGGTCAAAATCGGTTCCAGGTCAAGAAGGGTCCGACAGCAGGGCTGTAATCGAGGGTATACGCGGGTATACAGCGTATACTCACCTCTAGCGAAATTTGAGAGCGTATACTCAGAGCTCTAGACGAGGGTATACGCGGGTATACAGCGTATACTTACCTCTGTAGAGACCTGAGTAATGAAATTTGGAGGAAAAAGAGAGGTTTTGACAGGTTTTTAGAGGTTTTTAGGGCGAATGACTAAAAAAAAAAGGTCAACTTTTTCAGAGACGAAATTGTAAAAAGTCAGAAAATTTTAAGGGAATTTGTGAAAAGTCTGAAATTTTTCTTAGACGAATTCCTAAAAAAAGGTCTTCAAATTTTTTTACGCCGCTGGTCACCAGTAGCGTATACTCACCTCAAATTTTACCACTACAGCCCTGTCCGACAGACGCTATGGTGGATGATGTTTAGAATCAACGTAGCGAGAAAGGTGTTGGGGGGGGGGAAGAGGAGGAACCAGGGTAGGACTTGTGAAAAGGAATGTGTACAGGTTTGAGTTAACACTAACGACAAGCGTGTACTAAAACGTATGGGAAAACTAATCCATCTCATCATTTAAGAGTTAAAGACCTGTGGAGAGATAGCTTTGTAAGAGGTGAGGTTTTGGTGAGTTCATAGGATGAATCGGATAGTTATCGTAAATATGGCGAGAGTTTATTTCAGAGGGGGCAGAACAGCTATGGCTATGGAGTGATCTCCAAATTTTAGTGAGGTGACCTAAGGGAGAAGAAGTGTTGAGAGGGAAGAGGAGTGGATGTTTTTGCAAATTACTCACGAGGGTTGTACTCGTGGAGTGTGTTGTAGGTGAGTGATATAGTACTTTGCAAGTCCATTTGTTCAGGCAGTTTGAGCCAGTGGTGTGATTTAAGAATAGGAGTGATGTGATGGTGTTTGGGAATTTCAGTGACGGCAAGAGTATTCTGAAAATACCTAGCTATAGGTTATTCTATATTTTGGGATCCTCTAAATGTACATTTAAAAGCTCACAGTGCTCTCAGCGCCACACAAAAGCTGCGTCTATGAGGCTAGCTAATCGCCGGTGCTGCATTAAATCAAATCCGCAAGAGTGAGCCGGATTGTTTAAGTTCGGCGTCACGTTAGAATCGGAGTTTAAGCCAGGAGTGACAGCAGGGTTATCTTATATACCTAGGTCTACAAGCAATTTTCTTATTCGCTGAATTTAATTTCTTAAATGTAAAATGTAAATTTGTTTATGCGAATTCCGGTTAAATTCACGTAGCCTAACTACGCGCGGGCTTTCGTTATTGACGCCAGCAGGGTTTCCGTTAGAAACCAAAACAGGACGTAGGCCTACTTACCTCCTGACCTAGATTTCGGACGTAGCTCATTTCTAACGTCAATCAAACCGGGTTATGGTTAGCCTGGTTTAGGAACACAGAATACACAATATAATCAGACACTTTATTACTAATAGGGCCTATTTAAGACAGGAGTTTCAAGTTTGAACTAAAGTTTGTATACAACAAAAAACGTAACGAACGTAGGGCCTATATAGGCCTACATGATAGTATATTATTCATTGTAGGCCTACTATAATAATTATGCTTAGTGCTTGGCGCGTATACGTCCGACGATAAACAAATGGACCGTTGTTATGTCCGGGTTTCGTTGACGACGAGTAGGCCCTAAGCTTGGAAAGCAAAGGATCAGATGGGTTAGGGTAGGAATTTTTAAGAGGTGAGGCTTCAATTTGGAGTGGAAAGCCTGTGGGGTGATAAGTAGGCCTAGAGGAGCCTGTGGCAGATGACGATCACTGGGGTGGCGGTATTGTTAGAAGAAATAAGAATTAATATGCGGAATTCGGAGGGAAGTTCGTTCCACAGTTGAGGTGTAGTGTAGGATATGGATCGGTTTGAGAACTTGAGGCGACTATAATTATATTGACTGGGGGATGGGCAAGAGTGAGATGATGAACGAAAAGACCCGAGACCGCGATGGTGGATGCAATATGGTGAAGGGTTCGCGAAGGTAGCCTACTTTTTAGTACTTTGGCTGGGAGTAGGCCTAATATCGCAGTGAGTTTGAGGTTAGCGTTCTCATTACGGAGTGTTTATATCGGGGCGCGCAGTGACGTAGCCAGACTTAAATTCAAGAGGAGACAACTCTAGTCTCTGTACTGGGAGATATCCAGGTGTAGTAGGGTGCGGAGGTAGGCCTATAACCCACGGAAAATTTTTAAATCTAAAAAGCAAGAAGAGGCAACTGCCTCCTCTTGCCTCAGTGTGGCTACGCCTATAGATGTGCAAGGGTATGCTCCCCAAGTCTTGAAATTGGTACTACGACGAGATCCCGGAATTTATTTTCTAGGCCTAGGGCCTATAAGCCTAGGCCTATACGTAGAAACAGAAATCTTGAAGATGAAAAAGATATAACTAGACCATTTTGTAGGAAATCCCAGAAAATCAAATTTCAGGTTTTAACCCGGACTTTTCCTTCAGGAAGGTCAATTTCCATTATGCGGTCGGTAAATAATATTATTTATGGAAGTTTTTCGCACTTTCGGAAAATCGGTTTCGAAGTAGGCCTAGCTATCGGATAGACTGTTTCCAATCGTGGCCGGGACAAAGGTCATTTTTCATTGGATTTCTTTTTTATTAGATATCTGTATCAGTTACCATCCTGGCCTTTTGTTGATAAATACACACGAAATAAACATCGTATTAAACAGAATAAATGGTTTTAGTTGATTACCGATGTTTTATCAATTTGTGGAAGTAGCGCTATATGACTGTTTGAACATTCGCTGCTTGCTATCAGTGAATGGCCTAAATGACTGATCAATGACAAACGGTTCGTTTATAACTTTTGCTAATCGTTTAAAATTTTCTTTGTAACAAGTAAGTCTTGCCATTTTCTGTTATATTTAACTACCCTTGTCTTTTCGGAACCTCTTGGTCTTTTGATATTTGATATGTTCGTGACCAGCAACATACGCCTAAACACCCCTGTTGGTTTTGTTTACGGCGTCATTGCCAATTAATCGAATCACAAGTTGGTTTATGGTTTAGTATAATCTAATTGTAAGATAGGCCGTATCTCGTTAATCACTTTGTTGTTTTTGGACCATCGATTGTGCACGAACCAACCGGAAATTTACAGTGACAGTGGTATTTTTAGCAGTGTCAGAAGTCAAAGGCGTTGACCATTAGATTGAAATTTTTCACAAAATTAACTTCTGCGCTGGATAGAAATAAAACAGTACGTTTTAGGCAGACAGACTAGAAAGTAACATATTTCAATCCTGCAACTAAAGGGTAAAACCGTAGTTTACGTTGCTAAATTATGCACTTACATTGAAACTTTATAATACAACACAAATAATAGTTATCGTTGATCCAACTTCTAGTTTCAGTAATATGTTTGTACTGATCTGAAATGAATCTATAAGTTGCAATTGAGCCATATTTTCATCGACCATCCAACTTCTAGTTTCTGTTTAAATATGAAATGTTTTCATTGCTCATCCATGGCAATAATGTCAGCACTAAAGCGATATATTTTCATCGCAATTCCAACTTCTAGTTTGACTTTTATTTTATGTAATATTTTCAATCAGTCATCCAGCTTCTGGTTTAGTAATATATTCATCAATCATCCAACTTTTAGTTTGAGTTTTACTATGAAATAATTTTCCTAAGCGGTTATTTAGCAACGTAAACGGTTTTACCTAATTAAAGACTGGTTTTAATATTCGGCTTATACTTGAAAATACCTCTAACTGTTAATGTTTTCGAAGGGTTATCCAGATTCCCCGAAAACACTGAAAATGCACTTGTACCAGCCCGATTTACCGAAAACAGTTTTCTAGAAAGTAGTCGAAATCCCGAAAACTATTCATATATTCATATAATCTCAGGAGGCCAGCTATGTGCTTCCTAAATAGGCTTGTTAGTGTAAGATTGTTGGCCTCGACATACTGCCTATTCACATGTTTATTTGTAGACTTAAAGAAAAACTCCATATTCCTCCACACAAACATTATCTTCTTAATTTTCTGGAATTCGGGTCACACTTAGAATTTAATCGATTTTGGGGATCCGGCAGAAATTTGTTTTGGGGATTTCGCTATGTACCCGTTTTCGTATTAGGTGTATACATGTGTTACATTGGATCTGTTTTTTCGTACGGCGCAGGGAGTATGTAGCGAATTATTTGAACCTCAGTTCCCAACTTAAATTCCTACAGTATCCCCGTCCTTGTCAGGGCTGTAGTGGTAAAATTTGAGGTGAGTACACGCTACCGGTGAGCAGCGGCGTCACTCACGGCTTTTTTAGGAATTCGTCTAAGAAAATTTCTGACTTTTACGAATTCTGACAAAAATTCTTGCCATTTTGCGATTTCGTCTCTGAAAAAGTTGATGACCTTTTTTTTTTTTTTTTTTTTTTTTTTAGTCATTCGCCTTCGAAACCTTTGAAAGCCTCTCTTTTTAAAAAAAAATTCGTTATTCGCTGAGTATACGGTCTCTAAAGAGGTAAGTATACGCTGTATACCCGCGTTACAACCCCGAGTGTCCCCTCTCAAATTTCTCGAGAGGTAAGTATACGCTGTATACCCGCGTATACGCTCGACTACAGCCCTGGTCCTTGTATGCTCTTGGGTTTCTTCACTCGCATGGACTACCGCCTGATGCTTTACGTGTAGTCGCTCAGATGATAACGGTTGCATCCATAATGTATGCCTCCCGGGCTTGGTGGGGATATGTACTGGCTCAGGAATAGGGTAGATTAGGGTAGGATGAGGCATGGGGTTTCCTTCCCTCCTTGGCCCAGGTGCTGTGAACTGGCTAGGTCTGCAGATGATAGCCTGTTTAGAGCTGTTCTATCGGACCACACTCGTGTTCTCCGAGCATACTGCCCTGCGATCCAGAATTGATCCCATCATCACCTCCACCTGCGCACCATAACTTTGATCTGCCATTAAAGGAAGACCAAAATTTTATATCTCGTGCCCTCTACAGCAGTGCTTCCCAAACTGTGGTCCACGGACCAGTGGCGGTCCGCGAGCCCTCAGTTGCCGGTCCGCAAGTGAGTCAAGAAACTGAAGAAAAAATATGATACACGTTTTCTCGATTTGGTCTCGCTTCGAAGTATCTTCAAAAAACACGATTGTCTCGCAATCAAAATATTTTTGATATAAATTAAAAATTTGTTCTGGGAGTAAAATGTATTTCAGCTATTGTAAACGAAACCTGCCAACAGGTCAAATAGAAGTTGTAGTTGGCCTTTACTAGAAATTTTGATCGTAACATTTCCGGTTTTTGACCGGCAATTAGAAACCGGATGTAACGTATCTCTTTCGCCTTTAATAACGTGGTCACTGCTTCCGTCAATAGAAAATAAACACGTCTGCTTTTAGATTCGATATTGTAAGTATAATATATTATCAATTTGAAAAATTATAAAAATTAAAAATACCACACCACACTGTGGAGACGAGGACGGCGTTCTCCAAGCTTAAACACACTTCTGTTATATAGTTTCTTAGAACCAGAGGGATTTTTTGTACCTCGGGCATTAAAAAAATTAAGAATAATGTGTATATATATATATATATATTAATAAACAGCACTAGCATGCATATTTATCAATTTTTTTAGAGCCACCAATATTTTGAAAAAATGCAACGTTTTGATTCATATCAGATCAGTACAAAGTATTCAGTTGATATTTAGTACTGAATTATATACCCGCACTACTATTTAAAAATAATGTAACTTTTTTGACCCAATTTATAGATAAAAATAGTTAATAAATTGGGCACTGGTCCTGCTGCAATGGGAAAATTCCTGCCAATCCATCACACTGAAGAGTTCGGAAAGCGCTGCTCTACAGGAATGTCTATTAGTAATTCTTGAGCCATCGCTCCCATAGGAATGTTAATTAGTTGTACTCTGCTCTCGGACGAATTGATCTAACTTGCCTAGCTATGCTGATCTGTAAATAAGTTGCATTTGCCAGCTTATCTAGCTGAATAAACAAATATTGTATGTACATGTATGTATCTCTTTTCGTGTATCCATGTGTATGTATGTATCTCTTTCTATATACATGTATCCATGTGTGTGTATGTATTTATCTCTGTATATGGACATTTATATAGCATTCTGGAAACGTTTTGAGGCTGCTTGTCATTCGCCTAACTAATGGCAGAGGTTAAAGAGTTAAAGAAGTATAATCTTTTTTGTTCTCCCACTAGATGTATGCGCATCAGTTCAGAGTGCAGCCAGCAGGTGGTGCCAGTAGTCAGGGCAGTTATGATGCTGCCTTGTCGTTCCTGAAACAGCTCAACAGTCAGGAACTTCAGTCGCTGATGGATGATAATGATCGACTGAACAAGCTTGTTGATGATCTAGAAATGGTAAGATGGTGATTTGCTTCAATGAGGAATGAATTTTTGTTCTTGATTGGTGAAATTTTGGATCTCAATCAGTGAAATTCTGGGACTCGGTTGTTAAAAGTTTTGTCTCTGCAGGTTAAATATTTGGCATCAGTAAGCAACTTTTTTGTCTCAAGCAGTAAAATCCTATGTACCGGTAGTTTTTTGTCTCGCTTGATGAAATTTTCATATTGGGCAAAAATTATTCATTTAGTTTACCTTACCTTACTGTGTGCCTGCAGGTAAAGAATTTACCTTATCTCATCTTGTACATGTAGGTAAAAATATTACCCTATTCAGGATAAAACTTGCCTTGTGCAGGTCAGACCTGAAATTGCCTTACCTATGTACAGGGTGGGCCAGTAGGAATGCACCAACTTTGAATGGATATAACTTGAATAATTGTTATCCGAACATCGTGCCCAATATACTAAATTGAAAGTAATCATCCACTCTACTACTGTGTCAAATCTTGCACTGATATACTCCACCGTTGTTATAAAATTTCGGTGCGGCGTACACCTCTCAATTTCGAATGTAAATATTGAACATCATGGCGCCGCTCACGGAAGAGGATAGAATTTTAATCCGAATTTTAAGAGCAGAAAAAGGATACAATGCACATCGGATGATGATAGAATTAACTTCTAGAAAATGGAATAAATATGCTCTAAGTTGATTGATTAAACAAATTGATGCTACGGGAACGTCTAACAACTGCAACTGTGGTCGCAAACGCTCTGCGCGCACAGCAGCGAACATTGCACAAGTCCAAGAGTTAATTTGCAGCCAAGACAACAATCCAGGGACGAGTAAGAGTCCGAGAGAAATTGAGCGTGCGACCGGAATTTCACGCAGTACTGCGTATTGCTAAACATGACCTCAACCTCAAAGTCTATCGTCGACGTGAGGTTTAGAAATTTTCTGATGCCGATTCGATGAAACGTCTAGCCGCCTGCAAACGACTCAAGAGCCGAATGACAGATGAAAAGATCGACAGAACATGGTTCACAGACGGGAAGATCTTCACGGTTCAGACGCCAACAAATACGCCGTGTGTATGCAAACATTAGCTTTTAGCGTGAGGTTGGGCCTGCTCGGCTTCTGAAGGGCAGGAAGCACTTCTCGCAAAGTGCGATGGTGTCGTTGGCTGTTTCAAAGCTTGGAAAGACGGCGCCATTCTTTGTTACTCCAAAGGCTAAGGTGAACAGTGTTTATTACTGCGATGAAGTACTCGCTACGTGATATTCGCCAACTGTCTGGAGTTGATGGTTACATCTTTCAGCAAGATGGAACGCCGGCGCATCGTTCACGTCATAATGGCACATCGAATATTAATAGTATTATCTAAAAATGTCGTAATAGTATCTCGTAGATATTTTGCAGAATGATAAAATGGATAATTATCTTCAATCTGATATATTGGACAAGACGCTCAGATAAAAGGTATTAAAGTTATAAGGCGTCAAAGTTGGTGCATTTCTACTGGCCCACCCTGTATGTATGTATGTATGTATGTATCTGGATACTTACTACAGCACTTTTTAAGTACCTCACAAAACCGCGGTAGGTGTATAACTTACCTTACATTGCCTTGTGCCAGTAAAGAAATTACCATACCTTGTGCAGGTATATAACTGGCATGTTCTTGCCTGGTGCAGGTAAAGAAGTTAGAACAAGAAAAAGATACACTGTTGGCAAGCAACAAAAGCATTGCCGAGTATAACCTGACGTTGGAACCGCGATTGATTCAATCGAGGCAGCAGCTGGCCGAAACCTACGAACAGGCTGTTCAGAAACAGAAAGGCTTTGAACACAACAAGCTCAAACTAGGTTTGTCTTAAGATTTTTGTCAAATCAGCAACGCAAGCAAATGATGGACGAGCAAGTCAGTCAAAGCAGACTGATGAGTTTTTTCTTGAAGTGGCACGTTATATATGTCGGGTTACAATTACAATGGACTGATCTCAGAATTACAGGTTGGAACTGATGCGCCATTGGTTGATGCCTTATGCATTATGCACTGACACTACAGAAGTTGCTAATTTGTAATAATAGTCAAGGCAAATAGTTTGAGACTGATTAACTTGGTAAAGCGATCAGAACAAGACTTTCTTTGGGAACCACAGTCTTGTGGTACGTCTCGTGACATGGCACTATGTAGACTTCTATTAAATTCCAATTAGAGTAAGTTTGCATTTTAAGGTGGATGCTTTCTGTAGATGAGTATCGGTAATGGTTCTGTTGGAAGAATTCAATCCAGTACGTTGGATTAGATTAAATGCAAAGGAATCTGCCAGTACAGTAGCTATGTTTGAGTTTCCCATAGGCTGTGTGACACTGAACATACAGGGAATGTATACTGCTGGACATTTTATAGTACCTTTTGAGAACCTCTCAGTGGCGTGGAAGTATTGTTAGTACTTGTAATTGAACCTACAATTAGTGTTCCTATACCTTTCGTTTCAAAGAGGATGAGGAGGAAGAGGAGGCAAATAAGGATTAAGAGGGGAATGAGTAGGCTGAGAGAATAAAGATGATTATGATGATGGTGGTGGCGATGATGATGATGATGACAATGATCGTGATGGTGGTGACAATGATGTTAATAACAATGTTGATGGTGGTGATGATGGCAATTGTAATAGTGGTTGTTTATGCTACTGCTGAGGCCTTTTATACATAGGTGTTGAGATAATTAGACAGTGTTGTGGGATTGTCGTTTTAGATTCGTGCACAAGTAACACGTCTCTCGACACGACTCTGGCACTTCTGCAGATGGAGGCGGCAAAAGCTGAGGAAGAATCGGAGGTGAGAGGAAGTCACGTTCCATTCAACTGATGCCTTATGCAGTATTATAACAGCACTGTAGAAGTAAAAAAATTAGATTTAATTACTGTAGCGAGATAGTGGAAAACATGCCTTGGTTGTGGTGACGATGATGATGAGGATGATGACAGGGACGCGGTGGAGTAGCGGTATGTTCTGTGCCTTGTAACTGGAGGGTCGCAGGTTCGAATCTACCTCAGGCCACTGCATAGCAACCCAGTGCCATCGATGTTCTATCGCAGTGGTTTTCAACCTTTTTTTAGTGACGGAACCCTTCACAAAGCATTCATTTGCTCGCGGAACCCAGCGCGTTCATCCGACCAATTTTTCCAAAAATAAATGTTATTGTAACTTGTAATGTTAACTTGTAACCTGTAAAATTTGCAAATCGCTCTATAGCCATAGCTGTTCCGCCTCTCTGGAATAAAACTCCCGTCAGAATTACGACAATTATGTGACCCATCCAAAAAGCTAACCAGAACCTCACATCCTTAATTGATATCTCTATGCAGGTCTTCGTTCAAAACTTAAACAATTTATGCTCTTTCAGTGACGTTCTCCCGATTCCTCCTCTGCCCCTTACCTCCCTCGCCATCCAATTGTAAACACCATCCATCATAATTGACCGTCTGCCTGCCTGACCCCTCTAGATCTTGGCCTGGAACCGCTATTGGCCATATGCCTGACTGAGCGCTTGTGAATAAGTTGGTTCACGCGATTCCAATTATTTGGGCGCGATAGAAATCTCGAGATTGCGATTACAATTAATATTGGGGCAATATTTAGATCTTAGAATTTTAGACTTTGAATATTGTGTCTAGCAAGAATGACTTGAAGGTGTACAAAATTCTGCTCATTGCTCATCCTCTTTTGAATTCAGCTGGTGTTTTCTTTATTTTTTAAAAACTCCGGCGGAACCCCTGGCGGACCCTCGCGGAACCCTAGGGTTCCGCGGAACCTCGGTTGAAAACCACTGCTCTATCGTATGGTCGTGTGCACTTCTGAACTCTGGAAGGAGGGCAGTATTAAAATACAGTAGTATTGTATTTTATTGATGAGGAAAATAAGGATGATGATGATGAGTGGGACGAAGGGGAGAATGACGATGAGTAGGAGGAAGAATTGAAGGATGAGGAAAATAAGGATGAGGAGAATGACAATGATAGAGGAATAAAGACACGTACATGCACAATTGCACAAGCGTATGTAATCGTTTTGTCTGATCCTGTCTTTCAGAAAGTGGCAGAAGCATTCCTCAGCCATACAGCAGACGTTGACAAATTTCTGAACGACTACACGGCGCTCCGAACGAGTGCCCATCTGCGGAAAGTGAAAGCTGAAAAACTGGAAGAAATCGTGAAAGAGCAGACGCAACCACAGTCCATGTCTTCCCAGAACAGCTTTACAGCGCCGACTCCGAGTCGTGCGGCTCCTGTGGCACCATATCCCATGGGAGGAGTACAGAGCAATCGGTCACCCTACCCTGCCGCACAACCAAACAGCTGGGCACCGCAGATGCCCCCCTACCCATCAAATGGATCTTATCCAATGCCCAACCCGACCGCCTACCTTCCACGATGAGTGTGGTTCCATGCAACGGCGTCTGACAAGAACACAACGTCTCAATTTGTGAAGCTGATGTAAAATTTGAACTAAAACGTGTGAAATGAATTTCTAATTTCTAAAGATAAAAAATAGTTTTACCAGGGTCCTAATTGGCACAACACTTGCACATTGAGCCAAAGTGTTTGCTGTGGTTGTGTATTTTTTGCCAGCATTTAATTTAGATTTGTACAGTTTTAAGTGCTTTGGTAGGAATTTGAAGTTAACTAAATTACTGAGAAATTTGAAGGAGTCCTGCCGTGCAAGATTCCAACTGGCCCACCCACTGTAGATGTCTTTTGTATTTGTTAGATTGCAGAGATAATTAACTGGTGGTTTTTGTTGCTTCAGTGAATTTATCAATTTAGGTATTTGGATTTTGCTTTAAATGCTGCAACTTTTCATACCCAAATTGTCCAAGTCAAAGAAAAATTGTCCAATTCAAGGAAATAAACTGTTTCCACTGGCCGAATTTTCCATGTCATGGTGAATGCAATGTAGATAGGAGTTTTATTGCTGTCTGCTGCTTTCTTTCCACTGCTTAACATTATCATTGCCAAGCATGTCATTTATCTTGCAACCTTAAATCGAACAATTGAATTCTCTGTAAGGCATGTACTTTATCAAAGCCAATAAAATATTCGTGATCTAGGTATGGCAATCAATACCCCAGGCATTTTTTTATGATAGGTGAAATAGGTAAATTCCTAGACTTGTTCTGCTGCAAAATAATTTTTTGTACATAGTGCTCATGAATTTGTTTTGGGATGTCAAAAGATTTTAATATTCAACGCTGGTCAATACAGTTGTTACTTTGTACAATTTATGATTCGTTTCTGGATATGAAGTGAATCTTCCTGCAAACAAATTCCAAACAAGGAATAAGGTTCAGCTGAAGTGCAAATGCACAGCAGTCCAATAACTGTATTGGAATAAACTTGGAAACTCTGGACAAAGATATATATATATATATATATTACCTTATATAAGCTCTGAATAATCACATAACCTAGCAGTAACCTTTGGAGCCATCAAATAATCTGGTTTAAAATATTTTGGCAGAGTATGATTTAGGGAAGTGTATGTTTACTTACATACCGTACTAGGGCAGCAGTCTTTGGAGGCATCGAATAATTTTAGGCTTGAAATATTTATGTAGGTTTCTGCCAACATATTTCCAGCCAAAAATCATCTGATGCCTCTTACGCAATTGATCATTTGTTGTCTTTATCAGAGGCAAAGTGTAAAGCACAAAAGCACAAACTGATGTGTTGTGTCTGCACTTCAGCAAAGAGCCACCAGCACTTGGGACGGTGTCTCTGATGCCACCGGTGATCGAAAAACTGAACAACCTATTCTCACACACACACACACACAAACACACGTTTAAATATGAACTAACCTACAACTACACTCCATTGCTCAATGCACTCGCAAAATCATTTCCAGAGAAACAAAGCCGACGAGTGTTGCATAACTGACAGAGAAAGCACATTTTTCCACGAGACAGCACACGAATAAGTTAGCTTCAAACTGGTTTAAGATTTCGCTTCTGTACGTCTGCAACTCTCTCCGATCCTTTTAAAAACTAAACAGTCGGCACAAAAATTGTGGCTAAATAACCTTGAAAACGTCAGTGGTTAAAATACTGTATAACTTGCTCGATTCTGGTTTATAATTCTACAAATACATTAAGTTCATCCGAGTAAAGTATCGTGAACCCTGACTCAGTGTAGGAGGCCCTGACAGAAGGCAAATGGCTTCATTTCTTGCAATCAGGAACAATAAAAACTTGTGTCAGACCAAGTGGCTAACCAGACTTTGGTCTTGGTGTGACCTGCTCACTCAAATGCATTAGCCATTTTAAAAGCAAAAAGTTGCTCACAGCAGACAATACAAGTTTCTAGAGCACTCATACAAATGTCTGATGTCAAAGCACATTCAACATTGCCTACTGCCAGATAGCTTTGTCTAATCATTTTTAGAAGGCCACATTGCGGTCTGGCTAAAGGCCACAGTAACTGTGCCTTGTTAGTTATTACAGTAGTTTTAAGTGTGTAGGAATGGTGTTACACTACATAACAAAGCTTATAACGAGTCAAAGTATACATGTTACTAATGTTCAGACTAGGACTATTCTGTTGAAATGTTATTTTTGTTGGTTATCGCTGTGATCAATTTCTAACACATGAGCAGACTCAGTGGAACAGCACTAGGTTTACAAGTTAGGTGGCAATCGAGCAAAGTTTGTATTACTGACTGTGCCTCGAACATTCATATCTGGATTGGGATTTACAACTGTATGCTATATCACTTGTGGTGATCACATAAGATGTGTGAGCTGACAGGGAAGTAATAATCCCATCAAACCCATCCGGCTATGTGCATGATGATACGCTTTCACTGGTTTGATTTTCAAACCTGGGTTAGCGTATTGAAGGACTCCTGTCACGAAACAAATAAAATGAAATGATGTGCAAAAAACTGCTAAAAGTTCCTCATGATAATGCCGTGATTAATATCGCAGAAAACATGCATACTAGGGACCTATAATATAACAAGATCAGTTGGTAGGCACCAACACCTTTTCGGCTGAATTGCAATTGTAAGGTAATGTAATCGTAAAATAATGTAATGGGACTCATCGATGGATAGCAGGAAAAAAGCAGGCAAAGCCCAAAGTCACTGGGGTAAATAATACAAATAACTGCCAGTTACTGATGGGAGAGCAAGCATAAAACAAACATGGAAGGGTAACAATAGAAATGTTGGAAGTAAAAGCTTCAAGATAACTGGCACACATGCCGAAAGCAAGCCCCCTTGGACTGAAAGCTTGTGATATGAAACCCAGCATACCCGTACACATAAAAGGCTATTTTGCATCCCTGACTTTTCTAAAACCATTAACGAAAATAGGCATTGATTAAACTGTAAGACCTCGGTCGAGCTGGACTAATACGCATTTTTGTGGCCAACTCTTAAGTAAGTAAATCTGAAAATATCGTCACGACAAAATGCTTGCAGCACAAACTCTAAAGACCTTGAAGAAACCCACAAAGAATCGATACAAACATCGCTACCAGTGAGTGGACAGGTTCATCGCCTGCGTTGTTTCGATCGGCTTGTTCGACTCAAATATGGCCGCCCAGTCTTCGACTTCAACGGCAATCGTCCAGCGGTCCTTGTTGGTGGAGCGCAGGCCTCCGCAGCTTGGGCGCTGTGGGGGGCTGCGTGCTCCGAGCCCGGTCAGCATCTTTAGCAGATGACTGGACGTCTGGCTCAGGCTACGACACGACTCGCGGAACGAGATGTCGAGCTGTTTTCGGTCAGCGCTGATGCTGTGCACACATGGAGGAGTCGCCGTCTTGAGCTTGTCACGACTCGGTCGACGGTTCTCCTTCCGGCTGGTGCGCCGTCGACGCGAGCGGTGTGGCACGTCACGGATCCCGATGAACGAGCGTGCACTCGCGTCGCTCTGACGCTGCGAGTCTTCAAGCGAGATCGAGTCGTCAGAGCCATGGCTTTTCAACTCGGCCTGGTTTGACGGTGGACTTAAGTCATAGCCAGTAGCTCCGAAGTCCAGCTCGCCGTTTGTGTCATCTGAAGAGTGGATCTTCAATGGATCAAGGACATTCTTGGTGCTGTCGCCAGATAAGGCGCGAACGTCGCCGCTGCTGTCCGCCTCGCTGCTGTCATTTTCGAGGATGTTCTTCATCATTCCTGGTGAATCATCACTAGTGCATTCAACAGCCAATGCCAGTTGGCTCTTCTCCGTGTTTTCATTAACGCTTCCACGAGAAGGGCCGCCCAAACTTGATGCATCTCCACCTGGCGTTTTTCCAGTCGTTCCTTGTCCATCCCCATCGCTCTTTCCACCACCATCCCCATGTTTTCCACCTGCGGCATGTTCCTTCTTGAGCCCTTCTCGTGACTCTGACACCAAAGTGATGCCATCTTTAAAAAATATGATGACGACAGTTATGTTATCACTCGAACCTTTTTCTCTGGCAACCTCCGTCAGCATCTGGGCAACATCCTTCTTTTTTGTGCCACTCCTGGATAGGAATTGCTGGACCTCTTCAACTAGGTCAGATGGCTGTAGAGCATCCCAGAGACCGTCGCAGGCCAGGACAAGGTATTCATCTGTTGGTTGACATTCAAAAGATTCCACATCCGGATCTGCGCTGATAAAAGGCTTGAAGCTGGCATCACCTAACATTGTAAATTCGAAAGAACATGGCTCAACAAAACGGGACACTATATAACAGAGGTTCTTAACCTTTTTTGGCACGCGACACACCTAAACTTGCAACCAAATTTGGCGGCACACCATGCAATCGTCATATATGAATATTGTTAAAAATGTTAAAGTTAAACTAGTTATTTATTTAAAATTTTAAATTTTTATCATTTTAATGAATGAAGATGTTCACATTGAATCCTTTATAGTTTCTACATTAACTTAGCAGTTAATGGGATTTTTGCTCCTGGATTTTTCTTTGGATCATATTAAAACGAGGATTCACAATATTTCAAGTAGTCATCGTTCCACTTGTGCACAACAGATATCTTCTTTTTCATGTTTTTCTTCGTTGGTTTACTAAAACTAGCAGTGGCAGCAGCATCGTTTTTGTATTCACTACTGTTGGTGCTAGTATCCGTCTCATTGCTACCAAAATCTGATTCCACATCATCAGTTGTAGATTCGCACAATTTTTGTTTTATTCTGATAAATTTGTCCATCTCGAGTATTACAGTAATGTGTAAAAGTTTAATTCGGCGCGGTCCCAAACGTGTATACTGTATAAGGTAAACATCACGGCCATCCCAGATTGCGATATAATAGAATAGATAATGTAGGGTGCTACGAATTCTCACAGCCTACGTCCGCTACAGTAAGTGTAATGCACGTCCGCTACAGTAAGTAAGTGTAATGCAAGAATGACGGAGGTAGACTGTGAGGATTCGTGACACACCAATTTTTTGCGACACACCACGTTTACGCTACACACTGCCGGTCGATTCGCATATATACACCTGTTAAGAACCTCTGCTATATAATATGAATTCTGATCTACTCTGGAAAATTTTATAGTGCCATTAACATAAGGCACATTGCATCGGAAGCTAAAATTGCAGGCTTCTAGTTACAAGAAGTAAGCTAATGAATCTTATGGTAAAGAAAATTAGCAGTTGTGTAGGAGAAAATGACTGGTGAGGAAATAAATTGTGATGCTACCTATGGCTCGAGAAACGGATAGGTTGCCATTAACACGCCAGGCTCCGAACCAGACGACATAGCCACCAAGCGCCTCGATCCTCTTTTTTTCATCCTTCAGAGAAAACAATAACAATAATAACTATACAATACCATATGAATATGGTCTTGCTTCTATGCGTCAAATACAATTTCAGGATAACTACCACAAAATGTCTGTCTGTCCATTTTACTTCTGTTCACCTTTCTTCTATCTATTTGTCTTTGTCTATATATCTGTCTTTCTTGTCTGTCTGTCCGTCCGTCCGTCTGTCTGTCTGTTCTGCAAAAGAGTTTGAAAGTGAGTATGCTTTCAATCTATCCCTATTGGAGTTTTGGCAATTGGGTATTTGCCCATTTGCTACCATCATTGCATTTATCAATAATGTAAGGACATTTGCCGATATGTGAAATGTATTTCTTAAATCCAAGCAGAAACAACAACCAAAATACTGACATCTCGTTCGGGCTTGTGTGGCTTCATAAGTTCAATTGGTTTCCCATCGCGGACCAGCACTGCCTGCGAGTCGCCAAGCCAAGCTATGTGAAATCGGTTCTTCTCAAGAATGGCACAGACTGCAGTCGATCCACTCATAATGTTCTAGAAACAGAAATACGCAGAAGTCTTCGTACAACATGCTTCCTTGTAACACAAATTTTGATGTAAAACAGTGTGATGCAATATTTTTATCATACTCAGACCAATTTCACAGCAATAAGCCCATAGGAAGAGACCACCACGAGTAAGATTAATTGACACAAGCTTAAAGAACCCTGGGAAGACCCTATGATTACTGTTTTAACCCACAGGATTGTCTTCATGGGCATAATGAAAAAATTCTGTTAGGGAGACCTGTTTGATCTGGAATGGCTGGCTAGCCGGTGCTCATGTCCGGATCAATGAAGGTGCCGTGCAAAACGCTCAATGGCCACACATACACACTGAAACAGGAATGAAGTCTCTAATTTGTTTTATAATTATTATCATCATTACCATTATTATAATTATTATCATCATTATTATTACTACTACTATTGTTTATTATTATTATTATTATTATTATTATTATTATTACAGAGTTTTATATAGCGCCCCTTCAAGGTGATCTATTCAGGAGCGCTCCTAGTCCAACCACGGCTAAAGAGAGTAGTTGTCAAGTTTGTAAGTTCTAAACAAGATAGAGTGAGTCATAGGCACCAGGTGGAGTGCTAAAGAAAGGCCATTCCAGGTTGCGGGGCCAGCGACCGAAAAAGAACAGCGCTGCATAATGGCTGTCCGCGTGCGGGGGACCAAGAGCTCGGCCTGGTCAGCCGAGCGAAGAGCAGATCGCCGCAAGACTCCCGAGGTAGGGCGACACAACTCCCGCAGGTATGGGGGGGGGGCAGGTCCCTCCAGACACCGCCTAACCAGTGCAGAGGCAATCCGCAGCGGGAAAGGGAGCCAGTGCAGAACATCCCGCATATAAAGAGAAACCTGGCCAAATCTGGGGATGCGACCAATAAGACGTGCGGCATTACCACAACGGTGAACAGATTAGATTCTATCGACATACCTCTCGTTCAGCATGCTGCACAAAGAGTTTGTCTGTTTTAACAAAGGCGTCCTCTATCGACTGTTTATCAACACCCTTGCCATCTCGCAGTTTAGCAGCCAGGTGGCAGTGCAGGTGGCTGGCAGCATACTTGGCCGCCTCGACACCTCCATGGCCATCGTAAACAGCGTAGAATTGCAGGCTGTTGTTCGGCTCCTGTGAAACAAAACACAGCAGATCATGAATTCAAGATAATAATAATAATAACACGGACAATTTCTAGAGCGCCGTAACGCAACCATGCCGCTACAAGGGCGCTGTACAGACAACACCTACAGCCTAGCATGATAGCCGGCCCTATTTAGCAGACGGATAGGCTTTGATGAAAAGATGACGCTTGAGCCGGGTCTGGAATGCCTCAATTGATGGCGCGGAACGGATCTCGGGTGGAAGGCCATTCCAGCTACACGGTTCAGCGACAGAGAAAGCCCGTTGCAAGATAATTGCTTCTAGAAAGACTGTTTGAAAGGTGTGTAAAAGGTATTAAACTGCATGGTAGCAGTTTGAGATGTTCTTGAAATGCATCACATAAACACTCTGCTACATGCACACAGATGCAAGGACAAACCAAGAGGCCAATCCGTCCATGTATCTCTACCCGAGTTAGTTTGTGGGCAAGTTGATTAAGCTTGTGGCTACAGGTCACTAAATTCTGGAAGACTATAACTAGTCTTAAAGGAACTGGGAAACTAAAGAAAAGGTCATCAAGAAGACATCTGTCCTAACCCCGCTCCCTTATAAGTTTCCCACTACATGTCTAGTGGTTAGCTTCCTGGACATTCAACCAACAGTCTCTCTAAGCTGTGCACCTGCCAACCAGGTTTGCTGTTCCATGCACTGCAAAAAGTCCCAGCAACACAAATGCATCAAAAAACTTTCTGTACAACAAGGTCAGAAACCTGCACTGGATTTCAACTTAGAGGGAAGACAGCTGTCAACCCAGAGGATAAAATCCCTCTCAGGGCAGAAAGATATTTGAAGATTTCTGCTCCAACAGTGGCCCTAGTGAATTAACCTATAAAATAAGAACACTGACCATACAGTAATGTTTTTTTTAATTTTTTTTTTAAGAACACTGACCATACAGTAATACTGACGTCAATCATTGTTGATATGACGACGTCGTTAAATAAATGTTACAAACCATACAGTAATGTACACACACATACCTGCAAGCCTAAGAGTTCACTAAGGTAAGGCATGACAACATGTTGGTCTTCCATTTTTCGCCGAGTGTTTTTGATGGCATGTTCTGACACCACATGGACATCGTTTTTTTGTGCTCCAGTAACGGCAGGAGGCAGGTGAGCCTTCCATTTCGAGCACACCTCTTTCGTTACGCGAATCACCTCCTGGGCAAGTTGGCTTGCATCAATTCCATCTAACAACACATACAATGAATTATTATTTAATCAATTATTAATTTTAGTAATTTTTTTAATTATTTGCTTACATTCAAGCTAACTGATGATCCTGACCAACACATACAAATAATTCTTAACAATTTGGCAGCTATGACATGTTTGGTGAATTTTGACCATTACTAGTTAATATAAATTCTTCTTAAATATAGCCATGTTATGCAATTATTCCTTAGTTAAATACTGCAAGGCATTCTATAAATATTCAGACACAATACATCAATACAAACACACATACATACATAACTACATCGAAACATACATACATATGATAACATGAATGTACATGTATACATAAATGATCCAAACATACATATTTGCATATATACATATATATATAATATATACATACATACTTATACGAATATTTAAAAGGCACTATATATTTAGATACAGACAAACATAAATGCTACCAACCAAACACAACGTCTTGAGCAACTGAGGCATTGCTGTCCTTTTTAACATCAGTATGTTGTGTATCAGGTGAACCAAGCTTTGAATCAAGCGGCTTCTTCCGTAGTTTGCTCAACGACTCCTGACGAACCTTGGTCACAACTTCGTGTGAGATATGATGGGCAAGCAACAATGGACATTTTTCTTTTTTGTCTTTTTCTCTAAAAATATAAACACACAGCTTGGCATACATTTCAAGGACACACAGACTTGTCAGCTTACATACTATACCACCCTGTATAGTATACATTAACAACCTATATACAGCATTGCCACCCCTTATACTTTAGCACCTATTAACCCTTACAACCCATAAGACATACTTAATACAATACCACCCATCATATCTTGCCACTAAATCTACTTTGCCACCTTGTACACCTTACCATCTGATATACCTCACTCCTGAAAGATGATAAATGGCTCTCACCTGTGAACAAGAAACACAGATATAGGTCCTACATAAATGCATCATTCCTATAACTGATGGTATAAATGGATTAACTGTTTCTTGTTACTCAACACTTTAATGACGCAAGTGCACTAAAAGCGAACTGAAAACCAATGCAGCTCATCGTTAAACTGTTAGGCAAATAAGCGATTGTATGTAAGATTTAATAAGGCAACAGTGGCTGATTGCTGATTAATCTGCCTGTAACTTCTGAGTCCAGGGTTTGAATCCTGGTGTGTCACGTGAAATGCCAATTCTCTGTCCAGCTTTATAACCTGTACAGAAAGTTTGGACTGCTGTTGTTTCTGTGATTCAATCAACATATCCTTCAACTGCAGGACCATGTCTCTACTGAAAAAGACTGGTGATCTAACCAACTTATTATTATTATTATTATTATTATTATTATTATATTATTATTATTATTATTTAGTATTACATTAGTTTTGTATAGCATCCCTTCAAGATTATCTACTCAGAAGCACTCTCAGCCCAACCCCGGTCAAACAAGACAGTCTTAGGCCAGAAACGAACAGGGCAGAGTGACCTATTGGTGTTAAAGGCAGTGCTACAGAGAGCCCAGTTCAGGTCACAGGGCCAGCCACAAAGAATACACGGCGCTGCTGCACAGCAGTCCACGCTCGAGGGACAAGGAGCTATCCTATCTACCATGCATCAATTTATGATTCATGCAAAGTGTTATTCTTCAAATGGCAATATTACGTTAATGTCTTTGGTTTGGGGACGAGAGGAATAATTAACATAACACTGTCCTTGCAGTTAATGAAAATGGATATACATGTGTAACTGTTAAAACTAACTAACTTGAAATCTGTTATAGGAAATTAGGTGACCCTCTGAGCAGAACTTCTTGTCCTCTTGGTCTCAGCTCTTACAGCCTATTACAATTTTGCTTTCATTGACTATAATATATATCATTATTTGATGCTCAATAAAAATATAATCTGGAAACTTCTATAGGATTTTTAAAGTATTGTTATAATGCACAAAATATCAATCGATTGTCGCTTCTAAAGAAAACTGGTAATGTAATAAAGGGCCAGTAACAATTACCTAACATCACTCTGCAAACCCTACAGCAAAAACATGGACGTTTTACCAGGAAGGACTGTATCATCAGAAAATTTCAAGTTACAAGTTAGCAAATTGTGTGGTTTTGTACATTTGACTTTGAACACTCCTCCGCAGACTCCAAAGCAGACTGTCTCCAAAGTGTGACTTCCAAGCCTTTCTGAATAGTAAATACTAGGGCATAGCCGGGTGCCGTTTTTCAACCGGGTACCGGTAGTTTGAATAGAAACCTGCCGGGTCCGGGTACCGGGTCCGGGTATTAAAACTAAAAGTAATCTCAAATCTCTAATCCGAACTCAATGTCGCGAAAAAATAACTCCACTCTACCCTATACAAATCAACTTAGAACATTTTAATAAACAAGGAAAACAACTGCAATGATCGAAAAGGGTGGGAGAGGGACTAGATGGCGTTCTCAATAATCAAAAGAGAATTGTCCGTGTATAGGTGAAAGGAGGAGGGGAGAGGAACTTGCTGGAGCTCTCTATAATCAAAGGAAATTGTTGGTGCACAGGCGAAAGGAGGAGGGGAGAGGGACTTGATGGAATTCTCAACATCAAAGGAAATCGTTGCGGCATAGGCGAAATGAGGAGGGGAGAGGGGCTTGCTGGAACTCTCAATAATCAAAAGAAAACGCCGGCAGATCATGGACAGCCAAAGGCCGTCGCCAAGGCAACTTACTGTTCCTCATGTCATTACATTATGTTACTGTTAGTTGACATTTACCCACCCGGACCCGGATGACCTTTCAGCTCCGGGTCCGGTGTCTTCCGGGTGTTCAATACCCGGAATTTCCGGTTATCCGGGTCAGTACCCGGCTATGCCCTAGTAAATACCACAGTTGCACACTGCTCATCAAAAAGCACAGCCCTTATTGGAGTAGAGTTAATGTAAAGCTTCCAAGTCCCATAGTAAGTCTTTGGCTTTAGTTCCTTGAAAAGAACTGGATGAATCTAAAGGTCCTGGACATGTATTCTGTGCATCACAGAACATGCCGTTTACTTCCAGTTATGCCTCTACTAGAGCTGTACCGATGCATCGGCAGCATTCGTAATCGGACCGATTATTAGAGGTATCGGCATAATTTGCATCGGCAAAAAATAATCGGCGCCGATGCAAATTACTTTATAATTAACGTTTTTTGCACAATGATCGTTACAAAAAGAAAAATGAGCACAAATATCTATGTTTTGTTTCTTATTATTGCTTTATATTTAGCATTGCACTACTTACTAGGTACCGTAGAAACCAAGGACCTTTTATATACAGAACTGGAAACTCCGTAATAACCCTTATACACGTCGTGTGCATAGACTTTGGGCGATAACAAAATAATCGGACTCATACGCGGTATCGGCTATTTCAATAATCGGCTATACGCGGTATCGGCATAATCGGCAAAAAGGGCTATCGGTACACCTCTAGCCTCTACCAAATTCTGCCATTTACAACAACTTGTCCAGGGTCGTTAAATCCACAGCCATTGCATTACAGACCAAGTGTGCTACTGAACAGATCACTGTGTCTCTTAAAAGCACTGGGTACCTCACATAACCTTGGGGTGGAGGTTCTCAAAAAAGACTGAGAGACAGAGGCACAGCTAAAGGTGCTTGCAAGAAGAAGGGTTTCAGGTCTCAGGTTGTTCTAAGTTTTAAAACAACCTAAAACCCTATGAAAGTCACAAATTAGGTTCTTAGGTTTTTATTTAGGTATAAATGAGAATAAAAGACAATCTGATTTTAGTTTTCTATGTTTTTGGTTGAAGGTACTGTAATTAATTAACATTGTGCGCAGCTATTGCAATTATGAAACAAATTATTCTACACCAGCATGCACCATGGCACTGAACTCATAATATTGTATGAACTGCCATATTTGGTTTAAGTCATCTGGAAAACATAGCAAAACCTCAAAACCAAAATGTTTATATTAAGAAACTTGGCTCTTTGCATCCATGGGCATATATAATAAGAAATGAATTACACTTTTTAATGTTCACAAAATAGTCTGAGGTATTGTCCAAAAACTAAGTGAGCAAAGGCTGCATGGCTTTTATAATACATTTTTACACTCTCACGGCACTGAGGTGTTGCAAAACTTTGTTGATTATCCCTCCCTAATGATTCGCATGACCTCGTTTCTACTACGGTGGACTCGTGCAGCCTTCTGGATCTACTCATTTTACAGCATTCGAGAAGATATGCGCAAGCAGATAACACAGACTGCCCTTGTTCTTAATTATTACGAAATTGAAAGTAAACCAGTCTTTACGACGCTTTGGACGCAAACCTGCTGGTCATAGTGTGCACTTTCGTTTTTATATCAATCATCGTGTCTCGCCAGTTTTACACTGGCGCCACAGAAATTTCAAGATAATTGAAAACATACTGTCGCATTCATCGATGCATTCGTTGGTGTTGTAAAAGTTAGGAATTAAAGGGTTGATTTTTACCGAGGAATAAATAGGTACTGCAAACACAAGTCGATGCATTCGCCTTCCACTTCCTCGTCCGCAACTTGGGGTAGGAGCCGTTCAGAAAACTGCTCCTCTTCGCGTTTTACGGTGACTTCATCTCGACCGCAGAAATCCTCAAGAAACGCGCTCTCAGACATTTCACGAAAATCTAACACTTTTGATCCGACACTTTCTTGTCAACAAAATTGCTGCCAGCTGAACGCAGACTCTCGTGACGCTTGGACTTTGCTACACATGTTTTGATGACGTCATGCGTCTTCCTCTGAAGGCTGCATTCTACTGGGGCAGAAAACTCGTGATAGCGTTGTTTTCGTTAACGGTAACGAAAACGAAAACTTGCGTTAACGAAAACTTAAGGTTTTAGTTAACTAAAACTATAACGAAAACGAAAACTTATACAAAAACGATAATGAAATTAAAACTAAAACTAGCGGAACCCACGAAAACGATAACTGAAATTAAAACAGTCAAAACTAATAATAACGAAAACAAAAACTAAAACGCCCAACGAAAACCTAAGGGGCAGGAAGCAATATGTTTTATATAACGGACATGCCACAGTATAAATAATTAATTATTTATACTGTGGACATGCCTCGCCCATGCTGGAAGTTAAGTGTGGCGTCCCACAGAGCTCTATATTGGGTCCACTACTATTATATTCCTGGTACATACATACGTAAATGACTTATCACATGCTTCAACAACACTTCAGTTTCTCATGTTTGCAGATGACACCAGTTTATTTATGTCTAACAAATCACTAGTTGAACTAGTTAGTAAGTTAAATAGTGAACTACTGAAGGTAAATAACTGGCTCAAAGCAAATAAACTGTCCCTAAATCATACCAAAACAAATTACATTATATTTTGTTCCAAGGGAAATAGGCCTAAAGCTTTTAAACACGACTTTAATCTTACTATCAACATAGATAAACAGAGTATAAGTAGAGTGGCTTCGTGCAAATTTCGGTTCCGGTCCGCTATTCCGGTACCGGCCCGCTATTCCGGGGGTCCGCTATTCCGGGGGTCCGCTATTCCGGGGGTCCGCTATTCCGGGGATCGGCCGGAATTTACATACATACAACATCCATACATACAGACATACATGCATACATACACACGTGCATACATACATGCATACATACATATATACATACATACATACACACGTACATACACACGTCTATACATACATGTACATACATACCTACATACACACGTACATACATACATACATACATAGATACAAGTATGTACGTATATACATACATACATGCACACATACATACATACCCACATACATACATACATACATACATACATACATACATACATACATACATACAGGCATACATACATGCATACACACGTACATACATAGACACGTACACACATACATACCTACAAACATATATACCTACATACATGTATGTACATGCATACATACATACATTCACATGCAAGTACATACATACATACTTACATACATATATATATATGCATACATACACAGGTACATACATACATACATAGACACGTATATACATACTTAAATACACACACGTACATACATACATACATAAACACGTACATACCTACAAACATACATACCTACCTACATACATGTACGTACATACATACACACGTACATAAATAGATGCATACATACATACATACGTACATGCATACATACACACATACATACAGACATACATACATACACACATACACACGCATTTACTTATGTACATACATATACGTTTGTGTATATGTGTATTTATGTATGTTGTACATACATGTATGTATATGCATGCATGTATGTATGTATATGCGTGTATGTATGTATGTACGTATGCGTATATGTGTTTTTATGTATGTATCTGTGTATGTATGTATATATGTATGTATGTACATGTATGTATCTACATGCTTGTATGTATGTGCAGACATGTATGTATATACGTGTGTTTATGTATGTATGTATGTTTGTATGTATGTACATATATGTAGCTATGTGTGTATAAATAGGTGTGTACGTATGTATGTATGTAAATAGATGTATGTATGTAGGTATGTTTGCGTGTTTGCATGTTTGTATGTACATACGTGTATGTATGTATGTACATACATTCATGTACTATGTATGTATCTGAGTACGTGTGTATGTATGTATGTATGTACTCGTAGATGTATGCATGGATGTCTGTATGCATGCATTTACGTGTGTATGTATGTATGTGCGTATGTACGTACGTAATGTATGTATGTACATACATGTATCTATGTATGTGTGTAGTTACGTGTGTATGCATAATTGCATATATGCATGTATTACATACATGTATGCATGTACAAACATGTATGTATATACGTATTTATATATGTATGTACATACGTGTATGTATGTATGTACGTGTGCTTGTATGTTTGTATGTATGTATGTACGTACGTGCATGTATGTATGTATGTTTGTATGTATCTATGTATGTTGCATAGGTATGTATATTCCGGCGGATCCCCGGAATAGCGGACCCCCGGAATAGCGGACCCCCGGAATAGTGGCCCCCGGAATAGCGGACCCCCGGAATAGCGGGCCGGTACCCAAATTTCTGGGAGTATACATAGACGAGCTCTTGTCATGGAAAGTCCATATAAACGACATGTCTAACGAAAACGAAAACCTTAGTTAACGAAAACTTAAGGTTTTAGTTAACTAAAACTATAACGAAAACGAAAACTTATACAAAAACGATAATGAAATTAAAACTAAAACTATAAGCGGAACCCACGAAAACGATAACTGAAATTAAAACAGTCAAAACTAATAATAACGAAAACATAAAAACTAAAACGCCCAACGAAAACCTATAAAGTATAAATAATTAATTATTTATACTGTGGACATGCCTCGCCCATGCTGGAAGTTAAGTGTGGCGTCCCACAGGGCTCTATATTGGGTCCACTACTATTATATTCCTGGTATACATATGTGACGTTCGTCGCTCGAGATCAACTAACCCTTCATCAGACATGGTACCAATTTGTGTCGGTCTTACCCGAGACGCTGCTTCGTCGTCGGGCTGGGTTCGGCTCCAGCCAACTGACCTTCTGGAGTCGCCCGGGTCACTATCCTGTCTACTTCTGCTGTAGACGAGCGGTTCCCTGTCTCCGCTCTCAGTGCCCATTTCTCCAAGAGGAGGTCCCGAGGGTATCGCTTGTTTGCGAACAGTGTCGCTGTCAAGCTCCATCTCACTTTCGGACTCTGCCACTGCCGCGGTCGCCGGGTGGGCAACGTCCTCGTCCTCAGGATGGCCGTCCTTTAGAACAGGGTTCGCTCTCTTGCCGGCAGGAGTCCTCAGCTTCCTGTGAGATCTCTTAGTCAAAGACTTTCTCTTTTTCTCCACCTTAACCGAACCCTCACGTACCATTCTGCATCTCATGACTCTCGAGTTATCGTCAATAGGGGAAAACTCTGAACGTTCTCTTGTCCGAGAGGACAAGGTGTACATCTGACGAGTCGTCACGTCGTGACGTCTCAAACACGCGAACATCTTGCGATAATATATGCACGTGTGATATTAACGCGGTGTACTGGTCTCACGACACTCTCTTCTGATAGGACAGGTTCTAGGTCTAAAACCTCCCTAACCGCACGCAGAACTGTGTTCCGACCGGCGCACGAGGTGGGCCCTACTTCGCACTTCGGTCAGTTCTCGGAGCTACGTGTTTCGATCACCAAGTTATTTGCTCTGAATAACGATTGGTTTGAATACTAGATTTTCCTGACTCTATCGTTTTCCTGGTCTTACCGCACTGTAATCAGTTGTCGGGCGGTCTTTTCCCGTACTGCGGTCTTTCGGTAACAGTGGTCTTTCCCAGTAACTATTTTTAGTTACCGGGCGATGGAGCCCCTCCAACGCTCCACCGGCGTGTCAGCCATCCAAGTGTCACAATCCAAATGTAACGCTGACCCCGTAAGGTTACCAGAATGTCCTGAATTTTGTTCCCAAGAATTTCCGAATTTTGGTTCCCTAACGAAGGTCACGCTTACTCCCACAGGTAACCGGACAAGCTCCGATCGCGGGGTTCTTCAAAACCCAAGAGGGAACTTCCTGCCTGTCGCCAAATTTACCCTTATTATCTTTTTTGTACTAAACTGGTTTTTTCAGGTATCCCGACGGTCACTTCACCGAGTGCCGAAGTCGCGTAAAACTCTCCCAGCCGAAGACGCCGAAGTCGCGTAAAACTCTCCCGGCCGAGTACGCCGAAAGCGCGTAGAACTTCCCCTGTGTCGAGTACGCCGAAATCGCGTAAAACTCGTCTCAGTGTATAAAACCAAACACTGTCGGATCTTGGAGTTCTTCGAACTCCAAGAGGGATTTCCTTGCCCGACGCCAAATTTACTCTTGGTTTCAAGGATTTCAGAATTCCAGAAAATGGCTACCTTAAGAAGGTCACCTTTACTCCCATGGGTTACCGGACAAGCTCCGATCGCGGAGTTCTTCAAAACCCAAGAGGGACTTTCCTGCCCGTCGCCAAATTCACCCTGGTTTTCGATCTCACACTGAATTGGTTTTCCTGTGTATCAACGGTATCCTTCCCCGAGTATTACTCAGCCGTAGATTTCCCACGATCGGGACCTAGACCGCTTCGCGATCAACTGAGGGATCCAACCCGCCGGATCGGCGCTGTCGGCCCGTCTCCCAACAGTGAACTTCTTTAGCTGTACTCGGGATCGCCTGATTATATTATTCGAACGCCCCTTTCGTCCGTAAATATATTTGTACTAACCGGAAACTCGAACTCTGACTCGGTCGTAACCAAAATCACTCGCCTACCACACTGAGTGCAGTATATTTGAATCGGTAACTGAGTCGCTAACCAACAACGCTGTTTAACAGTATTGCTATGTATGAAGAGTCGAACCAACTCTTCACGTATAAAGCAGCGCACCGTGAGGCAGGCTCTATGCATCCCGAATGAGCGCGTCTGCTCGCTATGCGCTGGCTTTACACCGTCGATCGGGCTTCCCTATCACGGTCGTTGCTGGACAGTCGCCTATTGAAATTAAATAAAAATTAAATGATCGATGCTGGGCCTTCGCATGAAAAATTAAGATAAACGATGCTGTTCCCTTCGCATGTAAAATTAAAGAAAACGATGCTATTCGCATAAAATAAATCCTCCCACATACGCACTGTGGCCTTGACCGCCACACTCTCCCCACCTTACTTAGATGCGGAGCATCTCTGCCAAAATCGGGGACCTTAATCAAACGTGACAGGAACATCCCCAACCCAGATCCACTTAGAGAGCAAGGAACCAAATGCACCTTTGGTTATAGGGCGGTATATCAACAATCTCGGCACCCTGCACGTACGCCAAACAACGATGAGAACCGTGATAGCGACAGCCTATTTAATGATGCTTTCGATCCGAACCCCCACCCTACTGGCAACCTGTCGTACCTGACAAATCGCCAACCTTAACAGGCCCTCTATCATGAACCTGGGCTCTACCGGACCCCAAGGGCCAGGAGAACTAAAGGAGAGAAAAGTCGCCCACTGTCTCCCGATCTGGTAACCATCGTCGATCAGTCACACCCGGTACCACTTCAAAATCGTGAAAGCAAAATAAAAGCGGACAACAGTTTGTACTTATCTTCTAGTACAAGTTATCATATTTACGCACATGATCTAAGTCCTAACATATGCTTCTATCGCATGATGCTCTATCCTAAATAGCGCACTAAAGTAGCGCACTAAAGTGTCATGAAACGGTAACCAAGGAAATCGCATTGCCCCGAATTTCCTTAACACTCGTTGTTACGAGCATTATACTGTCGAAAAGAAACTCTGTCATCACAAGGAAACGGAAACATGGTTCTCCAATAGTTCGCTTGTAGAACCAACGCAATGAAGCGTCCTAGTACTGGAATCTTTACTCGTTTCAGTACTAACCACTAAGCCAATGTTTAACCGAAAACATATCATCAAAAGGAAACTTAAACGGTCATTCACTGACAATCTGTAAAACCAACGCAATTAAGCGTTGCTGGTAGCACAGGTACTGTATGCTCCCAGATACCGCTCAAAAGAAATACTCTCATCAAAAGGGCAACTGAAACATGGGTCTCGAATAGTCAATAAAACCAACGCAATTAAGCGTTTATCTAGTTGGTCCTAGATACACGTCTGCTTCAGAAGGTCACTAACAAGGACTTCTACAGTCGTAGTCATCCATCCAAGCGAGGTCTTCGTCTCGTCCGTCGTCCAGGTGGCAATTCTGGATCAGCGGTCTCGTCTGGATTTTCTGAAGGTTCCTCTGGTTCATGTTCTGCATTAGAATCTTGAGCCAGGTCTGGCCAGTCTACTGTAGGTAACTCAAGATTTCTGTCCCTCTCCGGTAACCAGGTACTCGGAGGTTTACCGTAAAACGGCTTCAATTTATCCACGTGCACAACCATTAGCGTGGATTTCGGACTCTTCTGAATCCGGTACAAACACGGACTGAGCACTTGAATAACCAAGAATGGGCCGGTGTAATAGCGAGCCCATTTTGTCTTCCTTCCACTTCTTAGCCGAGGGTAGTAATAGTAAACCCAATCTCCTTGAGCGAACTTGCTAGGTCTCACTCTCAAATCGTAGGCTTTTTTCCTTCTTTCTGCTACTCTCTTTAACTGTTCTCGTACAAGCCGATACGATCGTTCCATTTTCTCTTTCTGTTTCTCCACGTACTCTTCCATGTCACTGTAAGACGATCTCTCGAACTCTGTAACTTGGGCTAGAATCAAGTCTAATGGCGTATGGTTCTCTCTTCCCAGGAACAGGAAATTAGGTGTCCGTTGGGTCGCTTCATGTTCAGTACCTCGATATGCCGCCATTACATATGGTACATGAACATCCCAATCCTTTTGTCGTTCCGACACTACCTTTCCGATCAACATGTTCAGTGTTCTGTGGAACCTTTCGATCATTCCGTTACCAGAGGGTCGATATGGAGTTGTACGTACTTTGTCAATCTCCATGCGTTTACACAGCTCTTTGAATAACTTCGACTCAAAACACGGTCCCTGATCCGTCAGGATCTGGCGTGGCATACCAAACCTCGAGAACACGTGTACCATAAGCGATTCTGCCACAGTAACGGCCTCTTGGTTTCTGGTAGGCAGAGCTTCAGCCCATCTCGAGAAGTAATCTATCGCTGTCAGTATGTATTTGTTGCCTTTACTTGATACAGGATGCGGACCAGTTATATCAATTCCGAATCTCTCCATTGGTTCACCGACCACAGGAGTCTGCATGTAACCCTGTCTTGGAGGTTTCTCCCTTCGATAACGAGCACAGCGATCGCACCTTTGGCAGAACCGTCTAACATCGTCCTTCCAACTCGGCCAATACGCCCGACGTTGCAACTGAGTTAAACTCCTCCGAATCCCGAAATGTCCTCCGGCAAAGCTTGCGTGTGTTAACTGAAGCATCTCTTGCCGTAGAGATAAGGGCACAACTAACTGAGATCGCTCAGCTTTTCCTGTGTTACCCTGAATCCAGCCTCTGTGTAACACTCCTTGCAGGACTTCCAGCTGATTCCAGTTGCTCACCAACACTTTCACTTCTCCGCTAGCAGGTGATAGTTCTGCCTGTGTTGGATGATGCTTCGACTCCTTCCAATCAAGGACCGTACCAATATTGCAATCGCTCTGCTGTTCTCTTCGAAGAAACTCCTTTGTCCAACGGATTTCCTGGCCTGTATCTTCACTGGTAACCTCGGAGCGCGTTACTTCTCCGATCGGACGTGCCCACATCACGTCTTCATTCGTAACTCTCATGGTAACCACTTTAGGTTGTTCCTCATCCGGACCTCTAGACATCGCGTCTGCGTTACCGTGTTTTGCTCCCGGTCTGTGACATATCTCCATGTCAAACTCCTCTATCATCTCTAACCAACGAGCCTGTTGGCCAATCGGTTCCGGTGTCCTGCGTAACCACTGAAGTGCGGAGTGGTCTGTTCTGAGTAGGAATTTACTACCCAGTAAGTACTGACGAAACTCTTTCAAGAAATACACCACAGCTAACAACTCTCGCCTGGTAACGTTATAGTTCCGTTCCGCCGTCGACAAGAGCCGACTCGCGTAACAAATCACTGTCTCTTCTCCTTCTTGTACTTGCGATAACACCGCTCCAATGGCGTATGCCGAGGCATCCGTATCTAGGATGTACTGGCCCTCGTCGTTCGGTAACCCAAGTATAGGTGCGGAAACCAACTTTCGTTTAAGTTCTTCGAAAGCTCCCTGACATTCGTCAGTCCAATGGAACGGTACATTTTTCCTGGTCAGAAAATGAAGTGGTTGAGCTACCACCGCGAAATCATGTATGAAACGTCGGTAATAGGAGCAAAGACCAACGAAGGATCTGACTTGCCTCAAGTTCCGAGGAGCAGACCATTCTTCTACGGCCTTGATCTTGCTCGGATCCGTCGCGACCCCTTCTTCACTCAAAACGTGACCAAGAAACAATACTCTCTGTTGTAACAGGTAACATTTGGATGGTTTCAGCTTGAGATTATACTCTTGTAATCTCCTGAAAATCATCTCTAGACGTTGCATGTGCGTCTCTACGTCCCTCGAGAACACAATTATGTCATCCAAGTAAACCAGACAGATGTCATAGTTTAGCCCTGTCAAGACTAAGTTCATTAGTCGACAAAACGAGGCCGGACTATTGCACAATCCGAAAGGTAACACTTTGAATTGGAAGCTGCCCCTTCTCGTAACGAACCCGGTCTTGTGTTTGTCTCTTGGGTGCAAGGCCATCTGGTGATAACCTGCTCTCAAATCGAACGTACTATACCATCTGGCGCCACCCAGGGTATCTAAACTCTCGCGGATAAGGGGTAACGGATGAGCATCTTTCCGTGTCTTCAGGTTCAGTTGCCTGTAATCGATACAGAAACGCATACTGCCATCCTTTTTCTTAACCATTACGACATTGGATGCCCATTCCGATATCGAAGGTTCAATGATTCCTTGTCTCAACATGGCTTCTACCTGACGATCAACTTCCGGTAACATGGAAAGCGGTTGACGTCTCAAAGGTTGCCGAACTGGTTTCTCCTGTCCCGTATCGATCTCGTGTTGGATCACCGAAGTGAATCCGTTATCACTTTCGTTAAGGGAAAACGTTGCGCTGTACGTTAGCACAAGTTTTCGTAACCTGATTCGCTCTTCTTCCGAAATGTCTGCTGGCACTTCTTCCCATAGTCGTTTTAGGGTCTGTTCGGCAAGTGGGTTGAGCGTCTGCTCCGCTACACTGGCCGTTGTACTAATCTTCGATCCAAACCGGTCAATCGTACTTTGCTGCTTTCCTTGGCGTTCCTCCGGATAACCTGGGCCCATAGGCTTCTCCGGGTTTTCGCTTCGGTAAGGCTCATCATACGATTCCGTTCTGGCTCGATTAACTGTCACATCGACTACGTTCACTCGCTCCAGCGGACATTCAGTCCGTTTCTTGACTAGCGAATCTCTGTCTCCAACATTCAACATCCTGATCCACACTTCCGTGTCTCTTCCTGTCACCAACGTACGTCCGATTATCAAATCTTTTGATAATTCCATTGGAATGGTCGTCCAATCTTCGTTATCTTTTTGGAAATGCGGGTATACGACCCAAGCTGGAACGTCAACTTCGCTCCTTGGAGGAACTATTATGTCCTCTTGCACAATAACCCTCCGGCACATGGACTCGGTAACGACCTCTTTCAGAGGGATCTTCTCGCTCCCAAGGAAAACGCATCGACTTGCGAAGTCCCATCTTGCCTGATTGGCTTCCAGCCAAGATAACCCCAAGATCACTTCGGTCACTTGGTCTGTAACTAGACAGGGTACAGGGTACACCTGCTTTCCGATCCGAATCTTAAGGTTAGTTTCACCATCCACCTTAATCTGACTTCCATTAGCGGCTAGGAGTCGCTGTTCTGACGGTACTAGTACAGCATCTAGCACGAAACGTCGTGGCACAAGTGACATTTCACTTCCAGAATCAAGTAGACAGTGTATACGTTTTCCTGCCAGTCTCGCAACCACGTAGGCCACCCTACTGCCTTTGACCAGTCGGTTTTGGGTTTCCTCTTGTATCGGTTCAGCCTTTGTAGGTTCACTGGTACCGGTTGCACCATTCGTCTCAGCGTTTCTCTGAGGACAATATCGCTTCATGTGTCCTTTTCGTTTGCACAAGTAGCATTCGATATCCGGGTTACGCAACCGTGTGGGCGGATAAATCCGTCGCCACCCCACATTCGGTTCGGTTGTCCTCTGATCTCCCACAGCTAGATCAGAACTGTTCTCCCTTTCATGAGGTTTTCTCGGAACGATGCCCAAATTCTGATTTATTGTCACTCGATCAAGTTCTCTTGAAAGATTTTTAATCTTTCGCTCGAGATCTTCTAGACGACGAGACTGTTGCCCCTCAGTGCTCGAGTCTTTTCGGTCTTCCATGGTAACTTTAACTCTCGCGTGTCTCCGGTCTAAATCACCACCTTGTGTCGAAGATCGACCATAGGCATCCAACCTCACCGCATGTTTATACGCCGCTTCGAGGTTAACTGGTTCTCGCTCGCGCACCTTCTGCCCCAAATCTTGGTTTGCCAGTGCATCAATGAAAGCGTCACAAGCGACCGTCTCGACGATATCACTTGTTGGTCCTGGGTATGCCAAAGCCATTAGCCTTCGTACTTCCTGCACTACACTACTCAGCGTTTCTCCGTGAGCCTGCCGGTAAGTGCGAAGTTTCATCCGATATAGGCTAGTTTGGTCATCAGACCCGTACCGGGCCTTAAGCCGCTCAACAAGTTCTCGCCAAGACACGTCCCTCTGTGCACCCATGTCCCACAACAGCTGCGAAGCGGGACCCGTTAGGGCACACATTAACTGGTCTGCTTTTTCCTGATCACTCCACCGGTTGCACCGTGCACAAACTTCGAACTTTGCTAGAAAGGCTGCGATCGCTGACTTGCCGTCGTACTTCTCTAGCTTGATTCGTATACCGCGATCCGATCGGTCTCCGCCTCTTGTCCGCGTAACAAGTGATCTTCCGACACTCTTCTTGGGATTTCCTCTCCGGTTGTCCTCATCGTTACTCCGGGAATCGTTTCCCTCGTCTGTCCTCACCACTGACCGGTGCCGACTCTGTCCCCTCAGAGTACCCAACGTCTTCCCTGTACGCCACTTAGAATACATCGTAGTCATCTCTCGGTCGCCTGACGTTGCACTGTCTTCATCAGAGATGTACTCAGCCTGTCTCTGACCTTTTCTACGAGGCTCACCACCTGCGTAGTCTTTGGACTCCGATCGTTTATATTTATTGCGAGAGCTCCGAGAGTTTCCGTTGACGAACGTAACTCTTCTGTCTTCTTCGCGAATATCTCTTTTTCCTGACTCTGGCGGTCTGTCAGATTCGTCGTACCTAAGACAATTACGACTTCTCGAATCTGGTTTGTGCCCTTTAGAGTACCGCTCGTGGGTCTCATCCCAGGCCAAATGATCTCTGTCTCTTCCCATGTTCGATTCTCTCTCGGTTTCTCTATCAAGTGCCTGTTTTAAACCACGTCTCTCGTACTCTGGTAGACGTTCCTTACCATACGTCTCCCTTTCAGTTTTCTCATAACTCTCGTGTCTTCCTCGTTGGCGGAGGTTTTTCCTGTCAAAGACTCCGGTTCTCATGGCCTCTTCTGGACCAACACTATCGGTGTCTGAATCCGAAGAACTCACTGACGAACGTAATTTCGCCTCAACTCTTCCTCTTGTCAACAGACGTTGTCGACTCGATTGCCTTGCCGTTTTTCCGTGTGACTCTCTCCCGCTGTCCTCGGGAAGATAGCGGCTACGTAACTTTTCCGAAGTTTCCGAAAGCGAAACTTCCTCGCGTGTCTCTGTGTTACCTCGGCTCCGTGCTGGCTCTTCGATCTGCAGCTTCCCTCGGCGATCCATCTGGTAACCTGGGCCCGTAGGTTTCCCCGATGTCTCGCGTCGGTAAGACTTCGCATGCTGAGCAGCAGGAACAGACAGTTCTTCAAGTTTCGAACTCATCATTGCCACACTCTGTCGCAGGTAAGACATCTCCGCTTGCCAATCTACCTCATCTGTCACAGGTCTTGGGCGACCTTCTTCCATGTTGGTAAACGGTACTCGATTGCCTTCGTTTCGCTGATGCGCCACGATGTCACCACTCGTTTTCTGCACTACGGCGTCACCCCGCGGTTTCAGGCCTGTCTCAATGTCTCTTGGCCTATCACAAGCCTGTCTCAACTCTACAGGTTGCTTGCCCCGTACAATACTAGGTACTTGAACCTGCACAAGGTTCCCCGATCTATTGTCGAACGTTCTCTCATGTATTATACGCGGAACTCTATTGTCGTCGAGTGGTTTGGACCTGTCAAACCTACTCTCACCAACGGTCTCTCGCCAGTGTGTGAATGTCTCGTTATTCACATCGTTCTGTACTACCTCAGTAGTCTTTGGAACGGTTATCAACCATCCGTTATCCTCATGGAAACCTCTTTCACGCCCACTGCGGGTTCCAGCTTCCGTTTCAAATGCACTGGTTTCGTCAGGTGCACCCGTTTCATCAAGCAACCTTCGTTTGCTTTTCCGTTTACGTAACTTTGGACGCGCGCCTCCGTGCTCACTATGGGGCACTTCATCCGACTCGTCCTCGGTATCTTCCTGACCTTGCCTGGTTCTGTGACAAGAAAACGCTAGAACCCCACTTCTGGTACCAGTTTGTGACGTTCGTCGCTCGAGATCAACTAACCCTTCATCAGACATGGTACCAATTTGTGTCGGTCTTACCCGAGACGCTGCTTCGTCGTCGGGCTGGGTTCGGCTCCAGCCAACTGACCTTCTGGAGTCGCCCGGGTCACTATCCTGTCTACTTCTGCTGTAGACGAGCGGTTCCCTGTCTCCGCTCTCAGTGCCCATTTCTCCAAGAGGAGGTCCCGAGGGTATCGCTTGTTTGCGAACAGTGTCGCTGTCAAGCTCCATCTCACTTTCGGACTCTGCCACTGCCGCGGTCGCCGGGTGGGCAACGTCCTCGTCCTCAGGATGGCCGTCCTTTAGAACAGGGTTCGCTCTCTTGCCGGCAGGAGTCCTCAGCTTCCTGTGAGATCTCTTAGTCAAAGACTTCCTCTTTTTCTCCACCTTAACCGAACCCTCACGTACCATTCTGCATCTCATGACTCTCGAGTTATCGTCAATAGGGGAAAACTCTGAACGTTCTCTTGTCCGAGAGGACAAGGTGTACATCTGACGAGTCGTCACGTCGTGACGTCTCAAACACGCGAACATCTTGCGATAATATATGCACGTGTGATATTAACGCGGTGTACTGGTCTCACGACACTCTCTTCTGATAGGACAGGTTCTAGGTCTAAAACCTCCCTAACCGCACGCAGAACTGTGTTCCGACCGGCGCACGAGGTGGGCCCTACTTCGCACTTCGGTCAGTTCTCGGAACTACGTGTTTCGATCACCAAGTTATTTGCTCTGAATAACGATTGGTTTGAATACAAGATTTTCCTGACTCTATCGTTTTTCCTGGTCTTACCGCACTGTAATCAGTTGTCGGGCGGTCTTTTCCCGTACTGCGGTCTTTCGGTAACAGTGGTCTTTCCCAGTAACTATTTTTAGTTACCGGGCGATGGAGCCCCTCCAACGCTCCACCGGCGTGTCAGCCATCCAAGTGTCACAATCCAAATGTAACGCCGACCCCGTAAGGTTACCAGAATGTCCTGAATTTTGTTCCCAAGAATTTCCGAATTTTGGTTCCCTAACGAAGGTCACGCTTACTCCCACAAGTAACCGGACAAGCTCCGATCGCGGGGTTCTTCAAAACCCAAGAGGGAACTTCCTGCCTGTCGCCAAATTTACCCTTATTATCTTTTTTGTACTAAACTGGTTTTTTCAGGTATCCCGACGGTCACTTCACCGAGTGCCGAAGTCGCGTAAAACTCTCCCAGCCGAAGACGCCGAAGTCGCGTAAAACTCTCCCGGCCGAGTACGCCGAAAGCGCGTAGAACTTCCCCTGTGTCGAGTACGCCGAAATCGCGTAAAACTCGTCTCAGTGTATAAAACCAAACACTGTCGGATCTTGGAGTTCTTCGAACTCCAAGAGGGATTTCCTTGCCCGACGCCAAATTTACTCTTGGTTTCAAGGATTTCAGAATTCCAGAAAATGGCTACCTTAAGAAGGTCACCTTTACTCCCATGGGTTACCGGACAAGCTCCGATCGCGGAGTTCTTCAAAACCCAAGAGGGACTTTCCTGCCCGTCGCCAAATTCACCCTGGTTTTCGATCTCACACTGAATTGGTTTTCCTGTGTATCAACGGTATCCTTCCCCGAGTATTACTCAGCCGTAGATTTCCCACGATCGGGACCTAGACCGCTTCGCGATCAACTGAGGGATCCAACCCGCCGGATCGGCGCTGTCGGCCCGTCTCCCAACAGTGAACTTCTTTAGCTGTACTCGGGATCGCCTGATTATATTATTCGAACGCCCCTTTCGTCCGTAAATATATTTGTACTAACCGGAAACTCGAACTCTGACTCGGTCGTAACCAAAATCACTCGCCTACCACACTGAGTGCAGTATATTTGAATCGGTAACTGAGTCGCTAACCAACAACGCTGTTTAACAGTATTGCTATGTATGAAGAGTCGAACCAACTCTTCACGTATAAAGCAGCGCACCGTGAGGCAGGCTCTATGCATCCCGAATGAGCGCGTCTGCTCGCTATGCGCTGGCTTTACACCGTCGATCGGGCTTCCCTATCACGGTCGTTGCTGGACAGTCGCCTATTGAAATTAAATAGAAATTAAATGATCGATGCTGGGCCTTCGCATGAAAAATTAAGATAAACGATGCTGTTCCCTTCGCATGTAAAATTAAAGAAAACGATGCTATTCGCATAAAATAAATCCTCCCACATACGCACTGTGGCCTTGACCGCCACACATACGTAAATGACTTATCACATGCTTCAACAACACTTCAGTTTCTCATGTTTGCAGATGACACCAGTTTATTTATGTCTAACAAATCACTAGTTGAACTAGGCCTAGTTAGTAAGTTAAATAGTGAACTACTGAAGGTAGGCCTAAATAACTGGCTCAAAGCAAATAAACTGTCCCTAAATCTTACCAAAACAAATTACATTATATTTTGTTCCAAGGGAAATAAAGCTTTTAAACACGACTTTAATCTTACTATCAACATAGATAAACAGAGTATAAGTAGAGTGGCTTCGTGCAAATTTCTGGGAGTATACATAGACGAGCTCTTGTCATGGAAAGTCCATATAAACGATATATCAAAGAAGTTGGCTAAAAATGTTGGCATAATTTCTCGCATACGGCACCTTTTGCCGAAACATTCACTTGTAAACCTATATTATTCGTTAATAGACCCATAGCCTACCTCTCCTATTGCAACCTTGTATGGGCATCTACCTACCACACTCGTTTGACTTGCTTGATGCTACTGCAGAAGCGTGCTCTGAGAATTATATGCAAGAGAGCATACACTAAAAATGTGTACCTGAATTTGGGTATCCTGCCCCTTGAAAATATAAACAAATTACAGGTAGGGCTATTTATGTATAAGTTCCATATGCATTTGTTACCCAAAAGCTTTGATGGCTGGTTTTATACAAACTCCACAGTGCACACTAGAGCCCTGCGCCGACGTCATAGTGTCGGCGGCGGCGCGCCGGTCATTTTTGGTCGACGGCGGCGCGCCGACGAACAAAAATCGGCGGCGGCGGCGCCCACAAAATGTCGGCGTCGGCGCGGCGCGGCGCGACGTGCCCTAGTCAGAAACATGAGTCACCATGGGCATCCGCAGGAATTTTTCCGGAGGGGTGAATTTTTCTAAGGGGGCAAAGTTTTTCCAGGGGGCAAAATGACGTTTTTGCATGGAAAATCTATTCATAAATCCAGGGGGCAAATCCCCCTTTCCCTCCTGCGGACGCCCATGTGAGTCACTATGAGAGTTGAACAGCCGTTGGTCCTGTGACCAGTCAAAGGGCCAAGTTCTCTAAAGCCATTCCATCACACTGAAGCTCAACTACAATCATATAAAGGGATTGAAATAGAGGACACCTTCAGACATTTGCCTTACAAATATGAACATCCTTAATTACACTGCACATCTGTATAGGTATTGGCAAATTGTAATCAGATGAAGCAACATGCATTTGCATATTGCATGAATACACTTGCATATGCACTGATACAGTGTAGGCCTACACACCAAGTCACATGGCAGATGCTGGATAACAGCATCCTCCCACTGCACACTCATCAAACGCGTTTCTCAAACAAATATGATCACCAACACTACATACGCACTAACATCAGGAAAGTATTAGAAACTATGGACCGGTGCTTTGGAATTCACTGCAAAATGAGCTCACCCTCCTCCCCACTCCGCATCAGTTTAAGAACAGGTTTAAAGCGCATCTTATGTCTAAAATAAACTAGAGATTATATTGGACTTGAACTGTGTTAACAAGTTTCTCTGCTGTTGAATCGAGTAAAGTGCTTGTAAGCTCCTGATTGTAGAACTGGTCAATAGAAATGTTTCGCTGCCAAACAAACTGAAGAAATTTTTTAAATAAACAACATTGATGGTCATGTTTCATATTTAAAATCTGTATGAAATATAAATATTGTCAAAACGATGTGTAATTGCTAATCATTGCATAAATTAGACTGACTGTTACACACTTAATTGTATTAGGGCTTCCTTGTTAGCGGAACCTTAGGTTCCTTAGGGTATTACCCTTTGTCACTGAAACTGTATGTGAACAATATGTAAACATTGTTTACTTGGAAATGAGGCAGTGAACAATAAAATTGATTGATTGATTGATTGATTGATTGATTGATTGATTGATTGATTGATTGATTGATTTATTTATTGATTGATTGATTGATTGATTGATTGATATAACGGAAATCAAACCAAAACGCCCAACGAAAACCTACAGGCCTAGCTGTAGGACCATCGCCATTATTGGTCTTCGTCATTTCATGATTTATCGAACATAGCTCCACCAGCCCACCACCTCCCGAAGTAATTAATCCGGACGCACTCGGGCGACAGGCTAACATTTCCTGGCAGCTAACCAATGATGCCAATCGTTTAAGAGAATAAACCCAACGGCCAGCAACAGTGATCTTCCCAGCTCCCAAGTTCACATTCCAAGCTGCCGCAGCGTTTCTAATTGGTGCTAATTGAACGCATCAGTTATAACCCAAGTTGCCAACGGACGCAGTAGGCCAGTAACCCCAACTCATTATCGTTAAATCTTTTGCAATGATGAGTCATTAAGAACCACGGAACCACCGTCATTAGTAACTCATTACTCGATCTGTGAAACGTCCATCCCGCTACACCGGCTACAGTTAGTCTTTAGAATCACGTAATTTACTAATTTTTTAGTCGGCAGTTTGTGGGGTTATATGACTTAGGGGCCATCCACATATTACGTATGCAATTGGGGGAGAATCGGGGGGTCGGATTTTGGCGATTTTGAGTACGGGTGCGAACGGGGGGGGTGGAGGCACTGGAGGGGGGTAACAAATGTGTACGTACCCAAAATAAATTTCTAATTATGACGTCCAAATTAGCCTATTTATAACTCTGTATTATCCTATAGTCGTCCCATGGCATTTTATTACATTATAATAAAAGCCATGTGCAGTTATTCTGTGCTGTGAACGACACCTATAATTTGTCTATATTGGCCCTTCAATAATCTGGCCTAAAGTGCAGACAGGCTGCCTGGAGACACTTTCTGCAGCTGGTCATCGGGGGGGGGAGTGCGTCAAACGTACGTACTCAGGGGGGGGGTGGAAGAAAGTACGCTTGCGAACAGGGGGGGAGGGGGTCCAATTTTCCCGGATTTTTGTGTACGTAATATATGGATGGCCCCTTAGGCCTACATCGAAGCTCGTTATCTTCAACTGTTAGAATTTGCCAATGTGTTGAAACTAAATTTAACAGTCATTTAAAGGCTAAACATGTAGGCCTACATAGCCTATGTGCATGGAATACTACCATATCTTGCTAATTGCCTTTTGTGATAAATTAATGTAGCCTACATTCACGAAGGCTAAGTATCAGACTATCAGTGACCAAATAACTGAAACTATAACTAAAACGAAAACTAAAACTGAAACTAGGAGGTTTCAGTTTTTATTAACTAGGCCTATAACTAAAACTAAAAGTAAAACTTGATGTAAAAACGAAAACTAATAATAACTAAAGCACCTAGCACGGGAAACTAATAGGCGTAGGCCTAATAACTGAAACTAAAACTCGAGGCATAACTAAAACATCACTAACGTGATTACTAAAGTCGCAATTTCGTGAATAGGACCTCGACAATGTAAAATTTAATTTTATTTAAAAAACCTACAGTGAATCATCTGGGCGAGATCCTTCACTACCGCTGCGCGCTGATTATGTGGCACACTAATTAGGCCTATAGTTCCCGTGTAGAGCCACACGACCGGTGTGCGAACCGGGATCTTCACAAGCCTTCGAAGTATAATTACGCGCAGTGGCGGCGATCTTGTCTGAGGGGGGGGGGGACAAAGTCGGCCGTGGTCTGACCGATGACCTTTTTTATAGGAATTCATCTTCACAAAAATGTTTTACTTTTTTCTCCAGAGAACTTTTGAGAACTTTTTTACGAATACATGCCCCAAAAAGTTTATGACCTTTTTTTAGTCATTGACCTCTTTTACAGCTTTTTGAAGGGTCTCGCTTATTGAAGGGTCTCGCAACTACTATATCATTACCTTTTTTATAACTTCATCCCCACCAACAATGTGAAGACCCTTTTGGAACTTCTTCTCTGAAAAAATTTTTATGACCTTTTTCTTCTTACTTTCTGAGAATTTGTAGGGGGACACTTCTCCTCTAAAATTTTCTGTTTACCTCATCTCGTCAAAAAAGGCTGTGAAAACCCTCACACACAATTACATTTGTTGCCCTTTTTTTGGTGTTTCTTCAAAATTTGGAGGGACAGAAGTATGGCGTGTCCCCCCACTCCTAAAGGTGGGGGACATGTCCCCCTCGATCCCCCTAGATCGCCGCCCATGATTACACGGTGCGTCGACTCCCGGCCGATGCATCAGTCAGAATATGTGACCGACTACCATTTTGAAAGTGAGCTTTTACACGTCGATACACCGGAACCCATCACATAAAATATTTTAAAACGTTACAACAACATCGAGGACTACACGCCGATGCACCGGAATCCATCACATAAAAATATTTTTTAAACGTTACAACAACATCGAGGACTTCATTAGAATTAACAATATTATTTTTAGCGTTTATTTCAGCTTAAATCTATAATTCAAGATTGCACTTTCAAAATGGCGTCACCCCAAAAACAAGTCAACAGTTAGCAATGCGAATCGACGTGTAATTATTTATACTGTACTGTTAGCACGTTCCGTATACGAGGACCTTAATCGTAATGATAATAATAATAATAATAATAATGATAATGATAATGATAATGATAATGATGATGATGATGATAATAATAATAATAATAATAATAATAATAATAATAATAATAATAATAATAATAATAATAATAATAATAATAATAATAATAATAATAATAATAATAATAATAATAATAATAATAATATAATCTTTGTTTAATATCTTCAAACTGACAATTACGCAGTATGATTACAAATCAGTATGAACGGATGATCACAAGTTATTACAGGAGTCGAATTTTAACTTACGGCAGCCTTGCAAGGCGCCCATCACGTCCTACATCTCATTTTCACAAACGCAACATCTCGCGAATGATAGGCTGAGTGGACCTTGAGAGGGTTGCGGGAGGCGATCCCGCTACCTACTGCACTTCACGCCAGTGATATTACTACTACTTTATGGACCCCCCCCCCATGGTCGTAAATGGCGTGGCGCTTATTCAAACGGGCAGCAGTGGTGATGGATCTCACCCGATCAATTTATTAAAAAATGAGGGTCGAGGCCATACGGTCGCTATAGAAAATCGTGTGATTTACTTTTACTCTTCTTCTTTGCATTCTTCTTCTTCTTCTTCTTCTTCTTCTTCTTCTTCTTCTTCTTCTTCTTCTTCTTCTTCTTCTTCTTCTTCTTCTTCTTCTTCTTCTTCTTCTTCTTCTTCTTCTTCTTCTTCTTCTTCTTCTTCTTCTTCTTCTTCTTCTTCTTCTTCTTCTTTGTCGCAATCGAACGTCGCCCTGTCGTGTGTTTGCCGTGTGTTGATGTCGACCCTCGACTGCTTGTTCTTTTACTTGCACTTTTATTTAACGTGCCTAACTTTTCTATAGAAGATTCACGACGAACTTTGTTTAATTAATAAATGAATTTAATTAAAGAAACAAATATATACACTAACTCTACGGGAACTTCCACGTAGTATTAAAGCGTTTAGATATTAAATCGGACTATCTCAAATGTTGCTTCGTACAGCCTAACTACAGATCGTTTCTTCGCGTCAGTCTCTGAATCTGACGGACTAATACTCTGCCGCCGCCGCTGGTCGCTCCTCTCGATGTTGATCGCTCGACCGTTGTTCTCACGTCGCGCTCGTCAGTAGTACAAGTCCCGTATTCTCCTTTTCCTTCCGTTAAGTAGGAACTTCAGCGTGCATCGGTCAGCCCCCTCCCCACGTCATGCTATCGTCAATTAGTGTCAGATTGCTCCTCGAGACGCGGGTCGTCGCTCGCCTGCAGCGCGGGCGGTGTCTGGTTACACCATAGCCGCGAGGTGTCCTATTACACCTTGGCTGTGTGGTGTCCGATTACACCTCGGCCTCGCTGCCTTCATTGTTGACCAAGTGGAGACTGGCTTTCGTCCGTCATCATCCTATCTCGACCGTCAACGACGACTCCATCGTGATGATGATGACATCTCGTCGTTGTCGTCGATCTCCTCACGCGACATTCTTCTTCTTCTTCTTCTTCTTCTTCTTCTTCTTCGCATTCTTCTTCGCATTCTTCGCATTCTTCGCATTCTTCTTCGCATTCTTCTTCTTCTTCTTCTTCTTCGCATTCTTCGCATTCTTCTTCGCATTCTTCGCATTCTTCTTCGCATTCTTCTTCGCATTCTTCTTCGCATTCTTCTTCGCATTCTTCTTCGCATTCTTCTTCGCATTCTTCTTCGCATTCTTCGCATTCTTCGCATTCTTCGCATTCTTCTTCGCATTCTTCTTCTTCGCATTCTTCTTCTTCGCATTCTTCGCATTCTTCTTCGCATTCTTCTTCGCAATCTTCGCATTCTTCGCATTCTTCTTCGCATTCTTCTTCTTCGCCGCTGGTCGCTCCTCTCGATGATTCTTCTTCTTCCCATTCTTCGCATTCTTCTTCGCATTCTTCTTCGCAATCTTCGCATTCTTCGCATTCTTCGCATTCTTCGCATTCTTCTTCGCATTCTTCTTCTTCGCATTCTTCTTCTTCGCATTCTTCGCATTCTTCTTCGCATTCTTCTTCGCAATCTTCGCATTCTTCGCATTCTTCGCATTCTTCGCATTCTTCTTCGCATTCTTCTTCTTCGCATTCTTCTTCTTCGCATTCTTCTTCGCATTCTTCTTCGCATTCTTCTTCTTCTTCGCATTCTTCTTCTTCGCATTCTTCGCATTCTTCTTTTTCTTCTTCGCATTCTTCTTCGCATTCTTCTTCGCGTTCTTTTTCGCATTCTTCTTCTTCTTTGCATTCTTCGGGATATATATCTGCGTGACTTGGCCGGACAGCCCGCGCGCAACGCGCCCTGTGCGTCAATCGGCCTACTAAATGTAAATGTAAATGTACATCTTTTTACATAGCGGCTGTATGGCCTTGACCCTGGTCATTTTTCAATCAGCTGATCGGGTGAGATCCTTCACCACCGCTCCCCGTTTGAATAGGCGCCACGCCATTTAAGGTCCACCGTCCCGATTATGGGCCGTACTAGGCCGCTGCGTGACTTGGTCTGTGAACCCGCTAACTGAATTATTGTCCTCCGAGTCCGGTATATCACTTTAGTTATCTGCGTGAGTTGGGCTGGCTGTGTGTCCCCCTCTGCCAACCCACTGCGTGACTTGGCCTAGCTGTGAGCTCGCTGCGTGACTCGGCCTACTGACACGCCTAACTTACGAGTGCATGCTGGGAATGGTCTTAGTCAGTCAGTAGGCCTATACAGTAATCTGCCAAATCCTTCACAATAACTACGTACGTTAGTTAGCGACATTTTAATCATGCTATGTTGAAAGACTTAGGTGCGCAACCTGTCGTTTAAGCCCAAAGCTGTCATTTGGATTTGTCACGTAACTGAATAGATAGGCCTAATTTAGCAACTATCATCACTACGACGTCATCGCTGACTTTGCATCTTCTCTTGTTTTCTTTTCCCTAGGCCCTAATCAAGTTCTGTTCAATTGCTGCCTCTTCTTAACAGGCGAACATAACTTTTGCAAAGAGCTACGAGATAAAGTTCACATCGCAAATACAAGTTTATCAGGCAAAATAAACGCCGAACAAAAATTAAGGAACAGCTCGTGGAGTGGCGAAGCTTACCCCTCCCCCTCCAGGGACGTCATTTCAGCTTTTTCCAGGGGGGGGGCAAGGACGTCAAAAAAGAGGTAAAAATTTTTTCGCGCTTTGCGCGAAGGAATTTCACAGTTTTTGGGTCTTTCTTCAAAATTTTCGGTGGAAAACTGCATAATGTGTCCCTCCCCCCACTGTCAAAGAGGTGTGGTCTTGTGAAAAAACCTATGCAGATTCTAGTTTTGTTAATAGTATATAATAATTCCATGAATTTGAGTATCTTTTTTTCTTTTTTTACCCCTTTGTTCTTCCTCCTTTTCTTGTTGCAGCTTTTTCTTTTTTTTTCAAAAATCAGGGGGGGGGGCAAATGCCCCCCTTGCCCCCCCCCCAAATGACGTCCCTGACCCCCTCCGTCTGACATCACAATCCTAGTCTACTACCTTAAACACTCAGTTCGCTAGAGAGCGCAAGCTGAATCGAACCTAGACTGACAGTTCGCAAGTCCAACAATTAGGCCTACTTGTCACTAAAGCAGGCCATGGCTCGGTTGGGTGTAATGCGGAATGTTTTCTCACGAACCGTCTAGTGGTGAGGAACTTTTTCTAAAATTTATGTGGCGCCGCCGTGGCGCATGCGCAGACTCTACCGGTTCTTTCGTTAAAAACGAGGACGGAAACTGTGTTGCTATAAGTGATTCCCATGAAAATCGAAAGATAACATTTTCCCCCTCGGGCATATTTTAAAGTTATCCCACAGTTCTGACCCCATGACCTCGAAACTGGCGACAATAGACACACAGTGGCCTAGCCACTTCCGCCACTATCTCTCCGGCGCTGTCTCCCTAACTTCCTGCCAACATTCATCCATCATACCCGACCTACATTCCTC